>JAPQWV010000330.1:0-685497 GCA_027422505.1 Craterostigma plantagineum | reverse complement strand
TTGTTCAGTTTCCACAATCGCCACCCACACTAAACATACAGTAAGACTTTGTGAATCGAAATAACAATGTCATGCTAGGTAGACAGAGGTTCTTCTCCTCCAAATAAGCTAACAAATAGGATACAACTTAAGACCAGAAGGAATGGGTTTTGTAGGCGAAAAGAGTAGACGATTCAGCATTTCCAATATCTGCAATTTTAACATTCCAAAAAAAGAAGAAGGTAATCTCGCCCAAAATAAATAAACCACAATATCACATACCGTCGGATTGAACTTCAAATGCCACACTTCAGACGGAGACGCCTCGAGAGCAGCGATAGTATCGTTCGAATGCACATCGAAGACTCTGACGAAGCAATCAATCGAAGCCGAAGCTGCGATTCTACCAAAGGGGTGAGCGGCGACTGAGACGACGCCGAGGCTGTGGCCGGTGTTGGTCCGCAACAGCTCGGGACCTTCCGGGCTCCACAGGCGCACCGTCTCGTCTAGCGATCCGGTCAGGAGGAGCGGCGCCGAGTCCTCCGTCGCCGGGACCCAAGCGGCGGACCATATCGAGTCTTCGTGGGCCTTTGGTACTGTGTTCAGTGGAGCTAACTTCATAACTTTCGCTTGCTTCTCGACAGACTTATTGTCTGGTCTCTCTCTATCCGTCTCGCCATATTGTCGGGTTTTATGCTTCTTGTGATTATTTTCTATATCGGGCTTTCTCCTAGTCTTACAAATACGTTATATATTTACAATAATTTATGAAAAATTAAGCAAGAATTTAAAAAGGTAAATTCCGATTCAATATTTAAACAAAGTAATTGGAATAATCATTCGATTATATATGAAAATGTTAGCAAATTTTAACACCAAGCAGCACACACACACACACACGCGCGCGTGTCGGATTCTCATGACAATTGAGAAGCCACCACCATCTTACAATGAAAAACGACCAATTGTATTGTGTTTGCACGGGAAGGGAAGGGCACATATAAAAGACCCAAAGTCAAATCCAATTTTGCTTGGATATAGATGATAGATAGAAAGAACCTCTTAGTTTGGTGGTACAGCTCAGCAGCTTCGGTGCACAACCATGATATTCTCGAAGAGCTCAATTCATTCATTCTTAGTAGAAGCAACATCAATTCAATTGTGACCTCCGTCTTCACCATCGAAGCGCAGAGCCTCGATCCCTCTTATCGTCGATTCATAAATGTTATTATTCCTAGTCGAAGAATTGTGTCTTTGGTCTGACGATCCTCCTCCTAATCCTACTCCAAGGGGAGAGCTTCTGCGACCGCTCGATGTCTTGTTTGCAGTTGCGGGACTTGGATCAGGTGTTCGAGAACGCGCAAGGTCTGAATCGTTTCCCATAGTGACCGTCTCCCGACTTCCCGAGGCAGCACCTGCAGTACCTCGCCTCTGTGAACCACTCGACCTTCCAAAGAAAGTCGAGCTTGAAACCTTGCCCAATAATTAAGACGAATCAAGATTAAAAAAAAAAAAAGCAGATCTTGTGTGCTTCTTATGTGTATATGCAACTCAACCATCAAGATTTGATGATCCACGTATTTCCGTGATATTGATAACAACCCAATAGTTCATCTATACAGAGAGCTTACCACGGCATCCTTGCTAGTCGAATCATTTGCAGCAGGACTTCTCTGTCTGGTGAAGCTTCCAGGGCTTACGAATTGTCCAGAACTTCTTCTTCTGGCAGGATCTGCCGAAGTGGAGGCTCCTGGCCTCCCCTCCTCCTCATCTGTAATAAAATCAACTGAAGCAAGATTTTAAAAACACAGTTTTTACACACGTGAGTAATAAAAAGCAACAGCTTCGATCTACGAAGTGTAAGGAAAGGAAAAAGATAATGTGGCCAATATCTATGAAACAGAAAAAAAATCCTACTATAGCATTTTCTTGAAAAAAAAAACATATGGCATCTTGAAAAAAGAGGTCCACTGTGGAATACCTGGGGGCTTATCACCACTTGGAATGGCAGGTGGTAAACCTGAGCTCATTCCAGCACTAGGGCCCTGGAAAAGAAGTGAAAAAATAATATGCATAGTGTAGAAAAAAATAACAAGTTAAAGGATCCAACTGTTTACACGTACCCGTGATGGAGGAGTAGCCAACTGAGACTGCTGATACTTCAAAATAGTCCAATCAAAAACATAATCAAATTGAAAACCTGCAAGTTCATTGCAAATTAGGTTACGTTAACCATTCTCAACACCACCAAATAGGAAAATTTTCAACGGGAAACTCAAAGATTCCTGTCTTCAAACCTTCACGGATAAAGAGGTCACGAAATATTCTCTTCAGGTAAGCATAATCTGGTCTGTCTTCGAAACGAAGTGAACGACAATAATGGAAATATGATGCGAATTCTGTTGGATAACCACGGCATAAAGACTAGAAAGAATGGTATGTCAGTTCCTGTGATTCCAAAAGGACAAAAAGTATCCAACTATTCTGCATAAACATTAAGTACCTCGATGGAAGTTGACACTTTTTTATCACTTATTTTCTCGTATTTCTGTTTCTTATTCCCAGCTTTTAATCCCTGCCAAGGAAGGCTGCACAGACATACGCCAACTCGCAATCAATATGCCATTGATAGTTATTAAGTGAGGACCTGAAAAAATAGTACCTCCCCCTCAAGAAGTACATGAGGACATATCCAAGTGACTCCAAGTCATCTCTCCTGCTTTGTTCTGCAAAAGATGGCACCACCGTAACATACATAAGCATACAAAGGGAGTGAAAGGCGACAAGTTGAAAAATACCAACCAATTCCAAGGTGAGTGTTCATGCTGGCATATCGCGCAGTTCCAGTCAAGTTTTTATTCTCCCTACATTAAATGCAAGGCGCAAATGCTAATTGTCAAAACTACTACAACCAGACAAATATGAACACACAAGAAAGAAAATTCGACATTTGTTTATCTCACCTGTAAGGAATATGTTGGTTGCGTTGAACTGTCTCTATACTTTTTTGCCAGTCCAAAATCAATAACGTAAACCTAACACAACAGTGAGGAATACCAAACTTGCGTCGTCATAACTCATATATACACTTCGTGATCCACCAAAAAACAGATAAAACAAGACAACACCTGATTTGCACGCCTTCCCAAACCCATGAGAAAATTGTCTGGCTTTATATCCCGGTGTAAAAATGATTTTGAATGGACAAACTCAATACGATTTATCTGAAATAGTAGATCCGAAGAAAACGTAACTCAAGGCATTGTGAAACTCCTAGCATTACTAATTGCAACAAACCAGAATTGGTACAAACAAAATATTAACCATTTGATCAGCGAGCATAAGAACTGTCTTCAGTGAAAGTTTCCTACTGCAAAAGTTGAAAAGATCTTCCAGACTCGGCCCAAGCAAGTCTATAACTAGGACATTGTAATCTCCTTCCACACCAAACCATCACATTTGGTATACCAGCTGTAGGTAAGACAAATGCTAGATCAAGCTTCATAATTGAAAAGGTGAAAATATCAAATAACTGAACCGCCAATTAAACATTAGATTGTGAATGAAGATCATTACTTCCGCCCTGTAATATCCTGTATAATTTTGACTCATAGAGCAGCTGCGGATGCTTTGTCTTCACATTTTCCTGAAACCATCAAATACATATTCAATTGCAGAGATCAGTGGGTTCGCCGATGAAAGTAAACGTCCTAAACAGGACATAATTCCCAATAACCTAATTGACACGACAAAAGGAGTCTACACCAAAAATGAAGAACCACCTACGTAGTAGAAAAGGCAATGAGTGTGCACATAAACCAATAAAAGCAACTACGCAGTAGAAAACGCCACCACACAAAGCTCACACTCACCAGCTTAATTGCAACCTCTTCATTAGTCTGAATATTTGTCCCTGCACCACGTAACACAAAAACGATAATCAACGCACGAGTCAGTACAATTACTCGTAGAAAAACTAACAACTGCAAAACTACAGGCTAGTAATTGTACCGAGATAAATCTCTCCAAACGATCCACTCCCGATTTTCCGACCGAGCCGATACTTATTCCCCACTCGCGGTTCCATCCGTCAATTCAGCTCTCAAAACCCTAAGAAAACAAACACGCAGATCTAGATCCTATAACTACGCTAAAATTCAGTCAAACTAAGAGGAAAAAAGACGACAGATTGTCCATTAGAGTTTGGTTCACAGCATTTCAGTAGATGGTAGAAAAGAAAAAGAGTGAAAACAAAAAAGCAGCGTGGCCTCGAGCTAGCATGTCTACAACGCGTTTTTTTTTCGATTCTTGAACCGAATAAGGAAAAACCGAAAATTCGGTACAAAACCGAACGAACAAACTATTCGGAAAAACGGTAAATACTGCGCGCGTGGGAAAAAACGATCAAAATATAGTAAAAAACGAATTTAAAGTACAAAATAATATAATATAATATCTGATCTTCTAAACCGTCGAATTCGGTAATCGAATCGAGAAATTCGGTTCATTGTTTTATACGAAAGTTAAGAAAATTCTGTACGCATATCTTGATCCAAAAGAACCGGCATATACACGCTAAATACTGCGCGCGTGGGGTTAAAAAGGATCACTAAAATAAAGAAGAAAAATAATATTCCCTCCGTCACATTGAACATTTGGGTGTTGGCACGGGAATTAAGAAATTGGATATTTTTAATAATAAGTACAATTAAATATAAAAATTTATATTTTGACACATCTTTTAAAAATATTTAGTATTATTATATTGATTGTTTGTAATTATTTTTTTGCTAAATAAGAAAATATACAAAACACGTGGGACGTACGATTAGTAAAATGTATAAATGATTGGAAGTGAGGGAGTAATATTATATGTATATCGACGGTTCTTTAATGCATGAGGCGCTAGCGGGACCGTGGTCACGTGAGCACGTGACCTTCATTTCTCTTTCGTCCAACTCGGCGAGCGCTTGAACTACATACACGCTATGTGATGTGTAGTATATATAAATGGATAAATTAACTTGTATTAGATATTTGGTAAAATTAGTTCAACAGACTCGAACAATACCTTATTACAAACGAATAAAATAACGTGTTGTTAGAAAATGCCCCCAGAAAAAAAGCCAAAAAAAAAATTACATATTCTGGCATGGCAACGGCTTAAGTTGTAATAGGAGCTCTTGGACTAGGAAGTCCCATATGCGAAACTTTAGGCGATAGCCGGCATTTCGGGCTGGGCCTGGGGGACGGGATTGGCCCGTAGCTAACGATGGGCCCGAAGCCCGTCCGAGGCGAAAGGTTGACTTGCTCGAGTGCTCGGGACTGCAACTCCACGGGATATTCACGAACACAGCCGATTCTTGGCCCGACGCCTGTCGTCCATCTACTTGACATGCGCTTCGCTAAGTTGAAAAGGGGCTTCGAATCTTCTTGGTTAGTGCCCGGCGAAAGTTTCTTGTCATCTGATGTAATGGTATTTTCGGGCTTATTCGACGTTCTTTGCAAGATAATTTAACGGGACAATAGTCGTCGTCCGTCGCACATCTCTGTAACGGAAGGAAAAGGAGCGAAAAATGAATTTTTTTTTATCAGACGGATGTTTCTTTTCCACTTTCATGCAACTGCAAAGATCGTATAAGAAGTTATTACCTTTACATTAGTGAGATCGACGTGGTTTTCTTCCAAGAATCTTACGAATACTAGGAAGTTCTCCTCTGTTGGAAGGTAGTGACCACTGTATGGCCAAATTGCCTGTTGAAGTAGCGAGCGAACCAACGGATATGTTAGGATCAGGCAAATGCTTATAGCGTACGCAATTTTTGATACGAATAGTTGGTGTTTTTTTTGGGAATACCTCGAGAATGCCTTCGTGGGCGACTAATCTCCCGGCGGCTGTAATGGCGCCCCCAGCCAAGAAACTCGAGTGCTGGAAAAAGCCTTTCTTCTTCTGACCGATGTATAGAGTTCTCGTCGTGCTAAGTACGAATATCCACTTTGAGCCCTCCATGGTGTTCACGAACGTGCCGCTTTCTCTGTAGACGAGCTTTCCATTTTCAACGATGACTTCAAACGATTTTCTTTCCTTCTGCAGGGAGAAAAGAAGAAGAATGATACATTAGTGATTCCATTCAAAATCTTTAGCCTCGAATGCAATTACAATGACTGTGTACTTACTGGTCCTAAAATATCTAATGCATTGCCTCTGCAAATTGTTTCTCGAGCACTTTTCGATGCACAGTTCTTTCCCGTCGCCGACGTCCAACCTATTTGTATCACAAGGGTTTCGTTCAGAGAGGAATGCCATCTACATATCGAAATGTTGTTTTAGGACGACACTCACCAGTAGAAGAAAGGTTGTGAACTTCCGCTTTCGAACCAAACGTCGTAGTAGATTTTCAAGTTGTGTCCATATCTGTGACGAGGATCAATCTGCACGAGAAATGAGTATGAATAAAGTGATAAAAAAAAAAACCCGGGAAAGAACTAAATCTTGGCTCCATATAAAGACATGAGAATGGACTTACAGCTTCAAGCCAGTGCTGTAGAGCAAGTTTCTGAGCCTTTTCGTCCTTAGACAATCCCTTTCCAACCTGTAAAATAATCTCTCACTTGTTAGCTGCATGTGTGAGAAATAGACACCATTGAAACGGCTGTAGGACAATGAACGACCTTGGCTGCTCTTGTTCGTGCTCTGGCCCATCGTGATACAGCAGTTTCTGGTTTTTCGTCATTGAAAAACGATACGGAGCATTGCTTCAGAGCTGCAAAGTCCAAGGCTTTCCACCTATCAATTTGTCGGAATCAATTTAACCACAACTCGAAAACAAACACACAGATAAGTGGAAAAAAGAAAAAGAAAAGCTAACCATAGCTCCTCTACGACCACAGCGCAGTCTGCAAGATTCCTTCGAGTTCTGTAACTCTTGTAAAACTTTTGAAGCTTTACAGCAGCAGCGTCGAGCTCGCTAACGGGCCTCGGGCTGAACATCGTGGGCGGGTCGGGCAGAAAAAATTCGGGATTTGATTCCTTTTCGTAGATCTCAGACGCACTCTCGGAATCCGATATTTTGAAATCTTGGACCAAGAAATCCTTGAAGGAAAGCGAATGTTCGAGGACAAGTTTCGGCGGTTCAATGCCTTTCAACTTGATAGAGTTTCTCCTGATCATTTTGTCGAACATGTTGGTCGCGTCTGTATGATCTGATCGGCCGAAGCCATCACCTTCCAGCGTCATCGTCATCTCTTTATCGCGCAAAGAGAATGCTGAAAGGAAAATAAAATGATGGGTCTTGTTCAAAAGCTCAAATCACATTCAAGCTTCAAAGTAGGAGACAATTGACGAGTTCAAAGCGATGGATGTAATGAAAGCACTGCTGTCATTCTGTGTATATATAGGCCACCATGAATATAACAGAAGCAACACACGAGCTCATCGCGTAGGTGGGAAGAATTGTGTGGTCAAAGGAAGAATGCTTCAACAAACGCAGCTTTAGAAAATACCATCCAACACATTTGTAATAAATTCCTTCATTTTAATTGATTTTTTCGGAATAAAATCGAAATTTGATTTAAAAAAAAAAAGGTCAACCACCATGGCTCATCGGCTCACACTTTGTTGTAGCGTGTTCATGACTTGGAAGACGCGGTATAGAACAAAGCTAAATATGAGATCTTTGCGCTCACCTTAAATTTCAAGGTAGAACGTTGAATTGAAGGTAATCAGCTTAATCAACCACGCAAGAATTGAAATTAGTGAAACGTTATTATTACGTAATTGAACAAATTTTTTTTTTTTTTGCTGTATCTGTTAGCACGTCATCAGTTGAGTTGCAATTAATATATATGTTTTCGGTCAATAATCAAAAGTACTCACTGCAAGGTTGACCACCAACAAGTGATACAATAATACATTTAGTAGCTATTTAATGGCTCCCAGTCAAATTGACATTTTATCTGCTATCGTTTAATACTTGTTTAGCTATTTTATCTTTCAAACGTATCGCTCAATTATTCCCGGCTGCTATTCAGATTATTATTTTCTATGCTCTATCGGCTTCTAAAAATAATAATGATGATGATGATGATGAATGATTTGATTTTGTAAAATTTTATATAATCACACGCAATTAATACGAAACTGGGCCACTTATTTAAATAGTATCATGTTTTAAATCGTTTAATTGAGCTGGGTTACAGGTTTGTAATCGAGTGGCCCAATAATGTGCCAATGAACGATATTTTATCGCTTTTCTTTAATTTTCTTTTAAAAGTTCTCTTTTTTTGTAACGTTAATATTTTTTTCCTGGAAAGGAGACGACGTTTATTTCTGGATATGGAATCAGTTTCAGGTGTTGATTCCTTGTTCTCGACATTCGCATCGCCAGCATACAAAGATTATGCCGTTTCATTATAAATCTGAAGTCTACCATTAAAATCGACCAAATCGAACAACGAAGAAGAATTAGAGAGCTTTCAACGATGGCTGAATCGAAATCGGATACGTCATCAGATCCTTCATCAGGTATTCGGGCTCACCTCCTTTTAATTTTCTGCAATTTTAAACCGAAAACATGGAAATAGAGAAAAAGGAAGGTTGTTTCCATTGGTTTTGCGTTACGATCTAGCTGGGTGAAGTTTTTTTTCTTTCCAATATAATTGACGCGGGCAGGGAAAACTGCGAAAGCCCCAATGTGTTTGATAGAATGAAGGGCGAGTTTGATGCAGTTTTGCATAGCGACAGACAAAAGCACAAGCATCATCCTCATCATAAGGAGACGCACGGATTGCGAGACGATATTGATTCAAACACTGAGATGACTGATGTGAAGGCGCCAAACGTGTTCGAGAGGGCCAAGGAGGAGATTGAGGCCCTTGTTGAGGCAATTCATCCCAAGAAGGAAGTTCCAATTACTCATGATTCATCATCAGATGGCGAAACCAGGTTAGGCCTACAATGAGAATTTGTTAGGTAAAAAACTGCATAGAGAGTTTGATTTTTTCCATCAACGGATTCATTGCAGGGGCTCATCTATGGAGCCATGGGAGAAATCGGAACTGCATTCAGGTTTGAGTTGATCTATCTTCTTCTGCTTTTGCGAAATAGAATAGGAAATTAAGTTGTGTTGTCGTGAGATCATATTCGCTACAAACCTCATAGATATTATGGCTAAGGAAGATGCAGAATCAAGAACCCACAAAGGAAAACCACACCACCATAAAGAAACTCATGGAATGAATCACGACATCGACGAGAACACTCCAATAAGCGAAGTTAAAGGCCCGAGCGTGTTCGAAAGAGCCAAGGAAGAAATCGAAGCCATGGTGCAGACGATCCATCCCAAGAAAGATTCGAGCGTTTCTCCACACAAGAAGAAAGAAGGGGGATTGCCAGTTGCTATTGGGAAAGGGTTAGAAAAGCTGTGTGCTCCTAAAGGCCATCATCACGACAAGGATTAACGATTTTATTTCGCCTGCGCTCCTTGCAGCTTCGTTTTTTTACGACCCTGTCTTCTACTTTATGTACATCTACACCATTACGTTAGCTTAAAATTTGTTTTGTTACATTTTCCTATTAGTTCATCTACACCATTACGTTATGTGTTAGTTTTTCCACTGCCTTGACGACGAAGATGTAAGATTTGATAAAAAGCTCGAACAGAGTTTAGTTTTCGAACCAACTGTGGGAAATTAGAAGACGAAAGTGTAATATAGAAATCCTACAAGGACTAGAACGACAATATGGAGGAGTACGAGGACTGGAAACTATACTTTATTCCTCGAATATACCCTATCCACAATGATCGGCGGCCCTCTAATCTTGTAGTATCTGAGCGACCAAGTCCCTCACTGATTTGCTTACGAGCAAAGACACCCAAATCCAAACAGTGAGAACTGCAATCTTGAATTGTCTTACATGGATTCCAATCCATTTCCAGTTCTAGCACAGAATCAAGGCAACCCATCACCAATCTCCTCGAAGGAGGAATACGAGCTTCCAAATTCATCCACGACGGCGCTTTTAGATCTCAGCACCGAGCGGCGCGACTCTCCTTCTTCGGATTCCACTTCCAAGTCAATCTCATCTGCAGCTGTATTCGCAGCCCTTTTGATCACAACTTGCGTGTCTTTTATCGTCGGCGGCTGCATTTGGGTTCCTATTCTTCTCCGCCTCGACAGTGCCCTCAGTCAACGCGGAGTCAACTGCCCGCGTGTCGAGGAGTCTCTCAAAGCTGAAGCATCCCATCGTTTTGCTGATATCCTCCGATGGGTTCAGGTTTGGCTATCAATACAAAACCGATACACCCAACATTGACAGGTTGATCAAAAATGGGACCGAAGCTGAGCTCGGTTTGATTCCCGTTTTCCCGACGTTGACTTTCCCCAACCATTATTCAATTGTCACCGGGCTGTACCCTGAAAGCCATGGTATTATCAACAACTACTTCACCGATCCATCGAATGGCAATCGGTTTAATATGCAGAGCCACGAGCCCAAATGGTGGTTGGGTGAGCCCTTGTGGGAAGTTGTGGTGAAGAATGGCTTGAAGGCTGCTACGTATTTCTGGCCTGGGTCTGAGGTAAAGAAGGGTTCTTGGGATTGTCCCAAGGGTTATTGTGCACATTACAATGGCTCTGTGCCTTTCGAGGAGAGGGTTGATACGATTTTGAACTACTTCGATCTGCCTAGCGATGAGATTCCGTCGTTTATGACTTTGTACTTTGAGGACCCTGATCATCAGGGTCATACGGTTGGGCCCGACGATCCTCAGATCACGGAGGCTGTTTCTGAAGTTGATGGATTAATTGGGAAGTTGATTCGTGGCTTGGAAGAGCGAGGGATATTTGAAGATGTGACTATTATAATGCTAGGCGATCATGGAATGGTCGGCACGTGCGATAAAAAGCTGATATTTTTAGATGATCTCGCAAAGTGGATTCGAATCCCAGAAGAATGGGTTCAATCTTACACTCCATTGCTTGCAATTCGACCACCTTCTGGTTACTCGGCGAACGACGTTGTGAGCAGAATAAACGAGGGTTTAAAGTCAGGCGATGTAGAGAACGGCGAGTATTTGAGAGTTTATCTAAAGGAGGACTTGCCAAGCAGACTCCATTACTCGGCCAGCGAACGAATTCCACCGATCATAGGGCTTTTGTCCGAAGGGTTTAAAGTGGAGCAGAAGAGATCATCAGCTCGAGAGTGTGGAGGAGCACACGGATATGACAATGCGTATTTCTCGATGAGGACTATTTTTATAGCTCACGGGCCTCAGTTCGCCCGGGGAAGAAAGATTAAATCTTTCGAGAATGTTCAGATCTTCAACTTGGTCACGACGATCTTGAACATCGAACGAGTTCCCGAAAATAATGGGACAATGTCGTTTGTGAAAGATGTTCTTTTGCGTAGCCATTGATATTTATTTCGTACGGTTTGCTTCTTTTCAAGTGTCTTGCCTATTGATGTGGGGAACTTGTGGAGATAACAAGTTCTATGTTGTATTGAAGTATTTCCATGTATTTGCAGAATACTGTCTACATAATGAGTTTAACACAGCTCTTCGTAGTTCATACCATATCTATCGAAGTTGAGTTCTTTTGGGTAATTTCTTCATTAATCAGAATCTTAACTTGCTAGGATTGAAATTGATTGGTAAATTCGATCGAGGTAGTAAAAAGTAGAAGATGGCTGTGAAAAAATTGACCGGCATCTACAGTTAGCTTTTTCGTCCACATATTTCGTTTCAACCGACCTTCCTTGTGAACACTCATCTGCGTGTCCATCCACGCAGCCCACACTCCAGAAAACCCCCCTTGATGGTGATTTTTGAGAGGGACCAATAGAAAAATCAGTGCCCAATTGGTTTTTTTTTTTTTTTTCCTTCCTTTTTCTCTTCTTTTGATTTCGTGTATTTTTTCACACGTTTTTTTGGGGCAGCACAGAAATCACTGTATATAAGCTTGCTTTCGTGATTCGAATCCAACAATTAATTGGGGGACGCAATTTGAGAACAGCCCGCACCTGGGATTGATCATTGAAGTGAAGGAATCTTGCATTTTCTTTTGCGGGTGTGCTGTCAATGGCCGATGCATTTAAGTTGTCAAACTGTTCTTTGAGGTTTTGTTCTTCGGTGTTAACTCCTCCTTCTTCTTCCCCTTCCTCTAAATCTTCTCAACTTGCCATTCATGGACTGCATAATAAAAAGTTGGTTTCTGTCGCTAGCGATTTTGTTACATCGATACCCTTCAGACGCAGTGAGCAACAATCCTCTTTTAAGGTAAGGACTCCTAACTTTCTTGAATTTAGGGCTTGAGTTCATACGTAAAACTTGCTGTAGTTTTCTTTCATATCGATGAGATTATCAAGCAATCTTTTTCATATTATCAAAACCCCCTTTTTGGATGTCCTCTGAGCTGAACTGTGTATTGATTTGGGTTGAAATTCTTGTACAAAAGTAGAATTCAACCAATTCATTGATCTGTATTTGAATATTGCTCGGAATCCCACAACAGCCTTATCATCAATAAGATGCTCTACTTTCTTTGGTGATGGTTTAGCCTATTGCAGGACTTTTAGCCTCTAGACATGATCCATTCATCACAATTGCTAGACCTTATTATGCATTAGTTCGACCCTGTACTGTATATAGAAAAATCGTCCTTTAAAAGCTTTATTTTTCCCCAATGCTTGATCGCAGATGCACGCAACTCTGACCCAAACTGAGCAGCCCAAATGGTGGGAAAGAAATGCAGGGCCAAACATGATAGACATCCACTCCACGCAAGAATTCTTGGACGCTCTGAGCCACGCCGGAGATAAGTTGGTCGTCGTCGAGTTCTATGGAACGTGGTGCGCTTCGTGCCGTGCACTATTTCCTAAGGCAAGAATTAGAAGTTCATATTTTTATATGGAGATGTTCAAATAAGTGGCTGGCATGCTTATGCCTAAAAATCGTTCCTTTTTTTTGTGTAATTAGCTCTGTAGGATGGCCGAGGAACACCCAGATATCTTGTTCTTGAAAGTGAACTTCGACGAAAACAAGCCCATGTGTAAGAGTCTGAACGTAAAAGTTCTGCCCTATTTCCATTTCTATCGTGGGGCAGATGGGCAGCTCGAGTCCTTTTCTTGTTCGCTCGCCAAGGTAAGCGAAAGCCCTGTGTATTCGAGTTTTCTTGCATTGTCTTGTGACGTAAGTCGTTGAAGTTTGAATAATATGATTGCAGTTTCAGAAGATAAAAGACGCTATCGAGCTTCACAACGCAGCACGCTGTAGCATTGGTCCCCCAAGAGGTGTCGGAGATCTCACCCTCGAAGCGCTATTGCCTACGAAGGAGACGAAGAAATAGGAGTCAACTGCTTCTTGGTTCTCTCTTTCAAGTTCAGTTCATATGATGCTGAACTTTTTTTTTTGTATGCCGTTGATGATGAAGTATGTAGTCGCATTTGGGAATATATGTTCGAATTTGTAATGTTAGTGGTGCAATATATGAAATTCGTCAAACAAAAGATTTTCTGTAAATTGAACATATTCGGAGGACTAAACAATAAGTATTCCAAAACGCAGTTCTTTTATGTGTTTCATCTGATAATTAACTGTCGTGCTTAACGGAATAAACTGAAGTATCAGCTAGCGGAAGGTAAGTAGATTTCTTCTTCTTCTTCCTACCGGATTTTGATCTTTGAATTCAGTTCTACTCGTCAGATTCTGTAAGCTGATATTGCGGTCTGATTTGAACGAAAACTGAGAGACGATTTTCGATTCCAAGCCGCTAAAACCATCAGGCGTGTGCCATCTGTTTGTTGAAATGCCGAGCTGATCGTTGTATCATTGTGACCACCGCCAAATCATCATCAATCATCATACTGCATTGGCCTGTATTTGATCCTAAACAAATACGAACGCGCTGGAACAAGAGATTTCGTACTATGATTTGGATCCTTTTGAGATCTCAAGATATTATTCTAACCTAGCTCGCTGCTACAATTCCATTACGTGCCATAGGAAAAAAAAACTTTTTATTGTCGGGAGAAATATTGGTAAGAGGGACATGATGATGTTCGATAGATGAAGCCCATGTTTTACGGCGGACCTTGGAGGGTAATGAGAGGAGATGTGCCTGCCTTTGTACTCAAGCAGCAGCAATCGAGTTAAGTTCATTATCATCATCTTCATAATATTTTGATTCTTGTTTTTTCTGCTGCATTAGGACATACGACCAGACTCAATAAGTTAGGACAAAAGCCCCATTAGTTTTACATCAGTGGTAGTCGGCGATAACTTGTCGGTACGGCATTACGAGAAAAAAAAAAAGCGACCACTGCATACATAGACATTCGTAGAGAAAATAGTCTACTGCACTACTACACCCATCCCCGTTTGTACCTCCGAAAAAACCCTTCTGTCTGAGCATTCCTATAAGCAACGCAGCCTACGAGATAAACAAAGATAAGTACGACCACCGATGTTACAACTGCGACTTCGGCCTTCCTCCATTCGTGCCGTAAGTTCCCAAGCAGACCCGCCTTGCAAGCCTCGCAGTCGTAGCACAGCTGCCTCGGGTCGTTGCTCCACAAAGCGCAGTCCCCATCGGACGATGATGGCCCGTCCCACGTCGTGGGGCCCGCGTATCGAAACCCGCACATCATCGGCGGCTTACAGCACCCAGACTGCACAATAACGAATCGAAACAAAGTAACACGAGCAAGATCGATATTTCTGACTGTATTATTAGCTAAGCCATAGCCAAACCTCGATGGGTGAGAGGCGGGACTGAACGAACTCTTGGCCCGAGGCGTAGAACCTCCGAGCCATCTCGGGACAGATCTTCGAACGGACCAAACACACCCTTACCTTCCGCCAGCTGTCGTCGTCCCGAGCCACGTGGGTCCTAAGCCACCGAGAGAACCCTTCGAGCCTGTACTCCTTGAAGCCCGTCCCGGGCACGTCGTACGAGCCGCTGGGCCGAGTGGCTGCAAACGCCAGCACTAGAAGCGCCAGGAGGAGTAGTATGAGTATGAAGGTGCAGGCTAGGTAGAGCCCGAGCAACCCTTCTCTTTTCCAGCGGGCCCCCGCGAAGCCCGCTAAGGAGACGATGGAGAGGGATAGGCCGAGGACGACGAGTGGCCAACGGAGCCAGTGGATGCACTCGTTGTCTGGCTTCGAGGCGATCCATATGCCCGCGGATATGATGGGTATGGAGCATATGAAGGCGAGTATGTTGAGGAATGCTGTGAGGTTGTTGCTGAAGGCCATGGAGGATCTTTCTTCTTTGTGTGTGTAAATGAGAGTGAGTGAAGCAGTAGCAGCAAATCAATGTAGTAGGGCTATTCTATTTATAGGGGGTATGCTTGTAATAGGGAGAGATGGGAAAAAAAAAAAAAATATGCAGAATTGCAAGATTATGCTCACGACAAGATTCTTGGATTTCCTAATATATTTAAATCATCGATACTTGCAAATCCCTCGCCGACCATCAGAGAGAGAGTCTCTAATCGATTGCACCATCAGACAGACAGCTTGAACTTGGCCCAATACTTCATCGTTTTCCTAAAAAAATAAAAAACACTTTTAAAGGGAAAGAAGAGTGAATATATTATTAAAGCGATATGATGTGATATGATACCACATGTGTGAGGCGTTCCTCAAGGCCGGAATCATCGTATGGATGGTCGGAGCGCATAAATAATCTTTTATAAGCTTCTCTCAGGCTTTTTATCTGTTGCATGATGAAAGATATATACGTATACATAAGAGTGCAGTCGATGGTAAGAGGAAAAGCACTTGTGACTGACCTCAAGATTAGAAAAGCCGTTGCGCTTAAGCCCTTCTATGTTTAGCCCGCGCATCTCAGCTCGGTCGCCTGAGATCATTGCATACCTCGGCACATCTTGAGAAACCTGTGGAGGAGGAACAGCTTCAATCGTTCATCTAATCTCAGTCGTAGTGTAACTGAGCTAATATTCTTGGAAAACTCACTGTAGATCCGCCTCCGATGAAAGAAAATGAACCGATATGACAAAATTGATGCACGCCAATTCCTCCAGCTGTGCGGGCAAAGTCCTGAGAAAGTGTATCGACTTCTAATAGGGAAGTAATGCCATATAATAATAATATGGGAGAAAGGAACAACAAGAAAAGGAATTGCAACTCACCTCAACAGTAACGTGGCCAGCGAGCAGAGTATTGTTTGCTAAGACGTTGTTGTTGCCCACCTTGCAGTCGTGAGCTATATGACAGTATCCCATAATAAGATTGCTATCACCAATTATCTGCATTCGACATACACAAATATTTCTTCAGAATTTGGTACATATACTAAGACACAACAAAAAGCTTCTAACATTACATACTGTTTTGTCGTCGGGACGTGATGACCGATGAATCGATGCATACTCTCTAATCTCATTGTTGTCGCCGATTTCTAGGAAGCATTCGTCCCCTTGCTACGATAATCAATTCAATGCTTGTTAGTTTTAACCAGACTAATATCAGTTCCCCAAAAATCACATAGTTTGTTATTTTCTATAGAGGAAGCATAGCAAGAGATGGCTGTGCAACGCAACCAACCTTGTATTTCATGTCTTGGCATTTAATGCCCACCACAGCATTATGTCCGATGACATTGTTGCATCCAATGATTGTGTGGCCTGGACAATCATCACCAACTACAGCGCCACTTTAGTGAAGCAGAAGGGATCAGAATAACGTATGTTAAAACAGAGAACGTAAGAGAAAGTACCGTAGCTCAGTATTTACATGGAAACAAACACACAATCGTAACTTACGTCATCAACACGCAGTTCTTTCCTAGTTCTGCATTTCCACAGATATGGCTTCCAGGGTAAAGCTTGCAAGAATTTCCCAACTTCACCGAAGGCCCAACAGTACAGAAAGGACCAATAGAGACACCCTACACACCCGTAAGCCTTTTATGAAAATGTTATCAAGCAATGATGTAAAAAGGATCCACAATTTAGCAGTAAAAAAACCGCTTTATGCCGCAACAATTTCAAGTCTTTTGCTATAAGCATGCCAAAGTATATCAAGCCGTTGGCATTTAAGTATGCACACAATACAACCTTCCACACATCAAACTCTAGTAGCATCACATGTATTAGTTGGTTCTTCATTTCCACGATTCAACTCAGCTAGAAATAGGAAAACACTTAGGCTGCTACGAACGGATCATCTAAAAAACCGCATAAAATTGTTTCAGGCCTATTATACCTGGCCGAGTGTCGCGTCAGGGTGAATAATCGCCGTTGGATGAACAAAACTGACCTGATTCACTGTTCCTGCACTCCTCAGCTCCTCTTCATCTGCAAAAATCCCACCCTAGCATATCGATTCGTTTAAGAAACAACATTACAAACAAAGAGAAAACCAGGTCACCACTCATACGTGGAACTGAAGAGGAGAATCGTTGGACTTTGAATCGCCGAAGAGCAAGCGACGATGCTCTGCCTACTCGGAGGAGTGACATGACAGTGAAGTCCACGGCATACTTCTCTTCTCGAGTAATTATTTGATTTTCTTTAAAAAAAAAATTAACGAGCTTTTGTTCACGGACTAGCTTGGGTTTGCTTTTGTCCCTTCAACGATGTTCAAAATATGGGCTGATAAAACCTACGGCCCAATAACAAAGGCCCATATATAAGTAGGATGACCCATTCAATAATCGGCCCATAAAGATAAAATACTCATAGATTCCACCACATCGATCGCTGGGTACATAATACATATGATAAATTTTTATGAACGATTTGGTAAGTTCCAAAGCAAATTATGGGTTTGGGAATATTTGATTAGAACATTTAATTTCCATGAAGCTTGGTAAGCTTAGTTGGCGAATAGCTGGATCTGAATAAAGTCAGAAAAGTAATGTGGAGATGTGAATAAAATAAAAAATACTTAGAATAATAATGACCAATTTTTAAAGACTATAAAATATATTTTTAATAAAAGTTGGTAAATAAAATGAGGGAACCTTCGCATGCATGGCTTGTGTGGCTGGCAGTTGAATCCATGGCTGCTCTGTTTTTTTTTTTTTTTCACGCATGGAAGAACGAAAAAGTAATATATCGAGCAATAACATTGCAAATGGCGAGATAAATAATAAAGGTAAAAATTTATAATTCAAGTGCCATTTTTCAAATGTTGTTGGACATGTAGACATGCATCAAACGTAACTACGTAAGTAGACAAAAAGGGGATTCTTGGCCCATATATATCACGCATCATCGTAAATCATCAATTTGCAAAACATTACTAGAAAAGAAAAGCAGCATCTTTATCTCGACAATCATTACAATATGTTATTTTAATTATATGATAATGAAAATCTTCCTTAGGTTATGTGGACGCATTGCCATCACAAATTTATTGGCCACAGTCAACATTTGATAAACATCTAGATAGGAAAAAGAAATAACGACAACGCATTTTCCAATTTAGATAACATCCTCATTCATATTAATAATAGTTCTTGTTGTTAAATATTAAAAGTTGGTTTTTTTTTTGGTAAAATTAAAAGTTGGTTTTTAAAACTCACAAAACCGTGTTGCTACAAGTACACTCGAATTCCTTTTTGATACTTGTAATGATAACCATGGGATTGTTTCCCCAATTTAGTACCCTAAATTGAAAGAAATGCACATACATATGGGTGTGTGTGTTGATGAATAACATATCATTTTCAAAGCATCAACTAAAAATCAGCAACCCATAGTCAAGACCAATCTACAAATATCTCGCAATCTCATAATGATCTAGTCAATAATTCAAGATCTCAATGCGTGGCCTTTCATGGGAGGCTTTACATTTCCATCCAAGATTCGTGTTATTAAGTAGGTAGGCAAGATAAAATCTTGAATATATAATTTTCATCTATAAAATATTAATAAAAAAAACAACTTGGTTTTTCTTAATAATGTCCATTTTTCATTTTCTTTTCCCTCTCCGTGTAGCTAACATGTACATAATTTAAAAAGTGCCAAATGGATCAGACAAGAGGATTCGACATCGTCTTAGATTCCAATTCAAATATTGTATTGCCAAAAATAAATAACATTAGCTATTTGCAAATATGATAGTAATTTATCTCAGAAAATTAGGACCCTATTAAGGTCCTTATGACGAGATTAAGACATGCAAACCAACTTGCTAATCATTCGTATCTATCTAAACGTACAATGAGATCAAGTCATTAAAGTATAGTGTGAAGAGAAACATCTCAGATTGCCTTTTACTGAGAATATACTGAACACTATGAGCTGTAACGAGTGAAGATGTCTCAAAGTTTGACTCCTTAATACATCAATGTCTTAATATTAACGTTGATTCAATCATCCCACTTGTTTTATCCTAACCCCATATCTTATCTTCTGCAAGTGAACCCCGTTTGCAATTTTAATAAAAAAAACTTAATTTTTGTAACTATAATAAAACTTTTTAACGTTGCATGAACCCCCTAAAACACAGACACCCTTCTTATATGTAATGACTGTTTCTTTTCCAACCAACAATCAATACGTACGGTGAATTGTTTTCTGTCGTAGTGTGCCCACCAATTGATTACCAGTCGTACGTTACACCCATTAGCTTCGTTGACCAAGTCATTAGGACTTTTAAGAAGCTTTCTTATGGTAATGGGATTATATTCGTTAATTCATACTAATAGTCACGTCCCTGTCTTTTTCGAAATTAGAGCTGAATGATTAACGAGTGAAACACGTTTATGTTTAAAATAATAATTATAGTACTAATCTTTGAAGTCTAATATGTGGGCCCGACTATCTTCCCTCGTAGCTTCTTGTTTGTCTCGTTCCTTCAGAATCTTTGGATGATCCTATCTTTGCGAAATATCTGTGTCGATCCGTTTAAGTTATTGAAACTTTAACTACCCTTAGATTTTAATGATCTTCATAAGCACGAGAGTTATGACCAGCCAATAATATAGCAAACTGCTGTAATAAAACGCATTAATCATGCAGCAGGTTTCTTAACCTTAATTAGTTGTCCCTATATTTACATAGTATATATATGTGTGTGTGTTTAGTTTTGAAGGTAAAAGAAATACAACGTATACCCACTCCATCTTAATTCAACCACCATATTTCCTATGGATATCGTGGAGATTGAGTCTATAAGAAAAAAAAGCTTTTATGATGACAGAAGCTAACAGTTGTCACCAGTGAGTTTGAAAATAAATAATACAAAGTGAGCTTCCGATCTTCGTCTTACAACACAAAACAATCAATCATTGCTCATTTTATTTTCTTTATTCCTTTTTTTTTCTTGCATTTAATATTTCTCTTTCAGCGTGGGGAATATTTATCATTCATAATCACCAACAAGTAAGCTCTTTGAGGGTCCCCTTCCTATTGTTTTCGACTATATATAAAGGATGTGAGGGTTTGACAATGTGCCACAGAAAACAAAGAATCAAAAGAAAGCACGTATTTCCTTCTGCTTCTTCTTCCCTTCTCATATTTCCCTCCCTTACGACATATAATCATATTACACGCATCATATAGACATATGGCAGTTGAGGTAATAGAGAAGCAGGGCTGTGCAGTGAAGCTATCAAAGGTTGCTATATCAGATACTCACGGCGAAGATTCGCCATACTTCGCTGGATGGAAAGCTTACGACGAAGACCCTTATGATGAAATCAGCAATCCCAATGGGGTTATACAGATGGGGCTCGCAGAGAATCAAGTAAAGCTTTCACATAGTCGACATCATGCATGAAAAAGACATAATTTTTACTCTACGTTGCTAACTGATTTCTTCTATTAACTGCAGGTTTCATTTGACTTGCTGGAGGAGTACCTAGAAAAGCATTCTGAGCCAGTTCAGAATGGAAGTAAAAATTCTGGATTTAGAGAGAATGCTTTGTTTCAGGATTATCACGGGCTACAATCTTTCAGAAAGGTATACATATACTTACACAGATATATTCTAATCCACTCTATATTCTTTATTGCATGCACGCAGACAGTCTTAATATTTTTTTTTTCTAATTTATTTCTTGCAGGCAATGGCCAGCTTTATGGAACAGATAAGGGGTGGAAGAGCAAAGTTCGACCCTGAAAGAATCGTTATTACAGCAGGCGCCACTGCTGCAAATGAGCTTCTAACCTTCATTTTAGCTGATCCTGGAGATGCTTTGCTCATCCCAACTCCCTATTATCCAGGGTAAGAAAAGACAAAAAAGTTATATTTTTCTTTATTATTTTCTGCATAAAGAATGCGCGTGGTAAAGATACTATAGACGTGGCATGGTGATATTCGTTTAATTGCTTTTCTTGTAATAAAATAATCGGTGGAGAATTGGTCAAAGACCAAATCCGCCATAAGTTCTTTCATCTTTTTGGACATTTAATTTTCTTCTCCATCTAATTCAACTCACTACACCTAACAAACAAACCTTAACATATACTTTTTGTCTTCCTCAACAGCTTCGATAGGGACCTAAGGTGGAGAACAGGCGTAAACATAGTACCCATCCACTGCGAAAGCTCAAACAACTTCGAAGTAACCAGCGAAGCACTCGAATCTGCCTACCAAGAAGCACAAGCCAAGAACATCAAAGTCCGAGGAGTCCTAATAACGAACCCATCTAACCCTTTAGGCGCAACAATAAAGAGGAATGTCCTCGAAAGAATCCTCGACTTTGTGACTCTCAAGAACATCCACCTCATATCCGACGAGATTTACTCAGGCTCAGCCTTCAATTCTGACGAGCTAGTAAGCGTGTCGGAGATTCTAGAAGCTCGAGCCTACGAAGGGTGCGAAAGGGTCCACATCGTCTACAGCCTATCTAAAGACTTGGGCTTGCCTGGTTTTAGGGTTGGGACGATCTATTCTTACAACGACGAGGTTGTCACGACGGCTAGGAGGATGTCTAGCTTCACTCTGATTTCGTCTCAGACGCAGCAGCTCTTGGCTTCTATGCTGTCTGATAAGGAGTTTACAGAAGTTTACATAAGGATGAATAGAGAGAGGTTGAAGAAGAGGTATGGTAAGATCGTAGGTGGGCTCGGAGAAGCTGGGATTCGATGCTTGGAGGGAAACGCTGGGCTTTTTTGCTGGATGAATCTGAGCCCTATGTTGAGGGAGAAGACGAAGGAGCAAGAATTGGTTCTGTGGAAGGAGATATTGCACGAAGTGAAGCTGAATATTTCGCCGGGTTGTTCTTGCCATTGTTCTGAGCCAGGCTGGTTTAGGGTTTGTTTTGCTAATATGAGCGAGCAAACCCTTGATGTTGCTCTCAAGAGAATACATGAGTTTGTGGAAAGGAAATGTTGTTCTTGATTGATAGGTCTTTTTTAATTTCTTTTTTTTTTTTCAATTTTTGTAATTTGTTTTACGAAGAATGTACTACGTAGTTTATCCTTTTTTTTTTTAGTTTGTATACTCAATTATTTCCTTATATATGGGACTATATTGAACAGCTTTTCTTGTTTCTCCTCCTCTCCTTTTTTTTTTCTTGGGTTCTCATTATTAGTATTCATTGATGTGAGAGATGGTACGTGTGTTATTGGAAATGACACGACTTTATGGAAAGGAAAAATCGTTCGTTCTTGTTATATTCTTCTACTTTTCCCAGTTACGTCTTTTATTTTTTACGAAAATGTACGTTGTCCTTAATTGTTGAGTTTGTCTACTCGATTCTTTTGTTATGGGGGCTTTTGAACTTCTGGTTTCGTCTCTCGTTTTTTTTTCTTGGGCTCTCATGAATTGATATTCATTTGATATAAGATAAGGTTGCATGTGTTATTACTCGATGGTCTGCCTTGTGAAATGTTCTGCCTTGCAATGATATTAGGGAATTATTTAGTTACTGCGTAGAGTAGGATATTTCTGAGATCGAAGCTTGGCCAACACGTAGGTTGGGTGCAGACGAAGTGAAGTAACATTGATTAATTAAATAACTAGTAATAATCCATTTTGTCAACGAAGTATAGTGTGGAAGCGTCTCATTGCAAAGAGCAATTTTGGGCAATTCATGAATGCGAACTGTCTTTTATTACATGGAAAAGCCGATATTTATACATTATAAAATATGTTATCTCGTCATGTCCGTGTTTCGTTGCACCAAACATTTTTTTTTTTCCAATAAAGATATGAGTCAACTCCATTCTAACTCACAGGTCAACGCAAGTTGAGTTTAACTTGTACATTTCGTAGCTTTCTTTCTATAAAAACATGCCGTCTTAGGAATGTCAAGTCCTTTCTTGTTCATACATATTTCATAGATACATATGTATGTATGTGTATATAAACGCGTCATGAGTTACTGAAACGTAACGGCTACATATCAATATTATTGAAAACCCTATTTTCTTTTTAATCAACTGTCCTTCTTTTCATTGTGTGTTCATTCTAACAAGAGAAGCCTAAGAAGGAAAGTCAATACAAGTTACAATATTAAATAGGGTAAGAATTAAGTTTGCCATCCTCGTCGCATCCAAGTACAAATAACCTATGTGTGGATGATATTGACTTCTTTTGTGCGATTATCGTCAGTTATAACTATAATTACTCTTAAAATATACGAAAAAAGAAAGGTCAATAAGTGAAAAAGGATAAACAAATATTGACGTCGGTGTTTGTATGATGTGATTAGCAATAATATAGGAGTTGTTTATCTCACTATCTGTCCTTGAGCAATATTAATTGTATATATGAAAGTCAAATATTTAATTAATTATGTGACTCACCTTTTTTAGTAATTAAAAAATTAGATTCAAACCCTTTGACATAGAGGCATACTGCCATTGCCTTGTCAGGCCAAAGAAAATTCAACAAATGTACATATAGCATTGCACACGAGCCTGGGGCACACTACTAGACTTCAGTAGCAAAGATATGTTGTTATAAATTAAATCATACAATATGAGACATATTTTATTATAATGAAGATATTGCAAAGGGCATCACTTAAGATTATGTCAAGAAATATAGTTTTTTTTTTGTTATATTTATGTATTGGGGTGTCATTACACCGCCCTAATACGTATGTTGTCTTTATTAATAGAAAGACGTGGCGATATAATCGCGCAGATACGCGTAATAAGTATGTTTAATGCAGACCGACACAATTTTAAATACCAGTTATATTATATTAGATGTGCTAATTTGAGAATCAAGAACTTAGGAAAATTGAATTTGACATTTCATTCTATAACCGAATTAAAAGCTTAACTTAAAACCGAGTTTACTTTTCTCTGATTTGCGAGTAATAAATTATGTGATTTGACCTTCTCAAAAGCGGATTCAGCCCACGGTTTTGTCCTCCACAAATCCACCTTTTAGAGAAGGCGTAAGCTTAATGATCTTTATTATTTTTTTTTGTATGTTCGTTACACTGGTTGACTTTAATAAAAACAATAATAATAATGTGAATGGTGTTCATGCAAAACTACTACTAAGTAGTATAGTAGTTATCCATTACATAATAAACCCGTTGACCAAAAATATTATCATACTTTGTTTATAAGGTAGCTGCACCCCATTCCACCCGACCTTTTTAAGCTTTATACATATTGTAGTAATTCACAAAATGCGTGTCCGATTTGACTATGCATGTCGCGTCGGCTTTGCGTTGACTATTATATAAAAGCAATAGAAACATGATAAAATTAATACGCATTATATCATTTTTGGTTTGTTGCGAATTATAGTGTCCACGTGTCATCATTCATAGGTTGGTCAACAGACAAAGACACGCTCGATTTATCATGCTCAACTAATTTTGAGTTGAAACTTTGGAACTCTACGTTCAATTGGAAGTGCAAGTTGTACTGACTAGTTTAGGTTAGTAGAGTATAGAGCATGGTTGATTAATTTAGGGCACAGCGTGCGTGATAGTATCGCACCGTACAAAGTTATTACATGATTAAAGAGTCCCTTTTTTTGCCCAATCATACATTGTAAGATCACTATTATCTTCCTTTTTTTAAAAAAAAATTCAGTAGCACTTGCTTGGCTAATTTCACAAAACTAGGTTCAAATAAATAAAACACAAAAGGGAATCAATCATATGAATTGGGTTATTTTGAAGAAATTAAATGGGCCGGCACGTAATCTATCATATAGGACGAGATGCAACGGAAATGAGCTCTCATGGCGCTTATTGATAAAAAAGGAAGTAAATGGGCTTAAACGAAATGAATTTTCGATTGGCCCATCAGGACGACGCTATAAATTTATTGCAAAAACCCTAATTCCCAACTTTCTCAGCTGAAAAAAGACGTCGCAGCGCAGAGCAAACCCATCATCGGAATTCGGAGAGTTCCACTTACACAGACGACCTATCAATCATGGGTAAGTTACGTCGATTTATGTTTCTGATGATCGATTTAAATTGGATTAGTGATGAATTACTGTATTATATGTGTGTATACCGTTGAAGGTAAGGTACACGGTTCATTGGCACGCGCCGGTAAGGTCAGGGGACAGACGCCGAAGGTCGCCAAGCAGGACAAGAAGAAGAAGCCACGCGGACGCGCCCACAAGCGCATGCAGTACAACCGCCGATTCGTCACCGCCGGTAAGAGCTTTAGTAATTAATTAGTTTGCTAGTAAATTTCCCATTGTATTGGGTAATTATGAATCGGTGTTGTTTTTGCCTGCAGTTGTTGGGTTTGGGAAGAAGAGGGGCCCGAACTCGTCGGAGAAGTAGGAATTGTTTCTGAGAGTGTTTTTACTAAATGTTTTTGCCATTGTTTATCTTTGGATTTCGATGGTGTATTAAAAATTATCAGAAGATATTGAATCGAAGTTGCGCTTCCTTTTGATGTTGAAGCTGCTTCCAATTCCTATACATGTTATTGGAATATGTAGGTGATGGCCAAGGCAACCACCATTAATGCATATGCAGTACCTTGATCAATGGTTACTTTCCAGTTGAACTCCATTTTAAGGACAAAGCGGGTGCGTTTGGTCCGCGAAATTCGATAAGAAAATTGTGGTTATACACATTGAATCATTGTACATTACGCGTCCTGTGTCGTATTCTTCCAATTTTCCTTTTTTACGCGTCAAAATCTATAAACCAAACGGAGCCTATACTACCGTCGTTCGAAGTCCCATCCTCGAGAGCATTGAAGTTGAAAGCCACCAAGCGAAGAAACAAAGCCGCCTTAACCACCAAAGACTTCAGCATTTCCATTTCTCTTATATATATCCAAGATTGGCCATCTCTACGGTAATGGGAGAAGAGGGAAAAGAAATTTTTAGCAATGTGAAGTTGATATTTCGGAATTAATAAACAAATAAACAAGATGAAATGCCCAGATTAACCTACGATGCATGAAGTGGTCTACTCATAAACAGTTCTTTATCCCAGAAGAAGGCATCTCGGATCCTTCTGAGACGGCTCACGTACAATGTTCGTACGCTGTTGTATGATTGGATTCGCCGTTTCGGCACTAAGATGCTTTGAATAAATAATATATATGTTGGTTTTTTAATTTTAGTATATAAGAAAAATAATATGGTAGGGATGGTTGTAGCTTTGAAGAGGAAAAAATCACATCATAACACACATGAAGCTTCCATACATTCCATACATCATAATAGACACACACTACAACACACACACACACACACCACACACATATATATATATATATATATATATATATATATACTACAAGCTAATACACTCCTAATACATCATAGCTAATACACATCAACCAAATACAACATCAACAAATACAACAATTAACAAAACCTAATGCACAAAAAGATTAAATTTAAAACAACTCCAACGTTAATATTTAGAAAAATATTAACATTTCCAACAATATATATATATATATAGTAAAATGTAGAAGCAGACAACTCATGACTCCCTCTACTCTACAAGGCTATCTGGTACTGAGATGTTCTGGCTTGCTTTTCAACGGCTATTGGGCTTAGTTTCGTGGTCCATTGAGATTTGCGCATAAGCCCAATACCAATGTCTGAGTCCATATCCAAATTTTCCTTCTATTTGTTTTTTCAAGTGGGGAGGAAAAGTGTATCTATGGAAATGCTGATATATGGCGCATGGATTAATGAATTCAACACTAGCTGATCTGAATTTCTGCCTCACGATGACTCATTGTCTCTTTGAGACGTTACGTAAAAGTTGCAAAGTGCACTCCACGACCTTTGTCTTTTATGGACGATACGATAACTTGAATTTTGCCAAATTATATCGTTATCAATGAATATATAATATGGAGTCGTCTAGGTACGCATGTGGACTATAGGAATCTAAATTGCATATGGCACGCAACTGACACACCCCTCACCAATCATATCATTTTGTATCCTTGTAAATCAAAATAAGAAAATAAAGATTCCAATACTAATTTCATGGTGCCCACAGGTTACAAAGTATAAAACCTGGGCCTACATTACGTCCATGTGACGTCATCGCCAACTACAAACAATGCTTTGGGTGGAGCTTCCGAGATAACAGCGACGCACAAACACTACCGAGAGAGAGAGAGAGAGAGAGAGAGAGAGAGAGAGAGAGAGAGAGAGAGAGAGTCATGGCACGGCAGGGCTTAGAAGCTTCTCTGCTCCGAAATGAAGGGAATCGTTCGAGAAAAGCGATGGTTATCAGAGCTCTGCTGCTCCTCTTTCTCGGTTCCGCGCTATTAGCTTGTGAGTTTTCCTTTTTCTCTTTTGATTTCAGCTCTTGTTTCTTCGTCTCCCCCTAAATTTTGTGGTCGTGTGATCTTCAGAGGAGTTGCATTAGCAGTAACGAAGGACTGAAATAGTCAACTGCCTAGGATTCTGGAATTTCATTTGAGCTGTATCGCAATATGCAAATAGATAGATACGAGTTTTCGATAGCTCTAAATCGATCAGTTTTCTAGGCCTCTCTCGCAGGCGACACTTGGATTTCGCGGAGGCAAAAGAGGAGCATCTCAGGCGCAAGATCAGCAACAGCGAAGTCATCGAATCGCAAAAAGCAGTCGTGGCAGCCGACGACGGTCGCTGCTCGGAGATCGGGGTTTCCGTACTCGAGAGAGGCGGCCACGCCGTCGACGCCGCCGTCGCCACTGCAATATGCCTCGGCGTCGTCAGTCCCATGTCCAGCGGAATCGGCGGCGGTGGTTTTATGGTTGTAAGGACCTCATCCATGGCTGGCGCACTAGCAATCGACATGAGGGAAACTGCTCCATTGGCTTCTTCGCAGGTTTTGACATATCTTTTCTCTTCGTTTCTTAATTTTTTGTTTCAAACTCGATTGGAATACAGCAATTATACTGTGGTGTATACTTTTTTTTATGGTTATCGAAGAATATGTACGCGCAAAATGCAAAAGCCAAATACGAAGGAGCATTATCCATGGGAGTTCCCGGCGAAATAGCTGGGCTTTACGCAGCTTGGTTGAGATTCGGTCGATTGCCTTGGAGGACTTTGTTCGAACCCGCCATTAAACTTGCCAGAGAAGGGTTTGAGGTCAGCTCATATCTCGGAACTCATATCACTGCAGAATACAACAAGATCATGACAGATCCTGGGTTGAGACAAGTATACGCGCCAGGAGGAAAGCTGTTGAAAGTCGGAGACATGTGCTATAACGTGGAGCTGGGTAATAGCTTGGAGGCCATATCTGAGCAAGGGCCCGAAGCTTTCTACAACGGTACGATCGGCGAAAAACTTGTTGAAGACGTGGAGAAAGCCGGCGGGATTCTGACCATGGAGGATTTGAGAAATTACAGAGTAACCGTAACAGATGCTGTTGCTATCGATGCTATGGGGTATAAAATATTCGGAATGCCTCCTCCTTCGAGTGGAACCGTCGGGCTCGCCTTGGTAAGTTGTTTCACACTCCAGTTTATCATATTTCATTTAGCAATTTTGTATGATTGGTTATCGTATTTGATGCTTTTCAGGTTTTGAACATCTTAAACAGTTATGAGAGCCAAGAAGCTCTTCGCAGTCCTCTTGGACTGCATCGTTTCATCGAAGCATTGAAGCATATGTTCGCCATCCGAATGAATCTTGGAGACCCCAGTTTCGTCGAAGTCGCTCAGACCGTGTCGGAAATGCTTTCTCCTGACTATGCCCAAAGCATTCGTGAAAGAATATTCGATAACACCACATTCCCTCCAGAATATTACAAGCCCAGGTTTGTTTGATCTACACTTGACTTTCTCCTAAGAACTATGATTGCTTAAACTTTTGAAGGGCAAATGCGTCTTTGCAGCTGGAGTCAACTCACGGATCATGGGACCAGCCATTTTTGCGTGGTGGACTCAGAAAGAAACGCTGTTTCGATGACGACCACCGTCAACTATGCTTTCGGAGGAGGAGTACTCTCGCCTTCGACTGGGATCGTACTGAATAACGAAATGGACGATTTTTCGATCCCAAGCGACCTGTCGCCTAACAAACTCCCCCCTGCGCCGGCTAACTTCATAAGACCTAACAAGAGGCCTTTGTCTTCCATGACTCCCATGATCGTCCTCAAGGTAAGAACACACTTTAAATCTCATGCTTACTTAGCACATTGAATGATGAAAATATCTATAATTTGTAGGACAATCAATTAGCTGGGGTCATTGGTGGCAGTGGTGGCATGAAGATAATCCCTGCCGTGATTCAAGTTTTTATCAATCATTTTGTGTTGGGTATGGAACCTTTAGCCGCTGTTCAGGTTGCAAGAGTCTATCACCAGGTATGGGTCTTATTTATTCAAGAATTGGCCCGTACAACTTACTTGTGTGTGCGTGCGCGCGTGTGTGTCTGACTTACTTACCTGCACAGTTGATTCCAAACACTGTGTCGTACGAGAACTGGACTGTGATCGACGGGGAGCACATCGAACTCACCGAAGACAGAAAGAATTTCTTGATTGAGAGAGGCCATCAACTGAAGGCTCAAGCTGGCGGTGCCATCTGCCAACTCGTGGTTCAAAATCTAACCTTAAGGGTCGACTCGTTTGGACGAAAAGTGAAAAACGACGATGGCGTGTTTTATGGAATGCTAACTGCGGTTAGCGATCCTAGGAAAGGTGGTTGGCCTGCAGGAGCTATCTGATGAAAAATGCTGCAATTGTGTGTGCTTGCTCGCAAAGCATATTGGTGTAGATATGAAATTCTTTGCGAAGGTATGTGCAAAAAACCAAACAGCTCAAGCAACATGGATGATAATGTATATATGCAAGTTGAAAAACACCCAAGTATCTCCTCCAAATCAACTGAAAATCGCAAAGAAAAAGCTCACGTCAAGACGACTTCTCCATGAGCTGTATTGGGGTGAGTATGTTGGACTTGCTTGTCTCGACGACGCATCCATTCATCACCATTTCCTCGAGCATGAAGTGGGCTTTCTCAAGATGAAACATTATGTCCAGCTCACACTGCAAACGAGGCGAAGACGACTCCCAAAATCAAGAAATTTTCTTGTCCTTTTTTTTTTCTCAAGTGCTACATGCTTACCACGTTACCGAAGTGACGATCCATAGTTTCGACGAGCAGGTGTATGAATTCCAAAACGGCAAGTTCGTTCTGCATAAACATACGCAACAGAAGCTCAGTCGAACTTCAGACATATCATGTCCAAGACATGACCATCATCAATAGATAGATAGATGGATGGATGTCTTACTTCATCATCGTCAACTCCGACAAGGAAAAACAAGGATGCGTATCTCCTGTAGACGACCTTATAGTTTCGGTGCTCAACGAACGAACACTGCACAGCACAACACAAGTAGATAGAAACAAGATTTCATCGGCCGACAGACACCATAACACTGCTCATCAATCTGAGCTGATTTTTTTAGGTGATAAACTCGTAATAATAATCACAGCCTCTTCTCCTTTCCCCAATCAGATCCCCATATAGTATGTACAGCTACATCAATCAATCCAATTTAGCAATCCTCATAATTAAGATGACGAATCCTACCACAACCACGATCAAATCTGTCCTAACAGAAAGGAAAAGAACAAATCAGCGGACCAACACCTGCTGTTCGTTGCGCGCGAGGCATTTTCGGACAATCTCGCCCTCAAGGGCACGGCGTTCTTCAATGGTGAGGTACTCGTAGTACTGGGCCAGACGTGTCTGACCTTGCTTGTTCACCATCAACACGAATCTTATGCCCATCCCTTGGAATTTTCCTCCTGCGCTTCTTCTTCCAGCAGATTCCGAGAAAACCAACGAGGAAGACCTGAAATTTGTATAGTCAACGATTCTGAAAAATTGTGATAAGAAAGCTTCTGCGCGCGAGGTAATTTCTGTTTCAGCCCAATAAGGCCCATTATATTTAAGCCTTCGAAACTTAAAGCCCATAAGTAAAATAAAGAAAGGCCCAATATAATGGCATCGCTGCAGTGCAGTGCAGGCCACTGACAGCACTCGAACGAACTTCTATTTATAGACGAAATGAAGATGATTTGAAGTTTCTAAAACCATTGCAATAGAAGAAGTAAGGAGGAGGAGGAGAATGAATGTGATCCAATCCATTCATACAAAGACTAGAATCTACATGAGCCTCTGACACTGACGACTTTAAATGCAAATGTCACTGTTGTCTACCGTGACAGACAATAATTTCTCTCCACCTACAACACACACAACACATTACAAGCACAAGAAAGTCGTCGTCGTCGTCCCATCATACAATACAAAATCTCCATCACGCATTAATGAGTCGCAGTAGAAAATGGCAAAAAAAATCCCATTCAGACCGTTGAGAAAGAACTTGACAGATAACTCATCGGGGAAGCAGAAAATGGAAAGTATCCATCAGCTTCTAGCGATTTTCTTGCGCATTATAGTCTCAGCAACTGCTGTTCTAGCAGGCAACGATGGAGGAACAAATGGCTGGGGTATTGGTCCTTCCAAGCTCAGCACTGCGTATGCATCTCTTCAGGCATGGAAATCTTCGATCGTGGGCGATCCAAGTGGGATAACCCAGTCTTGGATAGGAACAAATGTCTGTTCTTACAAAGGGATCTTCTGTTCCAACTCGCGGGATTTCATGGGAAACCCTACAGAATCATACGTCTCGGCCATAGATCTCAACCATGGAAACCTTCAAGGAACCCTAGTCCAAGAACTCTCCCTCTTAACAGACTTGTCCATACTTCACCTCAACAGCAACAGGTTTACTGGAACCATCCCCTTTTCTTTCAGGGAACTCACATCCTTGTCTGAATTAGACCTCAGCAACAACCTCTTCTCAGGCCCTTTTCCCCTTGCAGCATTGTACATCCCAAATCTTGTCTACTTAGACCTAAGGTACAACTCCTTTTCGGGTCCAATCCCTGAGGACTTGTTCAACAAAAGATCGCTCGATGGGATCTTTCTGAACAACAACTACTTCGAGGGAGAGATTCCGACAAACCTGGGAAACTCTCAAGCCTCTGTAATCAACCTCGCAAACAACAGATTCACCGGCGCAATCCCTTTCAGCTTGAGCTACACTGGGATCAGAGAAATCCTGTTCTTGAACAACCGATTGACCGGCTGCATACCGCAAAACGTCGGTATTTGGACGCAGCTTCAGGTCTTGGACTTGAGCGTCAACGCCCTAACCGGTCATCTCCCCGATTCGTTATCGTGTCTGAATCAGATCGAAGTGATGAACTTCGCGCACAACGAGCTCTCCGGCGAGCTGCCCGACGTAGTCTGCGAGCTTCGGCGGCTCGTGAACCTCACCATTTCGGCTAATTTCTTCTCCGGCGTGAGCCAGGATTGCTACGGCGATAATTACGCGGGATTCATCGATTTTTCACTGAATTGCATCCCGGGGAAAGAGATGCAGAGGCCTGAAGATGACTGCGCGATGATTCCCGGCGGAGGATCGCTCAGTTGTCTGAGGATTCCTAAGCCTTTTGTTTGCGGTGCGGTGTTGGAGAAACCACTTCGCTCGTCGCCTCCGTGATCGCCGCCGACGTTTGTTTGTGCATCTCTTCGCTTAATTTGCAATTTTGAGGGCCTGATTGTACTTAACGGGCTTTGGGCTTTTAAGGCCCGTAATAGATGTGAAATAGATACATTCTCTACCCTTTAGTACGCTACGGTGATGGGCTTCTCTGCATTTATATCGGGCCGAATAGTGAGATTTTGAGGCCCAATTTAATCATACATTTTATCGTACATTTGATCAGACATCAGAGTGGTTTAAATATCACTGTAAATTTAAGAACTTTTGTTTCTTTTGGGTGAAGAATTTATTGTTTTATTTTTGTTTGTCGTTAGTATAAAGTCCACATCACGATTGGCCCATTCTCACGTACATCTGACATGTCTTTATCTTACTAAATCTCTGTCAGTTCGGCCCAATGATGTAATAGTGGCATTTGTAATTATCCAATGCTGGGGCCCACTTTTTGAAATCACCAAATTTATGTTCATCTTTTACTTGAATATATTATCATCCTACAAATTTGATAAACTTTTTACCTATTAAAATAGATGTTATCTCATTGGTCAATTTAGTATACTTTTTTTTATTATTATTTACCATCTCAAATTATGCTTCTAATGCATGCACCGACTGCTAAATCTTGACTCTCTGTTTTCCCCATTATATTATTAAGGTCGAATGTCATAAATAATAAATAAATCAACTTAAAGCATGGCCCTTGATTCTGGTTCTCGGATCTATCAAACTGCAGTTGAGCGTAATCTCGAGTTTAAGCTAACTCCCATGAAACAATAATAACAACGCACATGCATGCATCAATGTCTATCTATGTATAGTGATTAAATTATGACTTTCTTGTAATTAATGGTTTGATGATTCTTATAAATAACTTGATGTAATGGCATTGGTAGAAACCATGGCATGTATTGCGTGGGTTGTAACTCTATGTAATTGCTGAAAACAAAGTAAAAACACATTGGAAATGGTTTTGTTCCCCTATATGACTTCTCCTCATATCTATCTATGGTAATGATAATTACGCTCTATTGAAAAGATATATGAGTAGAGTATATATTGTCAAATTTCAACAGGGAAGGAACCCAATCTACCTTCCCTGGTTACAGCTTTTTTCTTGTTGCAGAATAATAATTATTTATAGTCAAATTAAAATTATTATAACGATAAGTAAAATTTGTCAAAGGTATGTAAGAAGCCGTTGATCCAACGTTGTCTTTCGGCACTTTCACGTGATCCAACTCATGTTCCTGTTCTTGTCTGTGACCGTCGAATTAATAATAAGGATATAAATAGTTGAGAAAAGATTATTTTATTATTACGCAAATTTGTTTTTTAGTCAACCAAAGATTTCATAACTTCAGCGAAGAAGAAGAAGATAGAAGAAACATCGCGGTCGTCAACACGCCGCAACGCGTGGAAATTTTTGAACAGCTGACTTTGCCCGCACGTGAACACGTGTGGGTCCCACGAGACAACTCTCACGTGCGCCACTTTTCCCATATTTATTGGCTCTTTGTTTCTTACTGTACAATAATAATTCAGATTCCTTGGCGCTAATTAACTAATTATCAACGTTAATCCCTATGCATATTAAACATAAATATGTATCAGATGCCTAAACTTGCGGCTAATAAACAGGAAACAAACTTTGAAAGGGTTTGTTTGGTCCAAACCATGTGACTTGTGTTCCTGACTACTAAATGTTTGCTCGTTCGAAATTTTGACTTCTTTGTCATAAATGATTATCGTAATTACGTACTGTAATAACATAATCGTGCACGCAAGAAATAACCCAACCAAGATATATGATTACCTCAGAACTAATCGCAGTCAATCATTAATTATTCGGATTTCTTTTAATCACACTAACACAATACACAGAACTAATAACCCAAGTCACATACCAGCAACTGAAGCCATGGAAAAAAAGCATAAGGAAAAAAAGCAGCAAAATATGTCTTAATAACACTTGAGCCGAAGCCTTCCCTCCTATCGTCTCAAAACCTAAGAACAGAGTCAACGCTGAGCTACACTACGCCATTTTCGACGCTCGAACTCGTCTGAATCGTCAGCCTTCGAGCCCCTTTCGCAAAGCTACTGCAATCATTAAAAACAAACTATGCATTGGATACGGTTTAAGTGATATACAAAAAAAAAAATCCAACGAAAAAAAACACACCCACCTAAAAGGCTCATCCCCGAGCCATCGAATTGCGCCCGACGGATCCCTATACTTCACTCGACTCGACACATCAGAGCTTTCGATCCCAAACATCTCCTCCAACTTGTCAAACACTTCGCCGTAGGAACTAAGAACAGAGAGGTCGATCGTCCTTCCCACGTCTTCGGATTCAAGAAACACCTTGCAGTGACCCGCGAGCTCGGACTGACCCGACCCGGACCCTTCAGAAGCGCTGCCTCCATTATTCCCTTCGCACGAGCTCGTCGAATTCTGCTTCTCCGCGGTGCGAATCTGCTTCCCAAAAAGTAAAAAGGGAGCTTCCTTCTTGCTATCAGTGAGGCAACTCGAGCTTCCCATCGTCAATAGACAAGAGACGTTCTCGTCGACGCCAGGCTTGGACATCATGAGATCTGCAGACGACGATGCTGTAATAGGAAGAAAGCCCATCGTAGGAAAGGACGGGCGGTGGAGACGACTGAAGAAAATGTCCGGCGATAAGGACAGGGCGTGGTGGTGGTGGCTCGGGGGAGTGTTGTGCCTGGCTCCCTGCATGCCGGCGGGAGTATTATTACTGTTGTTGTTGTTGGGGAGATAGTTTCCTATGAAAGGGCTGTTGAAGATGAGGCTGTTGTTGTTGTTATTGCCGCCGCTAAACGACGGTAATGGAATCTCAAACTCGGTTTGATGTCTGGGAAGCCTCAGCTTCTTGAAGGGAGGCGAGAAGGGAGAGAGATGGACCGCCGGCGGCACGTTCGAGACGAGCTCCACGAGCCACGGGCTCACGCGCTTCACGTTCTGGAGTAGGTCCGGCTCGTCCCACGCTACCTGCAAAATAATAAATAATAAATAATAATAATTTAGTCTCAGTCGAAATTCCCCGTCTGCTGCTGTGAAGGGTGCGTTCGGCATGCAGAATTCGTGAGCGGAAAAGACGAATGAGGAAACTAAATCAGAGCGCCGAACCACTGCACGTTACGCTTCGAGTGTCGTACCACTACAACTTTCCTTTTCTTTTCCCCATCGAAATCATTGAGGATGTGTTCGGTATGCGTAAATCAATGCGGAAAAGGAAAGGAAAATGCAACTATACCCATCGGATGACTGTACGTCACGGTTTGCGTATCGTACAACCACACATTTTCTTTTCTTTTCCACATCGAATACCGCGTACCAAACGCACCATAAATGTACCGTGCCTATAATAACGAGAGTTAGAAGAAAAAAAAAACCTGAAGGAGCCTCCAAGGGGAATCGGGCCATCGAATGGGATCGGCGGGATGGACGGCCGAGATGGTCCCCATAAACCAGCTGATCCTCGACGAATCCTCAGTTTCGAACGCCATCTTAAACCTCATCCCCGAGCACCACCTCAGCCTAAGCGCAGCGTTCACGAGCGAAGCCTTCACGCAGAACTCGGGCGTGCTCGCCCTCGGGTAGTACACGACGCTAAACGCCTGTCCACTCGAGGCGAGATTCGCAGCTTCTAGAACGTCCTCGGGCTTGACCCGGCCCGTATTCGTCCGAGGGCTATTACTACCGCCGTTTCTGTGAGGGAGCTTCCCTTCGTCTTCCCTGAGGAAGCCCGAGAAGGGAGGGACGGCGGCGTAGCCATTAGGGTTGTTCCAGCCCGTCGAGATTTCGGGCCCGCCGCCGATCCCTCTCCTGGCCCGACGAACACCTACGCAGAGGTCGCCGTTCTCAGCCCTTAGGAAGACTATGGAGTCGCCGGCGACGAGCTTCTTGTGGTTGACGAAGGTGCTCCACCCAGTTGTGAGGAGGTGCCGCCTTGGAGTTCCTCGGTAGATGTGCCTGAACTTCCACGTCTCGCCGTGGACATCCTTTGCGAGTATGGTCTGGACGGGCGGGTCGGCGGAGTAGTCTAGGCGGGGGAAGATGGTCTCGGCGCAGTACCTCGGAACTGAAAAGCCGCCGCCGTTGTTTGCGTCGCTTTGGGTCAGCGTCTTCGCGAAGGAAGTGGGTTTGTTGCCGTCTTGGTGGTTCTCAGATCCTTCGAGCGCTGTGTTGCTGCTGAAATCTTCGTCGGTTTGCTGTGTAAGAGGAATTAATCGAATCTTGGAGAAGACCTCGTCTGTGTCGGGATCTGCCATGAACTTAACTTCGGACACTTTGCAGGGAATTAGGGATGGGATTCTTGGGAAATTTCTGAAATCGACGGCGGCGGAGGAGTGTTCGGCGTGGCCTTGAGGGAAGTAGAAAACTTTGGAGTTTACGGCGGGCATTTGCACCATGCTGCCGGCGCAGGCGTGCCACAGCTGAGAATCCAAGCATTTCTCGGCTTCTTTGGTCTTCTCTTTTGGTTCCATAAACGTAATCATCGAAACCCCAATTTTTTTAGAACACGCAAAAGGCTGTATTTTTCTACCACAGAAAGACGGTCACTGTTATAAAGAACAGAGGTAACGAAAAAGGAAGGCTAAGAAGACATCAATTGAGCTCAAGCTCTATCAATCTGTGTACTATCTTATCAGATATCTGCGGAAACACCAAAGGAAGACACAGAGGAATAAAAACCCAATTGATTTGAAATCCTAAATCAGTCAAAGATTCAATTCTTTTTTTTCTCAAATCTAAAGAAGTGCTCCCATTCTCATGAAGTTGGTGACTGCAGTAAACTAAATTCTTGAAACCCAGAAATGGAAAGCAAAAAACCCCATAAGAAAAAAAAAAAGTCTACCTTTGCAATAAAACAACAGAGAGAACGGGTCAAGAAAGAGGTATAAAAGTGGATGAGGAATCTGATTATGAAATAATGAAAGGCAAATTTCACAGAGGGGAACGTAAAAAAGATGAAAAAACCCACCCAGCAGCTGCTGATTTTCTTTCAACTTAAACACTCATGTCCATTCACACATGTAAAAATGCTCCCTCGTCAACTGCTTTATCTCTCTTTCAACCTATACGTACACAATTATTGTATGTATAAATCCTCACCTCACACGTACACAGAAAAAAAGTGTCTTTTTTCTGTTTTATTTTCTTTATTATTCACCCGATTAAGCTCTCGCTCTCTCTCTCTCTCTCAAATTGTTACTATATCCTGTAATCTAATCCAAATTTTTACCTCTAAAAACGAGACATACATACAATATATTTTCTTCTACCTTATTCTTCGGATCTGAAGAAGCTTCTGATGTACCTCCACAGCCCAACAACAAAGATCTTATAAGCAAAAATCAAATTATATGTATATATATAAATCTTGTGCAGTTAAAATAGAAATAAAATAAACCATGTGGCGGTGTGTTTCCGTTTTGTTTAAAGAGTATAATATCATTATTTTTATTCTGTTGCTTACGGTGTAGGGTGTGATTTTATTTTATATTTATGGTGGTTGAGATTACTTTATTATCAGTTCAATTATTTCTCCTGAGATATTGAACGGATCGAGTTATTGCAGTAAGTGCAAGAACTAAATTAAGATTAATTGTTTACTTTCGTTGAGGTAAGTCAATAGTTGCGCTAAAAGCTAGGTGGTCTTAACTCTATCAAGTAGACAAAAAGGCACGCAATTAATACATCTATTGGTAGTGAAAACCCTTTTCTTTAGTTAAATCATTTTTCTCCCCAATGAATAGTTTAATTTATTATGTCAATTAATTATACTAATCAACGTATTATCTTTGACTTTGATTGCCATTTCTTAAAAAAAAAAAAACATTGGTCTCAATATTTTTCAATAAAATTAATTGGGAACGCCAGACAATCAATGCCCGGAAAATAGTGATTTTCTTACATTTATAGTATAAAAGAAAACCGTGTCTTATTATTTATAACTAGATCTTATTCCCCATACTATTTGTAAGACAATAATGCAAATTAATTTCTAGGAGAATTCAATAATCTTTAGGAAAAAAAAAGACTATTTATGGCGCACCTCACCCACAGTATGACTTAGAGAATAAGAAAAGGTAGTATTTTTTTTTCTTTCACTTTTCACGTTCATTAGTTTTTCCGTTTTATCTTAAAAATGGAACTGAAAAAAATTAACTTTGGTGCAACAATAGGTTTATATTTCGTTTTCAGCACTGGGAAACAAATAAGTTAATTCCCTTCATAAAAGGGTAAGTCCAATTCAATCGTCAACAGTCGGCTCAGACCATAGTTTTAACATTCAACCACATACGTAACCACCGTTAACTACCAAGGAAAAAAAGGAATCTGATAAAATGAATAAATATTTTGAAAAAATAAGTAGAGAAGCAAAAAATATTCTAAGTGATGATGGCGACGTGACAAAAGGCATAGCCTGTGTCTTGATATTATTATGTCATAAAACTACGACCACTTACTGATGAAATGAAGATGATCATCATTCATGAAAAGGACACTTGAACCATACATACATACATACATATCTCTCAGTACGACCCTACCACAATATACAACTTCCTTCTTACTTTATTTCCAGCCCTATTAACTTGTAAATACGCGTAGTAATTAATTAATAATCCATGTAAAAATACGCGCAGATAATATCATCTTAGTAATTTCATTTTACACATATGAGGAAAGATCCAAGACATGACATTATGCATGCGCGACAATTGATCCACACACTCGTGCTCGTGGACCTCTCTAAGCTAGCAGAAGCTGTCTATCTCTACTCTACCCCTTAATTAATTAATTATCAAATTGATAGTAAAGATTATGTAATTAAATAGTCAAATGTTGGTGGACTTTGTCTTTGCAGTGCTTGATAACGCGCATTGAAGGCTATGAATGTTTGTGTTTGAACCCATGTGGATTATGGGGTCACTATACGTACATCATCCGATGATCAGTATGACGACATTGAACACCACATTTATATAACGACCAAGATGATATCGATATTGTTTAGTATATCTACATATCAATCTACTGTCTAAACATCAATTAGTGTCGTCTTTTCCAAAAAAGAAAAAACGATCAAACCCTAATATAGAGATATGGGCAAGAACTGAAAACAAGAAACGGTGAAGGAAGGAAAGTGATGTATTATTTTATGGGCAGCATTTAATTTTCAATGGTTGCCGAAAAAGCGTACATAGGACGATAGTGCTCTTTGATTGACGCAGCAATCAAGTAAAAGAAATATAAATAGTTATTTACAATAAAGAAGACAATCGTACCTAAAGAAGCATTTTGGCCTTGAGCTATAGCTAGGGTTGTTAATGCTAAAGCTATACTTGAGAATTCACGCATTGTTCAAAGTTCAAACACACGCTGACATGGTCGCTTGTCGTTTTCGTTATTCCTCTTCTCTCTTCCTTACATTCATCATTCTCACACACAGAGTCAAACACTGACTGACACTGAGAAAGAAGTTAAAAGAGAAATAATGGAGAAGATGTGGCCGTAATAATAAGTATTATACATGAAGAAAGGAACGTGCATTGCAATAGTTATCATCAAGTAAAACAACTACTCTGTGCCTGCCCATAATCCAACTAAAACTATTTTGATTATCGCCCTAATCGCTTCATTAGCCACCTCTACTATAAACTTCCCACCCGTTTTCTTTCTCTAATTAATACACACCTACTCGTAATTACTCTTCACTAATCACGTCAAGCTATGGAGATTAGAGTTGCCTCATCTTATTAATATGCAACTGATGAGGTTAAGTAATAGATTTCTCTACCTAATTAGAGTCTCTCTCTCTCTCTCTCTCTCTCTCTCTCTCTCTCTCTCTCTCTCTCTCTCTCTCGCGGTTGTGTAAATAGTCTCGGGCCATCAACGGAGCCCAATATGTGAAGGAGTTGACAGCTAAAAGGACAGAGACATTTGGGCCATTGTTTTGTAGTAGTTGATATGAAATGTGTAACGAACACATGGGATTTGTTCCTCCTCGTTGTCTGAATGCTTAACCACTGAATGCTTTGTCGAGTCTCTGTCTTATATTTTGCTGTCGCATCTTCATTGGTTGACGAAGGATGGATGGGTTTATAACAATAAATAGATCAATGTTTAGTTAGTATACAAAGATTTACTTGTAGTAGTAACTCACCGATATGACAGATGTTGAAGTAGAGAGAGAGAGAGAGAGAGAGAGAGAGAGAGAGAGAGAGATCTGCAAGTCATGAATCCAATAAATGGCGAACGATCATATGTCGCTGTTATGCAATTTATGTGCCGGAAAACGATGTTTCTTGCACCGACGACGGTTCGTTTGGTTTATGGGCTTAAGCCCAACATAATCTCTATAGGCCCATTTAGAGTACGGCCCAATTTGATTAACCAACTTATTTTGATCTGCCTTGCAATTAGTAGTTGGTTGGTGCTGACGAACAAGCAACTACTGTCCATGTTCCCAAAGGTAAAAAAGACTTGGACTCAATCGCTAACTGATCAGACTGAATCTACTAATGAATAGGAAGATTATTTCCCTCGCTATTTTCCCGTAATAATAAAATATCCGGAACTGCTTTTCCATATATAATTCTTATAATTATACCCTACTTCTCTATTCTTCGGCGTTTTCCTACTGTGTGAAGAAGCATGGCTTACATGAGGCTTGGCTCAAAATCCAAAGCATTTCACCGCCAGGGACGAATATGGTGAGCAATCAACTCTTCAACGGATATAATGATCATAGATAGGCATTGCTGTGTAATAAGCTTGCTGTTGTTTGAAGAAGCTTTATCTCTTGTCTGAAATGTTGATGTGTGCTTCGTATTAGACACTACTCATCTGCTCTCCCAAGCGACGTAAGAGTTGAAATAGGAGAGATTTGCTTCGATCTTCACAAGGTCAAAAATACATAATTTGATCGCATTCATAAACTCGCTATCAGAAATTCAGAATATTATTATTAAATCCCTTTTTTTTTCTCCCAAACAGTTTCCCTTGATTTCAAGAAGCGGTCTACTCGAGAAGCTCATCCAAGAACATTCCTTCGCCGCCGGCGACCGAGATATCCAATGCACCATTCAACTAAATCAATTACCCGGCGGAGCCAAAGCTTTCGAGCTCGCCGCGAAATTCTGCTACGGCGCGGAAATCGAGCTCGACTCCACCAACGTCGTGGGCCTGAGGTGCGCGTCGGAGCACCTTCAGATGACCGAAGAAGACGGCGAAGGAGACCTAATTTCACAGACCGAAGCTCTCTTGACAGAAATCCTTGGCGACTGGGCGGAAACGCTCAAAGCCCTAGAAACCTGCGACGATTTATTGCAGCAGGCTGAGGAGTTGCAAATCGTGTCCAAATTCATAGACTCTTTATCGTCCATGGCTTTCCTATCTTCTCCTTGCGCTAGCGCTAGAGGGAGCGATTGCACTCCGTGGAATGGGATTTTCAGTTCTTCGAGCATGGCTAGTTGTAGACCCCTAATAGGAAATGGCTGGTGGTACGAGGATGTCTCTTGCCTGAGCCTCCATCTGTACAAAAGGTTAATCCGAGCAGTTGAAGAAGCTCGTATGAGGCCCGAGATTGTGGCTGGAGCACTGATCTTTTATGCCGAAAAAACATTCCTCAGATGAACGAACAATCGGTTTTCGAGGATCTTAGTTCAGTTATCCCGACTGAGGTTGAAAAGGGCCTAATTTTAGAAGAAATCGTAGGGTTATTACCGAACGAAAAGGGTGTCGTAAGCACTAATCTCCTCCTCAGGCTTCTCAGGGCGGGTATATCGCCTTGCAGGTAAGTCCCTCTTGCAGAGAAAATCTCGAGAGGAGGGTCGGTCTGCAATTACACGAAGCTTCATTGCCTGACCTTCTGATCCCAAATGTGGGCTGTTCCGTGGGAACTTTTAACGACATTGATTGCTTTCAGAGAATCTTGGAACACTTCATGTCTTAAGAACGACAGGCTTCAACTGTTTGTTCGCCTTCGACCGTTGATGAAGGCGAAGAGATGATTTGCCCGCCTTCGTCGATCAAAGCGGTAGCTGATCTAGTGGATGGTTACCTCGCTGACGTTGGCCTCGACTCGACGAAGTTCCAATGCTTAGTAGCTTCAGTTCCCGAGCATGCCAGGCTGGCCTTCGACGCGCTCTATCGCGCCATCGATGTGCATCTCATGGTATAAGAACATACGCCAGCATTTTAACATTTACTTACAGTAGCGATAGTAGCGAATTCTTAACGTTGTGTATGATGTATAAGCGCATCCATGGCTCACAGACGAGGAAAGGGAAGAAATTTGCAGGCTAGTGAATTTCCACAAGCTCTCACCGCAGGCAAGAGCTCATGCTTCTCAGAACGCAAGGCTTCCTCTCAGAGTAATCGTACGAGTCTTGTTCTTAGAACACATGAATCTACGCTCTTCAATCTCGGGATGGCTAGAGAGGAAGTTGGGCTGACGACATTATTGCAGAACGCGTTTTTGAGCTTGAGAAAGAATGCGGTAGAATGAGGAGAGAGCTTCGTAAAGTGGTGAAGACGAAGAGGACTTGGAAGAATATCTTTTGCAGGTAGATTTTAATATGCATAAGCTGCTGATATGTTGGGATTTTTCTTTTTTTCGATTGAGCTTGTTTTCTTTTTCGTTCTCTCGGAGGATACTATACTGTCACCGTTTGGTCTTCTGCTATTTCGACGATTCAGCTGATCGAATACATTGGCTGATCGAATACATCGGCGATTCAGCTTTTAGTATATCCTAAGATGCACTGTCCATATGAAAGGCACATGCATATGCATATATGCCCTAATAAAAGGCTCCCCACACAACGATTTTTAGGTCTTCTCTTAATCCTATGAGAGATGCTCTTTCGTACGTAAAAAGAAGCTACTTTTTTCTGAAGAACAAAAAAAATATCCTCAATTTTTGCTTTGTTGTTCGTAGGCCACGTAAGTCTTATAACTCGACGTAAGAGCAAAGACACACACATGGTAATTGTAAGCCGACCAAGAACACCACCGAAAGATGATAAAAGAGTGCCCGCAATGAAAAATGACAGTAGTTTGGTGTTACCTTCCTTCCTTCCTAGTACACTTTTGACTCGTTGTCCCTTCATGAACCATTTATTTATGTGGTGGAAGTATTTAACCTTTTCCATCTTATTTTTTTCTCCTTATCTGATTAGTTAAAAAGCTCGATAGAACCTTAAAGGCGAAATGTCTTGATCGACCACTTTGTTAGATTTTTTCCCAAACAAGAGCCGTGTGGCTTTTATGCTCTTCTTGCTGGGGTAACAGAAAAAAAAAAAAATGGTCCCAAGAAACCTCCAAAGATAACGAGTTTGTTCATTCTTCTATGGCTTGGGTTTTTTTTTTTTTCCTTTTCTTTACGTGTTTTGAGACCACTGAAGTATGGGAAGAAAGCACTATCTGTACTACAAGCATAGAGGATAAGTTGTCATAGTGCTGCCATGAATCTTTCCCACTTGGTGTTTGGTCTGGGACCATGTTGAACTCTTGATGGGGGTTGCATGGCAGTTATCATTGAGGATTGTATGTCATGCTCAGTTATTCTATTTCTTCACGAATATGTACCGTGGTAATAAAAGATAGATATTTATTCTTGATCATGAAAGCATTTGAGGCAGAAAATAGCAGAGGAAACTTAGAGATAATGCATATTAGTAGTTACAGCTTGGAAACAGACTAAATATCTAAGCGAAGGGGAAAATAATGAGGTCGAATCGTTCCTAACTTAATATACAAAAGATTTCCCTACTTCACAGCAATTAAAAGATCGAACGAGGTTAGCTTCAGATTCCCAAGGTTCCAACTCTTGTTTCTAAGCTGCCAAGAAAATCTTTTTGTTTTTTCTTTCACGGAGAAACATCGTACTCTGAAGAGTATCCGTACTGATCCATATCCCAGCTATGCTTCGAAGCAACTCTTTCATGGCGTGGCACATACTCCTGCAAATCACAGCAGATGAGAGTTAATTCTCAGGAAGAATTTTTTTATCTAGCAGATGGGATGTAATGCTATTTATTATTACCTCCAATTTCATGACAAGCTCCGTAGCTGTAGGCGCAGAAACAATGATATGTCGAGCCTTTGGATTGATGAAGCCTTCTTCCACAGCTTTGTCGACGAAAGACAGCAAAGAGTTGTAATATCCATCCACATTTAAAAGCCCCACCTGTCAAAGGCCCATTTTCTTGGTCTATATCTTACATCAACACACTTGTGATTTTCTGAGTAGAGAAAAAAAGAACTGATAATTACAGGCTTATCGTGGATTCCAAGCTGAGCCCAGGTTATAACTTCGAGCAATTCCTCTAATGTTCCATAGCCACCTGAAATCATTCAATAAGAGGAAAACCATGAAAAGACGTACATACACTTTTAAGTGGCTCCTCAGAGAAGCAAAGAGTCCTTTTTTTTTTTTTCTGTGCAAGATGTTGACGTGTCAACATATTTGGACCTCATTGGTTTTGTTCACTAATTAATCATCATGATGAGTCAAGATGTTTCTTGGCATAAACAAGACAAAGGGAGCTCATAAAGCAGCAGCTTTCACAGAATTACAGTTGCCATAAATAGTATAAAAGATGGTATTAAAACTCTCGGAGCTATGTGTTGGTGCTAAGGGCTATTAAGTTGAGTTGAAGATTTCTGTCTTTTTCTTTGGGTCAGAGATTTACAATTATTGCAAGAATTTGTGTTACAAGACAATTGAAAGCATTACCTGGCAAGGCAATGAAAGCATCTGAATGTCTTCCCATTTCTGCCTTCCTTTGGTGCATATCAGCAACTGCCTTCACTTCCCCTACAGTTACACCAGTTAACTGCAAACAAACAAACAAAAAAACAGAGTAGACAAAAGTGCCAAATAACATTAGGAAAGGTTCCAATAAACCTGAAATGGAAAAGGAGCCCAGATAGAGATATATTAATGGAAGAACTGTTCACTTTGCAGTGAAAGCAATGATGGTAATTTCTTTTGCAGGAGAATATTGACTAGCTTAGTCGTTCAAATGGAAATCATAATTTACAGAAAATGCCAAGGCAGATAAATACAAGCTTAGCAACTTAAGGGGTTATACATAAAAGGAAAAAGTCATAGGAAAACACTGGTAAATGGTAAAGACTTGAAATGTTGAAACAGCACAGCAACCACTTAAGTGCTCATATATCTCTGGATAAGGTTATCAGTTAAACGACCAGAGAACACAAAGGTCCCTCAACAAGACTTAGTTAACTATTATTATCTGATGAACATAAGAATTGGTGGGGATGTTTTTTTATATAATAATGCAAGGCACAGCAAATTGTTTTCAATTTTCATGCACAGTAAAGAAGCAGATATACCTCTCGAGGCATGAGAGTCTTGGGAATCACCCTGAATAATAAGACAGTAAGCCGACAAAAAATCAGTTTTAGTGAAAAAATGTTAGACTTGAAAGTAAGGATTTAAACTCGGTTAATCATTTCTAGGCTCTTCTAACAATGAATCTTTGCCATTAACTTTTCACAACAACTTGGAGTGCCACTACTCAAGTACTAGAAGAGCCCCAATAAAACATAATGAAATCAAAGAAAAAAGTAGAGAAGCTTTTACCCAATAACATGCCGACCACCATCATGAACAGCTTGGGAGACCAAACCCATGAGACCTATGCTACCTCCACCATAGACCAAATCAATGTTTCTTGAAACCTTAAGAAGCAATAAAGAAAAACAGAGCATGTGAGGATTAGAGATACTGGGCTGCAATAAAAGTGCAAGCTCTCCAAGTGGGGTTCAGAGAAGAAGAATCCTACTTGTTAATTTCATTGACATTGTTTAAGGCCAGATTGGCTCCAATAAGAGAATAAATGTGACACATCACAGTCAAAAGGAGATAATGCTGAGGAAGAAAGCTCGTTATAGTACAATTTGGTACCGTGTTCTTATCCATTTGAGGAGGAGAACAAGGGAGACATCACACTAATAAATGAGAGACACATGTGATGAAAGTAACAGAACATATGATGATTGATGATACAATATTCCCTCTTTTTTCTATTTTCTGGCCAAAATTTTCAAGAATAAAGCAAAGCGAAGTGCTACGAAAAAGAAGAAATTTTTATCATTTACGCAGCAGTACATAGAGGAAAAGGAACTTGAAAAAGAGTATACTAACATCTAAGCAAATAAAGAGCAGCTAAACCAATAAAAATTGCAGAACAGAGCAGTCAACTTAAAAATAAGAAAAAACCTTCACAAAGAATCTCAGAAACAAGACGCAAAGACTAGATTTTGGACACACCCATATAAAAAAACATGTTAACTTTAGCAACATACAGCCCTTCATAGTTCATCCCTTGAAAGATAAGCAAAAAAGGAAAGGAAAAGACACAGAAGAGACATCAATGAATGAATACCAAAACTCTGCCGAGTTCAATAGCAGATTCTTGATAGCTTTTCTTCTTGCCTGGGCTGCTTCCACAGAAAACACAAACCCTCTTGAATTTCGAAACATTACCGTCGCAGTTTCTCTCCATGTCCCCTTGCTCTTGAGCTTAATAAGTTTCCTATCTTTTCAGGAGGGTGGCACAAAGGTAGAACGAAAGAAGAATCTTACTTCTAACAGCTTCGCTGCATGTGCGTTTGTGTGAGTATATATATATAGAGAGAGTCGGACCCTAACAAGCTATTTATCCGAAAAGATATATAGTGCCCAGATGTGATGTAATGTAGGTATTTGTTTGTGTGTTTACAGAGAGCTATGACTGTTTTTGCTCTGTGTACGTAACATTTTTCATTTTCTGTTTTCCACCAATAACTTTGGGAGGGGCTTTAATTATCATGCTTTTCACACGTGGAAAATAAAAAAGAAAAAAACTAGAAAAAAAAAATTTGATAGTCATGCACGTGACTGGCACGTACGCTTACGCATGATGACGGGCCGTGAGAAATATCGCAGATGTACTCGGATTTCATTGCAAAACATATTTAAATTAAAACTAGTTGACACACATGGTAAGAAATAATTTCAAGAATTCGAAAAGAGGGTTTTCATTTAAAGCTTTTTACAACGTCATGCTCTAACGTGTTCGTCTCATGCCCCATGCTTATCGACTTGTATTGCTTACCTACTTTTATGTGGTAACATCGAAATAATTATTTATGAACTTATAATTTATCCATTCGAAATACTACTACGAAGTGGGAAACAAAGCTACGTGGAAAAATAACTTGGCAAAAATACTTATAGGCGAGTATGGTAGTTGAACTTTTATTTATGAGAGAGCTTTCCTTGCAAGCCTCAACTCTTTTGGGAACTGAATGTCTGTCTGCTTTTAATATTGTAATATCGAGTAAGCATGCAATTTTCTGTCTCATCAATGTTTTGTCTTTCAACGATGTACTTACACACACACACACTATGATTAAGCACGAAATTTGAAAGGCAAGGAAGGTATATTCCCTTCACTTTAATTATATCCGCAATTGGATTATTCAAAGCATGGAGCTGTCGAAAAACCCTAATCTACATTCATTTGCATGTATATCAGAATATTAGCCGGTTCAACTCTCTTAATTTTATTGTTCACTATCCATCTAAAAATGGAAACTTTGGTGGGATAATGAAGATAAAAAATAAAAAGAGAGAAAAAAGACCTTTGGTATATTCCCCTTTCGGTCTCATAAAGATTCAACACGACTTTGGGTTGTCCCATAAAGCCACACCAATCCTTTTTATATTAAAAAGATGAGCAAATTAGAAAATTTCATTGGATTTACTCGACATATGCACATATATTGCATCAATGGATTGATTTGCCACTAAAAAAACAGAGGTATGAATAAAATGTCGAGTTAGTAGGTATTATGAAAAGGCTCTTGTACGTCATATCTTCATAGTTTTTTAAATACGTCATAAAGATCTTCTTTTTAGGTAAAGTAATCCCAAAAGACAAAGACCAAAACGAATTACGTCTCTATTCTCTTCATTCGAGTTTGAAGTCAAACGAAGACAGATGGTCGTTTGGACATAAATATAATTGATTTCACTTTAGAAGAAAGATTACCACAAACAAATAAAAAACATGTTCCAATAGGCAGAGAAATGTGATCATCAACCGAAAAACAGAGCAGCTTGGAATCCGAAATTCTTACCAAAAGACGCTAAAAAGCTAGCAAACTAACAAGCCATGGCAGCTTTCCTATCTCCTTTCGGCTTATCCTTCTCCTTGATCATCCTCGACAGAATATCAGCTTGCTTTGTGTTTCCCTGTTCATTGAGGCTCTTAATCAGCTCTTTACAGCTGCTCCAATCGCTAACTCCTCCCTTCTCCATAATCTTACAGAGTATGGAGTAAGCATTGAGCGTCTTCTCAGCAGCCAATAGTGCATCAAGAACTTTCTCGTACGATGTTGTATCGATGTTATATTCCCTCTCCAAACCATAGTCCAACAGCTTCAGAGCAGCGATTGTCTTTCCCTTCTCACAAAGAACAGACAATAGGCTATCGAATTTAGGCTCGATGCCACTCTGCATCATCAGTTCGATTCTTCCAAGGGCTTCCTCGACATGTCCTCTCATGAACAGAGCTTCTAATATCTTGGAGACTAAGTCTTCGTGGTCCTTAACACCTTTTTCTAGCATCACTTTCATCACACGGCTTGCTGTCTGAATCCTTCCATCTTCGAACAAGCTATCGATGACCGACCTAAACAGAGATGAATCTGGGATATGTCCGCTCTCGACCATACTGTCGAGAGCTGCTTTTGCATCGGCTGGCTCGCCTTTTCTTAAGTAGCTCTGCACAAGAGATTCGTAGGCGCTTGCTTCTGACTCTACTTTTCGCCTGAGCATGATTTGTAGGAGTTCGAAAGCAGAGTCGGGCGTTCCTTCCTTAGAATGCCCTCGGATCAATGCGTTGAAGGCAGTTGAATCTTGAATGCCCAATTTCATAAGCTGCCGAAGAAGGGTCTCAGCTTTTGCAGTCTGGCCATTTTCGCAAAGATATTCGATCAGAGGATTATATGCGCTGGGCTCCATATGCAAGGTATTCTGAGTCTGTAAGATAACTTCCTTCTCAATGAGCTTGTCCAACAACTTAACAGCTCTATCGTAATGGCCGGCATTGCAGAAATTCTCTATCAGAACACCGTAGTGTCCAGCTTCGGCTGGAATACTCAACCTACCCATTCCATTCAGAACGTCCATAGCAGCGTCTAAATCGCCCGCCTTGCACTGACCAGATATCAGTCTCATGAAAATTGAGTCATCCTTGGGTGCAATATACTTATCCACCATCTCCTTCCACACGTTCTTAGCTTCAGGCATCTTCTCGGAATCACAGAGACCTGGCAATAAAGTCGAGTAAGTGATGGCATTAGGTATGATTCCAAAACCCTTCATCTCCTCAACCAGCCTTAATGCATCGTCAACTTTCTCCACCGATACGTACCCTTTGATCAAGGTCGTGTAACTAACTACTGTTGGTTCGATGTTCTTCCCCTTCATTTCGATAAAATGCTTCTCCGCCTCCTCCATTTTTTTAGCCCTACAGAATCCGCCTATCACCGTGTTGTACGTTACAACGTCAGGTGAAATATCCCTAGACTTCATATCCTCAAAAAACCTATTTGCAGTCTCCACCTTCCCCGAAAGAAAGAAACCCCAAATCAACACGTTAAACGTATGCCTCGTCGGCTCTATACCCTCAGTCAACATCCTATTGTAATACCTCTTGGCCATCATATACCTACCCCTCCTCATAATCACCCGAAATAAAGCATCGTAAGATTTCACAGTCCTTCCAACGCCCAATTCAGCCATCTTATCGAACAACTTGACGCTTTCCTGAACAATCCCAGCCTTACCATAGCTCTCAATCATCATAACCCACATATCCTCGTCCCAGGCTACACCCTTCTTGGGCATATCAAGCAAGATACACCTGGCATGATTGAGCATCCGAGCATTTCCCAGAATCTCGATAATCTTCAAATGGGTCTCCCTGTTGTGCTTGAAAAGACTCGATCTTTCCACCCATCGAAAGAACTGAAGCGCGTGGTCGGCCTTCTTAGCTCTGTGCAAAACGTTGTACACCAGTTCGTGATCAAACCCAGGGACGAGATTCCTAATCGAGTTCTGCAAGCGTGTCGTCCACGCGCGACTCGACATCATCCGACAGATCGTGTCCTCGACTTTTTCCGGACTCCTTCGGGTCCCGGCGGAAACGGCGGTTCCCGAATTAGGGTTAGGCTTCGCGGAATCGGAAATGGCGGAGGAACAATAAAAGAAGAGAGATTCAAGGGCGCGCGGCGCCGATAACCTGGTTAGAGCTGAATTCAAATGGGTTCGCTTCGATTTTGCTAGATAAGCCATTATTCAGCTCGCGTGAGCTTACTACTTGCTCAGTGAGTGCGGTCAGAGATGGAGGAAATAGAAACGAGTAGGGTTTTTGGTTTAGTACTGTTACTTGTTACCGCGAGGAATATCAAATTAATAATTATAGGGATAGTTTTGGAATTACAAAATTAATTTCCTCCTCATCTCCGCCGATCAGCCGCCGTCCGCCGCCATCCTTCCGACAACACACGGCCACGGCCCAAGAAAAACGGATTAAAATATGGCCCGTTTAAAGCCCGTTTGTCTCTTTCAGAGACTATTATATGGTCCATAAATCGGCCCGTTTCAAGAACTTGCAGAAATACCGAGTATAAGATTCTTGTGGAAAATAAGTACGAATTTGATTATCTATGAAGTAATATTAAAAACTTCTATTCTATATACTTAAATAGAGGAAAAGTGTCGTGGGCGTAGCAAATTAAGGCGAATCCTTGAAGAAATGTGGAATACATAGGTTACCAATTTGTGTATGTTTTATTAAGAGAATACAAAAACTAACTAAAAATGGGCGAAAGAGTTAGGTGGTGGTCATGAAGGGAGGAGAATTTCCGAGTAATAACGATATTTTAATACTTGAAACACTTAAACCACCCACCGTAAAGAAAGCCCATCTAGGAAGATATGAGTCAAAATCCCGTAGTTTGACCGTAATATTTTTATTCATTTGTGAGGATTAGCTACGAATATAGACATACACATGCAATTGCAAATGCATTACCAAGAAAGTTAGGTAGGTCGACTCGACTCGACTCAACTCAGACTTATTAAATCTTTTTTTGTCTCATTCTTTTATGTCCTCTCCATGTAAATTTCCCAAAACTCTTTAACAATGAGAACGCTACACTCATTGATGAATGGCATGGCAGGCAAATGGTTATGGTTTTTTCTTACCCTACCAAACCCCAAATATGTATGTCTCATATGCCAAACCAAACATGCCCACCATCTTCATCATCTCCACCGTCCACTACAAGCAACGACATCCAACGGCCACGATCAATCCTCAACAAACCCCCTCTTCTTACGTTGCATCAATAGTTCAATACATACAAATAAGTCGCAAATCTCACCTACCAAACATCTCTTCGGACACCACAGCACCGACTGCCTTACATATATATACAACATATATATTTCTCCACGTTTCACTTACCACAGCAACCAATACACCACACGTCTCACTTACCACCACCATTATATTTCTTTGCACCCTTCTTAATTCTGCGAGCGAGTTGAGTGCGTGTTTTTGTTGTAATAGCAAACTCTCTCTCTCTCTCTCTCTCTCTCTCTCTCTCTTCTTAATCTTTCTCAAGACGCAACTAGCGATGGAGGCTGTAGTAGCAAACGGTCATCATCATCATCACGAAAACGGCCACAGTAAGCTCTCCAACGGCGGCGCCGGCCACGTGTCGATTTGCATGGACACTAACCAGAAGATAAAGAGTCGACAGATAAACTCCGACGACCCTCTGAACTGGGGCGCCGCAGCCGATTCGCTGAAGGGGAGCCACGTGGCGGAGGTTAAGAAGATGGTGGAGGAGTTTCGTAAGCCGTCTGTGAGGCTCGGCGGAGAGACGCTGACGATCGGTCAGGTCGCTGCGGTGGCTGGGTCGGCGGCGGTGGAGCTCTCCGAGGCGGCGAGGGAGGGAGTTAAGGCGAGCAGCGACTGGGTTATGGAGAGCATGAACAAAGGTACGGACAGCTATGGTGTTACGACGGGGTTCGGTGCCACGTCACACCGGCGGACGAAGCAGGGCGCCGCTCTTCAAAAGGAGCTCATTAGGTAATTAATTAGTAGTTGATCCTCTTTTCTTACCTTATAATAATAACAACAACTTTTCATTTATACGAGGAAAATTGTAAATAATACTAGTGGATCGTGATTATTTATTTTCCTTCTTTCCTCTATATATTTATTCATGGTTCATTTGCAAATCAACCTACTGTATATAATTCGAGTATCATAATTGAGAAACTATAAATTAGATTTTGCGTCTATTTTAAGAAAATAATATACAGCTGCCATCTACTTTAATGGAACGTGCATCGAATTAATTAATTAATGTTCACTATATTAATTAAAACTGTCATATTTATTAAACGTCTAACCAAACCGTCGGCGATAGTCACTTCATATTAATTAATTACTATGGCAGGTTCTTGAACGCCGGAATATTCGGCCATGGAACGGAATCTAACTGCACACTGCCTCACTCGGCCACACGCGCCGCCATGCTCGTCCGTATCAACACGCTCCTCCAGGGCTACTCTGGGATACGATTCGAAATCTTAGAAGCCATCACTGAGTTCCTCAACCACAACATCACCCCTTGCCTCCCCCTCCGCGGCACCATCACCGCCTCCGGCGACCTCGTCCCTCTCTCCTACATCGCCGGGCTGCTGACGGGCAGGCCCAATTCCAAAGCCGTCGGTCCCAACGGCGAGATCCTAAACGCCGACGAGGCCTTCAAGCTCGCCGGACTAGCCAAATCTGGCTTCTTCGAGCTTCAGCCAAAGGAAGGCCTCGCCCTCGTGAACGGCACGGCGGTCGGCTCCGGCCTGGCCTCCATCGCACTGTACGAGGCCAACATCCTCGTACTCCTGTCGGAAGTCATGTCCGCCGTCTTCGCCGAGGTAATGAACGGCAAGCCAGAGTTCACCGACCACCTGACCCACAAATTGAAGCACCACCCAGGGCAGATCGAGGCCGCCGCGATAATGGAGTTCATCCTCGACGGAAGCTCTTACGTCAGAGCAGCTCAACAACTGCACGAAACGGACCCATTACAGAAGCCCAAGCAAGACAGGTACGCCTTGAGGACTTCCCCTCAGTGGCTCGGACCGCAGGTGGAAGTGATTCGATCGGCGACTAGGATGATCGAAAGGGAGATCAACTCTGTGAACGACAACCCTCTGATCGACGTGTCGAGGAACAAGGCCCTCCACGGCGGCAACTTTCAGGGCACGCCCATCGGCGTGTCCATGGACAACGCCAGGCTGGCTATTGCGTCGATTGGGAAGCTGATGTTCGCTCAGTTCTCCGAGCTGGTCAACGACTATTACAACAATGGGCTGCCTTCCAATCTCTCAGGCGGGCGAAACCCTAGCTTGGATTACGGCTTCAAAGGGGCTGAGATAGCCATGGCTTCTTACTGCTCTGAGCTTCAGTTCTTGGCTAACCCAGTGACGAACCACGTTCAGAGCGCAGAGCAGCACAACCAAGACGTGAACTCCCTGGGTTTGATCTCTTCTAGGAAGACGGTGGAGGCTTTGGACATCCTTAAACTCATGTCAGCCACTTACTTGATCGCCCTTTGCCAGGCCATAGACTTGAGGCACTTGGAGGAGAATCTCAGGCTCGCGGTGAAGAACACCGTCAGCCAAGCGGCTAAGAAAACACTAACCATGGGAGTCAATGGAGAGCTCCACCCGTCGAGATTCTGCGAGAAAGATTTGCTCCGCGTGGTAGACCGCGAGTACGTCTTTGCTTACATCGACGATCCTTGCAGTGCTGCGTACCCATTGATGCAGAAGCTGAGGCAAGTTCTCGTGGATCACGCGCTGAAGAACGGAGACGACGAGAAGAACGCAAACGCTTCGATTTTCTCGAAGATCGAGGCCTTCGAGGAGGAGCTCGAGGCCGTGCTTCCTAAGGAAGTCGAAGGGGCGAGGATTGCGCTTGAGAGTGGAAACCCAGCTATCAAGAACAGAATCGAAGACTGCAGATCTTATCCTCTGTACAGGTTCGTGAGGGAGGAGTTGGGAACGAAGTATCTGTCTGGGGAGAGAGTTGTTTCTCCTGGGGAAGAATGCGATAAGGTGTTCGCTGCTATCAGCAATGGTTTGATCGTTGATCCTTTGTTGAAGTGTATTGATGGTTGGAATGGTGAGCCCCTTCCCATTTGCTAGCTTCTCTGTTTTTTTCCTTTTTTTCTTTACTTCTTTTTGTTTGGTCGTTTAAATTGTGTATGACTTGATAATGTCGTGGTTGTATTGTATGGTTTATTTAATGTTTGTTGTGATTTACGTTTTACTACCTTCACCTTGCTTCATTAAGCCCGGATTAAAGAAAGCCCGGCCCGAAAACAAAGAAACGCCCATAGAATAGAATCTTCATATTTCATGGTGAGTATGGATTTGTGGCTTGAAATTGCTCATCCATCCATTTTCCTATTTCCAAGAAAATGCCTTCAGAGAAGCACCGTTTCTCGCGGCTCCAACACTTTCATCTACCTAAATCTCCCTATATATATACCGTTGTGTTCTTACATGTGTATATCAATTCAATATTTCACATCAAGACAGCCCAGAAAGCAAAATCCCCAAAAGAGTGATATTTATCCAGTTTCCTTTACATTCTCTCTTTCTTACCAGTTTATGAAACACGGAGGAAAGAGAGCAAACTATATACAGTTCGCGTTCATTTCTTGATTTTTAGGCCATTACAGAAAAAAAAAAAAGGAAATTAAAATGGCGATGATATCGAGTAGAAGCAGTAACATCAACGTGTGGATGGCAGTAGCTCCAAGCCCGCTTATATATCCATGTAAGCCTTCAAACGTCCCTGACTTGGAAACCATCATTGAAGATATCCACGAAGAAGAAGAAGAAGAAGACGATGCAAATAAATATGATGATGATGACGATGATTTCTGATGGTCGTCACCTATAAGTCACTTTGTGCTTCTAATCGCCCATCCGAGCATGGTGGTTTTTCTGTAATGCGTGTGATCGAGGCGTTCTTCGTTTTATTTATTAGTTTATTTCTTTTTTTATTTGAATACTTGTATAGAACGAAGGAAGCTCTTTGTTGCCTGAACGAACGAGGAGCGTTGAAGGTTTCATTGTTCATTGTTCTTATTAAGGCCTTAGCTTCAGGATTTATAAGAATTTTCGTTCTTGAAATAAAACAAAAACAAAGAAAAAAGCCTGTAAGGATTAAGGCAAGGGTAGATGGAGTCGATCGATTCGGTTGCCAAGCCATTGACTGTAGCAATTATGAAAAACATTGTTGAAATCAAATAGTTTGACATGTTCTAATCCAAATATCAATCTACAACTGTACAAAAATGATATAATACCGTCTCGTCTCTGTTAGTTAAAAGCTTCATTTTTTTCATTGCGATGGATTGAAAGAAGCGTATTTATCGGCGGCAGACGTCATTTGTAAGGATAATTTCTGAGTTCTTTCCTTGACCTTATTTGTACCTTGGCGGCCCGCCAATATCTTACCAGAATAAATCACCATCAAATCTCTTATACGTCACACTTCTTTCTTTTTTTTTTTCTTTTTTTTTTTGTTTTCCTTGTTTTTTAGTTCCAGTTAGCTGGAATATTAAAAAAATAGTCATTGACATAGTCAACGTTAACAAAATAGTCATGTTCATTTTCCTTTTTTTTTAAAAAAAATCGATTTAAGGGTATTTACGTCATTTGACAAGATATCTTTTTAAAAATAGCAGGGAACCACGCCCATCTGGTGCGCAGCATGGGCGGGACCCCTGTTGTGTGTGCGGGGGATCCCTGCACTGTGTGCGAGGTCCCCTGTTGTATGTGCGGGGACCTGCGTTGTGTGTGCGGGGACCCATGCACACTGTGCGGCTGCAGGGTCCCCTGTTGTGTGCAGGACCCTTGCGCTATGTGCGGAGACCCCTACGCTGTGTTCGGGGACCCCTGCGCTGTCCGGAGACACGACCCCACACAAACGGCAGGGGTCCCGCCCATGCTGGAAGGGTTCCGCCCATGTTGCAAAAAAAAAAAAAAAGTATACATGTTGCAGATGTGAACCATGACCTACTAATTAAACGTCTAACTACACAACCACTGGACACATAATGAGCTACTAAACTAATAGCCCGCCCTGCCTCATAGCGGGTTGGTAGGCTAGCGGGCCAACCCTCTTAACTCTTTATTTTTTTAAAAAAAATATGTGTTTTTTTTTTGCGAATAGTAATTTATTAATAATGGATGTTGAAATAATCAAAGGAAATCCATAAATCAATTATGAATTATTTAAACTTCATAAATAAATATAATATATATTTACTGGCGGGCCAGTCCGCTCCGACCCACCTCGACCCGCGGCCCAAACGGGCCGGGAATTAATCAACGCACCCCGCCTATTTTTCATGGCGGGGCAGGCCAACCCGACGGGCTCGCCCAGTTTTGACCAGCTCTATTTATATGTTCGTGAAGGCACATATGTTTGGGCCATAAAAGCCCATCTCCATCATGCACATTTAGTTATTCGCCGTTGGAATAGCCCATTTACCTTCCCCACTGTTTCAATATAGTAGGAGAAACGTGCCAAAGTCTATCAATTAGGTTTTCTTAAAGATTAATATGTCGTAATCACAGGTTTTGTAATAAAATTAAAAGATTCACTTTTTAACCTGGCGGGCATACAAAAAGCTACGGAACTGGTCAACTCCAATAATAGTAATTAATACGTTATTAAAACCTAAAAAGGAGACCACCATGCACGATCAATGGCGAAAAAGGTAAATATGATTCCGATATTCCAAGACTGACAATGGTCCCTCTTTTGAGCATTCTCATGTGCTGCGTTCCTTCTCGTCAAAATCATGTCCAAAAACAAAACATACAGAAAAGACAAGAAAAGGGGAGCTTCCAAGACTTCTTACTTTATTCATCGGTTTTCTAGCGACCTTTTTTACTTTTTGCAAGCGATTTACTTAACACTTGACCAGTTCCATCTTAACTTCATGCATGCACTAGAATAATAATATCGATCAAGATCAGCTTTGTTTTTCGATCATAGCTCTTGCAAAACTAATATATGGTACAGAATGGGAAAAGAATCCACATACAAGGAATAATACAGCGCTAGCTAGCTAGTCACTGCCCGTGCTAAAATGGCTTAATCCCATAGCAGAACTCATTGAAGCGAACTTAGCAATCTCTTGAGGCAAGAACGGACCCGTGGGCCCTCCATGGCCACTCATTCCAAGAAAATCCCTCGTCAGACTATTCTCAACACCATGCAATAGAATTCCTCCGTGCAAAGTAGTGTTATTCACATGGCGGCCTTGAGAATTATTATTATTAGTCTGTGCGCAGCTTGATTTAGGGCTCATCATAGTTGCGCCAGCAGTCTTTTCAAACAAGTTTGGACAGGTCTTCGTCGAGCCCATCTGAGCTGCTTTTTGTAATAGTGCGGTGGCTGACATTGGAAGCGAAGGCGTTGATGATTTCGACGATGATGAATAGAGTGAACCCATTGACTCTGAGACTTTGTCGCTCGCTGGCTCTTCTTTGAGACCTTGCGATGCAAGCGATGACAATGAGAGGCTTGCGTAGTTGTTTTCCATTGTCGAGGTTGGACAAAAGAAAGAACTGTTGCCGTTCGCCATTTGGATAAGATCAGGCAAAGACGCTGAGTTCGCTGCCGTGAAAAAGTTGGGATTTTGATGATCGATATTGGTTTGCTGGTGATCATACCAAACTGAAGATCGTGGCTTTTGTTGGTGATTGTGTTCTCCAAAGTGAATAGTTTCAGGTCGAAAATTTAAGCCCATGTGAGGAATCATCATAGGAGGGTTGTTGTTGTTGTTGAATCCGAGCTGCAAGCTTTGGCTAGTGTTCATCAAACTGCTGCTGTTCAAATCAGTCGTGAAGTTAAGGTTGTTTGCCCCAACTGTAGAAATTCTTGCAGTTTCATCGGCTAAGGCGTCACAGAAAGCCCTATGAGTAATGAAACTGTCTTTCCTGCAAGATATGATCAAAAAAGAAAATTCAATGAATTTAATGGCGACGACAGAGAGTCGTCATTGCATTATTGCAACCGCTCATTCAGTAACTAATCATTTGCATTAAATTCTTTTTTTATTCAAAAAAATGGCAGCAAACCATAAAGACTTCTAACTAAAATAAAGAAAAGCAAACTCGTGGGTAGTTGTTTAGGTTTTGGTATATACCTGGAAAATAGAGTGCCACAGTCACATTTATACTCCCTCGTACCACATGTCTTAGAATGAGCTTTCCAATCGGATTGAACAGCGTACTTCTTCGAACACTTGTCGCACTTCCACTTCTTCTCGCCATGCTTTCTGCTGAAGTGTTTCTTGATGCCCGTAAGATCTCCCAAGGCTCGGGCGGGTTCGTGGTGAATGCATGTCTTTTCAGGGCATACGTAGACCTTCTTCTTAATCTGATCCTTGTTGGCTCTTTGCTTGAGCTTCCATGGCAAGTTGTGCCCTCTTCTGTGAAGCTGCAAGTTTTGGTCCCTCTGAAAACCCTTGCTGCATATTTCGCACACGAATCTGTTCGTCGCCATGAGCGTCTTCGGTGAAAGAGCAATTACTTCTGCGTCTGGATCTGTTAACCACCAAATGAAATGAACACACGTTATTATATGTTTGACATCCATATATAGATATGTGCCCAAAGAGTTCAAAAAGCTTAATTATTATTACCAGGTGTTCCAGGTTGATTTCTTTTCTTCTTGTTAGAACCGTTGGCTTTGGGGTTAGGGTTATGAGGGTCTGATAATTCTTGGTGGAAAACGTGGGATGGGTCGGAGAAAACGTTACTAGGCATCATTTTTTTTGCTGCAGTTTTTGGTTTCTTACACAGATGCAGACACGAAAGGAGAAAGAGCAAACAAACGAAACAAAGGTTTTGGAAAGCTTAGGATCTGCAAACTGGCTACAAAACAAAAGATTAATATGGCTAAAGAGAGAACACTTTGGTGTTATTCAAATGAATCCACCGTCGTCGCCAAAGAGCACACACACGCACGAAACCCCTTTGATTAATGTTTCTAAATACAGCAAAAAGCTTTCGGACTGATCTATCTATGGTGGTTGCTTTTGTTTGGTTTTCCAGACACCAAAATATATCTATTTTGAAAGAATATATATATTCCACACCCACTCCTCAGCTCGTTCTTATCCCACACTGCGTAGTGCGTAGTCCCTTGATGCAAATTTAAGCTTGTCTTTCGATGACTTATTGTCAAACTTAGTCAGCCATAGATTTACCATATGGGCCCACTCTCTCTCTCTCTCTCTCTCTCTCTCTCGCCAGAATATTATTACATGGAGTGATTTGTACGTATATGCATTGGCTTGGCTGTATGCTGCTTGTAACAAGAATGTGTAGAGCTGCGTGTCATTGGCGTACAGTTTATTCGAGCAAAGTTTCAATTATCAAGACGCGGAGAATTCAAAGAAATATTTAATGAAAATTCTCTTGGTACTGTTATTACTACTACCAATCTCGTGCCCAAAAATCGAGATAAAATAACTAAATAAATGGTTGAATAATGATAAAGAAAAATCACAAATCTCAACAACGTCGAATCCTACAAGTATCAAGAAGTGAATAATATTGCTCGAACGGTCAACTGGTAAATGGTTGAATTATAACTTTTTTGACAAACTAGGACTGCGTGTCTATTACATATGTTCCGTTCAATATTAATAGTTTGTACTTTTCATTTCCTTAATTGTGCTAATTTGTGCATTGTATGAAGTGAAAAGTTTGTGTTGTGAGCAGTAACTTTTAGTAGTAAACAACGCGAAAAAGTGAAATTGCCTTTATGGCTCGTGCGCTACCGAAGAGAAAATGATTACAACATAATTAAAGTTGGATTAGACGTTCTCGATATTGCATCTTATATCTCCTGTCAGAAAATATAGTATACTAGTATAAAGTTTTCAATATTAAATTAAATAATCATATTACCACTTTCAACAAAGAGACCTGTCAGAGAAAATGTTTTCCTATTTCTTTGAAATTCCCGAAGTAAGTTTGAGCAGCCCGTGACACAACCCTGTCTCACGGACTTGTGTGGGTCCCAGTTTCTATTTATCTTGTGTGTATGATCTGTAAATAAGATATTGCGAGTTAAGGGAAATTATGATTTAGTACAAATCTATGGTCGTGTGTCAATGTCAAATTTTAATTAATTAGTATATATAACCTAAATCTTGAGAAATAATAAAGGACAAATATTATCGGACCATTGTGCAAGAAATTGTCTGGGAAAAGTCTCCATATTGATTGGATCTTGAAAGCCAACGTATCATTAAACCGTAGTTAAATGGTAGATAAGAATGAAATAATACAAAAGAATATTACAAGTTTAACTGCTTTTGTCTTGACGTACTTGGATTTATTGCAGCTCGAATCATTCTTCTCTTTCCCTATCATCTCTCGCATTGCCCCACACGTCGTATGTGTATCTATCAGTCCTATTTCTATATTTATTTCGTGGCTGCCTGCTAATATATATAGCTAACATTTGCATGTTGCGTTTCTAAAATTCATATTGGTATTCCTATATTGTTACTTTTTTTCAAAGATACTTACACATGCGTAGGCATGTGAATCTACAACAACGTGGGGTACCGTAAAAAACATTAATTATTATGGAATATCTTACGATCACTATCTATAGATTTTATTAATATACTATATAACAGAAATGAGAATTATTATTAGTTGGTCCTTAAAACGCGTTGTTAGTGTTGCATTTTCAAGGGGCCTATGGCGTGAGCCGGTAAAACCTATTATGATAAATCACTTTTCTCTAAATCATACTTTGGTGTTGTATTTTAAAAACGCAAATATATTTCATTAACGTTTCTTCGACGTACGCAAGTGGACGACTTTGGGAAACAGGCATTATTGCAATAACTAGATAGTTCTATTATAGGAGAAATTAAAGACTTTCGTAGGTTATATTTTATATTTCGTAAGAAGCAATGAACGTTTCAAAGATGCACGGCAGACAGCAATTCGATCATGTTGGGAGACTACTAACACGTTCTCTTGTCAATTTTTAGGAGAAAATCAGAAAAGAATAAAGGAAAAAAAAATAAACGAAAAAGAAGATGAGCATCCTATGCTAGATGCTTGATCCCAATACATGATAAGGCAGATGCAATTTTGAAAATGATTTCAGTAATTCAATCATATTAATTTTTTTTTTTTTTTGAACTTTCGATCAAGATATTTTCTATATACTGCGGAACATGCACAAATCCTAGTAGATCTGTCATTGAAATACAAACATGGTGATGAGTGATGACTATCTTGGCATGGAGCTGTCGGCACCCTTAGTTTAAATACATGTATGGCAGGTAACCTATCGCATTCTTGCCTTAATTTTTTTTTTTAAAAATAATGACTGAATAATACAAAGAAATATATGGGCACGATGATTAATAATTCAATTCCCTCGTAAACATATTCAAATAAATAAACAATCAGAAATTGGTCTTAAATCACCCTCAAATATTAGAAAACACACAGAGAGAAGATGAAAAGGATAATGGACGCGAAGCTGAGTGAATAGTTGTTTCCAATGCTATTTTCATTTGTTCAACACTCTGCAAAGTTGGCAACCAAGATTTTCTACTTCGAACCTTGTTAATTTTGAAATTATCGAATGTATAGCATTGTGGGTTGGAAATACTAAATAGCATAGGGTTAAGTTAAGGCAATGAACAGCCAGCCCAGCCCAGCCCATTGCAGAAATATATCGAATTTCCCAAAACAAATACCCAAAGTAATGAATGGGAAGCCACGTACTCATAAATGCAAGAATTGACTTCAATAGTTCCAATTTAATGTTTGCTACAGCGACACCATACGGTCCGAAAATAAGACCAGAGAGTAAAGGAAACGGCAGCTTCTCTTGTCACATATCCCTTTCATGCCCCAGCCATTACTTTCAGAGCTTAAAGACTCATTAAAGTCTTGCGAATCGATTCATGGGGACAACCTCAGTGTGAATCGAAGAACTTTAGGCTCAGCTCAACAGATTCTGGAAGTTGATTGAGATTTCAGAAAGACGCATAAAAGAAACTTCCATCTTCCAACAAAAATCTGTTTCTTTGGCATAAAATGAGACTGAGATCACCAAGTTGTAATAAAACATCATATTGCACAGAGATATTCCAAGATATTTAGCCATGGCTGCAAGCGCTAGTGCTGCCCTTGAAACTACCCCTACTTGGGCTCTTGCAACTGTGTGCTTCATCATCGTGTCGATATCCATTGCGATCGAACATTCGATTCATCTCCTTACAGAGGTTAGTGTTGATTGTCCTTTCTTGATTCATGGAATCATATCGCAGACATGCACGGTGACGCGTACGCATGACGTCATGAATTGACAGTGGCTCAAGAAACATAGGAAAGCTGCTCTTCACGATGCAGTTTGGAGGCTTAAATCTGGTAATTTGGGCTCAAAATCTGTTCTTTTGATCATCCCATGTGTTCTTTTTTTTCTTTTCTTTTTGAATGTGCATTTCTTTGCTTCGTATGTGACGACACTTTCGAGTTTTGACAGATCTCATGCTTCTGGGATTCATGTCCCTCTTACTAGCAGCAACTCAAAATTTCATTACAAGCATCTGCGTTTCCTCCAAAATGGCAAACACTATGCTCCCATGTCGTAAGGAGTTAGTCGTCGTCAACACATCCATCGCAGTTTACAGGAACTTGATCGACGAATCGCTCGCAGATTTTCTACCGATTGAAAGTTATAAGATAAATGACTCCCATGAGTTATATAATCGAAGACGAATGGCAGACGATTATGGAACCTACAACAGCTCATCGAACGCTACCGATTCTTGCAACCTTAAAGTATGATTCACCATTTCTTCCATTGTCTTGCGACACCCTTTTCTCTAATCAGTTCGATCGAATACATACAGGGAAAATATCCACTGATAACAAAGACAGGGATACAGCAGCTACAGATCTTCATCTTCGTTCTAGCAGTTATGCAGATTGTGTATAGTGTGCTCACCATGGCCTTAGGAAGGGCTAAGGTGCCTTGTAAAAGCTTCTGAAAACTGTTCAGCTATTTCCGTATTACTCGATTTCTTCTATGCGATGATTTACCGTCGATTTAGCAGATGAGGCGCTGGAAATCGTGGGAGAAAGAAACACGAACAGCAGAGTATCAGATCGCTAACGGTAATTTGCGAAGACTTATTTATTTTACCCGTTTGGCAATTTTATTTCTATGAATCATCTTCATCCTGTATTTTGATTCAGATCCAAATAGATTCAGATTCACGAGACAGACGACGTTTGGAAGGCGGCACACAAGTTGTACAGAAACGACGTTTCAACTATGGCTGGTGAGCAGCATATCTTTACTCTGCTCTCCAAAAAATAGTTCGACGAACATTTTAGCGCAACATCTGCCGAACTACTACTAACTAACTAAGTATAAGCTGTGGAGCAGAAATGTTTCTTCAGGCAATTCTTTCACTCAGTGGCGAAGGTCGACTATCTCACGCTGAGGCATGGTTTCATTACGGTAAAGTTTACAGTGATTGTGATTGCCTATTTCCATCGTTTTTTCCTCTATTTAGACTCTGAAAGCTGCCTATATTGTTTATAGGCCCACATGCCTGCTCAGATCAACACATTCGATTTCCAAAAGTATATAGAGCATTCCTTGGATGAAGATTTCAAGAAAGTCGTCAGCATCAGGTTTCTTTCAGAACTTACGGAAACGAGTTCTTTACTTTTGTCTTCTCTGACATCCTTAAAATGCAGCCCTCTTATGTGGTTTCTAGTCGTGATCTTCTTGCTCGTCGACGTTCACGGTACATTCGTAAAACCCATAACAGTTAACCCTCTTCGCCTTTTTCTGATTCGATCTCTATATAACGATCCCAGTCGTAAATTCAAACAGGATGGCATTCGTATCTGTGGATATCGTATATCCCGCTCATAGTAAGCTTGCTCAAATCGAATACTTACAATGTAAAGAGAAAAAAAAAACAGACTTTTGGTTGTTACAAACATTGTCTACATTTTATTTTATAGATAATCCTAGTGCTCGGGGCTAAACTCGAAGTCGTCGTTGAGAAGATGGCCCTTCAGCTACAAACGCAGAACAACGTTGTCATAGGAACGCCTCTAGTGCAGCCCAACGACGATCTTTTCTGGTTTAATAGGCCGAGATTTGTGCTGCGTCTCCTTCATTTAACCCTTTTCGTGGTACGAAAAATACCAAAAGATTTAGTTACTCGTTTCCATCGATTCGAAAACGCAAAGTTCTTACTGAACTAGTGGCTGTCGCAGAATGCTTTCGAGCTCGCTTTCTTCGTATGGGTCACTGTAAGCGTCATCTATATCTAAGCAAAAGATATCATTTTTACGAATGTTTCCCAAGACTAAGTTTTGGTGCCTGCAGATACAGTTTGGGATTGATTCTTGTTACCACGAGCACACGGCGATCATAATAACAAGAATAGCTTTGGCGTAAGAACCTAAAAAATAAAAGAATCGCTCCTTCGATTCCTTAGGATCTCATGCTTTGTTACTGACCGTTCAATGCGTTTTTTTTTTTTTTTTCTTTCGCAGAGTATCAGTTCAAGTACTTTGCAGCTACATTACTCTTCCTCTGTACGCACTTGTCACACAGATGGGATCAGAGTTCAAAGGCGACGTGCTCAAAGAAGAAGTTGCGCATGTACTGAAGCAATGGCATGCTGACGTTAGGGCTCGAAGGATGAAAAGCGTTCAATCTCAGGCCGTAAAAAAAGGAGACGAAGAAGGAAATAATATGGCTGTGATTTCTTACGAAGACCATCCATCTACTTCAGTGCCCCTCGAAACTTCCAACAAAAGTGAAATCACAGAGGACCGAACATAACAGACTATTTAGCTTGTAAGAAAGGTGTTTCTTGTATTATATACGACATAATCATTGCAGTAAAAATCAAAACTTTGTGTGGATAAAAATCCAGTATGCCGTCGTACTAAAAAGAATTGTAAGGAAAGCGATGGAACAGAAGCCAAATGTGGTTCTCTAACGAGGGGAAAAAAAGGACAAGCTTGTAATTTAGGAACGTGAATGGTGTGGAAAAGATACTTCCATGTCTCGCGAGCTATGACCACAGCAGCCATTTTCATAGGGTCCCTCCCTACAGAAATTCATTAATTCTTTCTTTTTCACTTGCCCTCCACAACCACAGCATCAGCATCAGCTCTGTATATCGTATTATTCTTTTATTCCGTGTAAGAAAATCTCTACTACCCACGTTTTATAACAGTCCTCCCAAAAGCCATACGCAAGAACAGAAATCTCAGACAGACTCATGGCTGCAGAGAACTGCGTGACATGTTTTCTTGGAGCCATGGATCGTTTATGGTTTCATCAGAGCGTTCTTTTCTCAGAACCCTCTGACACTTACGTTTTCGACGATAATCAAGGAAAGATTTCCACGGTCTTAGAAACAACTAAACGCAAAGGTTCACAGATAGCTTACACGGAGCAGAGCAATTCACCTGTAACTTCTTCAGCTACAGATCCAAAGGTAGGTCTTAACTACGTACATAGAAAAAAAAAAAAAACTAGTTTGGGATTATGCAGATTATAATTTTATTGATTACGATGACGAACAATCAAGGATGAAACCAGCAGCCAAGAAAGCGACGAGAGAGGCGAAGCTACTTACGAAGAAAGAGCAAGTCGATTGAGTGCTTCAAGCAAAACAAGGTCCAACTCATCATCGACAGCGACAAGTCAAAAACGGTCGATAAGATTGAAGAAAGCACCGAGCTCGAAGGGTTTGGTGGAGCTTGAACTTGAAGAAGTCAAGGGTTTCATGGATTTAGGCTTCCTTTTCAAGAAAGAGTACATAAACTACCGCACGATGAGCTTAATCCCAGGGCTACAGAGGCTTAACGGGCGTAAAGACGAAGCAACGGAGCTTTCAGTTGGGGGGTTTGAATCCAATAGCAGTAATAATATCGACGATGAAGACTACGAGTTGGAAGGAGACGACGAGGAAGTAGAGGAAGAAGAGGAGACCGAAGGTGCTGCTGTAATGAGACCATATCTATCTGAGGCTTGGCTCATAAAGAAGCCTGATTCTCCACTCCTGAATATCAGAATTCCAAGGGTTTCTTCTAACGCTGATATGAAGAGGCATTTGAGATATTGGGCGCGTACTGTTGCATCAGAAATCCAACAAGTATCTTAATAATGGGGAGACCAAGGATTTTGAAGAGCATGTAGATTTTTCTCTTACACACACACGACAGCATTAGGACCTCAAGAACTCATTGCTGTTGTCCTACCCCGAGTTTTCTCATTGAGCTACTGGGCGTAAAAATCAAGCCTTTACATAGCAACACAGTATATGTACGTAGGGCAAAGAGACGATACAACACAACATTCTTATAATTGCTTACTGACTCCAAACATAAAACACTGTAATTCGCCCGTAACAGAGCATAAGATCAATAGAGTAGAGACTGAAACTCAACGACCCATGGTCTGCCCATTAGGGGGAACCATGGCTAGGACTGGCTGGGCACCGAACCCAGGGTGTGCGAGCCTACGACGGAGCTCACGCCCTTCCTGACATAGAGCACAAGCGTGGCAAAAGACATGGGTGACGAAATCGCAGGAAGCCTCGCAACTTTCGAGCTGAATCTCATCTTCTGCACAGCTTCCACGGCATCCGTGAGATCTCACCAGCGCCTGGCAGCTTCCCTGCGCAGTTTTATTTTTTATCAGAACCATGAAAATTTAAACTTTTGTTTTAGTTGGCCAACAAGGTAAGAAAGAAAGAGAAGAGGAGAGACTTCTAGGTTGAACTTGCGTCTGATGGCTGTACGGACGGGGTAAGAGAACCATGGTGCTATGCAGTTCCAGCCGACTAAGGAATTCCCCATAACGTAAAGGCCGGCGTAAGGCAAGCAGTGATGCGCAAATGTGCCTGGCGTCGAAGAATCCAGCCTCTCGGCATTTGTCCCATAGAGAACGCAAGGTGCGAAGGTGCCCAGCAAACCTGATGAGAATAAGGTCTTCTTCTTTTGTTAATCAAATCCCATTTTCAAGTCATGACATTTATACGCATGCAGCTGTTATCTCGATTCTCTACATACAAAATCGACCCACATCAAGAATCCATCTGATAAATAAAAAGGTACCGCCTTTACCAGAAGGACGTATATAAACGATATTGCAGAAGAACTCACAAACTTCGACGTCGCTGCTGTAGAATTCGTCGTTCTTTCCGAGGCAGGAGAAGATTCCCGAGCTCCATCGAGCCCTGTGCTGCCGAAGCATCATGGGATCAACCACCGCCACCGGCAGACCGAGCGGAACGGCCTCCTGCGGCGGAGCTCCTCCTTTCTTCGTCGACGGCGCCGCCGGACATTTTGAGGTGGAGCCCACCTCGGCCTTCGGCGGATTAGCTCCGCCCTTGGACGTGGAGATGGGTCTCGCGTCGTCGTTGGGTGTATCTTTGTTGTTTTGCCTTGGAATTAGGGGGTCTGATTCCTCATAGTTGGCCATTTTTACTTCCAAAACAAAAACCGCTCGGAAAATCGCGAAGAGGTTTCCACGTTATTGTGTCCTCTCTCACGTCTCCTTAATCGGTGATATAGTTATATTTGGTTGGTTTAATGCTAAACATGGACGCCTAGCCTATCCCATCCATTTATGGTTCGTTTTTTATTACGTTCTATCTACGTGCGCAGTACAGTGTACACCACGACTTTGACATATAGAGATATCAAACGGGTCGACCCGCTTAGGCCACCCGAATCTGACCCGAAACAATTTTCGCAGTCCTCGTCTATCACTGTACGCTTCAGACATGCGTACTTCCTATGTATCCAACACCGTCTCCATTCTCTATCAAAGCAATAAATGAAGCATGGAAACTCGAAAACAGTGAAAAATACGGAGGAAAACAGTCCACTGCAATTACAAAGGCTAAATCTTTAACGATAATACTATGCATCTGCACAAGGCTTATTACCAACATTTAAATATCCCTCAATCGGCTTCAGATTTGGTTAACAAGCACTGCTTTTGTTCTTGCGGGCTGGGATTTACATCTTGTTAGCAACAGTGGGTGGTGATTTAATAACGCATCACCTCGCAAGACTCGTCCTTTGCCAACTGAAACATTCTTCATTGATTCTCTGCTGCTAATTTCTTGATGGAATCTTGGCCCTTTCTCTGAATCTCCAATGCTGGGATTTTGCAATACCTCTGATTTCCCCACTCTTTGATCGGATTCATCGGCTTTGTTGTTATGATTATCTCCGCCTTCATCGTCACCGTTTAACGGAGAACCCCAAAATCTACCAGCAAGCGATGAATATTTGTACGGAGCAGATCTGCACCTTGTCAAAAGCAGAGCATTTGTAGGAGGACAAGGACTCGTCGTGCAAGAGCTCGTCTTATCATCCGCTAGAATCCTTTCACTTCCGACATTTTTGGAGTTCTTGGTATCGTTTCTCTCAACATTACCGCCACTTTCAGCTGTAAAGTTCTCATCTTCATCACCCTTACCATCATCGTATGCTGCGAACGAATCCTCAGTAACGTCGACTTTCTTGCAATGTTCGGATCTAAAAAAGGCGCCCCACTTAACGCAGCACACTTCCCTAAACAGCCCTTTCTTACTCCACAGCCTCAAACAAACCTTCCCCCAGGAGAAATCTTCCTTCGCCGGCAGGCACCGCCGTTCGTTCGCCGCGGCTCCGCCTCGTTTCTTACCCTTCGACCGTCTGATTCTGACCTGGCCGATGCATGTGACTTTCGGCGAAGAGGGCTCGTTTTCAATCGCACTCTTTTTGCTCCTTACGCTGTAAAATATCGGGCTCGAACGTGGCCTCCCTCTGCTTCTGCTGCCGGCGTTGCTTCTCAAGAACCTCATCATCAGCGGCGGCGGTGGATACTTCTCCGCCCTGTTTGGACTCGATATTGGCTTTGTTAAAGCTTTCATTTTTCGGAAAAGTTTTAGCTACAATTCAAACCTGTGTGAGTGCATTCACATGGAGTTTTGTCGTTGCCTTTGTTTAATTTTTGGTTTACCCCTTCATATAGGAAGGAGGTGGATGTGAATGGTGGTGAGCAAATAGCATTGAAGATATTCATTTTTCGTGATATATTTATATATATAGTTTAATTACATACTTGTATCTGTATCCTTACTATATTTTATTAGTGCACGGAGGGGTGAACCTGAGATGGAAATTGGAATCTGGCTGTATCTTCTTGGCTTTTCTATTACACCTTTTGTTCCTCTTTCAACAGTTGTCAAATTTTGATTTACTGCATGTAATTTGTACCTTGTTCATTGCCTAAAAGAAAGAGTTATATAGTTTCAAAGCTTTAAGGTTTTTCAAGAAAGCTGCTTACAAACAATCATCTCATACAAAAGCAAGTGAGAAGGCAAGCATGATACGATGAAGACATCGTACTCGAAATTGCACGAAGTGACATGAGAATAGACACATCTTTCGTGTGGCTCCAATTCCTTTTTCTGATAAAGATGTAAGAAAAGCATAAGCTTTATTTATTTGCAATCACCTTTAACCTTAATCGAAATTGACACGCAACCAACTTTTAATCCAAATTCCACCATCGATATCTGCATACCTCTCTGCGGAGGAGATATGATGACTACTAAACTAAGGTGGTGGAGTAAGAATTCACATGGCAAATGAAGAGAAACGCCAAGATAATAGGGCCATAAAGTCAACAAAGTATCATGGATTGTCTCTTTTTTTAGATATGCAAAACACTCTTAGTATGAATAAGTATATGTATAGACATACATATAGTCTAACAAGAAGAAATACAAAACATATCCATACACATACATCTCAACACATCTATCAAACACAATTATATCATTACACAAATAATTATCAAACAAAATATACATCAACAAAATTTGTATGTAAATGTAATTAAACAATATCAAACACTTGGTGAAAAAAAGAACAATGACAAACATGTAAAAGACAGACAATAAGAAAACAAAACATGCACACGAGACTGCAAAGGGGATGTCAGCATTATTTTTATGCTGTCTCATTACATTACACGAAGATAATGATGCCTCAAATCCTACGTATTAATATCCCCATTGCAATTTGCAGCATCGTCGTTGATAACCTCGCAGCTTTTGCTTGTGAAGGAAACATTGTCTCGTTTAGTGAAGCTCACTTTCATCTATGATCTTTACATCCCAGCCATTGATTCTCTCAGCTTCTTCATCTAAGCAAATTCAAAGGGGTCAAAAAAACAAGTAAAGTTTGAGGCGTTCATATATTCTTGATGGTTGAGAAGGTTATGTCTGGGCCCAACTTTGATGGGCCAAAAACATGGGCTTTTTTTCTTGTTCAGTTAAAGCCCAAATGGCCTACTTGGTAACGACGGGTGTAGTACTTCCACTTTCAATGAGGACAAGAAAGAAGGGCAAACGAATCGGAAAATCTGTGGCAACCCCTCAACGAAAGGAAAAACCCTAAATCTTTACACCTCCCTCCAATTTTCTTGCGATACTTAGAGCAGCTGCTCATCATGAACTTACTGGTTAGAGTAAAGCTATCATCGCATATTGCTGTTTCTCTATCTGCACCCAATAGGTGTTTCTTTCGCATGAAACCTGTCCATGCCCTTCAGCAACAATTCAACTTTTTCGCTACGAGAGCTGTTCATGGCGGCGACAAAGCCCAGCAGCTGACCAAACCCAAAGCGCAGAAGTCTTCCGAGCCATCGACAACTTTTTCTCAAAGAGTCAAGAAACAAGTCGAGGCGTTGGCCCCTGTTTGGCCTAAGCCGAGGGAGATACCGTTCCAAGCTAAAGTTGCCAACTTTGTGAATCTGATAGGTTTTGTGAAGATCCCAGTTCAGTTTGAGACGGATTCTGATGGCAAACACTTTGCCACCACTGTAATCAGTGCTGGAAAGGTTAGTGGAAGCAGCAGTCTTGTGATTCCCATTCTGTTTGAGGGTGACCTGGCTCATACCGTGGCCTGCCATGTGAAGAAGAATGATTGTGTTTTTGTCTGTGGGCAGTTGAGTACTGAGCCCTTGGGACTGGCTTTAAGTGATGGTCTTGGGAAGTTCCACCTCGTTGCTGAAAATTTAAACTTTGTCGAGGGATATCAGAAGGTAGATGCATCGTTTTCAGGTGTTGGAATTGGTAAAAATGTAGATGCGAAGAAGATTGAGGAGGTTGTGGAAGTCATCGATGAAGACGATCAGCAGCTGAGAAAAAAAGCCTATGAGAATGTGAAGGGGGGGAAAGTGTACTCTGATTCTGTTAGCAGTAACATAAGTGCATCATCGACTGCTGATACTGAAACACCACCAAATCGCGGTGGTGGTGTTGAGGTGAAATTGGAAACAGATAGCGCAAAGAGCAGCGGACAGCAAAATAGCAGTAAGAAAAAAAGCGGGGAAGAAGTTCAGAACTTATGGAGAGACCTTGTCAAGAGTCCATTACAGTGGTGGGATTACCGCGAGCACAAGGCCAAAGGCTTGGTTAAGGAAAAGTTCCCAGATTTCAAGCAGAAGATGACCGGCGAGTCGCTGTGGATGAGCAGCGCACCCCAATGGGTTCTGCCCGGGATTAAGATGTTGGAATTTGACGTTAAGGAAATGAGATCTTCTCAGCCTCAGCAAGCTCATGGCGGCGGCGAAGGATTTAGCGGTCCTAAGAAAGATACCAATAGTGAGGAGATTTGGAAGAGCCTTGTGGAAAATCCCGAGCAGTGGTGGGATAACAGAACGGGCAAGAAAAACCCGAAATCTCCCGATTTTAAACACAAAGAAACGGGCAAAGCTTTATGGTTGAACTATGCCCCCGAGTCAGTATTGTCCAAGTTACCGCCGATGAAAGAGAAACAGGGGAGTTGGTAATGAACTGGATTAACTGTGTTCCTTAGCAAGGTTTGAGGGGTGTTTTTTGACTGCTGGGTGATCGAAGTTTTATGCTGAGTGTTTGTTTTCTGTAAAAAAAAATTATGCATGATGGTAAGGGCAGAATCTCATTGCAATTTTGATGTAACTTCCTAGGTATTCATCATCTTTTGAGTGTTTGACAGATGAGTAGTTTCTTTTGTTGGGCAGCAGTTGATAAATTAGAGTTTCGAGCCTTTAGCTTTAAGATGGGCTTTAAGGCCCAATAATCACTAAATCAACTATCTTCAAGACTCCATCAAATGGTTCAATTGGATAACCTAATGGGCTTTCAGTGAATTTCGAATATGCCCAATATAAATGAGCTATTTATGAACTCAACCCACTGCAGCATTAGGGTTTTTGGCGCTTAGGATCTGCAGCTGTTTCGTCTCAGACCAATCAACGTCTTAGCTTCGTGCCCTTTCTACTCTCAGATCTTTAACCATGGGGTACGTGCTTGCAATAACTGTTTTCTTTGTTTGAATTGAATAGACATCAATTGACGTTTTATATTTTTTAAGATGCGTGCTTTTTGAAGTATCAGAAGCTAAAATGGCAACTGATTAACATATATTTGTCAATTAGCTGTAGTTTGGTTCGGATCTGCTGGGATTCTTAATATGCGATTTCATTTAGTCATTGGATTTGAATACTTTCTGGTTTGGGTTGTGGATATTTATCCTTCAGCGTATGAGAAAAATAGTTCGTAACTCAGTTACTTGTGAATAAGTTGTTTGATTTGTCAAATTGCAATTCCGGGATATGGTTCGTGGAAATTATTCTTTTATTCAATCGTATGCGCAGTTTTATGGTGTCGTTGAAATCCCAGTTGATGTTTGAACTCAAAGGTCTCTATATTTCTAATAAATCCACAGGAAGACACGTGGTATGGGAGCTGGTCGCAAGCTCAAATCCCACCGTAGAAGGCAAAGATGGGCAGACAAGGCGTACAAGAAATCTCACCTTGGAAACGAATGGAAGAAACCTTTCGCTGGTTCATCTCATGCCAAAGGCATTGTGCTCGAAAAGATGTAAGATTCACAACCTTAAATTAATGGGTCGTGACAGAACCTCTGCATTTTCTCTTACCATTCCATGTTTGTATCTGTGCAGAGGTATCGAAGCCAAGCAGCCGAACTCTGCTATTCGTAAGTGCGCCAGGGTGCAGCTTATCAAGAACGGCAAGAAGATTGCTGCTTTTGTTCCAAACGATGGTTGCTTGAACTACATTGAAGAAAACGTGAGTTGATTCTGCTAAATTGCTGCCATACATCATTTGATTTTTTTCAGTAATTCAAGGCGAGCCTTCTAGTTTTCTACAGGACGAAGTGCTGATTGCTGGATTTGGTCGTAAGGGTCACGCCGTGGGAGATATTCCCGGCGTTAGATTTAAGGTGGTGAAGGTTTCCGGCGTCTCTCTCCTTGCGCTCTTCAAGGAGAAGAAGGAAAAGCCCAGGTCTTAGATCGATCGCATGGGTGTTGATCATGGAAATCATTCTTATGTTTTCTTTTCTTCATCGTTGTGTTGAGAGTTATCTCTTTTTTTTTCGCCGTTCTGACATCGTAGTGGTGAAGACCATTATCTTTTTGCTTGAGCTTTACTTTTGTACAATATTTCACTTCAAATACTTCAACGCATTGCCCCGAAAGAATAAAGATTCTAACTCATTTTTACGTTGTAATATTAGAAGATTCACATCCAATCCGTACAATGTAACATAATGGACTTCTTCATGGGTCGAAGGTAAACCCGATTCAGGCCCATGGCCTAAGCATTAGAAAGGAGAACTGGGCTTTAAGAGACGAGTCTAGCTTAGCAGGCCACGAAAATATATATATTTTCCCGCCAATTTCAATCCCAGTCGGAGCCCTCGGATTCTTCACCCGCGATCGAGATGTACGGACACGAGGCGGAGTTTGTCGGTCAGACAACGAAGAGCCGGTCGGCGGCCAGTGGCGACCTTATGCGCGTCCTCTCCTTGTATTTTCCCCGAACTAGCACCGAAGAATTGGCGCCAATATTTAAGCTCACCTCGCGGCTTTTTGATTTCTTCTCCACTGCTCAGGGACTGCAGTTCGTCGAACAGGTCCTAAAACTTTGTGTTTTATGTCTGAAACTCTGCCGAATTAAGCTCCTCTTTGATGCCTTTTGCATCGAAATGACATGTACTGAGACAGCGGTGGCGTTGTGATTTGCCTATACAGGTAAAGGAGGATGACTGCGTCATATTTCTGCCCCTAGACTTCGAACAGTTTCGGAAAATTTGCCAGATCGATGAATTTTATGTGGCTTTAGAGGAAAAACCGAAAGATGCTTTGTTATGCGTGAGTGCTGCAGTGCACAAGGTACATTAAAGCGTAATCTTGGGTGTATTTAGAGCTCGACTGTCGTTCTCGAAAATCAATTGTTAAAATTCGCATGTGCTGGTAGGTCTATTTTAGGAAAGAAGATCAGATGGATGAATGTGTGAAGATCAATATTCGTCTGATGAAATATACGGAGTCCATGATTGCGTTGAAGAATCTTAAGGCTGCTTATATCGGTACCTTCTGTGATTTTCATTAACCAATTTTGTCTTAGAACTTACACGTAGTGAAGTCTCATGGGGTTATTTAACTATTGGCATAGACAGGCTTGTCTCCGTAAAGGGAACCGTGATAAAAGTCAGTACTGTTCGGCCTCTTGTGATGCAGATGAGTTTTACATGTGCTAAATGTGGGACAATCATAAATTGTGATTTTCCTGATGGAAAATTTTCTCCTCCAATGAAATGTGATATGCAAGCATGCAAAAGTCGGAATTTCAGTCCAATCAGATCTACTGCTCGACCAATAGATTTTCAAAAGATAAGGTCTAGCTTTTGCCACCATTGTTACATTATACTTTGGTATTAAATGCTTTTTTCAATTGTTCTCGCAATTTTCCCCTTACCGTATAATGGAAATTCATTACGAACTTCAGAATTCAGGAGCTACTTAAATCTGAACATCATGAAGAAGGGCGGGTTCCTAGAACAGTTGAGTGCGAACTGACTGAAGATCTTGTGGACACATGCATTCCTGGAGATGTTGTGACTGTCACTGGTATCATACGAATGATCAATAATTATATGGATATTGGTGGAGGTAAGTGGAAGGTATCCTGCTTGCATAATTTTATGATGCATGCATGGTGTTTCCTTTCTATAACAACTTCTGATTTCTGTCTTATATACTCTACAAATGTTGTGTGCTTCACTTTCATAGTTTCACATGTCTTATCGTCAAAATCAACCTATGAGTGCTAAGCACACCCTTCTTTACAGGAAGATCAAAAGGCAAGAATCAAGCACTTTACTACTTGTACCTTGAAGCTGTTTCGATAAGCAACTCAAAGACCGAGAATGCACCTGAAGATAAACATCACAAGGATAGCAATGGCAGGGTCTCAGAAAATTTTGATTTATACACATTTTCGCCAAGAGATTTAGAATTCATTGTGAAGTTCAATCAGGAGCACGGTTCTGATGTTTTTCGGCAAATTTTGCAATCAATCTGTCCATCTATTTATGGGCATGAGCTTGTCAAAGGTGTTGGAATTTTCCTCTGATACATGAAAACTGATTTCAACTCAAGCGTTAACAGTTTTGATGTTGCTTATGCATTTAGTTAGTAAAATCTAGGAAATTTTCAGTCCTCCTTTGATGGATATTTCTGGTTGAATAACTTTTATATTTCTTCTTCATTTGCTGGTCTATAGCGGGAATAACATTAGCACTGTTTGGTGGTGTTCGCAAGCATTCCATGGATCAGAACAAGGTACCTGTAAGAGGAGATATTCACATAATAATTGTCGGTAGGGGGCTCCTCTTCCTTTGCCTTACATAAGAAGCTATTCTGTATCCCTCCTATCTCAATGACGTATCACAATTACCAAGAACTTAGAGAATCTGTTATCATTTGATCTACTTGATGCTTATGTTAATCCAGGTGATCCAGGACTGGGTAAAAGTCAGCTGCTTCAAGCAGCAGCTTCTGTTTCTCCACGCGGCATATATGTTTGTGGTAATGCAACAACTAATGCCGGATTGACTGTTGCGGTTGTTAAAGATCCCAATACAAGTGACTATGCATTTGAAGCTGGTATACTTTTTCACGATCTTCTCTGTTTAGTACCATCAGTCATCGGCTTGTAAATTGCTAATACCATCAAATTAATCTATATGCTTGTTAACGATTGTTTTTTACAGGAGCAATGGTACTTGCCGACCGTGGACTTTGCTGTATTGACGAATTTGATAAATTAACGGCCCAACATCAGGTGTACATAATGCAGCCTGAAATTGTATGAAAAAAGAATGACTTGTTATGCTCATTTTCAAATGTCTACAGGCCCTGTTAGAAGCAATGGAGCAGCAGTGCGTCTCCGTTGCAAAAGCAGGCCTTGTAGCAAGTTTATCAGCACGAACATCTGTTTTGGCTGCCGCAAATCCCGTTGGTGGTCATTACAGGTTTGTCAATAACAAACTACAAAGGCTTCAGTAACCATACAAGTCTAAAGTAATTTGGACTTAAATCATTGTATTGTTAATTTTTTTTTCACAATTCCTCGTCGGAATGCAGTCGTGCAAAAACTGTGAACGAAAACCTCAAAATGAATGCTGCACTTCTCTCACGTTTTGATATGGTTTTTATTCTGCTTGATAAACCTGATGAGTTGATGGATAAGAGGCTATCAGAGCACATATTGTCGGTAAGTTGTTTGGCCTGTCCTAAGCTTATGTAATGCCTATAATGCATGAGATAGTTTATCCATGAGTCTTTAACATATCACTTGCAGCTTCATGCTGGCAATGGGGAACCCTTATCCTCGGGAAAGAGACAGTGTACAGGTGATATTTCTAACTTTGTCTTGAGTTATATACCTTTTGATTATTTTTTACCCTGGTTTTAAGTTACCTATCACAGAAACAAGGAATGCAGAAATGAATTTGAACTTACGAAAGAGCTCTGTACTAACGAGATTGAGACTCGACCCCAGAAAAGAAAGTGACTTTGTTCCATTGCCTGCTCCACTTCTGCGGAAGTACATTGCCTACGCAAGAACTCATGTATTTCCAAGGTGATTTTGGTACTCCTTTGTGTGCTAGAACTTTTGTCTGGTTTCTCTCTCTATCACTTTCTGTTACGACTTACGAGGGGTAGTTCTCTAAACGAGTCATTGTTTCTTGAATTAAGGATGTCGAAACCAGCTGCAGGAATCCTGCAGAAGTTTTACTTGGTTCTGAGAGACCGCAGCACGTTTGCGGATAGTACACCAATAACAGCAAGGCAGTTAGAAAGCTTGGTAAGGCTAGCTGAAGCTCGTGCGAGAGTGGACTTAAGGGACGTAATCAGTGAACAAGATGCCTTGGTAAGGAGCCTTTTCTCCCCAATACCATTATTTCCAAGCAAAATTTCCGTCAGATTCTTCTTGTGCTGTAAGTACATCTTTGGTAATTCCATGCAGGATGTCATTGAAATAATGAAAGAATCCTTGTACGATAAGTACATTGATGAGAATGGCGTCGTTGATTTCGCTAGAAGCGGCGGAATGAGTCAGCAAAAGGAGGCTAAAAGATTTCTTAGTGCCTTGAATCAGCAATCCGAGTTGCTGCAGAAAGATTGCTTCAGTATATCTGTAAGTAATGGGACGTGCTTTTCGTTTCCAAGTACGAATCATTATCGATAAAAAAATATAAGATCATATGTACTTATCTGCTCAGGAAATATATAGCTTGGCCGACAAGATCAGCTTGAAGGTCCCAGACATGGACACCTTCATAGACAACCTAAACAGCGTTGGGTATCTCTTAAAGAAAGGACCCAAAACTTATCAGGTATTGTCCTCATCATATTCTCGCAGTCAATCATCCAAAGCAAGATGAACGGCAGGGTATCCGAAAGGTAAAAAGTTTCAAATTCTGTAGAATGTAAAACTATGAGATCCTATGTTACATACCCATTTACGGAAAAATTCTACGAAATTTTATGAAATTTCTACCAACGGTTCGTCTTCACCCAGGTTGACACCGAGGCAACGCTGTAAAAACCAAAAAATGAATCACCAGTAATCGTTGCACGAACACTTACCATCCACGAAATGATGAAACCTATGAGAGTCCCTCAACACTATCAACCTACCAACGATCCTCGATATGTAGCCAAAAGCCGAGTGACAATCCCCACAAACACGGAGATTCTTCATTATCCTTATGGGCCTTTGCGACTCACGCGTAAGAACAAAAGCAACGGCGAGCCTCTCACTGTGGTAACTCAGCACTTCTTCTCTATTCTCCTCTTCAAGATCGTACATTGCGTACTTCACCTGCGGCACATAACCATCAGCCTTCATCTTCCCATGCAGTTCACGGAGCTTACCGTAGACCAAATCCCTATCATCGCGCGATTTGTCCCCGAGACAAACACATGTATTCCGTCCCTCATGGCGACCCAACTGCACCCAGCTTCTTTTCTCACATCAACTGTTTTCATCGCACGGCGAGCCTTGGCCACTTGCCCCCATTTTTCCCCCGAGGCATACATGTTCGCCAGGAGTACGTAGTTAGTGGCGTTCTGCGGTTCTAACTCGAGTATCTCTCGAGCGGCCCTCTTCCCCAAATTGAAAAGTCGACCGTTCGCGCGACCGCAAGCTGCAAGAACCGTTCTCCATATCAAGATACTGGGTTTTACGGGCATTTTGTTGATGAACTTCTCCAATTTTTCGAATTCTCCCGCCCTGCCTAGGAGGTCGACCATGCATGCGTAGTGTTCGATTCTTGGAGTGAGCCCATACGCTTTACCCATCGACTCGAAGTGTTCGAAGCCTTGAGCGACTAATCCCATGTGGCTACAAGCAGATAAGACCCCTACGAAGGTCACGCCATCTGGCGAATGGTTTTCCTGTTGTTTCATCCTCGTAAACATTGCAAGAGCTTTAAGCCCATCTCCGTGGCGTGCATAGCCAGATATCATCGAGTTCCATGAGTAAACGTTCCTCAGAGGCATAGACTTGAAGAACCTCGAAGCATAATCTATTCTACCACACTTTGAGTACATGTCGACGAGCGCAGAGCCTATGACCACGTCGGACACCAAGCAAGCTCGGACAGCACAAGCATGGGCCTCCATTCCGTGCTCTAGCGTAGCGACAGAAGCGCAGGCGCTGAGAACCGTGGCAAAGGTGAAGGAATCTAACCTCTGATGGCCGTCGTGGAGCAGAAGCCATACCATGCTCATGGCCTTCGACAGAAGCTCGCCGTGTATGTACCCCGAGATCATGGCGTTCCAGGTAATATCGTCCCTTTCTTGCATCTTCGAAAATATGCCTTCGCACGAATTTATTTCACCGCACTTTCCGTAGCAAGTTAGCAGAGCGTTTAGGACTGCGTTGTCGTTTGTAAGACGGTGTTTGACTGCCGATGCGTGGATTTGATTTGCAAAGTTAGCGGAAGAAAGGGACGCTGCGGCTGAAAGGATGTTTATGACCGTTACGTTGTTGGGATACTGTCCAAATCTCGACATCTCTTGAAAGTATTCCACGGCTTCAGCAGCGTACGCCTCGGAGTCGCTGAATGCCCTGATAATTGAATTCCACGAAACTTCATCGCGGTTTTCCATCGAGGAAAATACTTTTCTGCAGTTTGCGATGCATTCAGTGTCGGCGTATAGAGAGAGGAGGGTGTTCGATACAGAAACGTCTAGATCGAGTCCTAATTTAACAGCTTCGCAGTGGACTTGTTCGCCCGTCCTTAGCCAGCCTAGTTTGCTGCAAGAAGTTAAAGTACTGATTAGCGTGAAATTCGAAGGGCAAAATCCAACTTGCTTCATCGTGCGGAAACTACAGATGGCATCTTCGGACAAATCGTTCTTATCGAACCCGGCGATCAGCGAGCTCCACGAAACAGAATCTTTTTCTGTCATCAGCTTGAAAACAGATAAAGAATCTTCGACAGCACCACATTTGGCGTACATGTTAATCAAACTGTTTCCAACGGAGATCGACGAATTATTCAGCTCGCTTCGTATGAGATGCCCATGCGCCTCTTTCCCTTTCCTTTTCCCCTTTTCCAAATCAGAATATTCGCCAAAGCAGGTCAGAAGGAGAACGTAGCTATCGCAGTTTAGTCTAATTTGGTCCCTATTCTCCAGAAAAACCTCGACTGCTTCTTCCCCTCGGCGAAGCTTCGTCAGACCGACCATCAACCCATTCACAGACACTGCATTTATTGTGCCCATGAGCTGTAAAATACTCATTGCAGTAACAATGCTGCCGAGCCTAGCAAAACCACTCACCAAAGCGCTGCCAACGTACAAATCTTCCAGAAATCCATACGTTTGTATCTTTGCAAGTAGCTGCTCGAGTAGCAACAAGCCACCACCGTCAAGCGACTCAGTGGCAGCGGTGATTAAACTGCCAAATGTGTACTCAGTAGGCCTAAAGCTGAAGCCAATGCCCTCCGTTTGCATGCGAGAGAAAAGGCTGAAGGCAGAATCTATGTTGCCTCTCTGAGAGTATACTGAGATGATAGAATTCAAGGAGACGGAATTCTTGTCACAAATCCCATTAAAAACACGAAGAGCAGAATCGCTACCCTCAGCACCCGAACAGCAGCTGCCGTACATAGAGATCAAGACATTGCAAACAACTAGATCAGCTTCATAGCATGTCTCGAGACCATACCGTGAATTTGAATCCCATTCCTTAACCCTTCCGTTCCCAGACTCTGACAAGCCCTTAATGCACTCGCAATTGCATAATGGCTCGGGAAAAACCCTTCGGAAGACATTCTTCGAAATTCAGTCAAAGCGCTGCAAGGTAAGTGATTCTGCATATACCCCGAAACCAAACAAGCCCACGTAACAGAATTCCTGTCAGGCATTTCATCGAATACGTTGGCAGCAGAAGCCATATATCCACTCCTTGAGTACACATTGATGAGTGTGTTGCACATGAACACATCAGCTGCAAACCCATTCTTGACTATCTCGGAGTGGAACCGTTCGGCGGCGAGGTCAGTGTGAGAGAATCGGTACTTTTCAATCAAAGACTCGCACTTGTTTTCGGTGTGGTCTACGCAGCCAACTTGTGGTCGGTTATGGACATGAAAAGTAGTGACAAAGCGTTGCTCATCGACTGAAGGCAAGGGCAATGAGCAGGTGTTTATAACCGAACTAGAAACAGGGTTAGCGAAAATGTATTGGCATAGCTGCCTGCGCGTAGATGAAGCAACGGCGTATAGGGAAGAGAACATTGAATTCTTTCAATCATGTTTACTTTCGAAGGGAGGTTTTTATTAGGTTTCAAACATGTTCGATATTTGTTTGAGGTCGAAGCATCACTGCATGAGTTTACTTTGTAAGAGACTGCAGTTCGGAGCGTAGCCGACGTATTGAGTTCCAACAAAAGAAATATAAGCGGATATCGGCTTCAACATAGTTGTACAGCCCAATAACTCCATTCAGAAGATATGGGGCGAGTAGGACCAAATGTTATCGTCTCCAATAAGATTGCAAATGAATCAAACTTTTTTTGTTCGATTCGAAATTTTAAGATTCGAGTTTGAATATTTAGAATACTAATCCGAATAAGAGTATTTTTTTATTCTAAGAACTATCAGAATACGAATACAAAATCACTATATTCGATTCAAATATTAATCGAATTATTCGATTCGAATAATTTAATATATATTTATACATTTTAATATATTATAAGTAATTGTAATTCAATAGCCCGTTAAGAATGTTTTTAGACTTTAGAATATAAAGCCCAATACAAATAGTATAGCCCAAAAATCAACAAGCCCATCAAAAATCACGCACAAATCACAATTCAAAGATAGCACTCGCAGTTCACAAACTTAGAAATCGATAGCAGCTCTCGCCTTCGCCAAAAGCCATCATCGAACCCGCCGCCAGCCACCTGGTCCAACCACGTCACTGTTATTTTCTCCGATAGTGAGGTATTTCAGGAAAACTCTGCTTTGTATTAGTTCGAAATTATCTTAAAAAATAATTGTTAAATTGAAATCTTGATGTTTTGGTTCTGACTCCTTGCTATATTGAAAGTTTTGTGTGATTTGTTGCATATGACGTGTGTAACTATATTGAAGGACATGTGTATTACTTCAAATGCAATAGAAGAAGCAGTTCAAGGAGATGACATTGCACAAACCAATTCACGAGGTAATATTGTATATTGTATGTGAAAATAACTATATAACTGACTATAAATTATTTCCGCATGAGTACTTGCTTTTATTTTTTGATTTTTAATTACTAAACGTGTAATGAAAGGTATTAAGTCCGAGAGCAGAGGCAAATGATGGAGGTGGTAGTATTGAAGATGACGATGGTCCCGAAATTCAAGATGTAGCACAGTGGCGTCTGAGGCTACATTTAGTGCTGGGACCCGAGTTTTAGATCCTTACAGCTCTAGGTTATCATCCGATATGGTGCAAGTCTTGATATGTGGAGCAGATTGGGTTCGACAACTTCACAGAATCACTAAACCGATTATTCGGATATTTTTATCATGTGCTGATTGAATTTTATGTTGATTGAAAAGATGATGGATTTCAGTCAATTTGGTATTAATCTCTTAATTCTCTTATAGATGGAAGAAGAATCGGTTGATGTTATTTTGCAAGCGTAATTTCCGAAAGCAAGGAGACAATAATCGGTTGATCTCTGTCTCGTTTAGCGATCGTTTTGGGTTGAATGCGGTTTTGTAAGATATATTAATAATGAAATCAATTGTATGCTTGGGAATTTTAAATTATAATATCTGCTTTTTATTACAGATTTTATAAAGAAAAAAATTTACAGTCGAATCCGAATATTCGGATATTTTCGAATATATTCTAATTCACATTCGAATCGGAATAAAGATTCGAATACTAAACGAATACGAATAAGAATATTCGACAGGTTAACCGAATACAAATAGAATACCACGCTATTCGATTCGATTCCAAAACCTAGTCTCCCAAATATCAAATAAATAAAATAGAAAATGTACGGAACTTCCAAACCACAACTTTGGTGGTCTTGACAGTATTCTCAGCAAAATCTCCATAACAAAAATAAACACCAACCAATTAAACAAGGATTACCCCCAAGGAAAAGAGTAGTTCGATTCGATCACTGAGACACGCCCAACCACTTTGTGAAATTTTCGAACTCTGTGTAGTCACTGTCCGAAATCATAGTTCTGTACCAGTTCTTGCCTGCAGATTTGATTGCAGCAGCTTCCTCCTACAAAACACAAGCACATAGGAAATTCAAATATATATGTCCACATAATTAACGTATCGAAGAAACTGAATCAACACTGAAATTCTCATGGAACATGTCTATAGACGAATCGAAATAAAATAAGTACGAAATCAAATTCAAGACTTACCTTGGTAATTGGCTTCCTCTTCTTATCAAGCTTCTCCTTCTTCGCCTTTACCCTCTCTGCTTCGGCCAACAGTGCCATCCTCTTCGCAGCCTTGGCATAAGGGTTTAGCTTCAGCATGACATTCAAATTCTTCAACGGATTCTTTTTCAGGGGAGCCCTAATCACCTCCTTCTTGATTGGCTTAACCACGGACTGGACCTCATCGGAGTTGATGATCCTAGCCAGGTCAGCATTCAGCATCTTGCCCCTTGGCAGAAGATAACCCTTCTTTTTCTCAGACGGCTTATCGAAGGTTCCATAAATCTCATCAAGCTTCTCAAAAGCAGTCTTGGTCCAAACGACAAACCTCCCTAGATGACCACCGGGGGCAAGCTTCAGGAGATTGAGACGGGACACGTGGACAACCTCGACACCTGGGATGTTCCTAAAAGCCTTCACAAGCTTGGCTCCTTCAGTTCCATAGACAACCAAAGGTCCCTTGCGAGAAATATACCGACGGTTGCGCATTTTTCCTTTACCAGGACGAATAGCATGGCTGTCTTTAGCCTTTTCAACATCAGGAAAAGCTCCAATTTGTTTCAGCAGCTGCATATGATCAAAATTGTTTCACGAATATCAGAAGCCAGCAATAAAAGCGCTTTATGTAGCAATGGGAAATAGAACGAAAGGGAGAAAAGATGTGCACCACATTGATAAACTGTTGTATATCTACCATCTTCTATTCCATTTATTAGCACATCATTTAAAGCTTTCTAACATCACCAAGCAGTTTGAACAAATTCAATAAAATACCATCGCTACGTATTTTAGAAACAAACAGCTGATGCAATCACTACGCTCAAACACAAATATCACATTTCTGTTTCCATCATGAACTGGCCGAACAACAACAACAAGGCAGAAAAAATCATATCGGTTTACCCTTCACAAGAACAAAATGAGACAATGATGAGACCTAAATATGATTTAGCATGCTGCGTTTTCATGCAAAATTATCCGTAGACTAGAATTCGAACGGTATCAGATTACAACGAAGTGTATTAATCAATACATTGAAGGAATGAATATACCATCCAAATGAATTCCCAGGGGTTACCTTGATGGCGGCATTAGTCTTCTCAACCGCCTCAGCAGAGTCAGACACAACAAGCGGCAATTCCGGAACATCTTCAATCCTATGCCCACGAGCCATTACGAGCGCAGGAACCGCCGACGCCGCGATCGCCGACACAACGGCGTGCCTCTTCTGCGTAACGTTTACAGCTCTGTGCCATCTCCTCCAGATCTTAGTCGGAGCAAACATCCTTCCACCACGACACATGTTTCCGAAGGCACCCTGGCCGGCACGATGGGTACCGCCACCAGGAACACGGGGAATACGCGACACGGCGCGCCCCGTACCCCAGGACTCGGCCGAGGTCTGATGTCCGGCCTTCTTCGACACGGCGTAAGGCTGACGAGCGTTGTTCGAGATCTGTGAGTGGACAAATGTAACAATATCCGGCCGGATCGGCGCCTTCATGACGTCGGGAATCGGGACGGAGTTAGAATCGGTGGCCATATCGCCTTCCAGCGACTGTACGGTTACAAGTGGACGAGCTGCGGCGGCCATCGCGGTGGCGGTAAGTGTGTTAGCTGAATTAGGGTTTTCGAGACACTTGCGCGAAATGTACGGCAGAGGTTCCTTATATTTAGGCATCACCGATATAATGGGCCGCCGAATTAATTGGGCTTGGGCCCATAGAAAATGGGCGATGTTAGATTAGAGAGGAGAGTTTCGCGCGACCAAGCATTTCTATGTCGCTTTATTGTGATTGTGAAACGCCCTCCTTCCAAATTCAATCCTTAGAAATGACAACTGAAGAGAATATATTTATGGAATCGGTGAAAGTAAAGAACAAACAGTGGAAAAGAAAACGAAAATGATGGACGCACTCTCAGTCCTAGCTTCCTCCACCGCCGTTCCACCGTCACCCACGCCTCCACGCCCGAATCGGACGCCACGTCGCCACCCATCTTCAACCGGCGCTGCCTCCAAAGCTCGAGCCAAGCCGAGAGCTAACGTCGCAGCCAGCTCCCCTCTCATTCTATCTTCGCGGCGGCACAACCGCCAAAGTGTGAGGTACAACGCAGAGCTTGCCTCTAAGCTCGTGGAAGACGGTAGGCTCGATGACTTTGTTATGATTGCGGAAAACGTGATATCGTCTGGCGTGAGTGCATCGGAGTTCGTGGCGATGCTTTATGCGAAGAGCGTTGCGGGCGGCATTGCGAGGATGGTTGGTGAAGGAACGCTTGATGCTTTTTTAGAAGTCGCTAGGAGCTTGGGGATTGAGCCTGTGGAGATGTGTGATGGAGCTGTGCTGGAAACTGTCAGAGGTGAGTGTCGTGGACTGTTGGATCGCGGTGACGTGGCGCGATTAGCGAGCTTGTTGGAGACGCTTGCAGGTACTCTTGGATCAAACAGTGCTATGGTATTCGATTTTGAGTCTTTGACATTATCGATTGTCTGCGCTTCATATATTAGCGGAAATAAATTTTATTGGAGAACCATATTCTGTAATGGAAATGATTTCCCATTGATTCAGGATATCAGTTTCGACTAAAAGAATTGGTGGAACCGTCTGATGTCATAAGCCTTTGCATCATCAAGAGGGATCCTATTGCTGCCATAAGGTCGGTACTTAACATTTTTGTAGACAGTGATTACAGCACTAAACAGGAAAAAGAGAGGCAGTCAGAAGTTGTTGTCAAGTTACAAAATTTTAAGCTAATAAGTTAACATCTGCTCTATTTTCTCAAAGATCACACATTTAACGATAGACTTGACGTTTCAAGCTTTTCATGTACTAAATTGTCATTGTGCTCCTGGAACTTGGCCTCTGATATAGACGTAATGGAAGTATAACTTTGGATACTATAATTCTTCAGTGATTAATCGTTTCAATTTTCGTTTATTGTTACCTTGCAGGTGTACACAAGTCTTCCCACATGCAGAAATACTCTTTTGTTCTATAATACTTGAATTCGGAAAGAAATGTGACTTGGAATCTGCCCTGGCTGCATTTGAAGAATCCAAGAAATATATGAGTTCTCCTAACATGCATATGTACCGCACAATGATCGATGTATGTGGTCTTTGTAGGGACTACTTGAAGTCAAGGACCATTTATGAGGTAATTGCTCTAATGATTTTTTTAACCTGTAATGGCAACTTTCCAAAGGTTTTTCGATTTTACCACCGATTATGAATTCTACTGTTCGTAATATTTGTATGTTGTTTCAGGAGTTACTTGCCAGTGGCATTACCCCAAACTCATTTGTTGTCAATAGCCTCATGAATGTAAATGCATCAGATTTGAGTTACACCCTGCATATCTATAAGCAAATGGATGTAAGATTTTCCTTTTTCTCATTCATGCCTCCTGTACATCTGTGCTTGTGATGCAAAATATTGCTGCCATCGCTTCTTCTTTTATATTTTTTATCTCATTGATCTGTTAATGATATATCAAATCGTCACATCAAGCAAATTTTGCATCCAGAAACTCGGTGTGACAGCTGACATCACATCTCGCAACATCCTGCTGAAGTCATGTAGTCTTTCCAGAAATATTCAACTTGCCCAAGAAATTTACCAGGAAATGCGGAAGTTGGAGGTGGAAGGGACACTTAAACTGGATGTTTTCACATACAGCACGATGATAAAGGTGCCATTTATATCACATACTGGGGAGCTACTTAGACTCATACAGCTTAACTTTTGTGAGAATATTAACGGCTGATTTGACATTCAGGTCCTAGCTGATTTCAAAATGTGGAAAGCTGCACTCGAAGTCAAAGAAGATATGATGTCATCTGGCGTCGCTCCTAACACAGTTACATGGTCATCATTGATCAGTGCATGTGCTAATGCAGGTGTCGTTGACCAAGCTACAAAACTGTTTGATGAAATGCTTGAAGCTGGTGGACAACCAAATGCACTTTGTTTCAATAGTCTTCTACATGCTTGCGTCGAGGCTCGCCAATTCGATCGAGCGTTTCGGTTATTTGAGAGCTGGAGAGAAAACAGTTTTCAAAAGGCAAATCTTGATGAAAACAGGTCGAATAGTAATGCAGCATTGTACAAATCTGGCTCACACTTAACCCGGAAAATCCCATTTAGACCCACCATTTCGACGTACAATATTTTGATGAAAGCCTGTGGAACTGATTATTATCGTGTGAAAGCTTTGATGGATGAAATGAAGACTCTGGGGCTTTCCCCTAATCATATAAGTTGGTCAATTTTGATGGATATTTGTGGAGCCGCTGGAAACGTTATGGGCGCCGTGCAGGTAAGTAAAATTAAGCTTTAATTGAAAGATGTGACCTTTGATGGATGATGTTGTTTCTGTCAAATGTCTTTTGCTTTGCATTTCAGATCTTGAGATCCATGAGGGACACTGGTATTCAACCTGATGTCATAGCATATACCACTGCTATCAAGGTTCCCTCTCTCTCCTTCTTCCACAATTCAGATTTCCCATATCGATTATAATTATACACTACATCTCCCTCAGCTTGTTTTCTATTGTATTTTGATATTCAAATACAGATCTGTGTGGAGCAGAACAATCCCAAGCTTGCATATTCTGTGTTCGCTGAAATGGAGAAATATCAAATCAAACCAAATATGGTGAGTACTTTTTTCTGGGTTGGTCCTACAGTCTACTAAATTCACATGTATTCTTACCTGAGAAAGCAAGATCAATTTATTTTTTTAAAACACTTCCACAATTTCAGGTGACTTTCAACACTCTTCTTAGGGCTCGTAGAAGATATGGTTCTCTCCAGGAAGTACAACAATGCCTAGCTATATATCAGCGTATGAGGAAAGCAGGGTATCAACCGAGACTGAGGATAATTTTATAATGCCAGTCCCCAAATTTGATTTCTTCCTGATCTCATTTACTCCAAACCAACACCTGTAGGTATAAACCCAATGATTACTATCTCAAGCAACTCATCGAGGAGTGGTGTGAAGGAGTCATGCATGCATAATGAAGATCAGAAGGAAGGCCGGCCTTCTTCTAGCACAACAGATTTTGGGCCTCAAAGTTTGCTTCTGGAGAAAGTTGCAGAGCATTTGCATGAAAGCAATGCTGAAAGCTTTTCCATCAACCTCAGAGGTCTATCCAAGGTATCACTATCCTCAACATAATAGCAGTTGGATTCTACAGCTTTTAAGATACATGCAATCCTTTGCATTGTGGAAGTTTGCTTGACTATCGAAACTACATGAAATGTGTGATGACAGCTGGAAGCACGAATCGTCGTGCTGGCCGTTCTTCGGAAAATCAAGGAAATGTATGTTGCAGGTAATTAAACAAATCCCTTCTAATTATCTCACTGTAGATGCCCTCAAATAATTGTGACATGATCGTTGTTCTTTCTTCTGAGGCATGGCTTTTGTCACGCCATTATTACATTCTTTCTTCTGAGACATGCCTTTTGCCTGCCATTATTACATTTCGTAAGATCAGCCAACGACGTTCCATAACGATCTACTATGTGTAATGCAGCTAACTCTCAACCTTGCTTTTGGTGCAGGGAGTTCAGTAAAAGACGATTTACTCATCATATTAGGCCTACAAGAACTCGGTGCTCTTGTAGCCAAAGAAGAAACTGGAATTAAGGAGGCCATCGTAAGATTACTACAGCATGACTTAGGGCTTCAGGTTTTCTCATTAGGCTCCAGAACCAGGAACAACGTAAGTATCGACCCGCAGCGCACATCAGAGTCTCCAACCAGAAGACCCGTAGTTCTACAACGCTTAAAAGTAACCAAAGAGTCGTTGCATCGTTGGTTACAAAGGAAGATTTATTCATCTACACCGTGAGGTTGGTTTACATTTAATCGGCCAATGCAGAGTCAATTTATATGCATACAATCATTCGTTGTTTTTTTGCCCTGTATCAAAACACAATCTCCACTATAGAGGCTTGTCCAACCTTACTGATCCAAAATCTGTTAGGCATAGCAATGATGTAAGTTCAACTTTCATTCTCAGGGTCGGAAATCAGTACACTGTTTCGGATACATAATCACTTTCTAACACTCACTACATTCTCCAGAAACCTATCAGCTCATGAATCAAAGCCAGTCCTGCTGCTGAAGCTTCAACGGCAAATAAACCTCAGTAAGATACTGAAAACCGAACGAGCTCAAAGCTTGGATTTCGGCCTTCTGCTTCGACTTCACCATCAGATTCAACTCCTCAACCCACCCTGGATTCTTCTTCACGAAATCCTCCTCCAACAAATCCTTCCCCGTCTTAACATCCTGATCCGTCATGGGCAGCCTACACTGCTCAGGTATCTTATACTTATCCAAGTCACTGGGCCTAACCCCTAACCACTTTATATCAGGGGTAGTCAAGTTCGCACTGTCATACGACATATTCTTCGATCCACAGCCATAAACGGACAAAATTTTCAGCCCATATGGATCACTATCAACCAATGCAAGCACGGGCAACTTCAACTCCATCCTCATCTTCCTCAAGAACAACCTCGTGGCTACGTCGGGCTGACCTTTAGCAGTCACGATTATACATGGAAACCTATTGTAGAATCTGTCCTCGGCCAGCCTCATATAAGCTGCGTCCTTCTCCACCAAGAGTATGAACAATGCATCGCTCTGCATATCTCCGACTCTGTCTATGTTAGGAGGTATTGCTTTTCCGCCCATTCCCATCTTTGTGCAGTCGATCATGTCTCCGTTATCGCTGAAAATTAACCTCCCCACAACCACGCCTTTTTCGGCTGCAACCACGTTTAAGCTCGACCTTGTGCATCCTAAAATGCAGGACACATCGTCGAGTATAGCATCTGATTGCGTTTGGTCCTTGATAAAAAATGAGAGAAAAGTTAGCTCGAGATTTCAAAGAACACTGCAATCGTAAGCAGTTGGTAGTTGTTGAAATTGAACCTGAAATAGCTTCACATCGGTGTAGAAGAGGTCACGCTTGGTGACATGGATGTTCTTGAGGCATAGCTGGTGGATGAGCTGCAAAATGCGCGCCGTAATCGTGGCTTTACGTACAGATGCCACGTTGGCAAACGGCCGGGAAGAAGACTTGTCCTTCAACACAATCCGATCGAGCTCCGGCACGTACAGCTGATTCGCGGCGGCTCTAGACGGTACGGCGAATGAGAAACCGTTTCCTTCGAGTATCGAGTGTGCGATTGAGAGTGCGAGCGTTTCGATGGTGGACTGCACGGCGGAGAGCGGTAGGTCCGCCACAGATCGGCACTCGGTTGGGAGATTGAGTTCGGAAAGTGCGGTGATAGTGGCCGGCGATAGGGGCTCGGAGTTCTTTTTGAGAGTTTTGAGGGTTTGGATGATGCTAGTGTCAGGTTTGAGGTCGGATTTGAAGGGGAGCGCTTCGGCGGAGGATTCCGGTCTCTTTCGCTTCTTTGCGGCGGCGCCGGACATTTCTATCGGAGCTAGCAAGAAAAGGAGCTGAGCTAGGGCTTTTGCTTTGAGGTGGCGGGAGTGATTGGTTCGTTCTCACAGACGAGCGGGTAATTGTTATTTTCAGGAGACGCTTCATTTAATTACAAAATGGTCCTTACATCCGACCTATTTTTGTAAGAAATCCACAAAATAAAAAGTGAAAATTAGAATACTTCTCTAGTCTACAGCCCACCAATGGCGGCCTTGACCCGATTCGTCAGATCCTCATCCTCTTCAATATCCGCCATCCGACGGTCTCTGTCCACCGCCGAGCTGAAATCCCAAGATTTCCCTCCACCACGCATAGATCCAAAGGGTCGAAATGTCCAGTGGGTGTTCTTAGGCTGCCCCGGCGTGGGCAAAGGCACGTACGCTAGCCGTCTCTCAGCTCTCCTCGGCGTTCCGCACGTAGCCACCGGCGATCTCGTCCGCCATGAGCTCTCCTCGTCGGGACCTTTGTCCAAACAAGTAAGCACCCCCATTAATTCGCTTTTGTTATATATAGTCTCTGATCAATTTGGCCATATTTGATGTGTATGTGATATTGCAGGGTAGACGAATCATCGTTAATGTGTTATAGGAATCATGGATATTTTAGCATGGCTAACTTCGTTTCCTTGTCGATGTCTCGGCTCTTTTTCCCATTTGCAGCTTGCTGAGATTGTGAACCAGGGAAAGTTAGTATCTGATGAGATAATTATAAGTCTACTGTCAAAGAGGCTTGAAGTGGGAGAAGCCAAAGGTGAATCTGGATTTATATTGGACGGGTTTCCTCGTACTTTAAGACAAGCGGTGAGATTGCAATTTTTTCCCTTCCCAGTCTACTCGTTTGGCACGAATGGGTCGTAATTCTTATCATACATTGTATTTCTTCCAAAGGAACTCGATTTGCTTTATACTTTCCTGTCATAAATGCTTCTTGAAGATGGAGCATCAGCATAGCTTAACTTGCAGTTGGTTTTTCATTTTTTACAAAGTAGGAGCAGCATAAAGGAACTTATTATGAATGCCTGTAGGAAATTCTGGATGAGGTAACAGACATCGACTTGGTGGTGAATCTCAAGCTCCCCGAGTCCGTTCTTGTCGACAAATGCCTCGGGAGAAGAATTTGCGGGGAATGCGGGAAGAATTTCAACGTTGCAACGATCGATCTCAAGGGCGAAAATGGAAATCCCGATATCGTTATGTCCCCACTTCTTCCCCCGTCCCACTGTGTCTCTAAGCTCATCACTCGTGCTGATGACACCGAAACCGTCGTTAAAGAAAGGCTTCGCATTTACAACGACAAGGTACTACTACTATAAACGCTCTTACACATCTCATATGCATTGATTGGCCAGATCATCAAATTCATTGGGCAAAAATGCATGAATTAATCTACACAATCTGATTATATTGCTTGGGGCGAAAAAAAAAAACAGAGCCAACCAGTCGAGGATTATTACCGTGGGCTAGGGAAGTTGCTGGAATTCGATTTGCCTGGAGGCATTCCTGAATCTTGGCCTAAGTTGCTGCAAGTATTAAACCTCGACGAAAACGAAGAGAGACGGCGTGTCATTGCCACAGCATAGATTGTAAGTAAGCGCAGAAGAAAGGAATTTCTCATTATGTACTAATAATTTATGAATTGTTTCCTGGCATGGCTTTCCCAGAAATATGGGATTCTGCTATACTACTATTCACTCCGAGTTAGAGACGATGTAAGATTTTGTTTTCCCCTCAATTGCATTGTAATAAAAGAAAGAAACTATGCGGGAGTTTTTTTACCGATGTGCTCGTTTTTGGCAGTTTCTATATGTTTCTATTTATTTTCCGTCTATTGACTTTGTCGAGCCCATTGGTATATGGTCCGTCTGAAACGTGGTTCCTGTCAGTGGTGGGTGCACGTGGGGTTTGAACTTCAACTACCACTTCGTGCCTCTTTTAACGTTTTAAAAAAAGGACGAAATTATGCGGACAGTTTTTTTTTTTTTTTTTTTTTTTTTTTTTTTCGAAACGATTGCTTGCATTAATAACAAAAATACAGAGCTAAATAGCCCAAGGGGTCTCACCGGTACATCATTAACCGGGAGAACAAAGGCTCACAAAGGAGCACACACAACAATTGTAACAAAAGCCGACAGAAAACAAGAAAATCTCAAACTTGGACCAAAGAGCTATAGACCCTACCACAGAAACGGCTATTAAGCCAAATCAACAATACTCTACACTTTCTTTGTCCAACGATTGAGGCTCTTGTCTTCATCGGAAGAGGCTCCCACAAAGGGAGAATTGGCTCCACATCGGGAGAAAAGAGCTCCTGACCATGGTCAGGAGAAGATGCTCCAAAATGGAGACAAAGGAAGTGGCGGACAATGGTGGTGGCGAGACGGCAGTGGGTGGCTATGGCGAGGTGGTAGACGGTGGCGGTGCAGCAGGGTCCCGGCGGAAGCGGAGGTGAGCGCCGGACTGACGGAGGTGGAGGAGGCGGCGGGCAACAGCAGTCGGAGGAGGCGGGAGATTATTTTTTTTTTTTTTTTTTTTTTTTTTTTTTTTTTTAAAACAGAGAAAAACCACAAGGAAAAGGAAAAGAGTGAGCTCCCCCTACCTCCATGTTCCCCTACCTCCAATAATGGAGAAAGGGGAGGGGGAGGAGGGGGAGAAGTTGACGGCGTTGGAGTTTTTTTAGGGTTGGGAAGAGAGAGGCGGGAGAAAAAAAAGAAGAGGAGAGAGAGAGAAGAGGTTGAGAAAAGTAATTATGCGGACAGTTCAGTTTCCCATATTTTGCATGAATAGTCTTAAATTCAATAATCAGGTAGAATTCTCTCCTCACGATCTTTAAACCGTGTCTTGGGGTCCCAATCCATTTAACATAAAGAGCCAATGCTTCTACCAGTCTGAGATGAAAAGAATCGTTTTTTTTTCTCTTTGTTGTTTTACCAAAAGTAGTAGTAAATACAAAAGCGGCATCCGGCCCTTTTGCAGTAGTTTAGCCAAGGTGAATTTTCATTTGGGGCCCTGTGGGGCCTGAATTTAGAATTCAAGCTCTGTCAGTATTACTTTTGAGGACCCGATTTTTTCATTACCACTTCATTGTTATGCACTACTACTTCATTGTTCACTACCACTTCATTGTTCTGCGTTTCAGCATTAACAATGAAGTGGTAATGCAGAACAATGAAGTGCTTAACACTAAACTTTATATTGACAGGGCATGAATCCGATTTAAATACCTAAGGGGGGCCTGAAACGTAATATACCCTTTTTCCGAAACCCAAAATGAATTTTGAAGTTTTTAATTACAAAGAAGTGCATTTAAACACATATAAGGACCACAGCAGCAACAGAAAAGTCGTCTGTTTTTTTTTTAAAACGTTGGGATGGTGAAAAAAAAAAAAAACTGATTTGATGATATTCATTCGACAATGGAGTGTAATTTTCTCCTATACTCAATCTTAGCAAGGTTGACTTGATAGTCTCTCTCAGGCAGTAAAAGACGACAGTTAGTTGGGATCTCATGCATGCTTCTCACCCACCAACCCCATTCCATCCTACGACCCACGATATCACAGCTCACGTGGATGCAAATAGGCTCACTCTTTCGACTCCATGGAAGAAGAACCAAAGGAGTCTGAGAAAGTTGTAGTGGCCAAACCAGTCGCTCGCAAACCTCTTTTTTCCAATCCCATCACCTCTTTTTCTTCTTCTTCTTCTTCAGTCATAAGGCCAAAGACGCTGCGCCTTAGTAGGCCGGCGGTCGACGACCATGCTGTGGCCGCCGAGGTGAGTGAGTGAGTGGTTGAGTTTACTGCTCTCCTTTTCTCTTGATTTCTCAGTCTCTTGTTTTTCCATTTCAGGCAAAGAATAATTCCAAGGCAGGTTCATCACATTTTGATGTGGGAATGCATGTTGTTTACAAACCTGTAGCTAAGCTTGTATCGAAGAGAACCGCTTCTCTCTTGGAAAATTTGGTGAGTTTTTCCTTTCCTCCCTTCTTCTTCTTCCTCGTCATGGAAACCTACCAAGAAGTTACGCAGTTTCGTCTGTTCTTTTTTTGCCTGTGCATTGATCAGGGAACTAACCGTAGTGGTCCTAACCAAGACAGTGCGGAGGTTGCTTCATGCCTTCAACTGCCGAACCAAACAGAACCCATCTCTGATTTTCATCCAATCTGTAACATCGACCCAGAAAGAAATCAAGATTTGGTACCCCAAGTTCCTGAAGATGATGGGAGGCCAAACTCTTTCCTACCTCCTCCAAATAGTAGCAGTCGTCAGCCTTGCGATCAGACGACTTGGAGAAAGTACGGTCAGAAACAGGTAAAGGGAAGCGAATATCCAAGAAGTTATTACAGGTGTACGTACCCCAGCTGCCCGGTGAAGAAGAAGGTGGAGAAAACATCGGACGGTCAAATAGCACAAGTGGTGTATAAAGGCGAGCACGACCACTCGAAGGGTAATAAGAAGAACAGCGAGGTGATGGTGGATGAGCAAAAAGGAAAGCTTGCATGCGATGCCACTCAGCAAGATGATGATTTGAACAGGGCTGTTGATTCGTCTACTTTCTCAACTAGCTCAGGTGATCTTTTTCGCTTGTTGACGATTCTGTCGCAGCTTTCTTAATTGAGGTTTGTTGTCCTTAACTTTGTAGAAGTTCTTCAGGTATGAATAGGGAGTGCCCTGAAGTGAATGAATCTTCTGCTATTGAAGCAGAAAGCAATGGCTTTAGAACCAAAAGAAGGTAAGGTATTTATTGTGTTTGAAGGTTAAGGTAAGGTTAAGGTTAAATTCAAAGAAGTTATTCTTGATTCTTCTAGAAGACGCAGCCACAAAGGGTACTCTTCGTCTGAGCCTCAATCCATAGTAAAGAAAGGCGCTGATACTGATAGAGTGAGCGACGGTTATCGTTGGAGAAAGTACGGACAGAAAGTAGTGAAAGGAAATCCATACCCAAGGTTTTTGCCTTTGACTATCATCGTTGATACAGAGAATTTCTTTTGCATGTAATGTAGGAGTGTCTTAAAACCTCTTTTCTCCAGGAGTTATTACAGATGCACGAGCCCCAAGTGCAATGTGAAGAAATACGTAGAGAGAACATCGGAAGATCCAAGCTCTTTCATAACGACGTACGAGGGTCGACACAGCCATGACATGCCAGGCGAAAGTTCAAGAAAATCGCTGTAAAAAAAAAAAATCTTGGCTTGAGCCTTGATTCAAAAGCACAGCAATGCAACTGTTTTGTTTTCTCGGTTTTGGGCTTACGATCCAAGTGAGTTAAGGATATGGGTCTTCTGTAATAACCATTCAATGGTGCAACACAATTCCAATATACAGAGGACAAAACAGTACAGCAAGCAAGCTATATCTGCTCTGTCTTGTATCTTGTTAATTGCTTGAAACTGAAGAGTCAACTCTTTTTCTTGCTGTGCTGTGCTATGCTATACAACAGAATGCTTATGTTTGGGCCCGGGCTTTCATTCAATTCAATACAATTCAACTTGTCTGAAAGATGAATACCTCTTATCTTGATCTGCATTGATGATTAACAACATCGCTTGCTCGACTTAATAATATGAAGCACTGTTTTTCCTCACATTCATAAAATCTTACAACAACAAAAAAAGCAAAACAGAGGAAGGCTTCACAGAAGAAGAGAAGAAAAAACAGAGCTTCTTCAATTCAACCACTAGCATGGCTGCTAACACCTTCGCCGGCTCTGATTGAAACAGTGGCGTTACCATTATTACAGTTTCTACTCTGATCAAGAAAAACCACAACCACCGTAATATCGTCGTGGAAATGCCTCCTCACCCCTCTATCGATCTTCTTGAGATCAGAGTATCTCATCTCTCTCTTCTTGGCTGCCATGTGAAGCGCAGCTTTCACTAGCCTCTTCGCAATTCCCTGCAAAATGCCAAGATTTCAGCCTTACTCCACTGCATTTACGACGAACGATAAGAGCAAAAAAAACAGAAGGTACTCACATGGCGTGGATAGCTGTGAACAATATCAACTGCATCTTGGTTGCTCAGATGCTCCCACAAACCATCAGAAGCAAATATGAGAAACTGATCCCAAGGGCTGAGCTTGTGTGTGTACACAGATGGCTCTGGGCTGAGAATCGGCCTGCTAAAGGGTTGCGAAAGCCTAAATTTCGCCAGCAACGGCTCTCGGTTGAACTCTGATCTCTTCAGATACGCATCTCCAATGGACCTCGAAACCTAGTACAAAAACAGATGAACCTTAGAAAACTGATCTTTGTTTGCAGAAGGAGAAAGAACTCAACTGTCAATGAAGACTGAGCATGGATAGCTTACTTGTATAATACCCTTTACACGCCAAACTCTGTGCTTGGAGACAACGATATGAGGATCGTTTGGGTGCAAAAGCTGAAGCTCGTCTCTGATCGATTTGAGGTTGGCATTGTGCTCTGTTGATAACTGAACGGCGGCGATTCCACCCTTAGCTGACTTGTCGGCCCTGCCTAGGACTAGCCGTGAGTCTCCAGCGTTAGCTACGTGGAGTTGACCGTCGCTTATCACACCCACCAAGCAGCAAGTCCCAACCGAGGCGAGCTGAGGCTTAGCAGACCATTGCTGACGAACTAGTGAAAGGAATTCCTCCTCTGTGGCCAAGAAAGCCTTTTTAAGGACGCTTGATGATATCTCCTGCTTTTCGGAAGCAAACTCTGCTCGCAATTCGTGGGAAAAAAGGTCAGAAAATGAATTCAAGAATGTTCTTATCTGGGATCTTCGAGCACAGTTTAATGGCTAAGCAAAGAGAGTTAAATCGATCAAGAAAACATACTCTTTAGATTGGGGAATAATCTCTCGTTCACAAACCTAGACGCCTCTGGCCCTCCATGCCCGTCGTAGACTCCTACGAAGGTACCAAACGGCCCAGAATCGATTGAGCTCAACCGCCCAGCTTCAAGCTGGCTTTGATCTTCCAATAAAGCATTTGCTTGAATCACTGCCATGGAAAATTCTCCGTGGAAATGGTGTCCAAGATCCTTATACCACAGCAATCCATCTACTTTCCCATTTGGGTCACGCCTATTACTACTTCCATCGCCACGAACCATTGGTCTCCAACAAGGCTTAATCATTCTTGAAAGAAGATGGACTACTAAAGAAGACTTGCACGGAACTTCTCCACAAAGTATGATGAACTCAGAGATGGAGATAACTCATAATAACTGTTTAGTCCGATCTTTAGATCATTCACCGACAAGCAATATGATGCTCGTCAATCCCATAGTCAGCTCCAGCTTTTGCTTGTGGTTATAACCCACACAACTCCAATTGCAAGAACTATATACCCAACAACACTACATGGCCCAGACACCATTAATATGCAAGTGAGTAAACAAAGCAGAGAGGGGGGAAAACGATAAGATATATGGGAATCACAAGGGTATGGGCCGACTCATACCATAAACGGAAAAAAGAAAAGGGAAAAAAGAAAATGGGAAACCCAAGACAAGTAAAAAGGGTATTGTTATTTAGGTGCGAGAATGTAAAGACGTGGTACCTTGAACCTGGGTTAAATATACGTGGAGCTTTCAATAGTTTCTGTGTCGCCTTTCAACAGCAGCCTTAGCTGTAAAAACAACGTATTATAGAGGAAAAATAATAAAAAAAAATGACTGATGGTGACAGAGTTTGTTCCTGGATCAGAGGGGATCGAGCAAACAAAGAGGCTAATGGATAAACGAAGAGTAATTAAAAATGGAGTCTTGGGAATTTTCTTGGCTAAAGAAAATCTTTTTTCAGATCCTTTGTCAGAGTGAGGTATCAGATTAGATTATGATTGTAAAAAAGTGCGGAGTCAAGGTGGACGACAAATCAATGAAGTTTACTATTTTTATCCGAGTTTCAAGAACCTTTCTGTTCTTTATTGCACTTACCCTCTCTTACTTATTTATTACTCTGTCCTTTCCTTTTCTCAAGTATTTGTGGATGGTGATTCTCGTGTGACGGTAGCCAAGATTAGGTTTTTGAGGGTTCACCTAACTATTTACATGGCCAACATTTCGTCTTTTTTTCTCTATTTTTCTTTCTTATTTATCTATTATCGTCAACAACGTGAAACTCAAATTTCACAGTAATTCAACTCAACCCATCCTTGTCCGAATCATATGCGCGTCGACCTTTGAACTTCCATCACATCCTTTATTTTCGAATTTTTTTGTTAAATAGGATTACTTTTGTGTGAAATTAAAAAAAAAAAAAAAGATTATAGGTTTTCTAATTAAAAAAAGGGATTGGGTGTTTTAAAAAAAAATCGAAGTGTTTGATTATCATTTTGATCTGCTCGACTGAAATTCATGTCGAAATGAGATTTTAATAGATGGGTTCCTGATTCTTACATGTATTAACCCCAAATCTGGGTGAATTTTCGTGTTTTTGAGCTTGAAATCGACGTTTTCGAGTAAAAACGATTTATTCGAATATTTATTCGAACTATTCGAGTGAATTCAAATAGAAAAATAACACTTATTCGAGTAAAAAAAATTCGAATTAATATTTTTCAATTCGAGTTTTTTTACTCGAATTGATTAATTCGAATAAATTCGAATTAAAAAAAAATTATTCGAATTAATTCGAATTTTTTAATTACTCGAATAAATGCTACTTAAGTTGGAGTATTTCAGTAACTTTCGGTCCGTTCTTTTTTGTTTAATAAGAATATGAAACGCTCCCTTTTGTTAAAATAACCCTTTTCATCGCATACATATGATTACGTACGAAATAGATAGAAGCAAATCCATAAAAGATCGTTCATGGTAATATTAAAAAGGTCAAGCATGTTTAGTTGATGGAATAAGGTTTTGCATCGGTTTTTCAAGAAAGATTACAATTTTATCATATTCCCACGAGAAAAAACCATTTTTTTTTATTGTATCAAGAAAAACATCGAATTAATGCTATAAGATCGAAGCAGTTGATAATAAGGGGCCTTCTGTTAGGTAGCTGATTGCGCCATATAACCAAGAATGTGCAGCTGAAGTGAGCCCCTCCACAGTTCTTCGGCAATTATTGACAGTGAAGTTTTCTGTATTTGGATAACATATTCACAGGACAAAGCTGTTCAGCACTCGAATGATGCACACTTTCACCCTCATCAAAGCGTTTTCAGTTATGGGTTGTAAGATTTTCTTTGAAATGGTCCCCCCTTTCTGGGCCAGAGAGAATTTTCTAGTGACGTTACGAATAGATTGAATTAACTGTTTGTGACAATGAACTTAGTCTCGTTTTGAGCACAAGTTTGGTAGATAAAGATACTTTTTTCCCTCTCAATAGTTTATCAGATGATATGTTAGGAGCAAGTTGGTACGGTTTGTTTATTTGGCTGCTCATCTGAGTTGTATGTGTTTGACTTTATCATCTCATCTATCCTTACAAGAGCTGTCAATTGGAACTTTAACCGCCCAATCATGTAATAATAACCAGTGATTATATGATGACGATTCAATGATTTCTTTGCACTTTTCGCTGCCATACTCTTTTTAACTTTTCTTGCATGGAAAACTTCATTGGGCATAGTCGTTTAGTGAATCAACCCTTGGAGAGAAAGAAAGATAAACTCAGAGATTTGTTTGCCATGGAAAATGTTCAAGACATTGAATTCTGAAGATGTTCTTTAGCACGACTTAATGCGTCGAGAACTTCGCTAACCGTTTCATCAGCATGTCGATCAATAATGCTCTGAGTTTTGTCGACACTAAACTCTTGTAAAAGCCGCTCACCTTCATCAGTTGAAGAATAATTTCCAGTATTAGAACTATCTGCAGCTTCCTTATCGATATCTTCTGAAACTATTGCAGAACTCGGAATGTCATTATTGCATCCCATTTCAGATTTCAGGCCTTTGATTTCGGGACAATCAACTTCGTACTCAGAACTTGGATGATCATTCTCCTTAAACTTGATATCATCATCTGTTTCTTTAGCACTCAATGAAGATATACACGACGAATCCATCGAGCATGGGTATTCCTTTTCATCCGATGCATAATAAGGAATGTTAATTGATTCCAGTTTCTTGATTAATGTCTTCAGCTTCCTTTGAGCTCTGTTTCTTGATTTCGTCTCTTCCTTTAACATTGTTTCTAGTTCAGCTAGCTGCCGATTGTATTCATAACACATTCCTCAAATTCGTTTTGAATGTATAACAGATACACACACAAGAACTAACAAACCTTGTTTCCTAATCGATCTTCGTCGTGTTTTGCTTCCTTCGTCGCCAACCTCTCTGCAAGCAATCTTCCTCTTAAACGATTCACAGTCCTTAATTCATCTTCATCTCCCACTTCACTGTGTCAGAGAAATTAAACACCAAACTGCTCTATTTCAGACAGGAAACGTATATGCACCATGCAGTGGAATAACACTGAGCATAAACTCAATTCACTCACCTGCGTTTCCGTGCCTCTGCATCGTATGTAGCTTTCATCTTTCTGCCGAAAAATGTAATAACACGTACAAAGAAATGAAAGGAAGAAAGGTTTGCGTTTTGTACTGTTGGCGAAAGCTAATTAAGAAATGATGGCCAATAATGAAATCACATTGATTTGCAGTTTGATAACAGTCAGGAGATCAGCACATAACATCCCTCACCAACGTCCATATAGCTTTAAACCCTTCGTTGGATTGAAACAGTCATTCTCATTTAGTTCTACACTTGTAACGGATTATCGACTACAGAGATCCTTTTAAGTCTATAATCGATTCGTTTTCCAGCCATTATTGGCTTTTTCTTTTCTTTCACCGTAAAGCTTTGTATGGTTAAAGGCTATGCCGTTCTAAGGTCTTAACCTCGAGGAAGATCCGATATAATAGTCGCTGCTACCTTACAAAAGATGTCACGAAAAACAAAAAAAAAAGAAAAAAATGATATTAGAGGAATAAAAGTCATTTATTGCCTCTTTAATGTTTGTCTAAAGTTCCCCCACATGCAATGTTCACTAGTAACACCCTTGACTAACATTAATATATACCTTGAGAGCATTTTCAATTTTGCCATAGATTACATCATATTATGGCCTTCCTCTGTATCCTAAGGGCGAAATCTAAGTAAGCCCAAAGGCTTCAAATTGTTCGCCAGATTTAACGATTGACGGTACAAAAGCTATCCAAACAAGAGTAAAGTACAGAGATGGAAACAGAACACTGATACTTAGGTGGGGAGACAAATAGGGAAAAAAAATCAATAAGAAACACGATGGCGAAATCACATTTACACGTTCGACGACGTTGTTGAATCAATCAGTCGATGGTAATTGCATGCTGAAAGAACAAGGAAAGTGGAATAAATAATGGTTAACGACGAAGCAGTTATACGACACACCTATCTGGTAAAGCTCAAAACTTTATCTAGGAGCACTCGGAAGAAAGAAAGAAAGAAACAACAGAAACAATTACATAATCAGAACTTTGCATCATAACATCCATCTATAAATTGCCGTAACAACTCACCGGCGAGTCAGACAAAAAGGGGCAAAATCTTCAAAGGTCAAATTCCTCATCCCTAAGAGCCATCTCTGCAGCTTCTTCCTCTTCCTCATCAAGAACAAAGTACTCGTTCTTCTCGACTGGCCTAAACATATAAAAGATCACCGAATAAAAAGCTAAACTTGCTATTTCCTCAGCTGCATTTGCCACCCACTGATACTTGTAAGCTGCGATTGTCCTCAGTGCAAACACGACAATCCTCGTGAAGTACAAATAACCTATCACAACGATGTAGAACTGCCTAAAGAGAGTCAGCTTGGCCAAATTCCTCGCTGCCTTCCCATCAGTTTTTGACGTCTCCCTCAAAGACCTAATTGACCACACGATAGGGAAGATTATTGCGCAGCAGCAGATAATATCTACCAGCAAGAAAACTTGATTCCACGTAACCCAATCCTTAATAAAAGGCCCAGTCTCGCCAATCACAACTGACGCAACATTAGCCAAGACCTGCAATGGGATTACGATCATCAACACCTTCTTCTCTCTATCCTGCAAGAATGGCTTCAAGAAAGACCAACCCGTCCCAATCAGAATGATTACGGTGAACAAAAGGACAACCCTGATGAACTGAAAAAGATAGAACAACACGTCCCAACCGTGCGGCGTCCCCGAAACCTTCACATAATGCTTATCCTCAGCCGCAAATAACAAGTTCAAAGCTTTAACGACAACTAAGACCCCCATAAGCAAATGAATCCTATGAAACGACTTCAGATTCTTCAAACTGACGGAAACAAAGAATGCAACGAATGCGAAGTAAATCAACGAGAAAAGAAAGTACAGAGAAGGCAGCTGAGTCAAACCCGCGGACAAGTAGTCCTTAACCCCTCCGTCTAAATTGTAAAGCTCCGTCCTTACATCCATGGAGACCTTCGATTCCGGCGCACAATTCGCGAAGAACAATGAGTATTCATTCGGAGAACTGATTGGGTAGCTGTGGTTGAAAGAAGATGCCGGTGGAGGCGACAGATCCCGGAAGGTGAAGAGGAGATTGATGTAACTTGACTCGAGGACGCAGAAATTAGGGTTCGATTGGAGTTCCAATAGGACTTGGATCAGGGATTCCTCCGATAAGAGGAAGAATCCTAATCGCGATGGATCGGGCGATCCGAGGGTGGAGATCACGGACACGGATGAGACGGCGACCGTAGCGTGGCCCGTGTGGGTAAATCCGAAACGCTCGAAAAGTATCATCGGACGGTCGTCGGCGGAGATCTTCAGGCTCTTGATCTCCGCGGCGGCGAGAGGGAGGAGAATGAGGAGGAAAACGAAGGCTATTTTCGTCATTTCCGAGCCGAGTGAGGAGAAATGGAGATTTCGAAAATCTGATGGACACTGTCGGAGAATAAGGTGGGTTTCCTAACTCGTATGGTGTGAGAACTACGAAACGCGGCCTCCCTTTTCTATATTGACAGAAATGCCCTCCAATTTTGTTTTCCCCTCATGCTATGATTTGGGGGCAGAATAATTTCTAATGAAATTACAGATTCTTGTCCACTATTTGTGAATATTAACGAAAGGCCCACAAAAATAGTTTTCTGCATGGCGCGAAACACTTAAAACGGTCACTTCAATACAATAACATCGTCGTCACTCAAGGACAAGAGATTTAAGAAATGGCTACAACTACGTCATTGCAAGATTATGAAGATGAAGACTACATAGAGATGGAACTAATGAGCTCATCATCACCTCAGAACAGAGAGTTTGAATTTCAGAAGTGCACTGATTCTAAAAAAAAAGAAGCCAACGTATGTACGGCTGATGAGCTCTTCCACAATGGCAAGCTCATTCCTCTTTATCTCCTCCACCACAGAGCCAAGACCACCCCAAGTGATATTACCAATGAACCCTTCAACGAATTAGCGGTTCGCTGCCCCACAACCCCATCATTAAAGAAGAGTTGTCATGCGTCGCCTCGCACGATGAATTCTTGCAGCTTATCTCCATCGGAATCTTGCAGAGTGAGCTGTGAGTTGGACATCGACGATCGTTTCTTCGAACGGTCGACAGAATTCAGTAAAACCTGTAAGAATTCATCATGGTTCAAGAAGCTCAAGTCAACTAAGAGCAGCTCAGTTTTAGCTCAGAAGCTGAAAGCTTCGACGGCTTATCTTAGATCTTTGTTCAGAAGACCAGCTTGCTCTGACGACGAAGAAGGTTCGGGCGGTAACTATAACAATCAGCACTTCAAAATTTCAGGGATTGAGGAAACTGTTCGCAGGAAATCTTTCTCGGGTGCAATTAAGGGGCGTTCGCCGAATTCTTCGTCTGGTTCGTCCTCTTCGTCTTCATCTTCCACGCTTAGCTCGAAGGGAATTGGTGGAGTGAATTTTCTGAGTAGCAGCAGCAGTACAAGGGAATTGGAAAGTTCAATTGAGGCAGCAATTGCACATTGCAAGAAATCCCAGCATGTACCTACTTGATTCAAGAAAAGACTTTATTGTGTTTTCTTTAATGCCTGATTCCCAGGTCGTTGGTGAGAAAGAAAATGAAAAAGGTTCCCCTCAGAGCGTAAAAATTTGGCCTTTATCATCAATTCGGTAATAAAATCGATATACTTTGTAATGTACTGCACTGTATCGTGTTTGTCTTTGAAGTGAAGGCAACAACAACGCACATAAGCCTTTCAGAGATTGAAAATAGAGAAAGTGAAACACAAAAATGGTAAAAAGGAGGGATTGCTGGAAATTTAACAGTACAACTAGCAGATGAACAGAGCATGAATGGAAACAAAATTAACATGATTATGACAGCGACTAATCGTATATTCCATCAAGATCATATATTGACACTATTAGAAATATTGGAGTGGTCCACGTGAGCCATTAATTTTATTTTTTTCTTGAGTACAGCAGTAGTCGTCGTAACCCTGCAAATTCATAGAGATAGGGATAGGAAAGAAGAGCCAAAGAGATGAAGGAAAAGGCCAAACTTTCGAGTGCTCCAAGTTTCAAGCAACTCTGTTAGAATAGAACAGTGGGTTGCTGACAAGTGGCTTTCAACTCTTGTTCTTGCATTCTTGGATTGATTAGATCGTTATTCCTCTTTTCTGTCTGTACAGCTGAATGTTGCGCACAAAACAAATACCCTTTGCGTGAATGTGCGTCTATATATAGTCAAAGGGATTGGTTCAAGGAACGTAGAAAAACGTCTGAAAGCGAAAACTCAGAACTTGAAAAAGAAGCTCGAAGACGCCTTTGAACTTGCATTGGTTCTGAAACTAAAGTCGAGAAAAGCTTCGTCGCGATTCTCATGGAAGTAATCGGTGGTGGAGCTTTGTGGGAAAGTTTTAATTTTTATTACCAGGGTAACGATTGATCTTCTTTACCAAACCAAGAAATATTAAATTATGGTAAGATAAAAAAAAAAATAAGGAAGTAAAGGATCGGATGCTCTCGAATCATCGCGTTAACAAATGTACCTAATTTGACCAAAGACAACGTAGCAATCAATCAATAATGAGACAACAAAGCACAAATGGGTAATTGCAGCGGTCGGAATTTGTATCCAAAACACCGACACGACCAAGCACAACAGCAACGCCCAGAAACTGAAACAACCTCAGCTCCTCCTAAAATCACAACCCAGATCGAAAATCCGTACATGGGACTTCGCCTGCCGTACTGCCACGTGGATACCAGCTTGAGGGCTCTCGCCGGACAAGCTGAGGGATTTGGCCGCTTCGCCGTCGGTGGGTTGCACGGCGCCGTCTATTGCGTCACCACTCTGGCTGGTAAGAAAAAAGATCCTTGCTTTGGTCCGATTTTTCGTCGAATTGTGTTTTTTTGGGATGGACCTCTTTTTTTTGGGAGTTCATAAGATCCATGTAGCTTAGGGTTTTTTTTTTCTCCGTAGACAATCATTTGAATACTCTTTCTTCTTCGATTCAATAGACGATGGCCCAGGATCACTGCGTGATGGATGCCGCAAAAAGGAGCCTTTGTGGATCATATTCGAAGTTTCTGGCACCATTCAGCTCTCATCCTATCTGAACGTCTCCTCTTACAAGACCATCGACGGCCGTGGTCAGAAAATTAAGCTCGCCGGAAAGGGGCTGAGGTTAAAAGAGTGCGAGCATGTGATCATCTGCAATCTACTCTTCGAAGGGGGTAGAGGACATGATGTTGATGGAATTCAGATCAAGCCAAAATCGAAGCACATTTGGATAGATCGTTGCAGCCTAAGCGATTACGACGATGGGCTCATAGACATCACTCGAGAGAGCACAGATATCACCATTTCGAGGTCCATTCGATTCGATCACACTGTTAAGTTAAGACAGCAAAATTCAGACTGTCAGAATTTTTTCTTGAAATACTTCCATGCTTTTCCTGTGCAGATGCCACTTTGCAAATCATGACAAGACCATGCTCATAGGAGCAGATCCTTCCAACACAGGGGACAGATGCATCCGTGTAACCATCCACCATTGTTTCTTCGATGGGACGAGGCAGAGGCATCCACGCGTTAGGTTCGGGAAAGTACACTTGTACAATAACTACACTAGAAACTGGGGAATTTATGCTGTCTGTGCCAGCGTGGAGTCTCAGGTGAAGTAAAATCGATTTTCCCGTTTCTATCTATCAGTTTGCCATTTCTGATTCTATCCCGTGATTCCCATACCTTCTTCAGATATACTCTCAGTGCAACATATACGAAGCTGGGCAGAAGAAAGTGGCCTTCAAGTATTACACCGAAAAGGTACAATCTTTGAAGATATATATATACAATCTTACATAGACTATCTTGGGTTGATTTCGATAGTTCTCCTATAACATCACGGACTGAATGCAGGCTTCAGACAAAGGCGAGGAATGCAGTGGCTGCATTAGGTCAGAAGGCGATCTGTTCATCAAAGGGACTCAGTCGGGTTTGATGCCTTTAGCGAGTGAGAGCTGTGTGTTTCATCCAAGCGAATACTACGATTCTTGGACCGTAGAACAGCCCAGCAATGAGCTGCACCATTTTCTCCAGCACTGTGTGGGATGGTGGGGAGTACAACGACCGCTCGATTTACCAGCTTCTTAAGTTTTCTTACCATTAGTTGCGATGTTTGCCTTCTGTTGTGTGTGAAATAAATAATGAAAACGAAAGGGTTGTACATTTACAAGTAATTTGAGTTCGACCATAAAAGGGTTTGCTACTTTCTTGGAAGGGAATTTAAAAATCAAGATTCCCAAGAACCAGTGAATTAACCCACAAGCAAATTACAGTAGATCGCAACCCTAACGAGACAAAAGCTATGGGTTCTTGAAGATTACAGACAAAAAAAAGCATGGAAAATCTACCAAGCAAGTTTATCGAAAACAAAGCATCAAGAAATTCTTGATGGGGCAGATGATCGTCTCTTACAACGACGGCCGAAGGATGCATCAAGCGCCGCTTCAAGAGGGTCATTAGGATTCGAGACGTCGACTCTTCTCTGCCTTTTACGAGCCTCCTCAAACCTCTTGGGAACGTTTCTCTTACAGCTACTGAGCTTCGACGGCGCCGCCTTTTCATCGATCGTTGCTCTGCGTTTCGTAGCAGTAGCAGCAGATTCTTCGACTTGCGTGACAGTGCTTGTTGAATCTTTCTTCTTCGTAGGCACGATTCTGCTATCACCATGGTTATCGTCTTCTTCATCGCCATCAATAAAATCGTGATCATCCAGCGTTGGAATACGGCCGAAGAAGGCCTTTATTCGCTTTGCGAATTCACGAGGGCGTCTTAGGGCAACAACGGTAACAGAAGCTTCCATTAGCTTCAAGATGTCTACGGAAGGACCAATCTTGAAACGTTTTCTGAAGATAGCCTCGTCTTCCTCACAACCTCTCTTGCTAGCCATGCTGCTTCTTCAGCTGAAAGAGAATATGTTTCCTTTCCTACGTGAGATCGTACGACGTGTTAATGAATTTAGATTAGAACGGAACTCTTGCCTTATTTATAACAGAAGGAAAAATCTCAAGATTCCTCGTATAACGGCAAGTTGTTAGAGCTAACAGTTGTAGAATCCTATATTCTAGGTAAAGTACTAAATTTTGAAGATTTAATTTTGAATTTAAGATAAAAAAAAAAAAAGAAACTTCACTCTAATATTAGTTGGTTAATTGCAATCCACTATTTTATTATAAATATAAGATTTGATCTTCGGACCCGAAAAAGATACTACCTCCGTCCCAAACAATTTTGGCCATTTGGGGTTTTGCACGGGTTTAAGAAACTGAATATTTTAATAATATAGTACAATCAAAAAGTAAAAAAGTGTATATTTTGACATGTCTTTTGAGAATATGTAATATTATTATATTGATTGTTTGTGATAGATTTTTGCTAAATAAGAAAATGTACAAAAGGATACGGAACGCTCGATATAGTAAATGTATAAAATGATTTGGAACGAAGGGAGTATATTTATTGCAGTAGATTCTCCTTACATTTTTCCGCAGCAGATTGAAACAATAAGCAGAGCCAGAGCCACATTGGGATATTTAAACCAAATCCAAACTATTACACTAGTTAGTTAAACATGACATCTACTGTCATCAGTTCATCTATCAATAGATTCTCTATTTCACTAACTACTGCTTCGATTTCTCCTTTCTGATGATCCAACCATTGCATTTCCCGGTCAAGAACTGCAACGGATATCTCCTCGTTTGTTGATTTTCGGTTGATAAGTCTTTCGAGGGCGTCTCCAACGCGTACGTTCTTCGATCTCAAAGGCATTCCTGGAGATTTACGCATCGCCGATGAATGCAGATCGACGCGTTCTTGGAAAATCTCCAGCAGAAACGAATTTATTCTGTCGAAAAGCAACCTTCTCTCGGGCCTCAAACCATTGGCCTCTTCACCGTACTTGTTTTCGAGCATATCAAACAACCCGGGATCCAAAACTGAATCATGGGAGAACCACTTTGTCCTAAGCATATTGAAGTCAGAATCTTCAACGCCAGAGCCTATTAGCACGTCAAGAGCATAAAGAAATTCCCAGCCTTCTTCAGCTCCTAGTTTGTGTGCATGGCTTACATTCGGCGAAGGTGGTGGAAACATTTTCTCTTCGACTTCTTCCCCGATTGTGGCCGACTCCATTTTGAGAAGCTGAAGTTGCATTCTCAGCCCTGCAACGAAGATCGACGAGAAGAACACTAAATGGGATCATCTTCATCATCACCATCGATTAAAAGACGTTATTTACATACCTTGAAGATCAGCACTGACTCTCTCGAAACTTTCAGACGACGGGTCATATTCTGAAAAGGGGACCTCAAGAACTGAGACTGGACTAGGATGGTCTCCCTCTTTAGAGCTTTGCGAAGATTCTGGCTCAGCTACAGAAGGCTGGCCCTTTGGCATATCCTGTAAAAGCCAAAATATTCAAGCAATGAAATCAAAAAAATCCGACGAAAGCAAGCCCAAGCCTTCTCATCGTTTTACCATCAGATTGAGTACAAACCTGACGAGCAGAATCCTCTGTAAGCAAATCAGCGTATTTTGGAGGAGAGAGTGTGGCGATTCTTGGCTCTCCATTCATCATCATTTCATCATATACACGAGATTCACAAGTTACAGTTTTCAAATCCGTTGGAAGAGCAGGAGGATCTTCAAGTATATCTTTCGTATTTGATGTCGTTTCAGTGTTGAAACTCGCTTCTGACGAAGACTCACTCCCATCTATAAACATGCGAGAGCAGGAGAGTGGCTTCTTTCCTCTGTCACCAGAAATTCTAGAAGAAAAAAAGCTTTCTTGGTTGCTCTTTTTTCCTCTCACCGATTTACTCCTACTGCAACTAACAGATTTATCATAACGACTCATTCTTCTTTTGCTACTACTTCCATTGAAAGGAGGAAGTGATCTTGACCTACACGATGTTCTCATTGCTGCATTGTTCCAGCCATCCCTACTACTAATGCCTAAAGGACCATCAGATATAGCATTTACCTTGTTTCTGCCATGGACATTGCTAGTAGTGTGCAGATATTTAGGCCTCGAGCCTCTATTGGGTAAAGAAAGCATTTCGCCAAGAGTGCTGCCATTACTACCAACTTCCAAATCTTGATACCTTCGAGTAATCTTCCACCTCTCAGTTAGTCTCCTCTTCGCCTCCTTAGCGGTGGATGTCTCAATGTTTCTGTACAAGTTATTACGAACGAAGGATGTTCTTGAAGATAGAAACACCTCTGACTCACTCTCGGAATCAGTTTCAAAAGGTTCGCATGAACTCTCATCTCCTGCATATCCGAAGAACGCAGTTGACGAATTCGCATCTGCCATGTCGTAAGAGCGATCCCTCATTTTCCTTGCAATTACCCGTGCTAATTCCCTGGTTTGTTCAGACATTGGCATCGAGGATCCCATTTTATTACACGGGTTATTCCTTCTTTGTAAGGTTGCCAATCTGTGGGGGCAAATATGGGAGTGAAATGACGATGAACTAGACTTACCACCGCTATGCTGCAACTTCCCAATGTTTGGTTTCAGGACAACAATCCTTGTAGGAAGAATACTTTCCTCGTTCTTATCATGTAAGAGAACTTTCGGTGACTTCCCAGAAACATGAACACTGCGGCGATCGTATGGTTCTTGAGGAAGACCATCTTCATATCTCATTTGAGAAGCAAAGAAATTGCGTCGACATGAGGTATCTCTTGTCGATCCATGCGATTTGGGTTGAGCTTCAACGTTGTCGGAATTTAAGGGCTTCAAAACAGCTATCTTTCTGCCAATTGAACCCTTACGATCCGCTCGAGGTTCATGCAAAGACTTCAAAAACATGGAATCTTGTCGATAAAGAACATTTGCCAACAAGTTCGTATTGGAACCGAGAAAATCCAAGGTGTCGTTTGGCTGTTTTAAAGAGCAGCGTCGACTGGAAATATGAGCTGATTCAAGATCTTCATAAACATCCTTAAATTCGTGTTCGTCCATTGAGTTCCCTCGAGTCGATAGGCCATCGCATGGATGGCTCTGAGCAGTTCTCTTTTGCTGCCTATGAACATTCTTAGGGGATGGTAACACTTCAAGGCCCATTAACCGTGCAATAACGCTTGGCGAACGTCTCTTTGTTTCGAATTCCTTTGACATTTCTTTAGCAAGTAACGTCTTCATTGGCAAGCCATCGTCTTGCTTCGAAGAGTTCTGCCCAGGCAGATGCATGAACTAATTAGGCACAACTATCAAATTAGAAGAGCCTCCTAAGAAGAGAAAACATCTAATGATATGAAGAATGCTTTCCCAATGGCAAAGAACAGTAACAAAGAATACAAACCATATCATTGGAATTGCTCCCATAGAAATCAGAAGACAATCTTGATCTAGCTTCTGATTTCTGTACCTTCTGAAAAGCTGATTCAAAATTCAAACAAACAATTGATGTCTGCTCAAGCTAAACTAAAATATCATTAGAAAGAAAAACCAAAAAAAGGGACAACACAACGCCATTTACACTGCAGAGAAGAGCATTTCAAAGAAACTGGCCAAAAATTTTGCTTTATTAAGGCATGAGAAGGGCTACTTATTAGAAACTTGATCTCAATTAGGCTACGTCACGTTCACGAAAGCAAGAAATGTTAAACGACTTGTCAAGCTGATGAAATTTCTCAGTGACGTCAGGAAAAAATGGAAAGAAACTAAAGATAAAGAAACGGGTCAAGTGGATATGTAAATAGAAGGAATGGTGAAGAGCAAGCAAATGAGGAGGAAAAACAAACCATGAATATCGACCACTTAACTGACCAAATCATTACAATACTTGAGCAATTTCTTTGGTCTTTGTCGTGAAAAATAAGAAAAACAGCTTTCACACCAACCACACCAAAGAAATACATCTCAGTCATCTACTCCCAAAGAAAGATCTATCTATCTTCATAATAGAAACAAAGAAAAGCAGAATTTTTTCGACGTGTTAGAATAGATACTCACTCCTATGTCGAGGCCTCTGTATTTCCCCGTTCAAATTTTCAAAAGAAACCCGTAGAAGCATAACAAATAGTAAAAAGACTCTTCCTTTGGAAAGAAAAAAATGAAATGGAAAGCAGAATATTATATTACTCTTTTGTCAAACCAAAAAGAAAGTGCTTTATTTTTCCAATGACAGGATCGCAATTATCGGAAAAAAGCACGACAAGACAAGTCCTCGAAGTCCATTGTTGCCTTGCCTCGAACCCAACCTTATCCTCAGCTGAGAGCACCTACGCCTAGAAACCTTAAAACCACAGCACAACTGTGTGAGTGTGTTAGAGACAGAGAAAGAGAGAGAGAAGAGAGAGTCGAAACAAGGAAAGGAAGCATGCGAGCATTAATGACGGCAGTGAGAGCGAATTTGAACTCACAAGTTGACGCGAGAGGGAAGACAAAGAGACTTACAGCTGTGGGTCCCGCTTATACACGTGGACGGTCTCGATAGGAGCTCGATGGTTTTTATTTTATTTTATATTTCGTGGGTAAAACATCATCCCAACAGCTTTTAATTGTAGTTTGGAGGAATCCAATAGCATAATACTCCTGATTCAATCTAAAACATTATGCGCGAGATTCATAAATGAGGAAGTATATAGGTCAGGCTTTGCTATTAATATACGCCTTTAATTATTGCTAGTTACACTAGTGACAATTGTTATTTTTACATATTTAGAGAATATTAGCTGGACGAGTAACGGGCAGAATAAAGTAAGGGACATAATAATTTATTACACGAGGACGCTTTGCTTTACGGTGGATATTAACGATAATCACGTGAATATTGGGAAACTCTAACTCATTCCCGCGGCTATATATATATATATATATTATTTAGACTTACGTACTCGTATATATTTAATATATTCTGAAGATTAATTGTCGTATTAATTACTCGGAGGATATCGGGAAGTCCATGCTTGTCAAAATTTTATTTTTATCTATTTTCAGTAAAATATTTATGTAATTTGGATGTATTATGCGGTTGGGTCATGTTTGACAAGAAATGTGTCATCTTAGAGCAGTGCGTTGAATTGGATTTCTTTACGTATCGAATCGATGCATGTTATCGTTTTCTCCAAGTTATGCTTCTTCTGGTCGTCTTTCATCTTTTAACATTATGAAAAAGGTTAATACGCACACTGACATTATTAGATTCGTGCAAGATCTCCGTATAGTCGCTTAAACATATCTGTTTTGTCATATTACAGAGTATCATGGTGAAAAATACTATCGCTAGGCGGTAGCCTTTATCACCTATCCAACTAAAATAAGGCAATAGAAAACAACCATTTGTATCCTCCATCGACGCGGTGTCCAATATTTCAACGTCTTTGTTGACTTTTGCGATGAACCTTTTTAACCTTTTTCGCTTCTGTTTTTGAACCGTAGAGTTGGTATCAGTTATTACACAGAGTCCCCTTTCGTATTCGACATAATTGAGCCTGCCCTAAGCCCATTAGATCAGAGAAGCAATTCAAAAAGGACTAATTGACGCTGAAAAAAACTATAAACTATTTTTGCTGCACTCTTTCTACTGAATTCAACCAATCTGTCTGCAAACCATGCCATTCATGGCTGGCCATGAACACATTTTGTCTAGAAAAAAAACATCAAGAATAATGCCAAAGATCACCATATGAACGAACGACCATGAAACCCAAGAACACACACAATTTGTCTTCACCAACAAACTGTCGTCACCTAACTCTTCGCCACAGCTCTCTCATTTTCCATCTTCTGCGCAAAAAGCTTAGTAGCTATCATATTGTCATCAAAATAACCAGCATAAGGGTGATCCTTAGGCACCAATGTCTTATACTTCTCAAAACTCTTTTCTGCGTCACGATTCTTCCTCAGCAAAGTATAGACAATCCCCTGGCATAAGTATGGTCTATAGTCCCTTGGCTCTTGACTCACCAACTCCTCATAAACCTTCAAGGCATCGTCGTACTCGCTCTTAATGACCTTAATCTGCGCGGTCAGCAGCTTAAAATCCCTCAAATCGTCTGCTTTCTTCTCCTCCTCGCACAATTCTGTGGCCTTGATGACTCTTTCCTCGATTTCGCCCAACTCTCCATTCGATTCCTCGTTGGATGCTACGGTCAGAAGCCCATGGTAGGCCTCGACGCGAAGAGGGTCTTTACGAATCAGTTCGTTGAACCCATTCTTGGCTAATTGAAAATCTCCGCTGTAAGCGTGCAAATGGGATTTCAACATGGGCCATTCGATTTCATCTGGGTCGAGTTCCATCAGCTTATCTAGAATCTCAATCGCTTCAGGTATCTTCTTGCTCTTTATCTTGATTTCCACCAAATTCTTGAGACCTTCAATGTCGCGCGGGTTCGAAGCCAAGAGCTCATCGAGCGATTTCTCTTTCTCTACGTTCAAGACTGGATCTTTATCGGATGCTTCGACAATTGGAGCCGGCGGAACCGTAGCGGCGATGGAGGGCTTCGCCTGAATGTAAAATCTCGAAAGGAAGAGTGCAGCTGCAGCGACGGCGGCGACCGCGGCCGTCCTCAGAGGAGGCAAAATCGGAAATTCCCAACCGCCGGCGGCGAATTTCTTCTGTATTTGGAGTAATTTTGGCTCTTCTACATGATTTGCCGGCTTTGGACTGCGGCGAGAAGATTTGACTCGCAGACTTGGGGAGGAGATGCTTCTGAAGGGGATGGGTTTACAGAAAGATGAACGGTGAGGATTCAGCGACGAAACGAGCGGCAGATGATAGCCGTTTGATTTAACAGCTGTGCTTAAGCCGTTCATGGCGCTAGGGTTTTAGAGAACCTCTTCTCAGTTCTCACAGTCCACACAGTGAGTACGAAGATGCGAAGTTAATGCTGTCATGTTTCACTAAAATCCTTTGTTGGATATTGGGCTTCAATATGGGCTTCAATATGGGCCAAATAGTTCTTATAGTTACCCAAGGCCCAATCTCCTTTTCACTCACCTTCAAGTCTAAAAGTCAGACCGTGATTATCCTTCTTGGTTTTTTTGGATAATAATAACTCATATAATCTGGTGTATGATTTTGATTACTATTATAATTTATAGATTGCGGGGTCGGACCGTTTGTTGTATATTTTCTGAAATATATTATAATAAGGCTGGTAAAGGAATAAATATATATTATGATACATAAGTGTCAAGAATAGTGGATTTGAAAGGTCAATAAAAGAACAAAACGTAGCAATGTTTTCAAAGGTGTGCCGTGGGTCTACATTTTGTTTTCTTTTGTTTACACCAAATGAGCTAAGGGTGACGTGATAATTTTTGTCCTCCTCCTTGAGATTTCTGCTATAAATAGGTAACGGGAGGGAGCAACATAGATCATCCCAAAAACCCACAGAGAGAATAAATTAAGTGAGAGTTAGAGAGAAAAAAATAATAGAGAGTTTGTCGGTATTTTTCTCCGACTATAAAGAGAGAGGTTGAGGGTTTTCTCCTTTATAGATTGAGAGGTTGTAACTCCTATATTATTCCTCTATAGTGGATTCTTCTTCCTTGCCCGTGGTTTTTACCCCGATTTGTTTGGGGGTTTTCCACGTTAAATCTCAGTATCCACATTTTATCTTTAATTACCCAAATATTAGCCGCAATATTATTCGACCGGGTCCGCTGTCACTTCAACAATTGGTATCAGAGCCTAACTTGGGTTTTATATATCTATTTATCGTATGCTCTGTGGTTGCCACTAACGTGGATCTTCCACATCAGAAAATAATAGATATTATATTGCCTTTGTTACGGTAACGATAAAGCCGATACGAGTTCAATAATTATCTGCTGCAACCCCGTCGGAGTATCGCTCACGACTGAGCGGAAATTATGGCGGCGAAATTCGATATTGAAAAGTTTAACGGGAGAAATTTCTCACTGTGGAAATTAAAGATAAAGGCGATTTTGCGAAAAGACGGCTGTCTAGAGGCTATAGATGGAAAACCAGCCACACTGACAGATGATAAAAATGGAACGAGATGGACGGGAGCGCTGTCGCAAATCTTCATCTGGCACTAGCAGATGAGATATTGTCCAGCGTCGAAGAAAAGAAAACGGCAAAGGAGATTTGGGACCACCTAACCAATCTGTACGAGCCGACGTCGTTACACAACAAAATTTTCTTGAAGAGAAAATTATTCACCTTGAGAATGTCTGAATCTACTTCGGTGACGGAGCATCTCAACGTCTTGAATACTCTGTTTTCCCAGCTAACATCGTTGGGGTATAAAACAGAGGATAAAGAACGTGCGGAAATTCTACTTCAAAGTCTGCCTGATTCGTATGATCAACTCATCATCAACTTGACGAACAACGCAAAAGTTCTGGTCTTCAACAACCTCGCGGCCGCTATTCTTGAAGAAGAAGATCGGCGAAAGAACAAGGAGGACCAGCAAACAGGCTCGCAACAGGTCGAAGCTTTAACGGTGATGAGAGGGAGATCAACGGAACGTGGTTCAAGTGGGAGTCACATTCAAGGCAGGGGAAAATCAAGAAGTAAGAAGAAGGATATGAAATGCTACCATTGTGGAAAGAAGGGTCACTTGAAGAAGGATTGTTGGAGCCTGAAGAACTCCAATCCTCAAGGAAATCTGGCAAACGCGCCAGGCGGAGACGTATTGTGTAGCGAAGCAGCTATCTCAACGGAGAGCAGGAATGCGTACGACGAGATATGGCTTCTTGACTCGGGCGCAACTTATCATATGACCTCTCGAAGAGACTGGTTCAACCACTACGAACCTATCGTAGGAGGATCTGTGTACAGTTGCGAAGATAATGCCTTAAAGATCATAGGTGTTGGAACCGTGAGGTTGAAGTTGCACGACGGTACAGTTCGCACAATTCAAGGAGTGCGGCACGTGGAAGGTCTCAAGAAGAATTTATTATCTGTGGACAGCTCGATGATCTTGGTTGTGAAATCAAAGTTCGGGGAGGAATAATGAAAATATTCCGGGGAGCACTTGTAGTCATGAAAGGTGAAAAGGCTGCTGCAAATTTGTATATGCTGTTGGGAGAGACGGTGCAAGAAGGCGAAGCGTCTGTGGCTTCGGAAAATTCAACCGAAAGATCTACTATGCTATGGCATCAGAAGCTCGAGCATATGTCGGAACAAGGAATGAAAATTCTTGCGGGCCAGAATCTACTTCCGGGTCTCACGAATGTGTCACTACCGTTCTGTGAGCATTGCGTAGCAAACAAGCAGCATCGGCTACAATGCAACACATCAAACTCTAGAAGCAACAATATTCTAGAATTGGTTCACTCTGATGTATGGCAGTCACCGATTTCATCCCGAGGAGGAGGGAAGTACTTCGTGTCTTTCATCGACGATTACTCCCGGAGATGTTGGGTGTATATCATCAAGAGTAAGGGAGATGTGTTCGTTATCTTCAAGAATTTCAAGGCTCGGGTAGAACTTGATACAGGAAGAAGATCAAATGTTTGAGGACCGATAATGGAGGAGAATATACTGGCAAGGAATTTGATAGCTTTTGCAAGAGGGAAGGCATCAAAAGGCACTTCACTACGGCTTATACTCCACAACAAAATGGAGTTGCGGAACGGATGAACAGGACTCTGTTGGAAAGAACAAGAGCCATGTTGGGAGCTGCAGGTCTGGATAAATCTTACTGGGCCGAAGCAGTCAACACCGCCTGCTACGTGATCAATCGATCGCCTTCAACGGCAATTGATCAGAAGACGCCGATGGAGATGTGGACCGGAAAGCCAGCGGATTATTCCAAACTCCATGTATTTGGAAGTCCTGTGTACGTGATGTACAACGCCCAAGAAACTACGAAGCTGGATCCGAAGTCCAGAAAGTGTTTGTTCTTGGGGTATGCTGATGGTGTGAAGGGGTATCGCCTGTGGGATCCCACTGCCCACAAGGTTGTCATCAGCAGGGAGGTTATCTTCTTAGAAGATAAACTAATCGGAGGAAATGATAGCACTACAAATGAACGCCCAGAATCTACGGCGATTCAGGTGAAAGGGAAGTCTGTGGAACAAGATTCTTCTGAAGCAGCACCGGAGCACGAGGCAGGGCCAAGCGAATCTTTAGAGCCAGAAATTAGGAGGGGCACACGAAAAAGAGCCGCACCATCCTGGCATGAAGATTACGATATGGACAGCAACGTTGCATACTGTCTACTAACTGATGACGGAGAGCCATCAACTCTTCAAGAAGCACTGAACAGTTCAGATGCAGATCAGTGGTTGGCGGCAATGCAAGAAGAAATGGAAGCTCTACGGAAAAATAAGACTTGGGAGCTGGTGCCACTACCGAACGGCAGAAAGGCAATCGGCAATAAATGGGTCTTTAAGATCAAGCGGAACAGCGATGATCAAGTAGAGCGGTTTCGTGCACGACTGGTGGTTAAAGGTTATGCTCAGAAAGAAGGTATTGACTTCAATGAGATATTCTCACCTGTGGTTCGACTGACGACTGTTCGGGTACTCCTGGCGATGTGTGCTACATTCGACCTACATTTAGAGCAACTAGATGTGAAGACGGCTTTTCTTCATGGAGATCTTGAAGAAGAGATTTATATGCTCCAACCGGAAGGTTTTGAAGACAAAGAAAAACGGAACTTGGTTTGCAGGTTGAACAAATCTCTATACGGTCTCAAACAGGCGCCGAGGTGTTGGTATAAGAGATTTGATTCCTTCATCATGAGCCTTGGATACAACAGATTAAATGCAGACCCTTGTGCATATTTGAAGAGGTTTGGTGAAAATGATTTTATCATATTACTGTTGTATGTTGACGACATGTTGGTAGCAGGCCCCAACAAAGATCGTGTTGAAGAACTCAAGGCACAGTTGGCTAGGGAATTTGAAATGAAGGACTTGGGACCAGCAAACAAGATTCTAGGGATGCAAATTTACCGAGACAGAAATAACAAGAAGATTTGGCTTTCGCAGAAGAATTATCTGAGGAAGGTCTTGCGTCGCTTCAATATGCAAGATTGTAAGCCAATTTCTACCCCACTTCTTGTTAATTTCAAATTATCCTCAAGTATGAGTCCTAGCAGTGAAGAAGGGAGGATGGAGATGTCTCGAGTGCCGTATGCATCAGCGGTGGGAAGTCTTATGTTCGCGATGATTTGTACACGGCCAGACATTGCCCATGCAGTGGGAGTAGTGAGTCGGTACATGGCGAATCCGGGCAAAGATCATTGGAGCGCAGTGAAGAGGATCCTACGATATATCAAAGGAACCTCATATGTTGCATTATGTTACGGGGGAGCAGAATTTACTGTCAGAGGGTACGTTGACTCTGATTATGCAGGTGATCTTGACAAGAGCAAATCTACCACGGGATATGTGTTCACTCTTACTGGTGGTGCCATAAGCTGGGTATCGAAGCTTCAGTCCGTTGTCGCGACATCAACAACTGAAGCAGAATACGTTGCAGCTACGCAGGCAAGTAAAGAGGCGGTATGGTTGAAAATGATCATGGAGGAACTCGGGCACGAACAGAAGAATATTCCTCTGTTCTGTGACAGTCAGAGTGCCTTGCATCTCGCAAGGAATCCAGCTTTTCATTCCAGGTCAAAACACATACGAGTCCAGTATCACTTCGTTCGAGAGAAAGTGGAAGAGGGCACGGTAGATATGCAAAAGATTCATACGAAAGATAACCTAGCAGATTTCTTGACGAAGGCAGTCAACACTGACAAGTTTGTTTGGTGTCGTTCCTCAAGTGGCCTAGCGGAAACGTAAGCAACATGAATGACAAGGGAGAAAGAATGGTGTGAAGATCCGATTGATCCTCAATCAAATCTTCAAGTGGGAGATTGTCAAGAATAGTGGATTTGAAAGGTCAATAAAAGAACAAAACGTAGCAATGTTTTCAAAGGTGTGCCGTGGGTCTACATTTTGTTTTCTTTTGTTTACACCAAATGAGCTAAGGGGTGACGTGATAATTTTTGTCCTCCTCCTTGAGATTTCTGCTATAAATAGGTAACGGGAGGGAGCAACATAGATCATCCCAAAAACCCACAGAGAGAATAAATTAAGTGAGAGTTAGAGAGAAAAAAATAATAGAGAGTTTGTCGGTATTTTTCTCCGACTATAAAGAGAGAGGTTGAGGGTTTTCTCCTTTATAGATTGAGAGGTTGTAACTCCTATATTATTCCTCTATAGTGGATTCTTCTTCCTTGCCCGTGGTTTTACCCCGATTTGTTTGGGGTTTTCCACGTTAAATCTCAGTATCCACATTTTATCTTTAATTACCCAAATATTAGCCGCAATATTATTCGACCGGGTCCGCTGTCACTTCAACAATAAGTACTGTGGGGAGGAAAGGCTACTTTTATTGAAGATAGAGCCAACTCTGATCAGTCAATTAATTCTACCGAAGGATTCATAATATAGTCACACACTGCAGATTCGTTCTCGTAGAGGCGTTGAAAGGATTCGCCGTTCACCGCGGCGGATTCTGTTATGGCTTTTGATCATCTTCACTTCCCCTCTTCTTCTTCGCATAGGCGTCGAAGAACTCTTTGTTTTCTTTCTCTAGTTCATTCCAAACTACAATATAAATTATAATGGAGGATACATATTCCGTTCAGCGATATAAAAGAATAACAAAAAGGGAGTCTTCTACTAGCGATCTTTGCAATGCACACTGTCTAATATATTAATGGAGAAAGCTGTCAATATAATATAATACCAGTGGAAGTAATAACAGGCTTGATATTTGCACGTTTGGCGAGAGCTTCTATGCATTCTTCCTTGCTCATCTTAAATACCATGCATTCTTCTATTAGGTGATGCACCTATATATGTTATATATTAAAAGGGATACCTTGCTCATCAAAACCGCGACAGTCAAATATAATTGAACACACAAAACTACATCAGTTACTCATATATATATATATATATATATATATATATATATATATACAAACCATGTGGATATATTGAGCTGAGGAATAATCTGATGGTGATCCTCCTACGATCGTCATCTCAGTACACCAGGCGATATGATATTTTCTTTTTTTTTTTATGATTTGAATATTAATCAAGAGATCACAACAATATCAACAAACACTGTGGGACAAAAGAAACAAGATATTCGTTGAAAGAGAAACGAAAGGGAAGCTCTTAGTGTTACGAGGTGGTTTATTGTCTGAGAACATCAAACGTTGGTAGTAATAATCGTGTGTTAACCCCGGCCATATTTATTGTCATCATAATAGTGGCAAAACCACCCAAAAAAGAAAAACCAAATGTGGTTTTTGATATGACGTCATTAGGGTTGTGTGTCAGATTAGCCACGTGGGAAGCGACACATGATTGGTTGAGAGAGGATTAGCGGAGATAATCACGTTGTTTGTAGCGTTAACTTCACGTGGCTCATGGGCCCCACTAGAAGAAATATTTGTTAATTCCAAGTGCGTTGAAGTGGTAATAGTACCCATGCGTGGCCCATATATTCGATTAAATAAACAGAAAAATAGGACAGAGAGTCAACAGATGCCATTGACTCAATCAATTAATCATCTATTCATTGCTTAATCAGCCAGCATTATCCCTTGATTAATCAATAATTGAAGAATCCTGTTCGCGCCGTGACGTTTTGATTCAATTATTGATCTGTCTAACTCGAAACAGAGCAAAAGAAAGGTAATTCATTACTAATTTACTTAGCAGAAAACTACAGTGTATTAATATTAAAGGTAAATATTTGTATTGGGTTTTGCATTTTTAATAAAATAATTAAAAAAATATAAACCATTAACAAAATAATTATGAAATCAAAATCATTAATAAAATAGCGATTTTCGTATCCTATTTATACGAGTTAGTAACTCGTAATAACTGTATACGAGTTATTTGTCCGATGTGGCAAAGAGATGGCATTTTAAGTAACTCGTAACTAATAGTTACGAGTTACAACTTCTCTCTCTTTTTTTTGTATATTAATTTATTATATATATATTAAGTATATAATCCACCAAATCATAAAATCATCATTATCTCATGTGATTTACATAATAAAAATCAACAAACACATGTAATTTATTGTTTGTTTCGCGACGATTAAAATGATATGCATATCTTATATTTTTCGAATATCGTAAATATTTAATTATTTTTATAACGTTAGGAATTAAATATGATTAAATATTTTCGATATCCGAAAAGTATAAGATATGCATATCATTTTAATCGTCGCGAAACAAACAATAAATTAGATGCGTTTGTTGATTTTTATTATGTAAATCACATGAGATAATGATGATTTTGTGATTTGGTGGATTATATATTTAATAAATATAAATAAATTAAAATACAAAAAGAAAAAAAAAAGGAGAAGTTGTAACTCCTAACTAATAGATACGAGTTACTTAAAATTCCATTTCGTTGCCACATCGGGCAAATAACTCGTATACAGTTGTTACGAGTTACTAACTCGTATAAATAGGATACGAAAATCTCTATTTTATTAATGATTTTGATTTCATAATTATTTTGTTAATGATTTATATTTTTTAAATTATTTTATTAAAAAGCCTCTCTAAAGCGGGCTCCTCGCACGAAGTCCATTTCGAAGCGCTCCATCACAATTCACAACTAGTCCACTGCAGAAGATGATATAAATGGCGACACCCGCCGCCGCCTTATCGCCGCCGATCACCAGCACTCCCCGCCGTTCCCTCGCCTCCACCGCCTATCGATGCATCGGCTCCTCTCTGGAAATTTTGCCTAAGAACACCTCCAAATTTCACCTCCGTGTCCGAAACTCGATCAGCGTTGACGCTTCGGAAAACCCAGAGGAAGTCGTTTTTCGATCGCCAGAGTGTTAGGGAAGGAAATGTTATTGATTTCGTCAAGTACCACGGACTTGGCAATGACTTCATTCTGGTAAGTAATTTTACGTTCACAGCAGAATACAGGTAAAGACATTTTTCAGCTGCTAGCGAATTGCCAGTCATATAGTTTTTTCTTCTAGGTGGACAATCGAGATTCTAAGGAGCCGAAAAGTACGCCAGAGCAAGCGGTGAAATTGTGTGATAGGAACTTTGGGGTAGGAGCTGATGGGGTAATATTTGCAATGGTCAATGGTACTGATTACACAATGAGGATATTTAATTCCGACGGGAGTGAACCTGAGGTGGTTTCTTTCTTGATGTATAATTAGTATTCTCTTTGTTTTTGGGTTATTAGTCGAAGCTGATAATTGTTTGATAATTAATTTCTAGATGTGTGGTAATGGAGTTCGGTGCTTCGCCAGATTTTTAGCCGAGCTAGAGAATATCCATGGGAAGCAAAGGTTTGATTTTTATCTTTCATTATGTGACGATATTCAGAAGTCTACCAGCATGTTTTATATGTAGTCGCGTTATTGTGTCGTGGGATTTTCTTTAAGGTCCTAGAAAAATCTAAGTTCAACATAAATCGTTAGCTATTATTGCACTGTTTGCAATTTAGCTAGGTTGAAAGATGTGAGATAGGCATACCTCAATTTTAGCTATTCATCTCTTTCAACTGGCATTATTAAGATGTAAGATAGACATACCTCTACGTTTTTGCTTCCATTTGCTGCAGCTTTACCATCCATACAGGTGCCGGCTTAATTGTTCCTGAAATTCAAGAAGATGGAAAGGTATGGCACGAATGCTATCCTATTATTTTGCTAGGTTGAAAGAATGTATGGTAATGAGCTCTTGTGCATCTTTATTAGTACAACCACCACTTTTCTGTGTATCGCCAACTCTCTTCGGTCCTTGGTCGCAATTTCAGGTGAAAGTTGATATGGGTGAGCCAATTCTTAATGCATCTGAAGTTCCAACCAAGCTGCCACCGAACAAGGATCAAGCCGCCGTTAAGGCAAAACTAGAAGTTGATGGTGTAATGTGGAACGTGACTTGTGTGAGCATGGGAAATCCTCATTGTATCACATTTGGTACAGAATCGGGCAAGGTGTGGATCCTCTTGCACGACTATTATCTAGTTTTGGTATATTTCGTTGACTTATTTCTTCCTTATTCTACTGGTAACAACACAGGACTTGCAAGTTGATGAACTAAGTTTGGCAGAAATTGGACCAAAATTTGAACACCATGAAATGTTCCCTGCTCGTACAAACACAGGTTCCTTATTTTTACCATCTTTTCGTTACATGTTTAACCTGCAAATGGATTTGGTTTAGCACTGCATTGTAATCACGAGTTCTCTTTTATGTTGTAGAATTTGTTCAAGTCATCTCTGCAAGTCACCTCAAAATGCGTGTTTGGGAACGCGGGGCAGGTTGGTCGACTCCCTCTGTTCCTCACACTTGCTGTTTATTATCTGTGGAAAATCTTCTTATGTATGTGAATTGCAGGCATTTTATCTTCTTTGTCGTTTAAACTCACACCTCTGGCGATCATAAATAACGCTAAACCTCTCTGATCCTCCACAGGTGCAACGCTGGCCTGTGGGACCGGCGCATGCGCTACAGTTGTTGCCGCCGTCCTTGAGGGTCGTGCCAAAAGGGTGAGTTTGAACGAATGCTCTTGCCTTTATTTAGGGTTCCATTCGCTTCCCAAAATGGCATTGAGCCTTCCAACCAGTTTACTAAATGTCTTGTAACAACTCATTTGATCAGAAAAAAGTTGTTTTCTTGGACAAAAAAATTGTTTTCTTGGACAGACGTGCACTGTTGATTTGCCCGGAGGACCATTGGATGTAGAGTGGAGAGAAGACGATAATCATGTTTATATGACCGGCCCAGCGCAAGCAGTCTTTTACGGATCAGCTCCACTGTGAGCTTCTACCACGGTTAGTTCTTGAGCTTATCACAGTTATACTATCATTATTCCATGAACGTTGACGGTCGCGATCACTGTGTTCTGTTCCTAATCTATGTTCAAAATTCTGAGGTTGATCTAACGTTCTAGAGTTTATTTGTATTGCAACCTCATCATTAATGCTTGTAACAAATAGTCTTACAAGGAAGAAATTGAAATAATGACATTCGAACAGCGTGGATCAATGAGAAATAACACTGGGGTGTTTGTTGTTCTTATTAAACTGGCTTAGTTTTCTTCCTCTTCGACTGTACCCTCGTACTTCTTGGAATTCGATTTAGGATTCTGCAGAAGTTATACTATAATTACTACTGCGTCTCTACTCTTCATCTCTTGCTCGAAGCAGATCTTTCGTACTCTGTGGCTTTCGAAGAATCTTCTTTGCTCGATAAATCTATGCCAACGGCCTCCAATTTCGAAAATCCCGAGCCATTTTCTTCTTCAGTCGTCGTGTCGTTCTTCACTGGCAATTCTTGAGCATCGATGACTGCACACTTGTGGTCGTTCTTCTTGCCCCATACCACGAAATAGAGTCCTACGACTATAACTAGCGCCCCGAGGATCCTTCACAATTCAAAATTTCCAAGTTAATTGCTTTCGATTTCGATTAGAATTCATGCCATATGAATAAAATAGCAAGCGATTTACCTCCCGAGAAACATCTGCTCGGCAAGAATAAACGAGCTGAGAACGGCCACGATGACCATGCTCAGCGGGCTAAAAGCAGTAACGAAAACGGGCCCTCTTTCTTGCATCACCACTCCTTGGACGTAATAAGCAATGCCCGAGCAAAATATACCCTTCATAAATTAAAACGAAAAAAATCCCGACCCATCTTTAATCTCCGTTCGAGAAAAATTTCACTAACAAAGTCGAACATATTTCTCACGCTATAGATGGCCGCAAGAAAACTCGTGTCCCATCTTATGGCCCACGCCTTCGCATTTCCTCGCTCCATCACCAGCGCGAGCGCCGCGCCTTGGCCCGACCCCAAAAGGCATATCCACGCCGTGAGCGATAGTTCGGCAGGATAAGCCTTCAACGTCACCGCCTTCCCGCAAAAAAAAAAAAAAAAGAAAGAAATTTCAAATCGCAGTAAAGTTGCGAAAATGGGGAAAAGCTCGAGTTTTTTATCTACTACCTGCAAGATCATAAAGCATGCCCAGCTGAAGCAACCGATCGTTATCATAAGCGCCCCCTTAATCGACTGCTGAAGGTTCAGTTCGCCGTGGTGGTGAGCGCCGTCACTATTACCGCCCTTCGTCCAAGGGAGATATACGTGCGGGCCTTGTACTAACGTCATGATCATCGCCCCTGCAACTGTTGCGAAAGTGCCGATTATCTTCGCCTGGCTTCTAATGCTCATCATCTTCACCTTCTCTAGCCTGTCACGTTATTATAAATCTTTTTCTTTGTTCATGGCTTTTGATCAGAAAGAAAAAAAAGAAAACCAGCGTAGTTTTAGTTATCGACCTGCAAAAACACGCCATGACGAAAGTTATGGCTGGAAGAATATTAGCCATGGCAGCCGCGAAAGTTGCCGTGGTGTACTTCAGCCCCAAGAAATACAGATTTTGGTCGATAACTGGCCTGTAAGAATATCACTACACGGTCATCGTCGAAACATATTATAATGTACGGATATGATTATTAATGAATAGCAGCTGCTACTCACTCCAATAGGCTGAGAAGCATGAGTTTGGCAAACACGGGGAGTGTCATCTTCGGCCTTATCTTCCTGCGAGAAAATAAATACGAAAGGTCGTCGAGTTAATTTATCGCCTATTGTATCTTATATATGATTAATGCATATGTGCTTACTTGTCGAGGGCGAGGGCGAAAGGGGAGATGACAATAGTAGCCACGACGTGTCGATAGACAACGAAGACGTAGTTGCTCATTCCTTCGTTGAGAGCAGCTTTCGAAATGATGTCCATTCCTGCCAAGCCTGCTTGCAAGAATATTACGCCCAAGAAAGGCTTCGCCTTGTGAAACAAAAGGCGCATGCTTTCCCTCTCCATCCTCTGCGTTGTGCTTCTCTTACCACCTTATATATGGTCGTAAAAAAAAAGCTTATATTTAACGATGAAATAAAGGGAGTGAAGATATGCTCAGATTCAGGGGATTCCAACGAAATATCTTTTCTTTCAAGGTTAGTTCTGACATGCAACAAAAACCTTGCTCTAATGACTTTAAACACACGAAGAAACCATGAGAGATTTAAATTTCCAGAAATGCATGAGACACGTAGCATTATTACATAACGTTAAAGGAACATATCTTTCCTTGTACTTGGGAGAAGATAAAACGAAGATGAAATATAAAACTCAATATTATATTATATATATTATATGTATATACCTTTATAATGCTGGAATTTTACTTCCTTCTTGGTGATAAATCTGCGAGTCTATGAAACATGTGACTACCTTCATCGTCTGAGCTTCCCTTTATATACAGAAAGGAGAAGAATTGTGTGTAGTGACGGGTTAAAGTTGCCACGTGTCGGCATGAAAGTTTTTCTTCATTTTCTATTGGTAAAAAAAAAAACAATACAAGAGAAAAGAAACCTACATCTATTACTACGTACTACTGATTCTCCCATGATGGTAGTGCAAAAATATAATCTTGTCTGAAACAACACTCATGCATATTTAGCAGACGTAAGAGAGTGATTATTTAGTTAATTATTGTTAGATTCATCTCTTTAATTAAACGTAGACCCAAGATAAGGAAGAAGTCACTCTATTTATTATTATTCATATATATATGCTTTTTTTTTCACTCGTGGTGTCTGCATCGGCATTGCACCAGACATACATTTGAATCTGACTTGTATACCACCATATTTATTACAAAGGAAGCTTATTAGCAATCCTAGAATCTTTCCATTAAATTAAGATAAACTCCTTACGTCATTATTCTTCATAAACAGTTTGTTAGGAATTAGGCTATCGATTGGAAACACGCAAGAGCCTATCTTATGAGAAGCTGCGCTGTTCATCAGAATCAATCAAGCTACAGAAAGTTAGCATATTCACTTGGAAGCATAAAACTTGTTGGCTATAGCGAATATTAGAGAAATATATGATGTCCATAACGTCAGTCATAATCTTCAAAAATATATCTATCTATTTATCTCCTGAGGACCAGAGAATCATCAACTCCTTTTTTTCATGATTTTGTACATCTTTTTAATTCTTTCGTTACGTGACGTTTTTGAACATGTAGCGAATCGACCATAATTTCATGAACTTTTGAGCAAATAATTCACTTCATCTTTGAATCTTTTCGCATGAGCCATGCAAGTTGCAATGGCTTAAGAGTTGTGGTGCTACGTGCCGTCGTGCGTAGGCAGGGAAATTGATGTATGTGAGTGATGGGGAGAAAAAACAAGAAATGGGCTTAAAGAATGATATAAAGGAAAACAAACAAAGAGATCTTTAAATCCACTTTTCCTTAAAGCATGAGATACACACACAGTGTGTGTTTGTGTGGTTGCATGAATAATGTGCGAGTGCCCTCCACCTCATCATTTTTATGACTCATATTTTTCTATTAGTGCTCGCCTTTCGAATCCTACGGACCAGTTATAGCATCAATAATAATTCTTAAAATAATTATATCGGCGATATGTGATCCAACGCAGTACGAATACTACTATATAAGATCCCATCATTAGATACTCTATCGGCCAAGGAATTTTCTTTCTTTTTTCTTTTTATTTGAGAGAGAAAAAAAAAAGAGTGAACGAGGCAGACAACACTCCAAGCTAATTCCCCACTGTCACAGACAAACTGCTGTGGATCAGATTAATCATGTTTTTAAAAGTTTTATAGATCAATCAAAGCGCACTAATATCATTCAGTCCATTAAAGCAAGGGTCGTCTTAGCTTTTATATTATGTTGTTCGTAGTTGTTTTAAAAGGGCAACTATCCAATGAAATTGAGAAACAGCAAACATTACTCGTGTAAGGATAGAAATTAATAATTCTGAGGAGCGACTTGTGTTGTATGTGGAAGTGGTAAAAGTGAAGCTCATTAAGAAAAAGGAAAACGAAGGAACCATATATGTTATCTTTGTGTTTGACTATTTTTGACCCTTAAAAACGTAATAGAAACAAAAGAAAGCCTTGAGATAATTAGATAAAGATCTCCACTGGGCTAAATTAAATAAGTGGGCCGCGTTAATATATTTGGACAGCCTGTAAGAGCCCATATGGTCGTGGTAGACTCGACAAATTCAAATCATAAAAAAAAAAATATTACTGCGAAAACCCATATTACTGCACATTGAGATTTACTTATTCTTTTATTGCATGGTGTGGTGTGTTTCATATTTTTTTTTTATTTAAAAGAAATCACGTTGGATTGGAATATACGAAATGCTTATTCTTTAAACCCAATCCCAGAAGAATAAAGGTCTCGGGAATCATATCTCAAGTCAAATAGGCCAAATCCTTTTTCTTTTACCAAATGATATATACCTCAATTCGTTGGGGATGGTCCAATCAAACCCGTCCACGTGTACGCAGCGGTCCCACACAACATTGCTGTAGTGAATTTTTATTTTCCTTTCTCATCTTCTCTAGGAAATAAGCGGGAATGCACGTTGTACCTCAATTCTTCACCGATACTACTCTCTCTCTCTCTCTCTCTCTCTCTCTCTAGGTTCCCTTCATGATTCGCGACGCCTTTATTGCTTGTATAAATGCAGCCTTGATCGCCTTCGAGTTTAAGCTACGTTTGCTCTTTACGTTCTAGATCCGAGCTTCGCTGTAGTCTGGTGCATTCCTCGCTGTCTTCACCGTTCAGGTTCGTACCATTTTCATCACATTTTTGTAGAAATTTATGCTTCATTCGATGTTGTGGTGCGGATGTTAATGGATTGATTGCTATCGGCGTCCTCCATTTCTCTGTTGAGTTTTTGAACTTATTTGCTTTTAATGCCGGCTATTCGAACATACACGATTGCACTATTGTTATTCATGTGCGTGTTTATTCGATCTCGTGAAGCTGATTCGAACTTTGTAACCTGCCGTTTCTGTTCGGACGCGTTGTGATCTGTTTATATTGTTTCTGTCTGGCTATCAACGTTGAATCGAATAGATATTTTGAATTTACTAGTAGTATAAAGTGAGTCATCTGTGTCCCAAATTGTAGTAGAACATATTTTGGATCGTCAGGCAGTTTGGCTTTAGTTGCCTGCTCAAAAAGTAACAATGATGATCCTATGTTTTTACTGTGTCTCGCCGAAGTGCTATTGAATAACACAGATACTAATACTTCGTCTTAATGTATGTAGAGATGGCACCGACTATCGAGGCCTCTAATAACTCTGCTGATGTTAAGAAGACGCACCTGCCTCTTAATGAGAGGATACTCTCTTCTATGAGCAGGAAAACTGTTGCCGCTCACCCTTGGCATGATCTCGAGATAGGTATGTATGTTCAGTGTTGTAAAATGCGGGCTAGGCGGCCGCCTAGGCGCCGTCTAGGCGCTAGTCGCCGGCCACCGAGGCGAATAAAGGTTATTCGCCGGGGAAAATCGGTCTGCCCGACTAATCGGCGCCTAGCCCGTTTAACGGGCGCACAAACCGCATATTGGGCCGATTAATCGGCCCATAGAAAAAATCAAATTAAATAAAGAAGCCTAAACCACATAAAGGAGGCCCATTTCGAATTAGCTGTGATTTTTCAAGGAAGTCATACACCAATATATAGAAGCGCTACCCATCTCCTACCAGAACTCAAGCGGTGTGGGACATCTCCCAACTCTCTTATCAATATGCTATATGTCTGATCCATTACAGTATTAAAGAAGCTTCTCTCCGAAAAAAGAAAAAGCATTAAAGAACATTAAATATTTCACTAATACTTACTTATTAGTTATTATTTGGATAACAAGAATTATTATTTATGTGATACCAATCGTTTATACAAAAAAACACGTACGTTGAAATAAAAAAATAAGAAAATACGTCGACATCATCCTAAAAACATAACTTTGATACTAAATTTATTTGTGGAATAGTTTGGATTAAATTATTTATTTAACATATTTAATATATAGAAAAAATTTTAAAAATACATATCCGCCTAATTTCCGCCTAGAAACCGCCTAGGCCCCGCCTAGACGGCCTAGGCGCTAGGCCCCCCTCGGCGCCTAGGTAGCGCCTAGCGCTTTTTACAACCTTGTGTATGTTAGATCTCTTCCATCATCCGCAAAATTTCAATCATCTTATATGAGTTCGATAACTAGTTTGTCTTTATTAACAAATGCAGGACCTGGAGCCCCTGTAGTCTTCAACTGTGTAAGGGCATAAAGTCTCCCCTTACTCTTTCCTTTACATGAGGTGTATATATTTTCTTTGTTTTCGGGGTTTAGTGTCAGTGAAGGAACTTCTTGTAGGTGATCGAGATAGGTAAGGGAAGCAAGGTGAAATACGAACTTGACAAGAAAACCGGTTTGATCAAGGTAATTGGCCTTTTATTCGTTGTCGTGATTGATTTTTTTTTTTTTCATTTCACTTTCGTGGAATCCAATAAGAACTAAAATATGCTTGGTGCCCTCAGGTCGATCGTGTTCTTTACTCGTCAGTTGTATACCCGCATAACTATGGCTTCATTCCTCGTACTCTTTGTGAAGATAACGACCCAATGGACGTCCTAATCATTATGCAGGTATGTATAGAGAAGTTCATAAGATTTCAAATATTTAATTTTTGTAAGATTACTAGGGACAGTCTTCGAATGACTTTTATCTAAACATATCCACAATTATAATCAGGAACCAGTTCTTCCTGGTAGCTTTCTCAGGGCTAAAGCAATTGGGCTTATGCCGATGATAGATCAGGTACTTGTGCTTTACGCTTTATCTACCTTCGTCATCATATATACCCATAATATTATCCAAGCGGAGATTAAATCAAATTTCTAACGTGCAGGGAGAGAGGGATGACAAGATCATAGCTGTCTGTGCTGATGATCCCGAGTATCGACACTACGCTGACATCAAGGAGCTTCCTCCCCACCGATTAGCTGAGATCCGCCGTTTTTTCGAAGATTGTATCCTCTGTAGCCATTGTCTGCAATGTCATCCTTTATCTTTTTTTTTTTCTCGTTGATCTTGACAAGCAAAACAGATAAGAAGAACGAGAACAAGGACGTTGCTGTTGATGACTTTCTACCAGCCACAAAAGCTTACGAAGCAATTCAGCGTTCCATGTGAGATAGTTTCTACCCATCTCATCACTGCCCATGAATTTATTGTTCCATTGGCTAATTTAAAAGGATGCCTTTGTCTTAGTGCTCCATTCTGTCACTTATTGCAGGGACCTGTATGCAGACTACATCGTGGAGAGCTTAAGGCGTTAATCTGGCTTCAAGTCGAGGGAAGTCAACCCACCTTATTACCTGATCATGCAATAAAATTGACTCCCATGTTTTTCCTTGCACTGTTTTCATACGTCTAATCTAATACTATCGCGGTTGCTGCTATGGCGTGATGAATGTTTCTAAACTTTGCCATATAAAATGGCAAGCATGCCGTATTAAGTGCGATATTGCCCATTTGATACAATAATATCATATGAGTAGACAAAACAATCTTCCCATTCATTGATTCAAATCATGATAACGATTCATCATCATCATTCCCACAAGATTTAAATTATAAAAGATCCTACTACAATAGATGAGCGACAACAGAATATCTAACCTACTACGCCGCAGCCTTCTTCTTGGGGGACTTGTTCTTGTATGGAGATTTCGGAGTTTTATCAGCAGGAGCCTTGTCGGAAGATTTCTTGGGTAGAAGCACAGGGTTAAATGTTGGGCAGCACACCTCCGTGAGCAATCGTCACGCACGCCGGAGTACATGCAACAGCGAAATGACGTAACGCTAAATGCAACTGATTGTGTACATTTATTTCGGAGTAACATAACAGTCGTTACAAACAATAGCGAACCGCCGAACCTAGTATTTTCTTTTAGTACAAAATTTGAAAATTATTAAAAAATGGTCGTCAAGGTTGAAATATGGATTACCGAGGTTTTGACGTTGACAATGTGAAAATTTGGATTTGGACACGATACTTTCAAGTGCAATTAAGAGTCAGACACAAAAGATATTTTAATTAGGTTTCAAACCCCTGGTAGAAAATTTATAGGTTTAAGGACTCGGTTTTTATAAAATTTAGAGATAAGGACCTAAATATTCGCAAGTGTTATACATTATACATGAAGTGGTACTGTAGATCCATGAAGTGATATTGTTGAACAGTGAAGTGGTACTGTAGACATATGAAGTGGTACTGTTGAACAGAGAAGTGGTATTGTAGGCCTATGAGTGGTACAGCAGAACCCTTAAGTGTTTCCGAAATCGAGTCCTTAAAACTATGAATTTTCTGACATGATTCTAAATATGATTCTAAATTCTAGATGAAACTTATATTGAGCCTCAACTTTAAAAGCCCCTTCAACATTATAACATACGAAAACAATCTGAACGACTTTAGTGGACCTGTCAATTAAATAAAAAGATAAAACAAAAATCTTTTTGTCATCTTTTTTTATTTCACAGTATTGACCAGATCGACGTATGAAGTACCATCGTAACAGGATTTGCATAATTCAAAATATTACATTGAATTCCCAATGTGAATGGATATGATCGTTGACTTCAACCCTTTCCCTCTTTAAAAATCAAATGCCAAGCAAACCACATTTTCCCATCACTACTTCCTTCCAAAAGAAAAAGTACACTATCGTGTTTTCATCGCTTGTTTTCCCCCAAGAAAAATGTCCCAAAGGACCAACCGTCACCAGAGGCGCCCCTCGCTCGTCATTCCAGAGGATCTGATGGAAGACATTGCCCCTCCGCCGCCCACCGATCAGCCATCTCAACCGCCGACGCAGAAGAGCGGCGACGGCGAGGCTCATCTCCCGCCACGGCCACCTGCTAAGCTGGCTGATCACCAAACCTCCAAGAACTCATATCATTCTAAGAATGATGAGCTTGCCTATATGATTCAGTGGGTTTGATAGCGTTGAAAGTAACCTGCCTAAAACATGGTTGTTCTTAGTTACTATAGTTAAGCTGTTGTATTTCCTTCCGTAGACGCTAGCCAGTGTTGATCAATGTGCTTTGGTTACTCAGATTTGTTTTCTTTTTTTTTTTGGGTCCTGCGCCATATGTCCTTCTCTTTCAACGATTTTATGTTACAGATCTGATGATAATAGCCCATCAGTCTTATTAAAGATAACAGTTCGAAAGCGTAATCTTTCGGCCCAAAACTAGATTGTCCAAAAATCCATCTGCAGATTGCAGATCGTCGTAATTTGAAGATACCAAATAATACGATATGTCTGGATACTTCACTGAGATGCTGAACTGTAAAAGAGTGTTGAGAACCCGCCTAACAGTTTTCCTCTGCTCCTTTTTTTAACGCAGTAGTAAGAATCTCTAATATACAGCAGAGTTCAGACAAACTACTAGCGACGAAACAGCTCATTACTAAACTTGGAGTAAGCCGAAAACAAGAATATAATAGACACTCGTATCGCCCTCAATTATTTATTTAGTTAAAGCCGTCTGATGCTGTCTTTTCTTCAGATTCAGAATCTTGGATCTTGTCAAATGGAACTACCGATGATTTGTCAGAAGATTTAGCTGCAGCGCCGGCCGACCCGTTGTTAATTAAGCAATTTTGGCTTATCTATTTATATGACCATCAGCTAACCACTTACAGACTGAACTAAAAGCGGCTTTTGGTATTCAATGGCTACTGAAGAAGCAGTGCCACTTGTTAATGAGAACGGCTCATCGCCTCGCCCTTTGAACCACACTAGAGACGTTCAAATCCTTTGCTGGGCTTTTCTGCTGATCTTCCTTGCTTATGGGGCTATCCAGAATTTGGAAAGCACAATCAACACTGTATAAAAGTTCTACCTTTCCCCTTAAAGACGCCTCCTTGATCTCAATTTTTATGCGCCTAGTTGGAATTTCTTGTAGGAAGGTGACTTGGGCACTACATCGCTTGGGATATTGTATGTATCATTTGCAATATTCTCGTTGATTGCTTCTTTGGTTGTGAAGAAGCTAGGATCGAAGAATGCCCTGGTTCTTGGTACGACTGGATATTGGCTGTTCACAGCGGCAAATCTGAAGCCCTCTTGGTAGATTAGATTATTTGTATCTGTAGGCCTTTAATTGAACGAAACTTGCTTGTTTGTCTGATTTAGTTATGGATTCAATTGGTGATCGATCATCTTACTGCTCTAGGCTTGTTTGTATTGCATTCATAGGTACACTATGATTCCAGCTTCCATATACCTTGGATTCGCAGCTTCAATAATATGGGTTGGGCAGGTTTGACACATTTTCCACTCCGTCGTATACTTTAGATGATGTTGAGGTTTTCTCCTTTTTATCTCTAAGCTTTTCTGTTTCTCTCAAGGGCACATATCTGACTTCTGCTGCTCATAGTCATGCCAATGAGCACAATTTGAATGGGGCGACTGTGATCGGCGAGTTCAATGGATTGTTTTATGGGATCTTCGCAAGTCATCAGGTCTGTTATCTACAACTCTCTGGGACACTTTCGCTGCTGTTTTTATCTTGTGGGCAAATGAGAGCATCTCTTCTCTGCATTGAATCTGTTGCAGCTTGTTGGAAACCTTATTACTCTTTCTGTATTAAGAGACGAAGAGGTACATGGTTTTACAGTTTAGCGTTGCTATGATATGCTTTTGTGCGAATGTTTCACACTGCCTAAGCTGACGATATCAAACGCAGGGAGGAAATACACGCGGCACAACCCTACTTTTCGTCATCTTTCTCTGTAGTATGACCTTGGGCACAGTTCTTATGTGCTTCCTGAGCAAGAGGATCGGTAAGCAAGAGACGTCTGAGGGCTCATCTGTCTCTGTTTCATCTTCTGTGGGCTCACTGCTGAAATCGATGCTGAAACTAATGCTCGATGTAAGAATACTGTTGGTCATCCCTCTCATAGCCTACTCAGGATTACAGCAGGCATTTGTGTGGTAATACTTTTCCTTTATCGCCTCATTTATTCATGTTTAACCTTGAGATTATATTCTGCTGAGCTTTTGTGATTCTTTGCACTTCCTTCAAGGGCTGAGTATACTAAAGAAATTGTGAAACCATCACTTGGAGAACGAGGCGTCGGCGGTGCAATGGCTGTCTATGGAATCTTCGACGCAGTGGTAAGTGCATTGTTCTTGGGATGATTTGTAGCATAATTCAAGAAAGCAAAAAAAATAAAATATCGATCTTCCTTTTTCCTAGTGTTCCCTAGCAGCAGGCCGTCTTACTTCGGGGCTCTCATCGATCACGTTGATCGTATTGGGCGGAGGTTTAATCCAACTTATTGTTCTTCTTTGGCTTCTGCTTGGTTACAGGTTTTTTTAACTTACATTTTAAGTTCATATCAACTTCCAAAAAACAAAAGTGAACATCATAGCTGTTAGCGATCTTGGCTGATTATATAGTGTGAGTGGTGGTTGGCTATCCACATTGATCCCACTTCTCATCGGAGGTTTGTGGGGAATCGGCGACGGAGTACTCAACACTCAGATCAGCGCATTTCTTGGAATTCTGTTCAAGCACGACCTGGTAATAAAAAACAATGCGCTTCCATTCGCTGCGATTCGTTTTTCGAACAACCTTAAAAGCTCCACTCTTGTTCTTAATAATGCAGGAAGGTGCTTTTGCGCAGTTTAAGCTTTGGCAGAGCTTTTCCATAGCAGTGGTCTATTTCATCAGCACCTCCATCTCACTTCAGGCGATGGTTCTCATATTGTTCGTTGCTCTCTGCACTTCTTTGGCTGGTTTTCTCTTTCTCACTCTCAAGGTGGAGAAGGCTTTCTCTACAACTAAGCTGAGCCCAGAAAGAGAATCTCTCATATGATTTGATATTTCTTGTAAAATTTGTTCCTTTGGAGAGTTGGCTTTTATTATTACACTGTGCTGCTGTGAGAGTCCACATTGATAATGGACAATGGTTAAGTGAAGGTAGTTTTTTTTTTTTGGACAAATTGATAAAGGTAAGGCCCAACCCAATCCAATTACTCCACTGCTAAGCTAAGCCCTCGCATCCAATCTAAATTCCATAATCCGCAAAACTCACAATTGGTTCTGTTATGGCCGTCGATGGCTTTCTCATCAACGTCTAGGATGAAATTGATTTAAGTTACGGGGATGGCCATCCCTACCGCCCACCATTTCAATCCAACGGTTCTCGTTCGTTTGTGCTAAATCGCAAACCTATATTAATAACATCCATTGCTTCTAATTACTTTAGCCCGCTCTGTCGAAAGTCTTGGAATTTTCTCCTTTTTCCGTCAAAACAGAACAAAAATGTCCGGCCGTGGTAAGGGAGGCAAGGGATTGGGAAAGGGCGGAGCTAAACGTCACCGTAAGGTGCTCCGCGACAATATCCAGGGAATCACGAAGCCTGCGATTCGTCGATTGGCTCGCAGGGGAGGCGTTAAGCGAATCAGCGGACTCATCTACGAGGAGACCCGCGGCGTGCTGAAGATCTTCCTGGAGAACGTCATACGCGACGCCGTGACCTACACCGAGCACGCTCGTCGGAAGACCGTCACGGCTATGGATGTCGTCTACGCTCTCAAGAGGCAGGGGCGTACTCTGTACGGTTTCGGTGGATAGGCCTCTTTCGAAGCATATAAATCGTTTCTAGTTCAGTTTGGGGATTTTGCTTTGGATAGATTGTCAAGATTGGTCTCTGATCCTCCATCGTTTCTGTATGGCTATGGATTTCAGTTTCTAGATGATATTCTCCGCTTAGAATTCACTCATGACTTTCTTGTATCGTTTCATAATCAAATTGCAGCCTAGTGCATGAATCTATTAAGAATTTACGCGTAATTTTCGCTTTAGTTGCTTAGATTTGCGATCCAATTTCGTCGTTATCAGCAGTTGAATCTCTTCAGCTAATTCCCCATACGCTCAAATTGTGTGCTTTTTTCAGCCTCAATTTGTTGAATGGGCCGTATAACTGTTAAAGGCCCATTTATTGTGATGGGCCGTGAGCCTTCTAGGATCCTTGCTCTTTTGGTCGGCTATTTGACCTTGTCAAGTGGGGGAATAACCAATTAAAATTCATGAGTTACCACAAATTGAACCAATGAAATAAAAGAAAATTAAAGGCATACATCACCGTCCAATTATTTTAAGCTGATCATCTAACGGCCACGAGACTACAGAACATTCTCGAACCGAGAAAAGCAAGGAATACCTACAGTATAAATAAACTGCTCATATCTCTTTGTTACTCCTGTAAACCCTAACTCCTATTGTTGCTATTATTTGACGGCCGCACCATTTTTTCTCAATTCTCTCTCCGATAAATCTTATTCTCATCTCTTAACTAGCGATGGCAGGCAAAGGTGAAGGTCCAGCTATTGGTATCGATCTCGGCACGACGTACTCGTGCGTGGGCGTGTGGCAACACGACCGCGTGGAGATCATCGCGAATGACCAGGGTAACAGAACTACGCCTTCCTACGTTGGCTTCACCGATTCCGAACGTCTGATCGGTGATGCGGCTAAGAATCAAGTCGCGATGAACCCCATCAACACCGTCTTCGGTAAGATCTTTGTTTTGTAGTCGTTTTTGCTACGTTTTAATGTTCATATGGTGTAGATCTGGGACATAATTATGGTTTAAATATGATTTTTTGTTGTGATTTTGTCGCTGTTGGAATATCTTCCGTGCCTTATGCTTCTTAGATCTGAACGATTAACGTGTTCGCGTGCCAGATCTGGTCTGTTGTGATGTTGATAGCTGTGGGGTAACGTGTTAGTGTTACATATGTTTAGGAGAATTTTTATCATCAGTAGGTTTATGAATTGGACGTAGTTGTTCGCTTTTAACTAGTTTGTGCTTCACGGAGATGATACCTGTTTGGTTTGCTGTCATCTCAATTCACAAGCTCGTTGGTTAAGTACTTTATTTAATAAAGATTGTTTCTATTTATAGATGGTACTTGAATCTTCTTGTCTTCTCTTCTTGTTGCTACGGATGTGGGACTTGTTTGACTATGATATACTTTGACGACATTTCATGATTTTCTTCTGTTAGCTATGAACTGTTCTATGTTCATTGGTGCATGATTTGTTTACCCATTTGCAATATATCTTTTGCAGATGCGAAGAGGTTGATAGGAAGGAGATTTACCGATGCATCTGTTCAGAGTGATATTAAGTTGTGGCCTTTCAAGGTCATTGCTGGACCTGCCGACAAGCCCATGATTGTTGTGAATTACAAGGGTGAGGATAAGCAGTTTGCTGCAGAGGAAATTTCTTCCATGGTTTTGATTAAGATGAGGGAAATTGCTGAGGCATACCTTGGTGCAACCATCAAGAACGCCGTCGTCACTGTTCCCGCCTACTTCAATGATTCTCAACGTCAAGCTACTAAGGATGCTGGTGTTATTGCTGGCCTCAACGTGATGCGTATCATCAATGAGCCTACTGCAGCTGCCATTGCTTACGGTCTTGACAAGAAGGCGACCAGCGTCGGGGAGAAGAACGTCTTGATTTTCGATCTCGGCGGCGGTACTTTTGATGTGTCCCTTCTGACCATCGAGGAGGGTATCTTTGAGGTCAAGGCCACTGCTGGTGACACCCACCTTGGAGGCGAAGACTTTGACAACAGAATGGTGAACCACTTTGTTCAGGAGTTCAAGAGGAAGAACAAGAAGGACATCAGCGGCAACCCGAGGGCTTTGAGAAGGTTGAGGACTGCTTGTGAGAGGGCGAAGAGGACCTTGTCGTCCACTGCTCAAACCACGATTGAGATCGACTCCCTGTTCGAGGGCATCGACTTCTACTCCACCATCACTCGTGCCAGATTCGAGGAACTCAACATGGACCTATTCAGGAAGTGCATGGAGCCCGTCGAGAAGTGTCTGAGGGATGCTAAGATGGACAAAAGCACGGTCCATGACGTCGTGCTCGTCGGTGGCTCCACCAGGATTCCTAAGGTGCAGCAGCTGCTGCAAGACTTCTTCAACGGCAAGGAACTCTGCAAGAGCATCAACCCAGACGAGGCTGTTGCCTACGGTGCCGCCGTCCAAGCTGCCATTCTGAGCGGCGAGGGCAATGAGAAGGTTCAGGACCTTCTCCTCCTCGACGTCACCCCTCTCTCCCTCGGTCTCGAAACAGCCGGCGGCGTGATGACCGTGCTCATCCCGAGGAACACCACCATTCCCACAAAGAAGGAGCAGGTATTCTCCACCTACTCTGACAACCAGCCCGGCGTGCTTATCCAAGTGTACGAGGGCGAGAGGACGAGGACACGGGACAACAACTTGCTCGGGAAATTTGAGCTCTCTGGCATTCCGCCTGCGCCGAGGGGAGTTCCTCAGATCACCGTCTGTTTCGACATCGATGCTAACGGTATCTTGAACGTCTCTGCCGAGGACAAGACGACGGGGCAGAAGAACAAGATCACCATCACAAACGACAAGGGAAGGCTATCGAAGGAGGAGATTGAGAAGATGGTTCAGGAGGCAGAGAAGTACAAGTCGGAGGACGAGGAGCACAAGAAGAAGGTGGAGGCCAAGAATGCATTGGAGAACTACGCCTACAACATGAGGAACACCGTCAAGGACTACAAGATTGCGTCGAAGCTGGCCGCGGACGACAAGAAGAAGATTGAGGACGCCATCGATTCTGCCATCTCTTGGCTGGACACCAACCAGCTTGCCGAGGCTGATGAATTCGAGGACAAGATGAAGGAGCTTGAGAGCATCTGCAACCCCATCATTGCAAAGATGTATCAGGGTGCTGGCGGTGAGGTGCCCATGGATGACGACATCCCTGCTCCTAGCGGCGGAAGCGGTGCTGGTCCTAAGATCGAGGAGGTCGACTAAATTCGATGATTCGATTTTTCTTGCTATCTTTCAATTTTTCGCAGACAATTTTCATATTTTGGGACAGCGCCTTGTGGAATTGTATTACAAGGCGCGCGCTTAGTATGGTGTTTTGCTTTTTTGAACTTCTGCTGTTCGATGATTGATTTTTATTGCGTAAGTTTCTGTCTATTGATTGGCTCTTCTTAAGTATACGTACTCGAACACAGAAACCGTAGGAGAAAAGAAACAACAATAGATGAACAATAATACACACACACGCAAATGCGGCCTTGCAACCCGCTTTTTTCAGTTTAAGCTAAAATCCATCAGTCTATTACTACCTATGGCGAGGGTGGAGAGATACGGGGATTTCATGTTCTTCAGGTCCATGTATTAAAAGTTTGGGCACCAGTATCTCAATAGCAGTTCCTATTCCAATTTGATGAGCTTCTATCTCAGCAACTTGTGGTATCCGAGTAGGAAGTGTGATTTCTCTTACAAACTCTCCAGGCGGGCAGTGCTCTGAAGTTTGATTCATAAGCTTGAAGGTCCTATTCGAACGCTTAAGGAAGGGCGTGCCAGACGTACTCACGCCAGCAACCTTGATGATCCCATGCATAGCCGTATTCCTCCAAGTAACCTTGATCGTACGCAGATCTACGAGTGGCAAGCTTATCACAATCAGAAATCCCTTTTCATCCTCGTAGATCGTCTTGGCTGCTGTAACTGGGCCGCCGTTAGCACTTCCGAGCACCCCATTGACCTCATTTATCCACCGTGGCTCACCGCCCAACTCATGGTCTTTCTTCCTCTTGTTGCCGAGTGGTGATAATTCCATCATTTTCTCTCCACCGTTTTGAATCGACATATTTTTGATAGACCCATTAATCAAACTCTTGGACTGAGTACATCGATCGGCCTTTGCAAGTTCAAACTCGGTCCTCCACGAATCGTAATGTCTAGCTTCGGCAGGAAGAAGGAAGTTAAAATCTCTTCCAGTGAGTTCCATCCATCTTTTTCGGTCAATTACATCGAGAAATGCAAGTCCTGGGGAAGGCACGACCTTGACTCCATGGATGCACTGAGGATTCGACAGCCCTCTGTAGTGTTTCCTCTGCATCCTATGCGAGCGTACAAACCCCTTTTCGGCGCTGAATGGAAAGGGTCGCTCTCCTCCACGACAATGCCCGTTCATGTAATTTCGAAGCTGCATTTTCCCGAGGGCATTCTCGGGCCTTTCCTTGAAAGCCCACATGTACAGATTCTCCATATCGTGCTGAACCATGAATGTGTCGAGTTGGAGGTCAGATTTATCGAACCCTGAAACTCCACTGCTGTCGAGCACCACTTTTGCCTCGGATTTGTCTTTCAGCACAGGTTTGAAGTAGAAGCTGAAGAAAAACCAAGCGCCCCATATGCTATCTGTCCTTTTTGCACATCTCTTACCCACCTTTGGAACTGTAAGAAGATCCACATCGGTCTCATCATACGCACGAGTGCCCAATCCCATGTCACGAATGCTGTGATGCTCTGTATTAGAGTTCAGAGTGTGTGGAGGTGGTGATAGATTGATATCGGGCGGGCGGGTTAAGTCCGCTCGGCGACCTATATTGAGGTCTAATTCGATGTGAGACGAGGAAGCAATTGCATCCATGGATAAGGATGTTGAAGGTTGATGCTTCTCCATCTCAAAACTTTGGAACTTTTTTCTTACATAGGAGCAGTCCCTATACAGTGTATAGTCTTATTACCTCAACTCAACCTACCATATATAGAGGTATTAAGCCTTAACAAGAATCAATCTTCAGAACATCTCTGCATCTTAGCTGCACCCCCATACCCTTCTAAACCTATTCGTTTTCAACTGCTATATCTTAAGCTTGAGCAAAGGGTAGAAGGCAGAAGAGTCCTCGGAACTATTATTCATAGATGATGTCGTGGAAATTACTCAAGTCACCAATCGATGAAGCCAAGACCCAAGAAAAGGACCAAATCAGATGGGATCTTAGATGAGTACCTTTTGAGATAAGCTTCCACAATCACGAATACACAGTAACCAGCTGGACGCTCACACGAATTAGCTGCGCTCAATACCCTCATATCTTTATTTCTTCTTCTTCTTTCTTTCTGAAGCTTCAAACGATCAAAGTTACTGCCAAAGTAAAGGAAACTTGCGAACACTCAAGATTTTATTGCCAGCAGCTGTTTCATTCTTCACGAGCTTCGCCTAGAAAGACGGACAGATAGACGGCGTTTTCTTTTGCAATAATAATCCAAACCTCGTATATGATTCTTGATCGCCTTTACAGAGAAGGGAGAAGAGAACAAAGGTAGAGTGAATACGTGTCGAGAGATATGTGAGCTGAGAAGCAACAGAAACAGCCTTCACTTAATAATGATACTCTGATTGATCATCCAAGAATGCGACAGACATCTTTTACTAAATATTTTAACGGCATTATTGCCTCAACTAATTGTGAACTTGGAAGAAAACTACACTAGCCGCCACAACAGGTGATTTTATTCTATGAAAAAGCCTGTGAATTATTGACACACTAGTAACCCTGCACACCCCATGTTTCGCACGATAATTAAATCTAAATAAAGCCAAATCAACAACTACACTATCTTCAAATAACTAATAAAATAGAATAAATAAGAATTATTCTAGATTTTATTAAAACAAAAACATGCATATACAAAACGACCTCACAAAAAAATAATAAACAAAATGACACTATAGAATTAAAGAAGTTATTGGCGTACCGGATGAGGTAAGATAAAGGTGATGGCGTTTACCTAATTATGGACGTGGGTATATAGAATATATTTAAATCAATAATAAATTGGCTAAAAATAGTAACAAAATAGTAATCTGGAAACCGTGAAATAAGACATAAAATTGGGTGTAATTGATACACCAAATTGGACATAAAATTGACAGGTATTAAAAGCCCCTCACAATTAATATAACAATTAATATAAGAGTATAGATATTTCACTGTCAACCAGTTTCTAGTTAGATGATAATTAAATAGGCCGATAAAGTGCGATACTAGAGATAGTAAGAAGGCCCAATACTCATTTGTTGGGCTCGTTGGACATCAGTGCTGTAATGTCAATATTTCAATTTTGTTTTAATCGTTTTTCAACTCAAAAGATCAGATTTTTTCTATGGACAATTAACAATTAGTGGTGTACTATTACAGAAAACTTGAACATGAAGCAAGCGAATACATCTAAGGTGGAGATTATGTTATTAGTTTGATTAGACTAAAGTGAATGTACATATGGGCTATGGCATGCATGGGCAGTAGGTGTACAATAATATATAATGCATATATATAGGAAAAGTATAAAGTTTGCTATATAGAGGGCAAAGATATGGAGAGGTGGGGAATAAGAACAGAAAACCCGAGCCCAGGAAAAAGCTTTCCTTGGTCGGAGACTGTTTATTTCAACACAAGACTTCAACTTTTTTCTTTTCAGTGCAAGATAAAATTGTTTAGAATATTAGTATATACCGTTTTGTTTATTGGTTCATCTCTTAATCAGATATCACTTAATACAAAAGGGTTAGCTTTATGAAACGCTATACAAATGTGTAAATGGTTTGCTTAATGCTTCTCATCATGTTTTCTTCCATATTTTATCTTCTCGCCATCCTCACGGTTTAGCTATAAAGCTTTGAATGTGTTGCAAATATATAAAATGATAGCTTTTTCCACTCAATAAGAGCAATATATACATATGGCTCCATATACATAGAGAGACTTAAACGCTAAGTATTAATTCGCCCTCTCGAAACCCTAAAAAGCAATAAAAACAAAATTAGATAAGAGTGAAAACAAATCAGTATTATACTTGCTGTGTGGAGTGTGTGGTTTGTATATTCTATATATATACAAAGCATAAAGCCCCTTGCTTTATTTTAGCTCTCCCATATTCTCATTCTTCCTTTATCTCTCTCTCTTATTCTCCACTAGGGCATCTCTCTCTAGAACCAAATACCCTTTACAAAAGAGAAAGCAAAGATATACATACAATAACAGCCATGGTTTTTTCTTCCATTCAAGCTTATCTTGATCCCTCCAACTGGCAGCAGGTAATAACTCTCTCTTTTTACTTCTTTCGCTTTTTTTTCTTGTTCTTTGATGTTATTTTCTTCAGCTTATTATCTAGCTTCTTTGCCATAAAGCAAAATGATTTAAAAGACAGAAAGATTTAGATAAATATTCCCCAGACTCCTTTTGTTTTGTGTGTTATGAAATCTTTTCCCTGCATTTCTTGAATATACTTTCATCTGTGTGTTTTCGTTTTCTTGCTTTGAATCAAATATCATTATTTCAGCAGCAGCAACAAGACCACCATCAAACAATCATCGGCGGAAGCAACAGCACAAACCACCCTTTAGCCCCACCGCCGTCAGATAACCCACCACCGCCCAGTCAGGCGACCCATGGAGGAGTCGGATCTATCCGACCCGGATCCATGTCCGAGAGGGCCCGCCTGGCCAACATACCCTTGCCTGAAGCAGCTCTCAAGTGTCCACGCTGTGACTCGACCAACACAAAGTTCTGCTACTTCAACAACTACAGCCTCTCTCAGCCGCGCCACTTCTGCAAGACCTGCCGCCGGTACTGGACACGCGGCGGCGCGTTGAGGAACGTCCCCGTGGGCGGAGGTTACAGGCGAAACAAGAGAAGCAAGTCCGCCGCGAATTCAAAGTCTCAGGCTGCAGGTAATAACGCGACCACAAGTTCGACCAGCAATAACAATAATACATGTCTGCTGCAAGCAGCGGCGGCGGAGTTGGTAATAATAATATTACGACGGCCATATCTTAGGCGGCGGCCTCTCACCTCATCAGCTTCCACCTCTGAGGTTTATGTCTTCACTGGGACAGCTCAGTACCGATGGCTTCGCAGCTGACGTAGGATTGAACTACAGTGGGAATATAAGCACATCGTCTCCCATTCTGGGCTCAGCCGATCATCAGAGTTTTAACAGCTTTCATGGGTCGGGGAATAATTTATTCGGCCATGGAGGCATGCCCTCGCTTTTCCCCAGCAGTGGAATCGAGCCGTGGAGGCTACAGCAATACCCTAATTTCTTGGGTGGTGGTGGTGGTGGGTTGGAGATGGCACAGCCGTCAGCACATGGGGTTTACAACCAATTTCACGGCGGCGACGGCGCTCATGACGGCGCCGGTGGTTTCCTGGGTGGCGAGACAAGCGCTGGTGGTGGTGGCGGCGCTGATCATCATCACCACATAAGGCCGCCTAACAATAAACTAGTACTGTTTTCTTCAGCAGGGTCTTCGTCGTCTGTGATGAGCCAGCTGGCAGCCATAAAAATGGAAGATAATAACAGTGGGATGAATAACTTGTCCAGGCAATTATTATTGGGTGGAATAATGCCTCCGTCAACTGAGAGGAGTGAGCAGTGGAATAATAATGGCGGTAATAATAATGCTTGGACGACTGAGCAGCCTTCGAGTTTCAGGTCATCTTCTACAAGTAATGATCATCCCTCGTAATGAACGGCTTTGCATGCAAGAAACGTAGCGTCCTTCTCTCTTATATTCAGATGGAAGATCAAACGAAATTGTGATCATGTATCGGAAATTGGAATGTTATAAATGCTTTTAGTGCGTGTGATGACTTAAAAACCCTAGTTTTCTATCTCTCGATTTTGATATGATATAAGTTAGATTAGTTAACGATTGTGTACGCGTGTGAGAAATGTTCAAGTACTAAAAACCTTGTGTATGCATGTTTTTCTATCATACCGTTTGTTTTAGGTTTTCTTCCTGAAAGTCGGATATCAATTTAGATTTTCATTAAAAGAGTATTGATCTTATGTAGCCCAACTCTCTCCATTATATTAAATATGTATATCCATCATTTGGTTCTTAAACAATATATATCTCTTTTGGATTAATGGAGTCGCCCCTCATTGTATCATATCTTTTGCAATTTCATTCATTATATGCATGTATAGCGTATTTAACATATCTATAGAAAGAGAGAGAGAGAGAGAGAGAGAGAGAGAGAGAGAGAGAGAGAGAGAGAGAGAGAGAGAGAGAGAGTTATGAATTTGTAGAGTACTACACTAGGGTTGCGAAGCTCTTGCTCAATAATATGCTCAATCTCTCTCCGACATGCTTTATGGTTCGCAATTATATTACCATCGAACATCAATTGTTGAACTCAAGAAAATCTACCTGCTAGAGTTCAGTTGCCCTTGATCGCTTCTCCCCAAGAAAATTTCCAACACAAAGAATGAAGCATTTAAATAATGATATACTCTTTTTCTTTACATCGTCCAACTGATATTTTTAATCATTTCTCAATCATGTATGTGTACTATAGTTGTAAGGAATACAATTCGATGAGTCCTCCTGATTGTCATTCAGAGATCGGACGATAATCTCAAAAGAATTAATTATATACTTGTACTGAAGTCATGATATCGTTCCTTCCTAATTCGAAATCGAATCACTAACTCCGAGAAAGAAAGAAAAGCCGTTCAACGGTCTCAAAAACCAATTTCACCTCGGTATCAGTTCCAAGTAAAGACTGTACTATATTCATCAGCCGAGCGTAAGAGTTAAAGATGATCAACCTAAAGTCGATGATATGAAACATCTTTCATTCAGTTTTCACCCAACAAAACTACACACAATGTAAAGTCAAGTGGTACTGATATCTGAGTTGAGGGTTTTCGTCATAGTAGTACTAGAATATACAAACTGTGTTAGAAGATCCATGTATACCGCTTTGTAATGCTTCTAACGACTTTACAGTGTAAGAAGATTTCCACAATTTATTGGAACAACATACAAACTGGAGGATATGAATATGATTGAGTATAACATATATATATATATATATATATATATTGGTCAATTCTCTATATTATTAAAATGGTCTATAATCCCAGCTCTAAAAAAATTATCCACTTTCATCATTGGGTAGAAATGTGAATACCCGATTCATGTTCTCTCTTGTCAGGTTTAAATTAAATGATTGTCATATACATAGACATTGTCAAGCATATATTTGATCGACTCTTCATATCATCATTAATTTCCTCCAATGGTTAACACATTGCTCTCTCTCTCTCTCTCTCTCTCTCTCTCTCTCTCTCTCTCTCTCTCTCTCTCTCTCTCTCTCTCTCTCTCTCTCTCTCTCTCTCTCTCTCTCTCTCTCTCTCTCTCTCGTTCGGTATTTGGACTCAAATATAATTTATCGCAAGCTTCGATGCTTATCTCATGCCTAATTTGATTTACCTTTCTTGCATAAATTTAATCATATAGGGAAAGTGATTTGCTGTAGTTAACCATGTTATCGTCTATATAGAAAGCGATATGCGTATCTTCCTAAGAACATCGGAATGTTTGGCTCGGAAATTCAAGCCAGATCTCCTAGCAGTGCATCACTTCTTTCAATATTAATGTAATAAATTAATAGATAAATGTTAAAGGCAGTGATGCCCACTTACTCACGACACATACAGAAGACACGATGCAGCTTTTGCTTTTTAATTTTCACTATACTGTTTTATTACTTTATGTGGGACTCTAGCGATAACTTGATATACGTAATAAATATTATTTATACGTACAGACTGTACTTAAAGTAAATAGTAAGAGAATTTAAGATTCCTAGTAGGTCACGTTGCTTCCTCATCACCTCAATCACGTTATTTCATGTTACTACGTGCCATGGAATCTGATTCCTTGTTCGTAATGTGTAATAGAAAGGGGCCCACTCAAATAAGTCCAAGCTAATCTTCTAGTCTTCTATTTCTTTATTTTGTAAGAAATCTTTGTGGCTCGTGTCTTTTGATGATTTAACGTATACTTATCAACAAAGTCGAAGGGGAATGAAAGCAATGTTTCAACTTTCAAGAATCCTATGGAACGCCGTTAAGCTCTCTCCCGTGAGGGAATTTAATTAAATTGACCACAAGTGCCATCCGTATTCTCTGTATAAATATAATTTATAAAAAAATTCAGAGGATCATTGTAAAATTAAATTCCAGTTATGCTTTAGAAATTTTATAAAAAAATACAATCTTTTACTCAATCTTATATGTTTCTTTTAGCTAGGAAGACGATAGTGGAGATTGAGCCGAGTTATTTTATATATAATTCTACGCGGAGAATAAAAATTATTTATTTGAGATTCTAGCTTTTTTTAAGGTGGGTTGTCGTGTAGTTCCATGCATGGACCAAATTCTTGAATTGATTGTGCAATATACAATCGCCACTAGATATATATATAATATATATGTGTGTGTGTGTGTATATATATATATATGTATATATATATGTATATGGCGGTCATGCTCAGTCTCAATCTCATGCATCATCGCTTGCAATAATTTACTTGCGTGAGGCATGCACGACTACGTCAATAAGCACTTCAATTGCTTTCATCATAATTCTATAAAATACAGTGTATGTATTGGCATGGATTTAATACTGGCTACATTACATGTGTTTGTGAGTTCGTTTCTCATTTGGAAACTAATAGCAAGAAAAGTTAAATCACTTAAAAAGAGAAGAAAACTAACAACACGAGTCAATTTTGGCTGTGCTTGTGATGTTTGGGATTCCCCACAAAATTGCGAATTTGACGGCGAGCTATTATCATTCCGCAGATATCTTTTGAATATTATACGACGATGATGATGATGATATATTACTAATTCTTATGTATAGTTGCATGGATGATAAATATATAAACCTAACTAGTCTTTTGCGTAACGTTAGTTTCCTTAATGACAAAGAATTATGCCTCGACAGGCAAACAAATGAGTGAGGCCATAAGTAGCTATAAAGATCCGTTTTGTTTCATCATGGTAACATAAAGATGGGACAGTAAACGCTCCATTACAATCATTATGTTACTCTATAATCGGACGCAATTACATTAATGATACTTCAAGCTATATAGCTTTGAACCAAGATCGTCATATGCTTTGGCTAAGCATGCAATAACCACAAATCGATTGCCTCGATGAAAAATTTATAGGAATGTGCTTCCATGTGTAAATTTTTTGTTGAATTGCTTAATTATAGATACACCTACTCTATTTGTACTCAATCATGGCTTGCTTCTCGGCGATATTCTCCGATTCCCAGCAAGTCCTGCATAATAAAGTGGTTTATGAAAAAAAAATGCAGTTAATTTCTGAATCTGCGGATTCACAAAACTTCTAATCATATCTTGAACCTCCATTTCATCATCTCTAATGTGCCTTTCTTCATTGTTTTCAACATAGCCTCAGTGAACAAGTAAACAGCTGATACAAAGAATTAATATTTCTGTAAGAAACTCCATACCTGGCAAGCCCTATTCTTGGCTCTAGTTTCTGCAGTACTCGGTATATCATGATTGGGCTTCAGAAACTTCTTTTCACGCCGTTCGCATGAGCCCCATCCATCTGAAAACCTTCCACCTCTAGCAAATACGGAAAGTGACAAAAGCAGAGGTATAAGCAAACCTCTGCTTTAATGGATGAAGAATAGATATGATGACATGATTTTGAAACAAAAAAGAACCTACTGCATAAAGGCGCGGACAATGAACTCTGCACGCTGAACATTACGGTTATCATCGTATTCAATTGTCTTGTCTTTAATCTCATAAGACACGTTGAAGTAAAATGATATCTTTCTCCAGCCTGCATTGCACAAGTAACAAGATTGTCCATCCTAAAGTTAATAGCTAACAATTGATCTTAGCAAAATGAAAACGAGACGTTGGCTTCTACCTGATTTCTTGATAAAAGCATGCCCAGATATCATTGTGTAGTCACTTTTCTCCAATATCTACAACAGCAAAAATGGGGAAGCGTCACAAATCTGATCTGATTTGGATTGTCTCCAATGAACGACATCATTCCATAAAATTTATGGAGTCATACCAATTTCACAAAGGCACCCCAGGATAAGCTAATCAATTCATTTCTCGATTTTCAAAGTTCAAATTCAAAGAGGAAACCCAATGGTCCTCGCAGAAACCGACTGAAATTAGGTGCATTCCCCAAGAAAAAAGTTCAGTATCTGAAAATCTACTCACCGCCATTGCAGCGTTCTGGTAATCCTTGAAGAGCGAAACAGTAGGAAACTGGCCGGCCAAGCTATGCCTAGGGAGCCCGCCCTCCTCGTTCCTCGTCACTGAGAAAGAATCCGGCGTGGAATAACTGGTCACATGCTTCACCACGGCCATCGGCGGCGAAGAAGTCGATTGATCGTGTTTAACCGCCGGCGACGAGTAGCTGCTTATTTTCAATGCTTTGTTCGGCCGGTGACTATTCTGCACCACCTCGCCAACGTCGGGGCTAGATCTCTCGTGATTACTACAGCTGCCCCGAGGGTAATTCTGCAATTTCGGAGAGGAAAGGGGAAAAGGAATGGGCGTGAATGGTTTGGTCGCGCGGTGGTGACTCGTAATGGTAGTCTGAGGCGACACGACGGTGGTGAGCGACGAGGCTTTAGCAGCGGCGGAGTCTATCACCGCCCATAGTGCGGCGTCGTCTAGGTCCTTGTCGTCGATGGTATATGCCGCTGGAGAGGAGGACATTTATGTCGAATCGACTTTGAGATCGAATTGAGAGTTCAGTAAAATCGAAAGAGCTCTCATGTCATCGAGGGAAGAACAATTTGAACGTCAAACGATGACGTCACTGAATGGTTGGGCTTCCTCGGTTTGATGTTGATCTACAACGGCCCAATTGCCAACCCTTTTTATGATAGGGCCGGCCCAGAAAACAAGAGTCTTACACCCACCCACCCACTAGCATTGTATAATATAATCCCTTGATTTTCTTACAACACGGGACAAACCTTATCATTACAAATATAATTGGCGAAGAAGACACCAAAAACATTCAACTAGTGGAATGGTAGGATACTTGCTAAAACATACAAATCAAGGCCAGGGCTATCAATTCAACACATCAGAAGACAAAGGGCTATAATAGCTTGATAGTTATTAGTATTACTACAGCATATGTTAAGAAGACAACCGATGATCAACGACCATTAGGCTCAGCATTAGCAGTTGATCGATAACCAAGCTGCTCAAGAAACTTCGTAAGGCGCAAGTGCTTTGCAGCCCACTGTTCGGCCAATTTCTGCTCTTTAAGCTCAGCTTCTCTCCTCAAACCAGCCAACTGCTCCCTATACTCTGTCTCAATCCTATCAAGGGCAGCCCTTTGCTCTTCCTTGAGGGCCTTAATCTTCGCCTCGATATCGTCCATCTTCTCCCTTCTCCTCGAAGCTTTCTCAGATTCCAACTGCAGTTCCACCCTCTTCAACCTCCAAGCAGCTTCCTTCCTATGCGCCGCCCAAGCCCTCTGCCCTTCTTCGATCTCCTTACAGCACTCTATCAGCTCGCCTGCCATGGGAGGAGATATCCCAATTGCTGGGGAAAAACTGCCAACGTTATTGATGATGCTGCTGTGGTCAGAATGCAACCACGGTGAAATCGTTGGTGGAGGCACTTGCTGCACGGTAGTGGCCGGCGATAGGCTCAGAGTCACGGAAGGCGAGTGGGGCTGAGGCCTAACCGTAGGCGCTGCGCTCGAACTTGCTAGCCATGGCGGCAGCACGGATTGAGCGGTGGGTTGGTCGGTGTGGAGAAACCCACAGTTTGAAGAAGGCATGGCGATGATGCTAGTACGTTCTTTGACGAGCTTCTCAGCGAAGGTTTCGAGAAGGTGATCGTACTTGCCCTCTTCTATGATTTTGCTGGTCTCCTTTTGCTTGCTTAGCTGCTTCTCTTTGAACACTTCCCACCACTTGCCTAGCCTCTTGGCGGTTCGACCTGGGACTTGGGCTGCGATTTTCTTCCACTTATTGCCGTGCTTGCCTTGAAGGCTTACGACGAGGCGCTGCTCTTCTTCGGTTAAAGATCCCTTTTTGATTCCTGGGCGGAGGTAGTTCTTCCACCTTTCTAAGCAGGATTTTGGGTCGCGGCTTATGGGTTTGTTGAGGCGATGGGAGATGAGGTGCCAGTCTCTAGGGCCGTATTGGTCTACGTAGGAGTGCAGTAGAGCGTCTTCTTCAGGCCTCCAACGCTGCCTTTCCTTCATATCCTCGCACGTTTAGCTTTATCCATGGCTTTATGATCAAGTTCGTCATGATTATATCTGATAGAGGTTTCAGAACAGAGTAAGCAGTGTAAGAAGGTGTTGTCAATTTATTACAATAAGAAGAGGGAGACAGCAACAGTCACGCTCTGAGCAAGTGTTCAACAGCATGTCCATTGATATGAGGTTGCGTTTCAGTTGAAAGATGGCAACTTTATGTTATAACTTGAACCGAGTGAGGACCGAGGCCATATGCGGACGGATTCTTATGTTTCTATTTCAAGCAAATACTCTTTCTTTCGCATCAAACATACCAAAGAAAACCTTACCAGGGATTTCTCTGCGAATGAGTTTCGTTAGCTTTTAACAGTTAGTAAGGAATGAAAAACACGAAAAGGTAATAAAGAGGGATCTTACAATAAGAAGTTCAAGACGACCAATTTTCTCCACGGCCCATTTCTTGGTTTGATATATGTAGGAAAGAAAGATGCCTCTATTGCACCTATAGAGAGTGTTGCTGAACGTCTACAGTCGGCTTCTTGACTGAACTAAGACGCTACGCACCCTTTGACAAGCGTACCATCTTCATTATCATCAAAAACCAGTTTTTATTTTCTTTTCAAGGGTGAGTTATGATGTAAACATGAATTGAAATAGCATGAAAATTCTCTCTCTCTCTCTCTCTCTCTCCCTCTCTCTCTCTCTCTCTCAAGTTTCAGCTGGTGAGGAATGAGGATGATTGTGAAAAGAGGGAATTGAGGAAGGCAATAAATAATAGTAAGAGGAGGTGAGATTTATAGCAGCAAGCTAAGAATAGAGGAGCAGCCTAGTTCTTTGCAACTATCATGATCATGGAAATAGGAAGGGAGATATATATTATATACTTGACTGACTCCTTTAATATTTCGTCCTCTGCCACACTTGCCATTTTCTGCAAAAAAAAATGCACACCTCGACAAGACTAGACTTGCTACTATCCCACAAAACACCTTCAGTGTGTGTGTGTGTGTCCAATGGACCAATGCAAAGCAATGGACGGACTCCCATCAAATCAAATCAAGAAAAACACTGTTTGCTATGGGCCTCCACCACCACACCATTCAATTCAATTCGAGGACCACACCATTCTTTTTTCCCTCCCACATCTTTTCTTTCCACTAATAATCACTGTTATGCTTATCATTACCCATAAAAAGGGCAATCCAACGATATTAAAAGACGAAGGAAGCATAATCGATCATCTATCGTTCTAAGCTTGGTAAGAAAAGTACTAGTGGGTGAGTGGGGGCAACTGTAGTCCGCGGGTTTCGCGGCATAAGGAGACGAAATTGATTAAGACGCGACCACCAACTGACGACTAATCAATGTACGCCTTTGCTTTCTTTCATTACAGCATGCCATTGCCACCCCCTCCCCCTTTCCTTTCCTTTTTTTTTTCCTTTCTCAGTATTTGTCAGTGATACGTTACGTCTCTTTTCTCCCCTCTCCCTCAATCAAACCCCCCATTTTCCCCCCCACGAATTCACATTACAAGATCCGTAATAATGATAAATATAACAGTACAAGCAAAATCACAGCTTTAGTAGTATCATTTAAGTGTTGCAGTAGTATCACAGTGAAGCACGAGTCGTGCTTTTTTACTACGCACCTCCGTTCTTTTCATTTCACCCAAGAAAGGTTAGGACTTTTTGATGACTCAAATATATTTTCTCTCTAATGGTGTCTTTCAAGAACCGATTACTAAATTGACAAGTCAAAGGTATATAAGGGTAGTAAATATCACGTCCCGATAACGGTCTGAGACTGTGTTTGTCCCCAGCAACATTTGTCGTGTTTCGAAACAGATCCCATTAGCCCCCACCTATGAGAAAATCAGAAGAGTTAACCCAAAAGCTAAGAATTTTTTTTTATCACTACAATTATATTATTACACAATGCAAGTAGCTTTGCTAGCTACTGAAGAGCTGTTGCAGCAGCAGAATCAGACAAGTTCTTGGATGGGTCGTCATCAGTCATATAGGAGGGGACATAGTCTTTGGGCGCTAAAATCATTAATTATTAAAGACGACGTCTGTGTCTATGTGTAATGTGTGTGAAGATAATGGCACAGAAATGGGGTTAATTTTTTGGGGGAAAAAAAAGAGGAAATAATTGATGTTGACATGTCAAACGTATTGTAAAATTGAGGGAGATCCTCATCTGATACTCAAGGGCCCCACCCACCCCAACCCATCTCTGCTCTACCCACTTTTATTTGATAAAATATAAAATAAAGAATGTGACAAAAGTCTTAAGCAATTCATTTCGAAATATATAATTAAAAAAAAATCATTCGGTTTGGTTGAGGCAAGAAAGAATATCTCATCCCAATCCCAACTAGGTAATACTGTTATTTCCAAGATTAAAACAGTGTGTGTAATACAGAAAACTGTTTTAGACAAGTATAGGAGATTAAATTGTACAAACTCTTCCACTAGTCCTAAAGAGGGATCTTCATCTGTTATCTGTCCATTTTTTTTTCAAATTGGGCTTATATTATTAAAACTTTACTCTTGAAATTTGTTTTATTTTATTTCAAGTAGGCCTAATGCCGGCAAGCCAATATGGCCAACCGAGTAAAGTCGGCCCATTGTTATTTGATCTCTTTCCAAATGCGTAAGCCGATTGATGTAATTTATTGGCGAAAAATAATATAGTTATCCATAATAGTAATGAATAAGGATAATTAATAAGATGATGCGTCCTTTTCATAATATTGGATGGCTGGTTTTTTGTTCTTGTAAGTGACTGATTCGCTGCATATGGCTTTAACTAGAACTAGAGCTTGCAATAAAGATTAAGATTTGGAAAGTGATCATTTGTTTTTAAGTTGTTTTGTTTTTTTTTAGTATTCTGCGGAAAATGCGTTGCCAAGAATACAATAGACTAAAATCAATGCTATTCCATAAGGACGCTAGTTGTTAGATCTCATTTATTGCAATCACATGCTATAAAACACAATAGTTTGTTGCGTAATAAATAATCCCAACGCTGCCTTATTTTCCAATTTAACATGCAAAAGACTATTTATGTTCTTTGATTATGCCCTAAAACATCTAATTCTTACCGCTTATAATACACGTGTAATAATTGCATACTGTGCAAAAAATCGTTGCATTGATTATGCATTTCTCACGATTCATTTAAAAAACCTTTATTGGCCACATTTGTTTCTCAAGAAGCAACTCGTGTTAATACTAATGGTAGTACTAAAAAACGATCATTTTGCAAAGAATATCAAAATGGAAGATTCGAGTGATAATGGTCATCGAAACAGACGAAATTCAACAGCAAGCAGTTTTCGTAATGATTGCATATAGATCCCTGAACTAGTATTTACATCATATAGACCCCTTAATTTTTGCGCATTGAATAATCTTTTTGAATATACAATGATGAGGAAAGCGACAAGGTCCACCTCATATTAGTCCGGTGTTAGAAAGAAGACCGCAGCAATCAAGTCAATTTTGCACTCTTACGCAAGAGCACAAAGGTCATTAAAAAAAGAGTTTATTACTGAAATAAAAATAAAAAAAGAGTTCATTGCACATCGAGCCTAAGAAAAGTAAATCCCTTTTATCACCAACCTTCCAGATTTTCCATTTTCCTCGAAAGAAAGCTCTCATATTTTTCTCATCTTCGAGGTTGGTTCCTTCTGTGTTCCTCTTTCCCACCATAGATCTCTTCCCTTTTGTACTTTTCGTCGCTTTTTATTCAAGAACCTCTGTTTCTCTGAACCTTGCACCGCGAGACAGGCTCAAACACACACACACAGACACACAGAGAACCTAGAAGTTAAAAGATTGGGAAGGTTCGCATTAGATCTGGGCCGTGCTCGTCAGGGTTTGTTGGATTTCAGTGAAGCATCTGAGCTGAGGAAGCTGCTCCTTCTTTGCTCAAGTTTTAGAAGAAAGCTTAAGACTTGAGGTTTTTGGAAAAAAAGGATAATCCTTGTTAGTTCTATGGGAATTTGCTTCAGCAACCAAATCAAGGCTGAGAGCCCTTCTCATACCGAAACAGGTACATGACATGAAACTTAAGTAAAGATTCAATTTTGCTGAAAAAACTATGCTGCCTTCATTGCTAACTGTTCTCTCTGTTACTGAATACCTTGACCTGAGATCTTGATGATTGTCTTATGATTTCTACCAAGTTTGCTCGTTAATTCGTTGTATATCAACAGCATATCCTAAGCATTTCTCTGTCTATGTCGCATATCGCATGCAGTTGGGACTTCTTCCAAGATTATAACTGGAGATGGGACCGAACTAAGCAGTTCGAGCAGCAAAGATCCTTCTCATCTGCATCTCAGACCCCTCGAACTGAAGGCGAGATATTGCAATCTTCCAACCTTAAAAGCTTCGCATTCAGTGATCTAAAGTCAGCAACAAGAAACTTCCGCCCAGACAGCGTTTTGGGAGAGGGAGGTTTCGGGTCGGTTTTCAAAGGATGGGTCGACGAGCATACGCTCGGAGCATCGAGGCCTGGGTCGGGTATGGTGGTTGCAGTTAAGAGGCTAAACCAAGATGGTTGGCAAGGACATAGAGAATGGCTGGTTAGTGAAACTTTTTTTCAAAACCTTTGTCTTCTTACTATTTTCTTGCATCTCAGAAATGTAATTGGCATTTTCTTTCTTCTTTTTTCCTGTAATTTGCAGGCAGAGATTAACTATCTTGGGCAGCTTCGTCATCCAAACCTTGTGAAGCTGATAGGTTACTGCCTTGAAGACGAACACAGGCTATTGGTGTATGAGTTCATGCCAAAGGGAAGCATGGAGAATCATCTATTTAGAAGTAAGTGCGTACATTTTTGGCCCGAAATAGTTTCAGTTATCGAAGGAAAAGCTATATATTAAATTTATCTTTTTTGCGGTGAAATAGGAGGATCATACTTTCAGCCACTTTCGTGGAGCCTGAGAATGAAGATTGCCCTTGGCGCTGCTCGAGGTCTTGCCTTTCTCCATGGAGCCGAAACGCAAGTGATTTATCGAGACTTTAAGACTTCGAACATTTTACTTGATTCGGTAAGTATAGCATCTAAAGAATCATGGTGGTAAAATGGTCTTCGGTCCTTAATTTTGCTTGCTATTCTCAATATTGCAGAAGTACAATGCCAAGCTTTCTGATTTCGGGCTGGCGAGGGACGGGCCAACGGGCGATAAAAGCCACGTTTCTACTCGAGTCATGGGAACGTACGGATACGCAGCGCCCGAGTATCTATCAACAGGTACTTGTAGTTTTTAATAACCATCTCCAATCATTGTCTGCTGTTAAGATAAGATGCTTACATTGTGTTGTCATGTGTTCGATTTCTCAGGTCACTTAACTGCCAAGAGCGACGTATACAGCTTTGGAGTGGTCCTACTTGAGATCCTAACGGGCAAGAAAGCCATAGACAAGAATCGCCCGACGGGCGAACACAATTTAGTCGAGTGGGCGAAACCTTACCTCAACAACAAGCGCAGGATATTCCACGTGCTCGACTCTCGCCTCGAGGGTCAGTATTCGGTGAGCCGAGCTGTGAAAGCTGCCAGCCTTGCCCTTCAGTGCCTTCGTACGGATGCAAGGTCGAGGCCCACCATGGACGAGGTTGTCTCAGCCCTCGAACAGATCCAAGATCCTAAGGATGCTGCTACTGCTTCGAAAAATGTGGACCAAAGAGATGGGAAGCTGCTCAACTATCGTAGTAAAGTGTCAAATGCTGGTAATAAGAACGGCGCTGCTGCTGATAAACGCGTTGCAACAGCTTATCCAAGGCCTTCGGCGTCTGCTTTGTAGTGTGAGTACGGTCGAGGAATAGCCCTCTGTTTTGTTTCCTTTATGCCTGCTGCTAGTCTGTAATAGAGTGTTGTGTGCAGATGATGCAAATGTGATGTTGTGAAGGTCATGATCCCCTGTTAATTTTGTCATGGTGGATGCAAGTAAGTCATGTACTTCTACCAAAAACCGAGAAAATAAGAAATATTAGTTTATTCTTACTTTATGACGGAAACGGAAAGGGGATAACAGCCTAACTCGAGGTTGTACGAGAATCTTTTGACAGGGTCAAAAGAAAAGAGAACAAGACAACACAAGTCTTGGGGAGGGAGTTGGAAAGTTCTTCTGTATGCTTTATTATATGTCTATGATTGTTAGTTCGTTTAGTGCACAGTGACGGAAGCAAAGTCAGCTGTTTTTGACTATCAATGAAAAGGGATTTCTGCTCCAAGTGGGTTAGTAGGTATAGCGCGTATATTGTATTGTAATATAAACTATTGCTAGCTCGAAATTGCACTCACAAACTTAATTCTTAATTAGAACCGTATATAGACCAATCAAAAAATTCAAATTGCTTGGATGTGTAAGAGTAGAAGCCGACTTAGCTCAGACAAGCCTTGCACTTCTGTTGATGCCTGATGGATCCTATAAGCAGCAGCAGCAGCAGCTTGGTTCATGAGGAGGTCATTTTTCTTTCATAGCAACTATTGCTGGTGTGACCTCAAGAGACTGGCACATGTATTTTTAAGCTGAATTATGTGAACTAGTCATTGTGTTGCTTGTACTTCCTTGAATATAAGAACATCGTCTCGCGGATTCGCTTCTTCCACACGAACTTTAACCTCGTCGCCCACCTGAACACCGATGGATACCCAGGCAGAACCTTGTACCCCAACCTAAAAGAGGATTTTTTTTTAGCACGAAAATCTCGTATCATTGAGCTTTAGCATATGTAGTTAGTTTGACACCATTCACTTGTGACAGAAACAGAGGTAGTATTTAGACAGACTAGTAACGTGGATGGCTACTGTGTGCGGTTGACTTACCTCCATCAAAAGGATTGCTGCAATCCTGTCCTTGATGAATCTAAGGACCAAGGCAGAAAACTTCCGTTCTTTAGGTTGCCGTCTCAAATATTCAATGACCCAATATCTTAGACTGGTCGAGCTGATCTTTCTTGCAACCCTAGTGTTCATGTTCACCATCGATGCAATACCTTCAAGCTGTCCTGATGAAAAAGGAGGCGTGTCTCCCCTAAGAAAAGCTTTCACCTGCATATGAGGAAGCAATAAATTTCACCCAGTTAAGTCCGCTCACTTAAGGCATTGGAGATGTTACAAGGGACAGATTGCATTTGATACATGCATTCTATGATGCCAAAAGTACCTGGTAATGTGCAAGGAGGTCCATATATCTGCGGATAGGAGATGTAAACTGAACGTACCCAGGAAGTCCTAAAACCCCGTGACGTATAGGCTTCCTGAAATCCATTTCAGCAGCTCGCATTATTTTAACAATGGCAGAACTTCTTACAGGGCCTTCGGGCAGATGGGCAAAAGCAGATGTATCGATGTTAGACTGAGGTTGTCCCCTGTACGGAAGAGGAATCTTGTTATAAGAACCAAGAGTGGCTATGACTTCTCCACAAAGTATCATCATCTCAGACACGAGTCTCATAGCAGGATCTGCCTGATTCTCCACATACAGCTTGATCGGGGGCTCTGGGTCATCTGGATCAGTTACTTTGATTCTTGTTTCTAACGTTGCTGTGTCTATCGCCCCCTATATTACGTATTTCAGAACAGATTGGCAAGTGCTAATAAAACACAATAGAATCCTATCCTAACCAGAAATAGAGTTAACTTGTCCTCACTAGCACAGTGATGCTTACTTGTCCTAGTCGCCATTGAAAACGCAGTGCAGCAGCCTCTGAAAGAAGTCTCAACTCAGACTCTTCTTCCAGGTTCAGGTGAAGAAGTTCTGTTGCACTCTCATAGGTCAGCATATACGTGGGTTTGATGATAGAATTTTCCACAGAGTATTCTGCAATGCTGCAAGAAAATCGAAACTACAAGATCACAACCAAAGACTTCATTGTATGTGAAAGATGAAAATCCCAAGCGTCTAAGAACAGCCTGATATAATTACGTGTGCAGAAAAATAATCGTACAATTGGAAAGCCTTTAAGCATTTAAATTTTAAGCCCCCAGAAAGGGCTTCTACGTCGATCATACACCATCCCATGATGATACAAAGTTTAACTCACACACCTGCCATCAGAATGCAGGATAACAGAAACTGTGACTGCTCTGCACTTTTCACCTTGCTTAAGACTCATGCCTTCCATAGCTAGTTTTTCCGGAAACATGGGATACGTGGCAGTAGGCAAAAAGACAGAAGTACCCCTCTTCATAGCCTCTCTGCACGTCAACATATACATCGTATAATGCCCGAAGAGAATAAATTTGAATCTATGAATTCAAATGTCATCAATTATACTTGTCTATTCTGCTTCCTGGCTGCACTAAGCTAGTTGGATCTGCAACATGGATCAAGACCTTAATGCGACCATCTTGTAGCCTTGTGGCACTCAGTGCATCATCAAGCTGTCAGGATTTTGCACAACAGAAATTTGCAATTGAATTTTCTGCAAGCGAAAAATATAGTATAGTTTCCAACTGATGCCCAAAAACAAGATCAACAGAAGGTATACCTCATCGGCTTCATCAACGTCAATGGCATAGACCTTGAAGTCTGTAAGGTCTTTTCTCTCGACCTGGTAAAGGATAACCACAGTATAATTCAGAAACTCTACACAACAAAACATATATGCAGGGCACTTAGCCGCAAAAGAAGGATAAAACAGGAGTAAAAACAGAGAAAAGATCGACTGAAGATAACGAAGTGACATCAGAAATTAACAGCAGGAATTTTTCTACAAATTTAACAATCATCATGCTAATGTTATATCGACTGAAGATTACAAAACACGCATGAATACCTCATCAAAGTCCGGCGACTCAGACAGAAGACTATCAGCCATTGCAATGATATCTTCCTGGTGATCAGTGCGGATATTTAACTTTAGGAAATCTAGGTTTACATGCACTGGGAAGTACCCAATATTGATCAAGAGATCGACTGCTGATGCTGCTGTTTTGGCAAGACCCATGGCCTTCAGAATCTGCCCTAATAAAAGGTGACAGAGAAGTTGTGTAAGCTATAGGACGCGGTGAAACAAAACTGTTCGAACCAAATTAATGATGAATTAAAAGAAATGCAAGTATAAGATGGTGTAGAATTGGAGGAATATGAAAGAAAAAGTTACCGTCCCAGCAATTTTCTTGTCTTCCTCACTTCTATAGTCATCAAGTGCATATGCTTGAAGAGACTCAATTTTGTGCTTATTTTTTTTGTCGGACATCCATGTAGATCTCAGGGGCTTCGAATGAAGAGGCATTGCCCTGGCAGATTTTAATAACTTAACAAATTCTTCAAGTTCTCTCTCTTCAGCTGCTATTGCAGATTTCCGTCTGGTGAGTTCTTCAACCTGAAACAAATTATACTAAATTCTTGTTACAAACTATGTGACATGCATAGTGTGACACTAGGGAAAGAATCAAAGCAAATGTGAAAAACAAAAAATAAAACATTTAAACGCACTGGGGAAACAGATAAAAGAAAAAGATAAAAAAACACACCTGATCAGCGGATCTAGGTCCATAAACAGAAAATGAACCTTTAGTCTCCAGGGAAGCAAAGTATATGTCATCCTTCGATAGCAATAAATGAGCAGAATAGCTCTCTAGTGCTTCAGCACTACCAAACATCATCTGTAAGAATGAGCTAGCGTCATTCTAGGCATTTGTCGACGTAAAAAATATATGTTGACAGTATACCTCAGCAAGCTCATCCACCGATACTGACTTATTCTTCTCGAGAAGCTCAATCCAAGCAAACTCGAGCAATGCAGGATCCTGAACACATTTCAAGTTTTTACTTAAATTTACTGAAAGTATTCAAATGTGCTTACATCTGTCTTATAATTAATAAAAAGAAAGACGGACCAAATTTTCATGAGCTTTCTGAACGAAGTTTGCTATCCCCGAGTGGTCAAAGTTTGTAACACCAGGAACAATGTAAGTAATTTGCTGAGGCTTAATAGATGTAACGACACCATTCTGAATAAGCGAAAACAGAAATTCGATAACAAGGAAATGCGGATGGATTACTAAGTCGCAAAAGATCACAAGTTCGAACGAGTAAATTGGCATTGATGAATGTTGAAACCTGATCAGCAACCATCCAATTCTTCTTCCCATCTGGTCTCTGTGCAACTCCAAGCAGTACCCTGTCTGAATCTTTCCTGAACTCCACGAGCACTCCCTTTTCTAGCGTCAGTTTTCCTTTAATTTTGGGTAGCTCAACACTGCTTGTGAGTTCCAATCTACAAGACGATTCCCAGTCAATCCATAATTTCAAGTTTCCGTATCGATATCTAAATTAAACGTATAGTAATTGCTCACTTGTTGAAGGCGACTACGCCGCCACGCTTGCCCAGCGACTGGAGCTCGTCGAGGAACAAATCCCCCCAACTCCGGCCCGAGCTGCCACGTGTCGCATATCCTCTCGCATAACCGAACGGATAAGGATAGCGAAGCCGAAGAATGGTGAACTGCAATTGTATAGAGCTGTACCGAAGGTGGGGGGCAGGTAAGCCTAAGCACCTGATGGTGGCGGTGAGCGGCGGCGACGCCGCGGAGCAGCAGCAGCGAAGCACTGCGGTGGTGTTCATCACCCGAACGGCCGTCAGAATCAGCTACTTCAAATGGTGAATAGAGGTGTTAAGCGTATAAACCATGGATAGCAGGGAAACACAACAATCTTTCGTATGCTTATTAGTTCACGAAAATGGAAGAATTCTTCTTACAAGCATAACGCATAAATTTTCCTTTATCCAAATTTATAATTATTTATTGTACTAGCATCTCAGTTTCGGACTTTCTAATTGGGCCCATTGTTTTGCCAATTGGGATATCTTCCCAAGGAAAATGGGCCAATCTGGAGTGACCTGTAGGAAGAAATGATGGAAAGTTTAGCATTTTTACCGTTATGTGATTCATGTATTTCCTTGTCCCATTTGTTTGTGGACATTTGAGAGTTGGCACGATTTTTAAGAAACTGATTATTTAAATAATATAATACAACTAAAAGGTAAAAAATTGTATATTTTGACACGTCTTTTAGAATATTTAATATTACTATATTGATTGTTGTGATAGTTTTTTGCTAAATTAGGAAATACAGAAGTTAGCGTCTAGCGTGATGCCCGATATAGCAAAATGTAAAACAAATGGAACGGAGGGAGTATTAATTTCCGTTGCACATACCATATTGTAAGGATCATTACATTACACGTACATATATTATACTAGTTTTTTGCCTATGCAATGCACGGATCTCAGAAATTTTGTTTTTTTTTTAATTATGGAGCTGTTTTTATTAATTATGGAGTATATTATAAAGTTTGAATGCTTAAGATGTACGGGTCTTAATTATGTGTTATTAATGTATAAGTCTCAGAAAAAATATTTTTCGTAATGATGGAGCTGTTGTTTTAATGATTATGGAGTTACAATAATATTCTAAAGTTGAATGTTTAAGATACACATACACGGGTACGTGTGCCAAATCGTTGATTATATAGAACATAAAATTAATATATGATATATGAATTGATAAGTCCCGCTAAGTGTCATTTAATTTCAGTTTCAAAGCAGTGCTTCTGTAGACCAACATTTTCCCAATGAAACTCCGAGGAAAGAGATTTCAAAAGAAAAGGATTTTGTGGTGTTGGTCTCATCGGTAGAAGAATGTGTTGGTATAACGCTGAGTTCTAAAGTAGGAAGATGTCCTGACATTCTTAACCTACAATCAAAATCAACGAATGCAATGAAGGAAGTGGTTGGCTTTATGTGTAATCTGCATTTAAATGGACTGAAGCCAAGTTCTTAAGCTGTTTTAATCAATGTTATTATCAAGGATTTCATAGAAAAACATGGTTAAAATCCACAGGGATTTCATAGAAAGAAAAGTAAGAAATAATTAATGGGAGAGTATTATTATTATCTAATAATGGCCGAGTACAACGATTTTTCAGTATAGCCTTCTTCATAGAAACAACATGATAAAATTTCTGTTAAAACAATGTAACAAAACCATATCAAGACAATGCTAATCAGAGAAAGACACAAGAAAATTCCTTTTTGAATAACACAAAGTATCATTAAATATTGATATGCACCACAATTCAACGAACGATTAGTAAAGCAGCTACTTAAGAAAACATAAGGTAACATGCATGCTTACTACACCAATGCATGGATGAACTCTAACTGCAACGTTCATCCCAATCCCCGTGATCCTTCACCCTCGTAAAAGCTAAGCCACCATTATACTCGATCCATGACCGCATTGTGAACCTGCGAAACTCACCAAATTAAGATTAATTATGGTGAGAATAACTACATCAAACTGACATAACGTATAGGAGAATTGACTGAATCATTTTAAATAAAAGAACAGGAAATTTTTGAACCTAAATTTCTATTTTGTATATAAGATGTAGGGTGATAAAGGAATAGGGATAATCCTAATATATCAGAAACGGTCAAGTTCAAAGCAGCGGTGGAGTAAAGAGTTGATGCAGCAAACTGCATAGTTTACATTGAAGAAAGCAAAGCCCATAGGTGTTGTATTGACGCAACTGTGATAACCAATTTGGTGTGCCTTAGATTCCTTGTCAACTCCTATGGTTTGGCTGATGCCCCCAGCAAAGAAGACCAGAAAGAGGGGATTAATGAGAGGAGAACATCACAAGTTTTCATGGTATCAGAGCAGGTCGACGCTCAAATTCGATCTGATTAAGGGGAAGAAATCATCAACAATTATGAATTCAATCGCATTTCGCACTTTGGCAGTTCGCAAGTTCATATCTGAAATCGTCTATTGTGTGTTCTGTTAACCTGATGGCTCTTCGAAGAGCAGATGGAGAGGGAACGCTTGAGGAAGAATTGATGAATTGCGCCGATGTTTTCACGAATAGAACAAAATCCTGGTATATTAATCATCGCAGCTTAATGAGATGAATTATTGGAAGTTATTGGGCCATGCGTTCTTCTAGGGCCGTCTAATTGGCCCGATAGGACTTCTCGGGCCAAAATAATCTCTTCTCACTTTTTGTAAAGTTAATGATAGGCCCAGAATAAAAGCCCAATTTAATTGAATATCGTCTTCTACTATACTACCGTGCCTTGTTGAAATTAGGCTTTTGATACAAATCATTCTTCTTTTACCTCATCAATTATTCGCAGAAAAGGAAAATACACCAAGATATTCGTCAAGGTAAAATCAGCAAAGCAAAAGGCCCACAAGGAAGGCGCGATCCACCTTAGAAAGACATGAAATCAGAGTGTCTTAGTTTCTAACTGATCAAGAGCTGAGAGCTGAGCTCATAGTTATTTAACGCCAGAGGCGCAAAAAGGCGATATGCCACCGCCTTGCCTCAAAGGCGAGGCGTAAATAAGGCGACCGCCTCATAGAACCGAGGCGAAGTTTATTATCCTAATATTATATATGCTAATATTTACTCACATAAATAAGCAACATTATAATATATGAATAATCAATTAAGTGATATGATACATATATATTATATAGCATTGTTATAAATATATTTAGTTTTATAGAAGTTTACAAGCATAAATGATTTTTACAACAGATTTGATTAAATAAAAATGTGGTATTATACACTATATTGAATTTCTTTATCAAAGAATTAAAAATAGTGTTAAAATAGGGTCCCAAAACTAAATAATTCATTCAAAATATTCAATTTTACAAGCCCCATCTAAAGCCCATTTAAAATAAATAGGGTTATCATATTATCTTCTTGACAGGGCATCACCCGCACACAGCCACCATTTATCTGCCTGCAATACATTGTTCTTCACCAGGGCGACCGCCTCACCGCCTAGACGCCTCAACGCCTTACAGTGAGGCGTCCCCTTGGAGCCGCCTCTGCGAAGGTTTCCGCCTCTAAGTGCTCAGAGGCGATCTGCCGTCGCCTCACCTCGTTCACCGCCTAGGCGTGCCTCAAATAACACTGCCTGAGCTGTCCCTTCTTCTTCACATCTCCTCCTCGGTGGTTTACAGTAGGTCCTTTCCACTATGGCCGGCCCCATCGTCGGCGGTCGCAGGGGTCTTCGACGATTCACCAACCAACAGGTCTCTGACAAAGTGGGTACGGTATGTGTGCTGCGACACCGTGGAATTATCATTGTGTTAACTTCCATTCTGCTGTCCTTGAGTGCATGAAGCCAAGCGTGGAAGGCCATTTCATCTGTCAGGATATCTGCAATGATGAATGTGTCGAGAGAGTCGCCGAATGGCTGTGATGGAACTGTAATGTTGGGATGTAATACCCGGGTCCCGTAAGTAAGCCGACCAATAAATTTGCATGCATATTACGTGATTATATGACTGCATATTTTTATTTATTATGTGTTTATGTGGAATAATGATTTCATGACGAGTATTGAAATTATAATAATGAGAGGAATTCTTGAAGGATTTATTTCGAAAGATGAAGTTTCGAAATTAAGGAATGTGGAGTATGTGAATTTTCGTTAGGACTAACATGTGAATTATGGATTCAAGGGAGGAGAATTTCATAACTTAATAATTACTGTAATAATGGGTCTTTGTAAAGATTTTATCAAAGGAGAAAACCTTACGTGATTTAAGATAGGGATTAGGTTAAAGTATTTTGTCATTTACCTATCATTAACCTCAAGCGGACGAGATAAAGAAAAGAAATTAAACACCTCATTTGGTAATTAGCGAAATTAGGAATTTAGCGAGAAGCTAAAGCAGAAGTCAAACTCGAGCTTGGAGAGGGTATAAATTTCTTACCTTAATCTTTAAGCTTTATGTTATGATTTAGTATGTTTTAAGTGCGGTAGATACGAGAAGCTAGATCTGTGTAAGTTTTATACAGGTTTTTAATTTTTGAAGGTTCAAATATATTTTGAAGTTTTTAAGGCGATCTTTGTGTTCTTGAGAAAATAATTTTTTGATCGTGGGTTTTAAGGTTTTTGTGTAAAGTTTCTGTTTTTGGATAGTCAAGTGAGATTTTGCGAATTTAATAAGTTTTGCGAATGGTGTGTGAATTTAGTTAGTTTGCGAATTGTGAGAAAATTCGCAAAGTAGAAGTGTAAAATGGATTCGCAAATTGATTCGCAAATTTGTGCGTGTGAAGATTCGCGGATTGAGTGAGTATGCAAAATGACTTTGCGGGTACTGTTTGACTAATTCCATTTCATGGGTTGTGTTTTGCAAATTGAGAGGTTTGTGAATTGAGTCAGCTTTACAAAGTATACCAGTTCGCGAATTATGTGTAAGGCAAAGTAGACTTCGCAAATTGTATATATGGGTTCACGAACTTGTGGCGTGCGAATTAATTTTGCAGGTTATACTTTGCGAATCCATAAGAGTTTGTGAAACTAGAGAGTGCGAATTGAGTTTTGCGAATTGGGACTATTACTTCGCGAATTGCTTTTGTGAACTATAACAATTTTGCGAATTGTTTTTGTAAATTAGAGACTTTACGAATAGTATGAGAGTTTGCGAATCTGTGTAACACTTCGCGAACTTGGTTACTGTGTAGAATTTCGCGGGTTTATGTAATGCACCATTTATCTGCCTGCAATACATTGTTCTTCACCAGGGCGACCGCCCTACCGCCTAGGCGCCTCAACGCCTTACAGTGAGGCGTCCCCTTGGAGCCGCCTCTGCGAAGGTTTCCGCCTCTAAGTGCTCAGAGGCGATCTGCCGTCGCCTCACCTCGTTCACTGCCTAGGCGTGCCTCAAATAACACTGGCTGAGCTGTCCCTTCTTCTTCACATCTCCTCCTCGGTGGTTTACAGTAGGTCCTTTCCACTATGGCCGGCCCCATCGTTGGCGGTCGCAGGGGTCTTCGACGATTCACCAACCAACAGATCTCTGACAAAGTGGGTACGGTATGTGTGCTGCGACACCGTGGAATTATCATTGTGTTAACTTCCACTCTGCTGTCCTTGAGTGCATGAAGCCAAGCTTGGAAGGCTATTTCATCTGTCAGGATATCTGCAATGATGAATGTGTCGAGAGAGTCGCCGAATGGCTGTGTTGGAACTATAATGTTGGGATGTAATACCCGGGTCCCGTAAGTAAGCCGGCCAATAAATTTGCATGCATATTACGTGATTATATGACTGCATATTTTTATTTATTATGTGTTTATGTGGAATAATGATTTCATGACGAGTATTTTTATTTATTATGTGTTTTGTGTAAAGTTTCTGTTTTTGGATAGTCAAGTGAGATTTTGCGAATTTAATAAGTTTTGCGAATGGTGTGTGAATTTAGTTAGTTTGCGAATTGTGAGAAAATTCACAAAGTAGAAGTGTAAAATGGATTCGCAAATTGATTCGCAAATTTGTGCGTGTGAAGATTCGCGGATTGAGTGAGTATGCAAAATGACTTTGCGGGTACTGTTTGACTAATTCCATTTCATGGGTTGTGTTTTGCGAATTGGGAGGTTTGTGAATTGAGTCAGCTTTACAAAGTATACCAGTTCGCGAATTATGTGTAAGGCAAAGTAGACTTCGCAAATTGTATATATGGGTTCGCGAACTTGTGGTGTGCGAATTAATTTTGCAGGTTATATTTTGCGAATCCATAAGAGTTTGTGAGTCTAATGGGCATGTTTAATCAGAAAAATATTCTGAGTCTAATGGGCATGGTTTTCCGTAACGCCCGATCATAATTTGTTCCTCGGTGTTTTCAGGGGCAAATTACAGTATAGGCAAACGTCCTCTTTGATGGAATTTGCGAACGAAAATTTACGTAGTCAATTAATATAATATATAAAATGATTTTATGGTCTTTTCGTGGTTAAAGGACAAGATTAGGAAACTCACCAGACTAGTTAGCAATTAGCTTAAGGACGTCAGGTAAGTGAAAATCTCACCTACAACACATAATTTGTGTTATATGTATTTATTTTATGTGACTATGTGCTTTGATGTGAATATGTGGTCATGATTGATGAAGTGAAATGTTTCGATATGCTTTTGCATAGTAAACATTTATTGAATTATTATGTGACATGAGCATGTGCATACACGAATGATGTGAAGATTAGAAGTATGAGTATGCACAGTATATGATCGTCTTGAAAACAAAATATGTTTGAAAACATTAGTATTTGATGTAGACTCATGAAGAGTCATAGTATAGCTACTTCTACAAAGGCACCATGACGGGGGTAAACCGTCGAATGTATGTACCTAAATTATTTAGGTAGCGGACGAGGGTCACCTGTGGCGTAAGCCAGAGTGCCAGGAAAGGCAACCGCAATGAAAAAGGACGATCGCCAGATAGAGGGCGACCTGGTGAACGATAAAACTGGAGATAAACCCTAGTTTATCTTAACCAGAGTGGGCTGACTATCGTATTGTATCAGAATAGGATTTGAGCTCATTTTATGGTGGTGCGAGTAGTAAGTTAGCTATGGGCCTGATAGAAATAAGAAGGAAATGGAAAAGAAAATGATGAAAGAAATATGAGTATGTGAGTATTAGAAAGCACTGGCGCGGATGCCTTTGCTAGTTGACACGTGCATACATGCATATTTCCACTTACTGAGCTTTATAGCTCATCCCATGTTTTTATGTGTTGTAGACGCAATGAACACGGTACGTGAACCTGTGAAAGGCGAGGCTGGTCCTTCTGGAACTTCCGGTGACTTTTGAGGGTGGTGTGTACATGGATGCGACCTGTGTGGCGGGTGTTATGTAAATTACGCTGTGTTTTGTAAAATATGTTTGTATTGTATGTAAAACATTCGAATAATGTTTGTATTGTAAAATAGTAGTGTGTGGTGAGTTTTGTAAAATCGAAAAATTCTATCGGTATTTCGTATGTAATATATTTATATTTCTATAGTCACGTCAGTTAGTGTAAGATAATAGTAGTAGATGGCGGGGCGCCACATGGGAGGAGGTTCTTGAGTTACCCCTGTACTCATGACGTATGAAAGAGACTGGTGGACAGGTGCGTATATTGTGGGAGTGGGGTGGGATTGATGCATTGGCGCTTTGCAAGAGGAGTTTCATTTATTTTCTGTATCAATCGATTAAAGAATAGGAGGGAAATGGTCGTCTGATTTTGTTTGACTCTCAATCTCACTTATATAGACAATAATTTTGAGCTCGTGATAGCAACATTCTCATTGTTGGTTACAAAAATGGTTTTGAAATCCATTGTTAGTACTTGTAGCAGCGATGAAATAGGTTTTAGCTTAAAATCCACTGGGACGATTATATCCTCATTAACGAACAAGTTTTAGCTTAACCTGTCAAAATGGTTTCTAATGACTAACTGCTTTTATCATGCATTGGTTAGATGTCAAAACAGGTTTAGCTAAACCTGTCAAAATGGTTTCTAATGAGGACATAATTGTCCCAGTAGATTTTTAAGATAAAACCTATTTTCATCGCTGCTACAAGTACTAAGAATGAATTTCAAAACCATTTTTGTAACCAACAATGGGAATTTGCTATCATAAGCTCAAAACTATTGTCTATATAAGTGAGATTGAGAGTCAAACAAAATCAAACGATCATTTTTCCTCCTATTCTTTAATCGATTGATACAAAAAATGGATGAAAATCCTCCTACAAAGCGCCAATGCATCAATCTCGCCCCACTCCCACAATATACTCAGCTGTCCACCAGCCTCTTTCATACGTCACGGAGTACAGGGGTAACTCAAGAAGCTCCTCCCAACATATATTACAGCTCCATCACAGCCATTCGACGACTCTCTCGACACAGGCCTAGGAGGTTTTCCAAAGGGAGAAGTGGGTGGAGACGATGACGGAGCGGCCGGCACAGGCGAAGGTTGTCCAAAGGGAGGAGTGAGCAGAGACGACGATGGAGCCGCTGGCGCAGGCAGAGGTTCTCCAAAGGAATATTTGCGATGAGTTTATGTTATGACGGAACTATATTTATTTTTTTTCCCTCCTTTAGCCACAGTATTTCCGTCTCTTTTTTGTAAAGAAGCTGTATTTATTTTTTTTTTATTTTCCCCCTCCATTAGCGACGGTACTGCCGTTGCTAATTTCCGACGCTAATGGTACGGCGGCAGCTTTTATGACGTGGTGTCATGTCGGATTTCTTACAAGCGCGCATGTCAGCGGATCGCCTGCCACGTCAGCGGGTTTGGGTTACAATACCGGATCGGGGCGTATATTGTCATAAAAATGCTTACATTTCAGAAGTTATTGTTCATATAATGCCATCATCTAAATTATGTGTTCCCATGTTGCCACCACCCCTTAATTACGGGATCAAAAAAATAATTAAACCTTATAGATATGTGACAAATTACATACAGTAAATAAATGAAGCTCTAAGCCAAGGCAGGCGTCTCCACTTGAACAACCCCAGTTGAGTAGTCATTAGTAATATCAGTAGAAGCAGCAGATGATTCCCACAGCTGTGGAATTGCTTCCCTTAGATTATGAATGCTTTCGAGTGCATAGTCTGCTCCTTTCACCCTCTGCGATTTACCAACCTGAACATATAATTAAATTAATATTGAATTGAATGTCCAATTTTATGAGTTTTCAAAAACTAATGATTTTATTTACCAGGACGGTATCCATTCCCAGCCGCTTGCCAGATTGAATGTTTCTCACACTATCCTCAAAGAACAGCTGCAAGAATAATAACATGGAATAAAAGATTGTGTAATCATTCCACTATCCATGCATATGTATATATATAAATATGTGTGTGTGTGTGTGTGTGTGTGTGAAAGACGGAAAAAGGTGTTGAAACTCACAGTTGTGTGTGGAACGATGTTGGCTATCTCAAGAGCCCTTTCGATGGAAGACTCAGACGGCTTGCAGACGATTGGAGTCTTGGGCAAACAAATAAACGAAGAAGATGATCCTTCTGCTGCTACAGCTAAGTCGAGGAAGTGTCCAATGATATCGAATATTCTTTGATGGCTATTACAACCGTTATTCGAAGGCAATTGCCTTGACCGGCCAAGAAACTCCCTATCATCCTCATCATCAGAAGGGACATTCTTGTGGGAAGGATTGAGGGTTTCGAAGCAGATGATCCCTTCGAAGCAGTCTTCAAGGCCCAGTCGATCGAGGACTTTGATCGCATGCACTCTATCAGCATTTGTGAATATCTGCAATGTAAATAACAATAGTAATAATAATAAAGGGGAGTTTGTCTTTAAGGTTTTCTTTCTTTCTTGCATTATTAGTAGGGACTTACGACTTTGCGTATGGGCAGACTCAGTAAGAGGCTCCTTAAGACAGGGTCGGGCTTTAGATTCTCGTAGGGCAATCTACCGTGCACGAAGCTGTGGTACTCATCGTAGTCGAAGTCATAGCCAATTGCCTACGCATATAAGAAGAAGAAAATGTAATTCGTAAAATGAGAAACAAAATGAGCTCATCACAGATATGATCAATTGGGCTTCACCCTAAGGCCAGCCATTGTGGTGCCGTAGTTTTTATAAAGGAGGTTGCACAAGTCTGGGATTTTTCCCTCGTCGATGCGTAGCTTTTCGATCATGTAATCTGTGATTCAAGATAGAAAGGGAAGGTTAGGACTTCTTAAAGATCGGACACAATTTCAATACATGTATGTAGTTTCAGTTAATAAGATCAGCATGTCATGAAAGCATTGGATAATAATAAAGTTAACCTTGGATGTTCTTGAGAACTGATGCTGCTATGCCAGAGGCAAGAGGGTAAAGGGTATCGTCGAGGTCTAAACAAACAAACATATGCGAGAAATAAAGTTTGTGAAAAGATCGAATATTTGGGAACTGAATTGATGATTTCATGGTAGAAAATGAGCTGAATTTAATTACCAAATAGAAGGCAGTCATATATTGGCCTCTGAACCACTTGCTTGTACTCCATCGTCGTGATGATAATCAAGATACAGAAAAAGCTCGAACCTGGAAATATATCGAAAGTGTCGTGGTTGCGTTAATTATAATCAATCTCTGAATCATGTCCTAGAAAAAACTCGTCTTCAAGAAAAAAGGAAAGGGTCTAAGATCATTGAGGATTTTTCGTTAACTCAGTTTTTCCGCAAAGAAACTTGAACGTAATTACATTGGTTCGATAATCTATCATCCTATATCAATGATCAATGCTTTGGTATGTTGGCGTTTTAAATATTCTCCGCATTTCTTCATGTGTGTGATGCATTCAGGTGTTTGCATGGAAACAATGATAAAAAAATATGCAAGAACCCATATATAGCAGGAATTTACCACAATCTTATTGAAATCAGAAATGAAAGATGATGAACAGAGAGAGGAGAGAGGGAGAGAGAGAGAGAGAGAGATCGAAGGAGAGGGGGAAGAAAAATGATGGCAACTAAATGGCTTAAATAGAGAAACCATTGCATCTTCAATGTGAATATTATCAATTGACTATAATTCTAGAGAATTCAAATACTTGTGGCTCTCATTCATATTACCTTGTCACGAAATAATTATACACAGAGAGATGGATATATTTGATTTCCAGCTACAGAATTTTGTCGGATATTTTTTTCGTTAGTTGGCTTCAAGTATTATTATTACATTCTGTACTGTCCCCATACATGGCATGGATCTTTTTATTTCTAGTTAACACGACCAATGTACTCCTTTAACGAACTAAGTGCTTTGTGTATAATAAGATCATACTTTTCAAATTGAAAGGGGCGTGACAACAATTATTGAGATCAAGTTGGCTATTATCTTTTCTTTAAATAAGAGCTGGTTGTTTGATTTATAATTGCAGACCCTTGTCTAAGTCTCCAATATGTAATCTTATGTCGTTTTATAATACGTGCCATGGATATAGTAGGAATTTTTGTATTTTATTAAATAAAATAATACGTTACGTAGCGAATCCAATTATGCTAACTTCTCAATTATTTGCTGCGCCTCTCATGTCCTTCATGGCTGGGTAATCTGACAGTGACATTCCATATGTACTCTGGTTATCTATCATGAATATATATACATACTCTTGTTATCTATCATGAATATATATACATATAATATACGTTTTCTGATAATTCTTTCATAGCCAAGCCACGATAAATATGATAATATTACTTGCATAGTAAAATATAGAGAAGGAAACTATCTTTTTTTTAGTTCTTAATCGCGGTGCGGTATCGCAATGCCAATGAGGTGTGATTGGCATCTTATCATCATCGAGAGATGTTGTTGAAGAACTTTTTGGAAGATTGTGCCCCTTCCACTCATTAAGCATAAATACTCTCTATTCAAGTTGTAATTCTTATATCCTATAACAATTTGCAAATATACTGGATTTAAATATGTACCACATCATTTTGTTCCGTATGAGATGTTACAACCAATTAATTTTAACGTCCACACTCGCTTCTATTTTGTCTTAATTCCTTGTCCATGTGTTGGGAAATAACTCGAACCATATGATTACATGGCCGTCTCAAACTCACATAGCATACCTAACAAAATATACTGTTTTGTTCTCATTATACCGCTTCTTCAATCAGTCTTTCTTATCCTTTCATGTTAGAGCATCTGCTTCCCAATTATTCGTTAGTTTCTCACGGGCTTTATAGTTTGACAGAGAACCAAACCAATCATTCTATTTTTTCAAGTCAACTTCATCAAAAAATTGTAGAGTTCGTCTTTCGACAGAATACACTTACATGGAATCCTACGTTTGATAAAGGTCTTAACATATACGTTACAATGATATGTTTGGCATGTTAACTTATATATTCAACGTTAAATTTGAATTCACATACAGTATATATTATCTTTATTGTAAACTAGCAAGGGCAAACAAAGTAATACACCAAGCTGAAGATTGGCGAATCTATGTTTTGTGACGATTTGTTCGAAAGATACGCCTAACAACATACGACCATCAGTGCATATTTAGGAGCAGGAGCAAAGATATCCCACTCCAAGCTGCCGAATTGAATAGCTGTGGCAGTGATTTGGGGCAAATTTTGCGAATACATCGACAAACGCCTCTTTCTTCTTTCTTCCTTTACGATTTTTCAGCTTTGAATGATTTAAATATCAATTCATATATGGCCTACGCTGGAACTGTTTCTGGGTCCAATGGGGGTGGGGGCGGGGGCGGCCGGGGTGGTGATGTTCCATCAGTTTTAGCATCGCTATTCTCCTTGCCTTCTTCTTCTTCGATGAACCCTTGTTTGAACCTATCGTAATTAGTGGGCTCGCTCGCCTTAAAGGGACGCTCGCCGAGAACTCTCACCAAGTCCTCTTGGTGTAAGACTTCCTTCTCCAGCAATAGCTCAGCAATCTGAGCGACGTGCTCTTTGTGCTCTCCTATCAGTTCGAGGGTTTTGGCGTACGCTTTTCCCACCCATTCCCTCACTTCGGCGTCGATGATTGCAGCTGTTTTGCTGCTATACGGTTTGCTCATCTCAAATCCATCGTCCCTTTGGGGGAAGGAGAGGAGGCCTACTTTATCGCTGAAGCCATACACTGCCACCTGGGCATACGTCATCTTCGTCACCTTCTCGAGGTCGTTCTGGGCGCCCGTTGAGATCTTCCCAAGCAGAACCTTGGAGATATATACGTCCAAAAGGGTCAATAGAATACATAACAAGATTCAAGAAAATGGTGTGATCACCTGCTCTGCTGCCCGGCCACCTAGAGTCATGCAAGTCATGTCAAAGAGCTGCTCTTTGGTCATCAGGAGATTTTCGTTCGGTACATATTGAGCAAATCCTAGGGCGGCGGTGCCACGTGGGACTATTGTAACTTTCAGCAGCGGTTCGGCGTGTTCGAGAAACCAACCAGCAACTGCATGGCCTGATTCATGATAAGCAACAGTACGGCGTTCTAACTTGCTGATGACCTGTACAAAGAAACGCCAAACATTAGCATGTTAGCAAATAAAATTGATGTATCCAGCTAAGGACGGATTAAAACATCTTTAGATATTAGTTATACCTTGTTCTTCTTCTCAAGACCACCGATAACGCGATCGATAGCTGCCTCAAAGTGTTGCATTGTTATTATAGTCTTCTTGTTTCTGGCAGCAATTAAAGCAGCTTCATTGCAAACGTTTGCAATATCAGCGCCAGCAAATCCAGGAGTCAGGGCAGCAAGTCTCTGGGAGTAGAAAGATGGTTCTTTATCAAGTTTCAACTTCTTCAGATAGATACGAAAGATTTGATCCCTGCCCTTGATGTCGGGCTTATCTATGGTGATCTGGCGATCAAATCGCCCAGGCCTTAACAAAGCTTTGTCCAGTATGTCGGGTCGGTTAGTTCCAGCAAGAACAACAACGCCAGAAGTAGTTCCAAATCCATCCATCTCCACGAGCAGCTGATTTAAAGTACTTTCGCGCTCGTCGTGACCCCCAGAGAACGCCCCACGGCCTCTTGCCCTACCTATTGCATCTATTTCGTCGATAAATATTATGCTTGGTGCGCACTGTCTTGCCTCTTGAAACAGGCTTCGAACTCTCGATGGTCCAACCCCAACAAACATTTCCATAAAATCTGAACCAGATATGGAGAGGAAAGGCACATCAGATTCTCCAGCTGTTGCTTTGGCCAGAAGCGTTTTTCCTGTACCCGGGGGACCGACCAGGAGAGCACCTTTAGGTATTTTGGCACCAAGCTCCTCATACTTTTTAGGATTCTTCAGAAAATGCACAAACTCCATGATTTCTTGCTTTGCCTCATCACAACCAGCAACGTCTTTGAAGTAAACCTTGTAGAGAAAAGATATAAATTTAAATAGATTCGGAGAAGGGAAACGCAGCGCACGGTCCTTATAAAAATTGGTCTAAGTACAAAATTTGACTGGGGACAAGAACAAAATATATCCTAACCTTATTCTTGGAATTTTTATCCATCTTTGTAATATGTGCTTTTCCGATATTAAATATTCCACGGCCACCTTTTGCGTTAGGACCTCCAACGCCAAACCCAGTTCTCCTACCCATGTAGAAAAGGGTCCCCAGAAGCAATAATGTTGGAGCAAACTTCATCAACTCTCCAAACCAGTTCAACTCTGAAACATATGTGACAGGGACATAATTATGAGGGTCAATTCCCAAAGCTTCCTGGGCTTCCTCCAACTTCTCTTCAAATGTTTCAACACTTCCAATGTTTATATAATACTTATAATGGCTCTGCCTCCTTCTAGCATTGGCATCTCCAGTAGTGTCAGTATTGATTTCGCTGCTATCCAGGGATGGTCCCCTAACATACACTTTTGCCACAGATTTGTTCGAAATAACTATATGATCCACAAGGCCTGGTTCAAGTAGAGTATTCTTGAACTCTTGAAAACTTATCTGGAAAAAAATGAAGATTAAAGAAATTATCAGAAACATAGACTGAGGACGAGGTCATGGTCAGGAATGTACGCATCACAGTTCTATATGGTTATACGACAGAAGGTTAGATAAGGAATTCACCTGCTTCTGCTCCTGAGAGTTTGTAAACATGGATGCTAGGACAAACGCAAGAATAGCAAGTGGTAACTGCTTTGGAATTTCGGAATTATTCCACGGTCCACCAGTACTTGACTCCTCTGAAAAAACAAGGAGCACGAGACGAAAGCCAAACAATAAGCTAGTAGCATGTTTATAACAGCTAAACAATACTACAGCATGGGAAAAAGGGAGGAACCGAACCAAAAAATATGCGCTAAGACAGCATTTATATACCTTTATCACTGGATTTCTGACTGTTTTTGTTTACTCGGGGAATTTCGCTCTTGTTCTTCGGGTAATAGTTTTCATAATCTAGACCAATCAGATCAAACCAACCAAACATCAAACAGCGTAGAAAATAAAAAACAACACATCAAATACACAAGCCTCATTGGGATTATAACTTCTCACTCTTTTTCTTTGGTGTTTGGCCGCAGAACAACCTACGAAGCCTAGGACTGAGGAAAGGAAACTCGAATTCCTTCGAAAAATTACTCATCACAACGCGTTTACCCCCTCCAATCAATGTAAAGTAGCTCCTCAATAACCCCAACCCCACATTTTCAGCTGATCGAGAAGCATTTAAACTTTTGCTCACGATCGATGACCGCACTGCGTGGCTTCCCGAAATAGCACTCTGACAGCATACGTAGAAGATAACGAGAAAACAAATAGAAAAAACTCAAAACCCTAAAATGATAGCTTTGCGTGGATAACAATAAAATTTGCAGGAACAAACAAAGCAAGCAAACGTCCACTTACTGCCTTTATTGCTCCGCAGTACGATCGATTTGAAGATCGTCCAATTCGCGCCAACATGATTATGGTTCGCTGATCAGAACACAGAACCTTAAAACATCGATTCCAGTACGAAATTACGAAACAATCAAATCCTACACCACTCTTTAATCGCGAAGGGGAAACAACGAATGACAATTCTACCCCGACGATTCGCGAGTACCCAAGTACTTTATCGTAATTGCCCCACTGGCTCCGTTGATTTGCTTCAAGAATTATCCACCCACGTCTTAGCGGTGGGACCCACCAAGGAGTATCAATGGGCTTCGACGCCCAACAAATTATATCCGTGGGCCGTACACGCGCGAAAATCAGATAATAAAATAATCGTTTAACAGATAATGCTGGAGAAACAATTATCTGGTGCGACAAGTCCCACCATAACCATTGCGCCACCTTCCCTAAAATCAAGCTCAGTTCCAACCGACGACAATCCTCAGTCTCACTTGTTACCACCTCAGTTCTAGCAAGTTTGCTTGTGTATTTCAATTTTTTAAACATTTCTGTATATTATTTAAAATTAGTTAGTATAGTAGAAATGGCAAGCATAGTCAGTAGTTGTAGCTTTTTTCGGGATTCTCTATCATTAAACCCTATCCCCGCGCTCAATCCTTCCTTCTCCAAGATAAAGGCAAAGGTTGAATATTGCCCGTTTCCTCTGATTTTGGTTGAAGCTCTGTTTTCATATGATGGTACGTTGTAGGTTTTTTTGTCTAACGACTTGTTTTTTTCGTGGGCTGATCGAATGTGAGCAGCGGCGCTGTTTTTCTGTGAGCTGCCAAACGAGCACGGAGCGACGAGCGATGCCGAGTGGCGACAGAATGCTGGTCAGTGTTATGGGTTTCTCTTTATTTGAGGTTGAATGAATGCTGTCTGATTGGTCCGTCGCAGATTGTGGATTATTGGCAGTTTAATTTCTTTCTTTTTTTTCTCACGTTGGCCAAGAGCATTGGCGTTCCGAAAAGGTTGTTTTTCTTTTTGCCATCCTCATATGTTGTGTAGTCTCTGAAAACTGATGAGATGAAATGTTGGCTGTGATGGATTTTAATTTTTAACCGATATGTTTAATACTCTGCCTCTGGGACTGAAGTTGTATGTGGGTAATTGCCAATCCACCGATGATTGAGCGGTTCAATTTAAAAGTTTGAGCTTTGGCTTTTCCAGGTTTTTGTGCCGCCCCATCCTCTCATTAAGCATTGGGTTTCAGTTCTTAGGAACGCAGAAACTCCTTGCCCAATCTTCAGTAAGACGCAAAACTTTGCTAAAATATCTGAATCCGTTAAATCAGCATAGTAAAGCCTCATCTAAGCGCAGTATGGATAGGTTGTTAGTTCACTTGCAATTTTTAGCCGTATGATATCATTCTAAATGGAGATTTTGTGGTTTTTTTATACTCTTTTAGGGAATGCCATGGCTGAACTCGGTAGATTGCTAATTTACGAGGCATCAAGAGATTGTTTGGTGAGTTGATGTTTATCGTCTGTTTTTCTTGTTCCTGAAACTTTCCTACACCATGTTTATAAAGCAATTCTGAACTACTCTACCGAAAAGTCTCTTTTGGCATGCCTTGTATTTGCCGAAGTGTTTTCCGCTTTTTGAAATGTTTGGTTCTTTTAAGCTGTGACCAATTATAAATGCTTGTATTTCCGCCAGCCAACTATTACAGGGGAGATTCAGACGCCAATGGCTGTTGCCTCTGTGGAATTCATTGATCCTAGGGAACCTATATCGGTTAGTCTCTTTCCCTCTCTCTCTCATCTCGCCATATATATGTATATATACATATCGATATGTCTATCTATCTAAACAGTCATAACAATCTCGCACATTGATTGATTGTAATCATGTGTTCGTCATGCATTATTGAAAACAATTAATTTTCTTTAAAAAAAAGTCTATTTGTTCACCATCTGCTCTACAGATCGTCCCTATACTGAGAGCTGGACTTGCTCTATCAGAGCATGCACCGTCGATTTTGCCTGCTACAAAGATATATCATCTAGGTAATAAGCTTGCTTTTAATTAATGGACACTGAGAAACGAGATAATAACATCATTATACCGTTCTCTTCTGTGTCTTACAACACTATTGTCAAAACAATTTATTCTTCTGTCATGCAACAGATGCGTAAGAATGTTCTGTTTTACTAAATTCTCTAAATAAACCATTGTAGGAGTCAGCCGAGATGAAGAATCTCTTCAGCCAACTGTATACTTGAACAAGTAAGCTTACTCTCTAGGAATTTTGCTGCCGGTAATATTTCTTCATAAAAAATGCTCTGCTCCGAGGAATACATCAATCAATCGTTACTCAGATTTCGGCCGTCTTAACAGGTTGCCTGAGAAATTTCCTGAAGGCTCTCGAGTGTTCGTCGTGGATCCAATGCTTGCAACAGGTAGATGAATAACTTTAGCTGATAACACAGCTATTGTTTTCTTTTTTCCCCCCCGTCTTTTGACAAGTCAATTTGTAAATGCACGATTTTAGGCGGTACGATTGTCACAGCCCTTGAACTGATAAAGTCACGCGGGGTTGAAAACAAGCAGATTAAAGTGGTTGGTTTCTATCTCTACTCGCAGTTAACTGTTCTTGTTTCTGAAAATTCTGCAAATTGTTTCAGATATCTGTCGTTGCCGCTCCTCCTGCACTTCAAAAGTTAGGCGAGAAATTTCCCGGGTAATGGCGTATTTCTCAAATTATCATCCATATTTAGTTGATATCTTTGAGAAGCTGAATAATGTTTTGTTCGTACTCGCCAGGCTTCATGTGTACGCCGGAATGCTTGACCCCACTGTTAATGAAAAAGGGTGAGATAATGAAGTTGAAAAGGACTGATTTAGTTAACTGGTTTCTCTCATAAACGTTTTCTTGAAATTTTCCAGGTTGATAATCCCTGGCCTGGGTGATGCTGGTGATCGCAGCTTTGGCACGTAAGTCTTACACTACCTATGTTGCTGTAAGACGCGAATTAAAGACTGCTGCATATACGTGTCAAAAGTATCTATGACATTTTTTTTGGATATAATTACCAAGTTCTAGTTTCGACGGGTCTTTAGTAATTAGTAGTAGTTTCAATTCACTGTTTTTTGCCTGGAGATATCATATTTTTGAGACGTTTGTGTTTACGGCGTTCTTGATTCTAAGTTATGATGAGAGAGAGAGAGAGAGAGAGAGAGAGAGAGAGAGAGAGAGAGAGAGAGTCTAAATTCCTACCACTTGACATTGTTAAAAACAATATAGAGCTCTGATCTGAGCTGAGCTAACAGAATACAGAATCTTCCATATAAATCCCAGTGTCTCGGAGTCGGACCCAAATCACAAGAGTAGCCATTTACAAACAAAAAAAAAGTAGTTTTTCGAAATTCCAACTACTATCTAATTTATATCAGATTGGAGCACCTGCAATGGAAGAAACTAAACATAATAAATCATTTTGATGTCGTCAGAATCGTGGTACCGACGACGAAAGGAAACATGTCAAGCATACACACTATACCTACAAAGTGCAATTACAAGGGGTAGTCTACATTTTCGGACAAATGTACGGGAGTAAATCATGATGAATCTCATTAAATGGAAAGGCAAACCGAGGGTAAAAGCAACTCACACATTAAGACATCTACAGCTCACTGTAATTGCGCCAAACAGCACGAAACTCCTCACGGAATGTGTTCAAACGGGCTTTCAGGTTCGGCGTCCTAAAGGTTGCATGAATCACAGTGGCTTTGAAAGAAACATAAAACAGATCAAGAAATTAAGAGAATTAGCAAAACAGGAAAGAATATGTCAGACTTCAACCAAAAATATTAAAAACCGTGTGTTCCACTACCAAGGAGGCCAATGGCGATTGCCCACATGACAGTAATGATACCACAAGAAACAAACCAAAGGATAAAGCTCACTGCAGAAAGAGCAAAAAACTTGCATGTGAGATTAAATGATCAAAGCTCTTGCGCAAATCGTAGAAATAGAAATTATTCACCTGCAAATGAAACTAAAACAAACATCCAACGAGGCCGTCCACATATGTGTATAGCTCGTTTTGATGATGGGCGCCCGCGGATTACAGGCCTGATCAAATATCATCCAAGTGAGGATCAACACCACGCAATTTAGGGAAATAAAGGCCAAAAAATTTACTTACGTAAGAGGAGGTCTCATTTTGGCAGCTAAATGGGGAGAAAACTGCCTCACAGTTCGTGTAACTTTTTCACTGAAAGTTCCAGCAAAGCTGCGAAAGAAAAATTGTAAAACACACAGTGACTTAACTAGTAAGCAAATATAAGATTTACTAGCCCAGTAGCATGAAGCAATAACTGACATCCAACAATAGAAGTATTCTTTCACGATATCCATCAAATAGAGCACAAATGCAACTAAAATGGGAACAACCCACAAGTCCAAGTTGCGGAAGTAGGATAGCGTGAAACTTCAGAGAAACAGTGTAGTTAAGATATGAAACCTATCATTCAGAAAAGCAATGCTGAGGGCTGTCATCAAAGCAGCAACAATGGCCAGCGGACTCCTCAGAAATCCCAACCCTAAATAATACGGAAATTCACATAAAACAGCATGGTTAACGCAAGCCACTGCAAAGTACAAGCATGAGTTAAATATAGTGATTAGCATTCTTACCAAGAATTAGAACAATCATGATGAAATAGTTGGTCCTGTAGCTGCAAAAAGAAGACCAAAAAGTATCAGCTCCCTTGAAACAACAGATCTAGCAAATGGTTGCTTGCATGTATTTCGCGCACACACACAAATGAGACGAGTTGACTAGTTCAATAAGTATTAGCAAGTGGGAAGAAACGGTGATATGCATGATTCTAATTTTCCTTTTCCTTTTTCCATCTAAAGAAGAACATTGCAACTGTACAGTTATACACTGCCCTAGAAACTGATAGCACCCACCGAATTTTCCTAAAGCAACTCCGAAAACCACGAATCATAAAATTTTCTAGATCCGTCCATCGTAGGGCAGACCCCATTAGCAACTCACCATTCCGAAGATGATCATGAGAGCAATAACAAATCTTTAAATAAACATGATTATCATCCAAAACATTGCGATTTAGCATAATAATCTAATCCAAAAGCAATAGAGAAACCTACGTCGCTACTTAATAAGAGGGATAGTAGTCGAGGTTCCAACTACTAGATGAACAGCACAAAAGAAGTCCAATCGATCAATTACGATGCAAGCTAGAATCAACAGCTTACTAGTATAGGTTGCACTTGAGGCGACTGTTCCATTTTGCCAGTGAACGAGGAACGGTGAACCGAGAGAAGAATTCAGACAACGGACGCGGCGGCGTCGACCAATCAACCTCTCGAAGGGCTTCTACGAGATCCTCAGCAGTCACGTTGCCCCAGTCCATCTTCCAATGATTGATCGCGAGCGAACCCCAGGGAAATCGAGCTTCAAAATTGAATACCTAATCAACCGTGGAGATGAAGATTATAGAGTGATGAGAGAGCAAACACGCTCAAAACAAAGATTGGTAATTTGGTATACAATTGCTGAGAAATAGCTGGGTTCTCTAATTTGCGAGAGAGAATGAGGAGAAAACAAAAACAAAAACAAAAATCAATAAAAATAAAATTATATATTGTCTGAGCCCGGGTTCGAACAGGGGACCTCTAGTGTGTGAGACTAGCGTGATAACCAACTACACCACCCAGACCTATTCCTTGTAAATAAAAGTGATATTTATATAATCTAAATAAATATATAATACAAGCCCTAGCGTAAGTGTCCGAAACTCCCGCGTGCGGAATGTAACAATCAAGAAATATCGATCGGGGAAGAACCGTGCCGCCGCTTTTACACTCTCCACTCGTTTCTGACAACAGTCCACTGCTACAATGATCGAACAGTGAAGATGTAATCTTTCTCCCTCGGGTAATTTCACCTCCCATTTCGCCCCAATCGCAGGAAAGGAGCCACGAACCAGTCGCGCACGGTATAAAAGCAAACTTTTTTTCCGTAAAACTTTCGAGCCTTTTCACATTTCCGGCGACGATTTGATCTTTTATTGTGTGCTTCGTTTCGCAGCTTTTTGTTGCCGGGATCCGTCTACAACTGGTATACGATCTGTTATTAACTGTTTGTGACAATGGCACGTTGTTCGTCAAGCATTAGAGCAGCCCATTTGCAGAATTTGCCAAGTGACGTCATTTTATCGCGGTGGCTTGCCAAGTGTTCGGTGCCAGTTAATAAAGCTTTGTTTTTCCCTGCTAATGTCACTAGAAGAGCGAATAGGAGTTTTCTGCGTCACAAGAAGAGAAGCCATATATTTGTAGTTGTTGCTGAACTGAATTCAGGGGGTGACTCCCAATTAGGCCCTTCTTTGTCTACCGTAAAAGACACTGATACTGTGGCTAAAGATAAGAAAGCTGTGGAAATGCAATATGGTGGTGGAAGAAGTGGCAGTAGTTGCGATGGTTGTGGCAATGGGGTTTCTTCAGTTGATGGCAATGGCGGCAATGGGAACATTCAGGGCGGTGGTGGTGATAATGGTGGCGGTGGTGGTGGTGATAATGGTGGCGGTGGTGGTGATGATGGTGGTGGAGGTGGTGGTGATTATGAGGAAAAAGAATTTGGCCCAATACTAAAGTTTGAGGAGGTTATTAGAGAGACCGAAGCAAGAGGAGCAAAACTTCCAGCTGACATGATGGAGGCTGCTAAGACTGTGGGATTAAGGAAAGTGCTTCTTCTTCGATACTTGGACATGCAGGTGTAATATATTTCACTTGTGAATCGTTTTTCGTGTGCTGATCAAATACCTAGCAGTTGTTTTTTTTTTTTTATGGCTAGCCTTTGAAACTGGCAATTGCATTGCAGGGGTCTGTTTGGCCGCTTGGATTTCTGATGAGAACTTGTTCCATGCTCAGAAATAGGATGCTGGCTGATCAATCATTTCTTTTTAAAATTGGATCAGAGGTCTTTCTCTCTTGTTTTCTGTTTTTTTTTTCTCCAAATTGGCTCATACCATGGCATTCAAGCATTTTCGATTTTGAAAGGCATGGTTTGGTTCAATAGAATCATCATAGATTCTTTTGTATCAGATCGTCATAGATTCTTGCTGCGCAACGTTTGCTGAAGTCAAGAAAAGAGGGAAAGATTTCTGGGCAGAATTTGAACTGTATATGGCTGACCTTTTAGTTGGGGTAGTTGTTAATGTTGCCCTAGTTGGCATGTTAGCTCCATATGCTCGAATTGGACAGCCTTCCTCTGCATCTCAAGGGGTTTTCGGACGTTTGATGAGAGCATATGGGGCACTACCCAGCAGGTAATTGTTTTCACCTTCGTTCATCATTGATCAATAAACTTCAAATCTATACTTACAGTTGATCCTTACAGTGTATTTGAAGCAGAAAGGCCTGGATCTCGATTCTCAGTCAGCCAGAGAGTTGCCACATATTTCTTGAAGGTTTCATCGTTGACCCTCGATTCTTGAATATCATCTCCTAACAAAAGACGAGAACTTTATGTCCCTTGTCTTCTTTCTTTATGTATGCTATGGTGCTATAACATCGACACTGAATATGGTTTTCAGGGTATTCTCTATGGACTAGTAGGATTTGGTTGTGGCATCGTTGGTCAAGGAATCGCTAATTTAATAATGACCGCCAAGAGGTATCTTTTTTCATGAGATCCTATCTTGCATCAATATTTAGTAATGACCGCCAAGAAAGATTCATTACTTGTTTATCAGGAGCATCAAGAAATCAGAAGATGACATCCCAGTTCCTCCTCTTATAAAAAGCGCAGCACTTTGGGGTACTCTTTCCCATCACCGTTTCTGTTTGTATGACTGATGTGATTCGATTTCGGACCAATTTTTTGCAGGAGTTTTCCTGGCAGTTTCTTCCAACACTCGCTATCAGATTATCAACGGGCTGGAACTCGTAGTTGAATCCTCTTCATTGGCTAAGCAGATTCCCATCGTTGCGCTGGCGTTTACAGTCGGCGTTAGATTCGCCAACAACGTATATGGCGGGATGCAGTTTGTCGACTGGGCAAGGTGGTCTGGCGTGCAGTAACAGTATGCGTAATAACCAGTCTTTGTCTGCCTCCTCTGTTTTCCTGATGATCACCGTATTGTCTAAAACTTCATTGACGTATCGTTACAACTCAGATATGAATGATGCTGGGTCGTTATTCAAGAATATGTATCGAAGTTGATCACTGTTTCTAGTTTCTTTCACTGTGGTTTCTCAGATAACATACCTTCTGATAATAAATCATGCTTATGGCTTACATATCCAACAACATCTCTGTTCGAAACTTTCATATTACATATCAACGAAACCAACGATCATGGTTTACGCAGGTTTTCTGATGAAGAAGGGTAAAACACAAACAAGGAAAAGATCGTCATCATCAATCAAATGCAAAGCCATACTTACCATCATCTAGCAAAGTCATATCAAACATCTCTGAGTTCCTACTAGCTTTATTCCTCCGTTCATTCCCCCAAGAATCGCCACCATTATTTACTCCAACACCTTTCCTACCATCTCTTCCCCTAATTCCCTTCTTCTCCACCTTCCCGTTATCAAAGCTCTCACCTTTAACCTCCTTTACAAGACCAGAATCATCATTGCCACGTGTCTTCGAACGCCCATTCGAATGCCCTTTTCTAACCAACTCCTCGGCATCACCTCCCTTCCTTTCTGGCAATAAACCCTCTCCCTCGGCTTTTCCGTACGGCCTCACGCTGTGAACAGCCCCCTTTGGGAAAAACCTCGACGACGGCACACCGTCGTTATCCGGCCTGAATAGCTGAGGCCCGTCCCTCTCCGACCACAAATCGAGCCCGCCGGGCTTGTGAAATCGGTCAGCCAACACCTTCAGCTGCTCGTCGGCGCTCACGGAGAACAGATTCGGCGGCTTCTCAACGGCCTCCCATGGACGTTCGAGCTCGGAAACCGCCGCCTTCAGCTCGGCGCGCTTCCGCATCTCGTATATCTGACGCTCACGGCCGAGGCGAGCTTTCAGCAGCTGCTTGGATTTCTTCGCCTGCATGCGCTTCCACTGCCACTTGGACACGCCGCCGGGATAAGTCCGCGGTCCGCCGCCCATTCGAATCGGTTGCAGGACATTGTGCCCGGCGGCGGCGAGGCGGGGGAGCTTCGTAATCAGGGGTAGGCTTGTGGATAGGGGTTTTAGGGATGATAACGATGAGAGGGGATTCAACGTAGACTCGTGGAGAAGCTTCGTCGGCATGGATGTAGACGATAACATCCCTAAATTTTGAGAGATTTTTTAGCAGTGTCGTCAATCTTGCGGCGAAGCAGTGGTGGTGGTGGACGTGAGTCAGCATTGATTTCTTATTTTTATTTTTGTTTTTGTTTTTATATAATTAAATTTAAAGTGTTCTTTTTGGGCTGGGCTATTGAATATATAACAAGGCTCGTTCATCACTTTTATGAGCCACGCCAATGGCTTTGTAGTGGATTCATAAAAGAAAATAAAAACTAAAAATTCGTAAAGCGAGTTTATTATGGTAACCATCTCGCCAAATGCATTTATATATCAAGTGTAAGGACAAAAGAGATCATAAAATCTCGTAATTACATGTAATAATAAAATGTTTATGCAGCACACAAATTAATCGCTATACAAATGGATGAATAGTAAAGCATCATTGACCGTGCTGTAGTTTTGACCAAACAGTTCAACCACAGACTGCTCAGAAGAGGGCTTTGCAGCAACCAAATAGTGTTTCCATTGCTTTGTCGAGGAGTTCATCTTCCTTCTATTCTTTCTATGTTGTCTGATTGAGTAATAATCTAATAAGTATTTCTGATATAAGCTCACCCATTTTTTTTTTGTTATTTTTTTCATGGACACACGAAAGTATTCATGGAAATCGAACAGCATAGAAAGGACCACAGTGAAGAGTGCACAGAAGAGTTGGTGGAAAGCTTTCAAAGAGGGGCGAGACAAAAGGCATGTTCTGCTCCTAGTAATAAAAGATGAGAGAGAGAGAGAGAGAGAGAGACAGAGAGAGAGAGAGAGATGATATGTTAGCTATTTGATATTTATTTCTCATGATATGTTGTTTTCTCATCCCCTACCCCACACCCCACACCCGACTTAAAAACCCTAATTCCAGCTTTTATATGTATATATATAAATATATTTCGCGTTAAAATAAAGTGTGTGGGAAATTGTGCAGTGGCCAAACCCCAAGAATGAATTGAAAGTGAACAGTCGAGAGTCCTGCAAGATTTTCTGCACTTTTCGATAGATGGGGAAAAAGTAATAGGATAATTATAACTAATCTGCTCAACACATGAGATGTAATAAGATTAAGCGTAATCGATCCAAAACACGTAACTAATAGTTTCTAAGGATGGGGCCAAATAATGTCGTGAGGGGATGGAAAGTCATGGTATTGGCACTGTCTAATAATAAATGCGACGAGGGATAAACAGGAAGAAATCAAAAGTTAATTCTCTGCATGGCATGCAGTGTCATGTCTTTGTAAGTGAACATATGGATACTTCTTATTCTATTTATTTTTTTATTTCTAATGAACATATGCATAGAGAGACACACTTGAACTAACCTAGCTATAGATACGGATGCAAACAATAACACCTTGCATTGTACTAATGGAGTTGGGTTGGGTTGTGTGCATTAGAAGATCAGAATCGGGTCAGAGGGACAACCCGAAATAAATGCTAAATTGTTTCTTTTTTTTTTTTCTTTATTTTAAGCTTATCTTCGGGGCTGTGCTTCTGTCGGGATATCTCCCTACCTTTAAAACCATCCCTTTCATCTCTCTCTCTCTCTCTCTCTCTCTCTCTCTCTCTCTCTCTCTCTCTCTCTCTCTCTCTCTCTCTCTCTCTCTCTCTCTCTCTATATATATATATATATATATATATACCTTCTTGTATGTATATGTATACTATTACGTAGGGAAAGTTATTGAATAGAAAAATGTATAATACGTATATGAGGACCCTAATAAACAATAAAAGTACAGTTTGTGCCAAAACCAAGGTTCTGAAGCCGGGTTTTCGAACCGGACCGGAAATTTTACTGGTTTAAGGTTTATTGGTTTAACCGGTATAGAACCGGAATCAAACCGGAGTTAAACCGGTATCATTAGATTATAAAAGTATATATTTTATGAATAAATCAATCAAGTTAAATAGAAAATATACATATGGACTTTTTCGAAATTCTAGTTTTATAAAATTAAGGGGGAAAAATTAATAAAAGTAAATTGTATTGGAGATTAAAAATTAATTGTACATGGGATGTGAAGTATTAAACCTATCAATTTGGAGGTCAAAATTAAATGGAAGGAAAATATTGGGCTAATTCGGGGGTCAAAATTAAATAGAAAGAAAATATTGAGCTGATAATTAATTATAAATTCGAAAATTTTGTGGCAAAATAGAACTCGAATCCAGGCCAAGCTATTAAATAATTGAGTGCATCACCACTATATCAACCCAACTTTTATGTAATATAATTCTGTTTTACCGAAGTTAATTAATAATTAATATTTTTTTTCTTTTTTTTTTAAATTAAAGAAGACCATCGGACCGGATTTTTGACCGGTCCGGTCGGAACCGACCAAAACCGGCCAGTCCGGTCCGATCTTCAAAACCATGGCCAAAACGCGAAACAAGTTAAATTAATATAGTTATGCAGTAGTACAAGTACAAGATATGTAATCTAGTGTTTTGCTGAGTAGAACATAATATTTTTCTTCTGACTAAGCATTAAAAAGAAAAGAACATAAAATTGAAGCATGATAGGTCCATTATTTTCCTCTTCCCCAGTAACATACGCTGACCAATAAACATAATAAGACCAAACACACTTCGACTTCCGCACTGTATATGTTTATGTGTGTATGTATGTAATAAGTACATACGCTCTTTCACAATACAAAATGGACCTTAGTCCTTACTGCTGTTTGTTCTCTTAATTCTCCTTCAGTCGTCTGAATATTATTAATGGCGCCTGCAATGATGCAAGCATGAATGGATATAAGTAAGCACTAATATGCACATATTTATATTAATAGATACGTGCTATTGTTATACATAAAAAAGATCAAATGATGGCCATTAGAGATCGGTGTTTGATATTCAGACATGCATGTTTTTGTGTATATGAGATCAGATGCACTGTTCAAGCGTATTTAAAGTTGAGGACATCATTGCATTGCACGGCTGTGTATTTATTGTACAAATATTATTAACGGAGAAAAAAAATCTATAATTTTTTAAACAAAGATCAATAGGGTAGGTCATTGTACTTGGCAATGGGCCTTGTGTAGCTTTTACCCTTCCATCGGTGTGTCGTATTTATCTATCTATATAATGTCACTGGAAAACAAAAATAAAAAATTACATTAGCGATTTATCAACCACATTCAGTGAGCATAAATGTTCTATAACATCATAAAGAGAATGAATAACCAGATTTCAAATCATTGCGGTGCAATAAATTCCGATGTCTCTAACCTCCATAATGAGTGATTGATGCGCCAGGCACGATTCAAAAAACAGCTTCAAGACAAAAGATAAATAATAAATTAACGATTTAGAAACTCAACATTTTTTAATATTTCAAATTATCATGATGATTCCAATATGTTTAGCATTCGTATCTGGTGGGAGTACACGACATATGTAAGTAAAAACAATATAATTAAATATATTGAAGTAGAGCGGGGCCTTTTCTCAACCCATTGAGTCATTATTAGTACTGTTGGCTCCATCAAATAGTACGCGTACGTTTTTTTTAACTTCTCACCTATTTACTACTCTTTTAGTGAATCCTTGTTTTCTCCAATAAATCTGAGAACACTTCCAATTTTATTTAATTTCTAACAAGAAAATATACGAAAACCCTAGATATGTAGTGTATAACGAGGAGAGGACATTTACCTATATAACAAGGCTAAAATTGTTGATTTTTCAACATACCCACACATGCCGAGAGATGGAGAAAATGATTTTGATTTCCTCTTCCAATGATGTAAGCAATGAGGCATTGTTGTTTGTCATCTTCCCATGGCAATTGGCTATAAAAGGGGGATGAAATCTTCACTTGAAACCACCCCAAAACCCCAACGAGAGAGAGAGAGAGGGGAGAGAGAGAGGGTGGAGTGAGAGAGAGAGAAAATGAGAAAGAAAAGAAAAAAAGAAATCTTGTCTGGGTGGATAAGGGTGAGAGCAGGTGTAGTTTTACTGGGTAGTTGAGAGTGGGTACAAAAACATTACCCGGGTGGGTAAGGGTCTCGGGGTTTTGAGTTTAAACACGAGCGTTATTTTGTACGGTGTAATATTCTTCAATATAGTAAAACTATTGTCTCTCCGTGGATGTAGGCGGTATTGGCCGAACCACGTAAAAATCTCGGTGTTCTTTCGGTGTCATTTCGACTTTAATTAATATCCCGATAAATTGTCGCGGGGTCCAAATACAACTACCGCTGGCCCGAAATTAATATTACAGCTCAACCCCAACAAGTGGTATCAGAGCCAAACTATGCTGGTATTCTGAGTATGCTCTGTGGTTGCAGCTGAGTCTGAACTTCCACATCAGAAAAGATATCAGAAGGGAATATGGATAGGGGGGAGCCGATGTTAGAGCGAGGTTCAACGAGGTGATGCCTTGTATTGAAGAAATAATGGTACAAGATGGTTATCGTTGATGGGATGCTCGGTGTGGGCGGAGCTTGTGCGGCGGTGGAGTTTTGGCGAGTTATGGCAATAGTGCTGTGAGGCAGGTCGTTCGCCTTTCCTGGGAAATATCTGATCAGTACTATTTGGGCCGGGCTGTTAAATCTCTGCAAGGATAATAGTAACGGATGACAGCAAAGTGCGACAATGTGCTGATGCGGGAGGTTTCACTCTGCGGCAGAGAAGAGTGAAGGATGTGCTCGTTTGTCAAGGCTGGGTGATAAGCTTTGATGGGAGACGAGGAAAAGTCGGAGTAAATGACGGAAATTTTGGAGTCAAGATGTGTCAGAGAGGAAGAAGTAAGGCCCTCTTGCTTCTTACCTCGCTTCCTGATTCTGATGATAATTTGATCACAACCATCCGGTACGAGACGGTGCAGACGGTGGATGGTGGAGTCAACTCTTTTGGAGCAAGAAAAGAGAAGGCGGTCAAATTATGGTGATAGTCGGGCGTTGACTATTTTTTCAAAGTGAATCATAGAGGAAGGTGATACGCCAAGGGGATTTGGAGACAGCAGCAGGTCTAAATCCAGGTGGCGGGAAGGGCATGTGATGCCACAAATGTGGTGAGCCGGACACATCAGGAGAAATTGTCCGAACATGGAGGAAGAAGGACAAGCGGCTAGGAAAATTCCACAACGGAGGTAGCACACAGTTTATCTTAGAGACGTTCTCACAGTCTCTAATGATGGCGCTCATTCTCAGGAAGAAGGATATTAAATTCGAGTTTGCTCCAAGAGAATATTTTGATGCGTTCGGGAAGATGCGAACGATTTTCGATCTCCATGGGCCGATGGATATCGTTGTGTTGTTCGGTGTGTTGAAACGAGGAACGTCAAAATGGTTGGTGGAGCGGTGCGCATTTTGGGTGGTGTGACGTTGTCCCAAAGTTGCGTAGTTTTTAATATTCTTGAGCCAGTCAAATTCCAGGGCTATGGGGTTTCATAGCAGGGGGAGTCTGAGAAATCACACATGGTGGAAATGGTCCTACAGAAGGGAGAAGAGTGCAAAGGTTTGTATCGTCTGGACATGAGTATGGTATATAATACTCAGACTTCGATGGGTTCACGAAAATCGCTCGAGCGTGGTATAAAAGCAGACGATGGTGAGAAGGAAAATCCTGCCGGAGAAGGGGTTGCATCGAAGTCCCTCTTCGGAAATCGACGGGTCGAGTCGATTCAACATAGCTGCACATAAGATTGGCTGTTGAAAGAATCAAGTGGGTAGGACTGAAACTCTTGATTCGGATTATGTGTAGGTGCTACAAAGGAAGGCCAATGGACGTTCGTGGTATTTACGAACGGGTTACCCTTATTCTCGGGTTCACTGGAATGCTCTCTAAAGAATGCGTAGATGTTGAAAAAGGGGGAGAATTGTTGATTTTTCAACATACCCACACATGCCGAGAGATGGAGAAAATGATTTTGATTTCCTCTTCCAATGATGTAAGCAATGAGGCATTGTTGTTTGTCATCTTCCCATGGCAATTGGCTATAAAAGGGGATGAAATCTTCACTTGAAACCACCCCAAAACCCCAACGAGAGAGAGAGAGAGGGGAGAGAGAGAGGGGTGGAGTGAGAGAGAGAGAAAATGAGAAAGAAAAGAAAAAAAAGAAATCTTGTCTGGGTGGATAAGGGTGAGAGCAGGTGTAGTTTTACTGGGTAGTTGAGAGTGGGTACAAAAACATTACCCGGGTGGGTAAGGGGTCTCGGGGTTTTGAGTTTAAACACGAGCGTTATTTTGTACGGTGTAATATTCTTCAATATAGTAAAACTATTGTCTCTCCGTGGATGTAGGCGGTATTGGCCGAACCACGTAAAAATCTCGGTGTTCTTTCGGTGTCATTTCGACTTTAATTAATATCCCGATAAATTGTCGCGGGGTCCAAATACAACTACCGCTGGCCCGAAATTAATATTACAGCTCAACCCCAACAAAAATCACTTAAAGAAAATTCGGTTTAAAAAAAAAAAAAAAAAGAGGAATGATCAACAAATACAATAAAGTGTTCACACAACACTCGCACACACATACATTTTTAAGTTCCGATCATTTCATTACACCGTACGTAATCCATAAAACTCAACTATGTAATTAATTAGCACTAAACCCTAACCAATCAACTATATATAAAGAGAGAGAGAGGGAGAGCCCCAAATCATACGCAATAACTGATTGGCTTTGTTTAGCGTTAGCGATAGACAGCAAACACAAAATCAAAATGAAAAAAAAAAACGATATTCAAACATAGTATAATAATAACCGGCGACGACGCATCAAATTCAAGTTGGACGCCCATGATCGGCCGTCGCCCTAGAAGCGTGCTGAAACCCGCCGAGCTGAGCCGAGACATGGTTCACGGCGAGAAGCCCACCTGCACCACCACCGCCGACGTGGTGATCGTAACCGCTGATATTATTACCACCGCCGCCGTTACTACTGTTATTATTAAGCCCGTCAAAGGCGGACCTCACCGCCTGCTGCTGGTGGCTCGCCGCCACGACGTGGTGGTGGTGGTGGGGGAAGAACTGATGGTGGTAAAAGTGGGCGGCGGTGGTGCTGTTCTGGTACTTTGAGAGCTCAGACTTGGCGCAGCTGAGGTCTATCTGAAGCTGCCTTAGCTGGTGCTGAAGGAGGGAGATGACGCCGACGCAGCCGTAGACTGGGTCCCTCAGGCGCATGTCGGCCTCGTAGGCGAGGGAGTTGACGGCGTCCTCGCGCTGGTGGGGCTGGAGTTCGTTGAGGAGCTTTGTGACGTTGCTGGCGCCGAAGACTTTGTGGACGTTGGCGAATTTCTGGGGTTGGTCAGGTGGGAAGTACGGTGCGAAGACGCACTCGGGCTGGCACTTTCGCCGGAGGAATTTGCAGGCGGCGCACGGCGAGGTTGAAGAGGCCATGTACGGCGTGCACGACTTGTTGTTGTGGCGACTGTTTATCTACACGGAAAAGGACAAAAAGGAAGAAAAAGTACAGTGAGAAAAGATGAACTTTTGTTTTTCTTTCTGTCATTTTTATTATTGGAAGAAAGGAAAATTGCGTATTTGACTATATGGGTAGCTACGATCTATGCATCGGCGAGAATTTTCTAACGCGCCTACATCTCTCATTTCGAGAAAATGAACGAAAGCTGTAAAACTTGATGAAAAGGAGTAAAATGAATGAATAGGAGGTTCTTTGAATGGAGCATTTCAGGCCATCATTGAAATATCCAACAGTTTTTTATCCAGACATGGGCAGAAAAATCATTGTAAAGTTTTGGCTTTTGCAAGAAAACAGTCTAATAGAGCTGAGGTGGAGTATAAAGGATGAAAGAAACTACATCAAAAAGTAATGACCCAAATCTGGGAAATGTATATGCTCGATACATATATACCTGCCTTTCGTATGCTCAACTCTCTCAGAATTGGTCAAATTCTTGTCTTCTCCTTTGTGTTTTCTTGACTTTAGAGAACTGCATCATAAACCATATGACTATCGTGTAAAGATTTTATGTGTAAGATATATGGGCTGTCAAGAAACAAAATTCAAGAATTGCAGTGCCACGATATTAATCTCTTCTCTTCTCTTAAAAGGAAAAGAAAACTAACGACGACGGCTGAGCAAGATGTAGTTTGGTCTTTTACGGGCAGATGGGAAGATAAAAAGAGAGTAGGCTTCTTCGGTCATGACACACACTGTATTATAATTAGGGTTTTATTTTTCCCAAGAAGGAGAAGAAAGGATTAAAAGAAGATTTCCGAATTGGATCTCGTGAAAGCGAGTTTTCTTTTCTTTCTTCATTCCTATAATGTCACTGACATCGATGTTAATCTTATTATTAAAAACCAGATCTTGCTTGAAATTCATTTCATTCTCACATGTAAGTTAGTGTCAAATAAACATTAAAAAAATAAACATACGTACAAACCTACGTATATAGATTGAGAGAGAGAGAGAAAGAGGAAGACTTGCATCACTTACCTTTCGGACAGGGAGACTTTTGAGAGAGAGCCGTGAAAGCTAGCTAACCCAGTTGTTCCTCTACTACTGTTAAGATTATCACATCAAGAACCCAAATATAGGAAAGAATAATGAAAGTAAAATAAAATAATATGCAAACGTGTGAAAAATGAAAAAATAAGAAAGAAAGAAAAATAGCTTCCTAAGAAATCTCGTTTATACCTAGACAGAATAAAAGTTGTTAAACGCTTCGTTTCTTTCCTTGTTGAAAACTCAAACTACGACCTCGAGATATGCGGTCAAATGTAAACAATGACACAGCACAAAGGTTTCCCTTTTACTCCCTTTTCCACCTTCTCTACAGTTCGTCCCTGTGCTGTGCTGTGCAGTTTTGACAAAACAGATCGGAGCCCAGTTCAATACCTTTCCTCTTCTTCGCTTTCTCTCTCTCTCTCGAACTTTTCTTTTTTTTTTTCTTTCCTGAGGAACAAAAGGAATATTAAGTATATATAATAATTTTGAGTCTGCAAAGCCCCAGCCTTTGCTGAAGTTTGCGGAAAGTACTACTACTACCCTTTTTGTCTGCCTACGGATGTGATTTATATATAATCTTTTTCCTTCTCCTATACTTTTCAAGAATCATGCAAAAGGGCTCATCAATCTTTTCGCAGGTGATAAAGATAAAATCATAACTATGCATATAAAGATGGTGCAACCGTAATATCAGGAAGAAACTCCCATCTCATGAGCTTATCTCTTTCTCTCTCAACTCACACACATACATAAAAACACGCAAAAAGCACGTACGCTCGGAGAGAGAAAGAAGGTAATGTAAAGTCGTCTGCAAATATACAAAGTGAGAGAGATGATATGTTGCTTGTGATGAGGTGTAGGCGGAGGATTTTCCCCCAAGAGAAAAGGCTATGGAGTCGGGGATAAAGCGAACAGAGGAAAGTAATAATATATATAGAGCAAAAAGGAAAAAAGAGTTCTCTCACAAGTCAACAGTGTGTGTGTCGTCTGTGTGTGTGTGTGTGAGGGTTCTCTCTTGTCTATATTTGAAGAAGGTGAAGGAAAGTTGAATCACAATAATTGTTATGCAGTTGGTTGGAGGTGGGCTGCTGTGAATAAGGGAAAAGGGCATTAGTATAATCACTATGACTATTCTTACATATCTCAGAAGCGCAGCAGAGATTTTGAGAGCGAGTTGTCTCGTGTCGTGACATGACCTTTCCTTTTAATTCATTATTCTTTTACATATTTTGCAGGTCGTTGTAATAATTTCTCTATTCTTTTTGATATAGATGTATGCATGTGTTGGATACATCATTGTGGGATATGTTTCCTTTTCATTTGTTTTCTTATAGCATCTTTCTCCCAAACCAAATTTCAGACATTTATGGCATGTAGGGTTTAGTTATTGGCTCAATAGCTAGGGCTTTGCTTCGGCCACCACAATAGATAATATAGACACACGTGTGCCACAAGATGACGAACGTGTGCATTTTTTGGGCCAACCCAATTTGAGTTATTAGGCCCATTTATCATTCTCCATTTTCGTCGTCATCAGAGTCAAAACAGCATGAAATTACTCTCAGTCAAGAGATTCAAACCAAAGGCGATAAACAATCAGACGAAGCGCTCATCGCGGGCTACCTTTACATAACTCAAACTGCTGGCAATATAAATACTAGGAAAACATGTCCTGAAATTTCAATCGATGTAATAAATAAAAATCAAGTCCTCCCCCTCGAAAGAAGCAAGATTATTATAATGGGCGGCATGGCGATGAAGAAGGGCCTTTTCTTTTCACTGCTCGTTCTTCTCCTATCATCATCGTCATGCCTCGTCAGCTGCGAAGATCCATACTTGTTCTACACGTGGAACGTCGCCTACTCAACCCTAGCCCCTTTGGGGGTCCCACAGAGGGTCATCACCATCAACGGTCAATTTCCCGGCCCAAGGATCAACGGCACGTCGAACAACAACGTGGTGGTCAACGTCATCAACAACCTCGACGAACCTCTGCTCTTCACATGGCACGGAATACAGCAGAGGAAGAATTCTTGGCAGGAAGGAACATTAGGAACCACCTGCCCCATTCCCCCCGGCGGCAACTACACCTACCGTTTTCAGGTGAAGGACCAAATCGGCTCCTTTTACTACTACCCCACCACCGCCCTCCACCGCGCCGCCGGTGGCTATGGCCCCATCACGGTGCACAGCCGCGACCTCATCCCCGTGCCGTTTGACAGGCCTGAGGGCGAATTTGAGGTGCTCGTCGGAGATTGGTATGCTAAGGACCACGGCGAGCTCAGGGCCATGCTTGACGGCGGGTTTGGGATTGGAAACCCCGACGGAGTTATTATTAACGGGAAGAAGGCCTCCGACGGCGGACCCATCTACAGAATGGTCGCCGGCAAGACGTATCGCTACAGGTTCTGCAACGTGGGCATGAAGAACTCGGTCAACGTTCGCCTGCAAGGGCACACCATGAAGCTCGTCGAAACCGAGGGCTCGCACACGGTGCAGAACGTCTACGAATCGCTCGACGTCCACCTTGGACAGTGCTATTCCGTCCTCGTCACCGCCGACCAGGCGCCCAAGGACTACCTTTTGGTGGCCTCGACGAGGTTCGTCTCCCCTGAGTACACCGCGACGGCGGTCGTGGGTTACGTCGGCGGGGTCGGTCCGGCCTCGCCGGTGATACCACCGGCGCCGACCGACGTGGCGTTTTCGCTCAGCCAGTTCCGTTCCCTGCACTGGAACCTCACGGCGAGCGCGGCCAGACCCAACCCACAAGGCTCGTACCACTACGGGAAAATCACCATCGCCCGCACGATTAAGGTCGTGGGCACGTCGGCGCCGGTCGCCGGAAAGCTCAGGTACGGCATAAATGGGCTGTCGCACGTCGACCCGGAAACCCCAGTGAAGCTCGCCGAGTACTTCGGCGTCGCAGATAGGGTTTTCAAGTACAACGTCATCAAGGACCAGCCCACGGCTAGGGACCTGCGCAGGCCGCTCGCCGTGGCTCCCAATGTCATCGCCGGAAACTTCAGAGAGTTTGTGGAGATCGTCTTTGAAAACCCCACCGACTCCGTCCAGTCTTACCACTTGGACGGCTACGCTTTCTTCCCAGTCGCGTAAGGGACCATATTCCATCCATGATTAATTAATTTATCGCCGCCGTCTATTTTTTCTCTCTTACAACGTCGTCAATGGAGTTTCTCCTACGACAGGATCGAGCCAGGGACGTGGACGCCGGCGAAGAGGCAGAACTACAACTTGATCGACGCCGTTAGCAGGCACACGGTGCAGGTGTATCCCAGGAGCTGGGCCGCCGTCATGACAACCTTGGACAACGCCGGAATGTGGAGCTTGAGATCGATGGTGCTTGAGAATCAGTACTTAGGGCAGCAGCTCTACGTCAGCGTCCTATCTCCGGCGCGTTCTCTCCGTGATGAGTACAATATGTTCGACTCTCAGCCTCTCTGTGGGATCGTCAAGGGCATGCCCAACCCAATGCCGTACAGCGGAACTTAATCGGCCCGGCCCGGCCCGGCCCACCATTTGAGTAATTCATTTTTTGAGGGAGAGGAGTTGCGTGTTATATTTCTTTCGGGAGACTAAACGATTCATTCATTGTAAACGCTATAAAAAAAAATAAAGTATATATAGAGTTTACAGGATATACATAATGGTATATTGCAGGTTCAGGGCATAAAAAATACAAGTAGATGCCCTTTAGAATGATTATGCGTTGAAAATGTAAGATGACGTGTCTTTATGGTGAGCCTTGACTTATTTGTTGTTGCTATAGTAATTATTTTACTTATACCGAACTAAACAAAATAGTAATTCTATATGTAAAAAAATAATAAACCAAAATCCAACAGCAATCGAGACAGTTGTGTTGTGACAAAAGGGAGAATTTTCGTGTTAATACCGATGGTGATTAAAGGTATAACAATATACTTTTTATGTAATAATTAAAAGACAATGTTTTTATATCCTCGTCGAAGTGCACGAACCGGCCACGTATTTTGAAATGCCAAACACGCCCTTTGGATATATGACAAATACAAGCTGCTGACGTGACTGGATAAGGATGGAGATTAAGGACATATCCGTCTTTAAGCCGATTAAACTAATCCACTTCGTGTTATTTAATGCTGAGAGTGGATTATATACTATATTTATTTCAATTCAATGGTGAGATGAATATTTGAGCTCAAACGAATGTGTTCTCTTTCTGTAGTTGTGCGGTTCACCATGTCTTTCAGATTCTTCAGCTTGTCCTGAGACTTTAAGCAAGAGAACTAAGAGCCGTTTATCTGAAGAGTTGTCGGCCTCATAAATACATATTTTTTGATGTTTTTATCTTTTGTTGGAATTGTAGTGAATGCAAGATTATCCATCTATCTTTTTTTCGTTTTTTCACTTTTAGATTTACATTTTGACAAGAAAAAAAGATGGTTGCTTGAAACTTCCCATCTTCCTGAGAGTTGCATTACTTCCCATCAAATGGTGGCTACAAACTGGCTTTGCAATCACCAGTTGACTTTCTTTGCTGAAGATCTGTAACCTTTTTGTATTCCATTTTTCTGTGGTATAAGGGTCCATAGGCTATTGCAAGCTGGTCTGGTTTGTTGGATTTAAAGGTTACTACATAAATTTGGTTGGTGTTTGTTGTTGGTGGGATTGCAATCAATTTATGTTTTGAGCTTCAATTTCCTTATATGAGCTGTGATTAAGCTAGGGATTTGAGGGATGGTAGTTTCACGAAATGATCCATTAGAGTCGTTCTTGAACTCTTTTCATGTCGTCAAGAATGTGTTTTCGCCTTTCGAGTCAAATTTTAGGAAGGTTGCCAAGAATTTAGAGCATTGCTTTAATGGTCTTTCCAAGAATGGGGTGAAAAGGAGTAGCAGCCAGCAGGTTCTTGTGAATGGTGGCGATCATAAAAAGGGTAAAGTACCCCTTAAGATACTCATTGGAATTTTTACCGAGAAAAATGGAAACAACGCTCGCCGTTCTAGTAAAGGCTGTGAGGGGAACGGGGAAATGAACCTAAATGTCCCGAAGAAAGGGTTGAAAGATAGATATGGAACTGCTGAGGGGGATGGGAATTCATGTGGCAATTGCTTACATGTGGACGTGGCACTATCGATTTTGATTAGTGGCTTTATACAGGCATTTCCAATTAAGTCGAAGGGCGAGAAGAAAAGGGTTCATAAGAGGGGTGGAGGGGATGTCTCTCACTGTGCTGATTCGTGTGAGGAAGTGAGGGTTCGCGAAACAAAGCATCAACAAACAATGGTTAACAAAAGCAAAGATATGCCATTTGAGTACTTGATAGGGTTTGTGGTTGATCAGTTGAGTCATATCCCGAAGCTTGATGTTATTCAAGATCACGAGCATAAGAGCAGGGATAGTGAAGCCCCGGGGGAGTGTTTTAGTATGTTTGACCACCTTAAGTCGCTTACTAGTGTTCTACAAGGTAAAACAGCAGATGTGAATGGGTTCTTTGGAAATCTAAAGTTTGCCCGAGTAGGTGGTGTTCCACCAAGTGTCGTCGAAGTGCCTTCTTCAGTAGACGAAGTGGGAGAGGAGAGCATTGATACTGCTGACACTAGTAGAGATGATAACAGAGGTGGCTCAACACAGAAGTTGGCAAATGGGTTGTTGAGTATTCCATTGCCTAATGTTGAGCGTTTGAGAGCTACATTGTCAACGGTGTCGTTGACAGAACTAATTGAGCTTCTGCCTCCGTTAGGAAGAGCTTCAAAAGAAGATCATCCTGACAAAAAGAAGCTGTTCTCTGTCCAAGATTTCTTCAGATACACAGAAGCCGAAGGTGTGTTTGTCATGATTATGAGCTCGGTTCAATATATTGAAAGACTTGTTTGAATCTTTTCTTCTTTGTGTGGCATACATGTGTCGAAATCTTTGTCAATATCGATTTGAGTGCAGGGAAAAGGTTCTTTCAGGAGTTGGACAGAGACGGCGACGGTCGTGTAACAATGGAAGATCTCGAAGTAGCCATGAGAAAGAGAAAACTGCCAAAGAGATACGCACGTGAGTTCATGAGGCGTACGAGGAGTCACTTGTTCTCGAAATCTTTTGGCTTGGAAGAATTCTTGTCCTTGATAGAACAGAAAGAACCGACCATTCTTCGGGCTTATACAAGTCTCTGCTTGAGCAAGTCTGGGACACTGCAGAAAAGTGAGGTTTTGGCTTCACTCAAGAATTCAGGGCTCCCAGCGAGCGAAGACAATGCTGTTGCCATGATGCGCTTTCTAAAGGCCGACTCCGAGGAATCTATTTCGTACGGGCATTTCCGAAATTTCATGCTCTTGCTTCCTTCTGACAGACTTCAAGAGGATCCACGGTAAATCGCTAAAGGTTTAACTCATTTTGGCTGTCCAATTATGATCCTTACATTTTTTTTCAGCCAAGGACTTGTGATTTTTGAAAATGCATGAATCGTATATCTGTATGGGACGATTAAATTGATTTTCGTATTACCTTGTTAACTTCTACGCTGTTGTAATTCTACAGAAGTATATGGTTCGAAGCTGCTACAGTTGTTGCTGTGCCGCCCCCCGTGGAAATACCAGCTGGCAGTGTCTTAAAATCGGCTTTGGCTGGTGGGCTTTCGTCTGCATTATCTACGTCTTTATTGCATCCCATTGACACGATCAAGGTAAGAAACTCGGCGCTGCAACGCTCTTCTACTTTCTTTTCCATTTGGACTTGAATCCCCGATCTTTATGAACTAAGAGTACATACGAATATAGCCCTATCTGTGCTTCAGATTATACTATTCAGTCGAACTCAATCATACAGAAATAATCTTATTGTTCTTAAAATTGTTCTATCAGACACGATTACAAGCCTCGACCAGTACGTTCCCAGAAATCATATCAACTTTACCTCATCTCGGCGTCCGTGGATTCTACAGAGGATCCATTCCCGCTATATGGGGACAGTTCTCAAGGTTTCACATCGTCCCTCAACTGTTTTCCCATAATCAAGTACCTTAATTCCACCCTAATCATTGAAATAATGGCAGCCATGGTTTGAGAACTGGAATATTCGAGGCTAGCAGACTTCTCTTGATTCACATCGGCCCGTCACTCCCAGAGTTACAGGTGAAAAGTCTCTTCCTTTTCCACGATGTTAAAAACAGTACAAGGGCTTACGTTTTCTCCTTGATATGCACTTAATATGCACGTTTACAACGCTGTAGGTTCAAACAATGGCGACCTTTTGCAGCACTATTTTAGGCACAGCTGTACGTATCCCATGTGAGGTGCTGAAGCAACGATTGCAGGCGGGCCTCTTCAACAACGTCGGGGAAGCCATTGTAGGAACTTGGCAGCAAGACGGTCCCAAGGGCTTCTTTCGTGGGACAGGCGCTACTCTTTGCCGTGAGGTCCCTTTCTACGTTGCTGGGATGGGCCTCTACGCTGAATCCAAGAAGGTATTCGACTGAAAATTAGTTGAATTGAATATGTATTGACATATATGACATGCATATATGTATATATATCTTTTCTTTTGTGGATTAATTAGGCTGCACAGAGGGTTCTAGAAAGGGAACTCGAGCCTTGGGAGACGATAGTGGTCGGCGCTTTGTCGGGCGGTTTGTCTGCTGTCCTAACGACGCCTTTCGACGTGATAAAGACTCGCACCATGACGGCCCCACAAGGCCGACCTGTGACTCTATCGATTGTTGCGCTTTCCATCTTACGCCACGAAGGACCGCTGGGATTGTTCAAAGGGGCGCTGCCGAGGTTCTTTTGGATAGCTCCGCTCGGCGCAATGAATTTTGCGGGCTATGAGCTTGCGAAGAAGGCTATAATGGACAAGAAAGAGGAGGGCAGCGCCGAGGCATTGGTGCAGCAGCAGAAATAGAGAGTGAGAGTTGACGCTGGTGAATTTTTTTTAAAGTTGCAGCTGCTCGTTCCTGTAATCTGTCGAAAGTTCGTCTTTCTTTTCTTTTTGAACTTCTGATGGATATTTTGGTATGCCCATCTCGAGTTTTTTATCATCTGATGAAACATATCTGTTGAAGGATTTGCGAGCGTGCTATGGAACGGTTGCTCGCTCCATCGTAAGAGAATGACTTTAGTTTAGCATGTCTCGAGATCCATCGTAGTGATCTTTTTTAACTGAGGACAAACGATGCAACTAGGATCTGATGGGGAAGAATTCATCGTGATTATTACATAACAGATGATACATAGTTAATATACACGATGAAACCTTTGCTATCAGAGTTAAAACATCAACTAAGCATGAATTGGTGTGGGAGCAAAGCAAGTGCAAGATGACTGGAAATATTACGATCACGACTCATAAACATCAGGAAGTTTGAGGCCTACACTTGCAGCAGATTTTCCAAGCACCCTTTTCATTTCATCAGACCGATCCACAGCAATGTTATACGAAAACAGCAGTTCCTGCATAAATATATAGTTTATGAGGCTGGAATTCAAGAGAAGAAGAAAATATTTGAAGGTTACAAATCAATCTTATGAGTCAATGCACATGTGATATGGCGTTTGTTTCTGCAAATGCTAAAAGTAAGATTATGCTTGCCCCGTCAACATATAGTTGAAAGATTAGATCATCTACACCAAACACCAGTTTTCTTATCTCAATTATGCAACAAGGGAAGATACATATTAACTAGTTTATGATCACAACGAAGCAAAAGGAGAATCTGCTCAAGGCCTCAATCTTTCAGAATGGGGAACTTTATGTGCAGAACAGCACTTACATCGCTCAAAAACCTACGAGTGTCACACATAAGTAAGGATGACGCTAGTGTAAAGCCCTAATAGCTGAAACAACCCATGCGAAATATAGAATTTAACTCTTCATACGACAAGATTTCATCTTTCCTCAACTTTTATTGATATAGTACAGAAAAACCAACATTTGGAAATCCTAATAAAACTCCAGCTATTTCACATAGAAAAAAAGGGATTAAAGATTCATTACCTTGTGATGGTGGACACTTGCGAGGTATAGAGTATAATCCTTTGCAAGCTTCAATTGTTGTGGGATTCCTCGACTGGTGCTATTATTTCTGAATTCCTGCCTGATATAATCGGTAAAATGAGAGTGGCGTTCTTCTTTGCCAACGTACTTGTTGACTGCTTTTAGCAGATCTCTGTAGACGGACTTCGCCGTCGTGTTTGCCCCTCGAATCGATGAACCCATTACGTTTCTTCCCTGCTTTTCTTTCCTACAGCTCTAACTTCTTCAAGAGTATGGACAGATTAGCGAAGAACTCCATTCCTAGATTGGGATTTGGGATTTGGGATTATTACTATTTAGGTTATGGTATACATATTTTATTATGGAAGAAAAAAAAAAGAGCAGCCTTGAAAACGACTCCGTTTAGTAGAGAAAAACGTCAAACCTTGAAAAAGCGGCAATCGTTTGAATAAAGAAACGGTAGTGCTATATTATCAACTATTTATTTTCTTGTATGAATTCCAGGCCAAAATACACGATGAGTACACAGTATGGCTTCTCAAGTATTCCCTTCTTTGACTTGCCATAGTTGACAACGTCGAAATCAAGAATGCTTTATGATACACGACGCCAAAAGAATGCCTGAATTTAACTGATACCAAACTATAAATTCAAAAAATTAAACCATAATCTGCTGATAAAACATTACACTGTACCAACAAATCAATATTTTAACACGATCTTTGCATTTTACTTTCCAACTAAAACGTAAATGGCGTATATGATCCCAGGTAAGTACGCAAATAGTGTCAGCAACAAATCGATCCAAAACTCCACCTGAAACACAATAAAAAAACCATAATCACATCATAGATCATTAATTAATTTCATAATTATATTGTAGAAAACCCATATATTAAAATGAAAAAAAAAGGTCCAGAATGTGAAGGATGAATGAATGTATGAAAGTATCTATCTACATATAATATATTACTCCAATGCCATATCTAAGGAAGACTCCGACAGGTGGCAACAAAATAGCCAGAATAACTTCAACAAACGTTTCTGTACCCATTATGATCTCAACACAATATTTTGCTTGTCTTGTTTTTGAAATGACGACGAGCGAGATCATCTATCTACCGTTGATCAATTAATTTCCGGAACCTTTTTTTTAGGACACGGAATGTATTAAAATAGACTAATAATTATTCGTTCTGCAAGGATAAAACTATATGAAGTTAAAGAGGGTGAGATTTGAATGAGGAAAAATAGCATAGTATATATGCATCGCATTCCTTTTGACTCGGTTCGATAGTCGGCCAATATATTTTTATTTTTTCCAGACCATCTCTATATTATTCAGAGATTTTTGCAGTAGTCTTTGTCTAGGACAACCTTGATCTTCTATTTCATGATTTTTCTTCCAACAGTCAAAATATGCAACGATAATGGGGGGTTTGATCAGTTTGAGTTGTCGTCTACTCTACACGTGGCATGGAGATATAAACTACGCACTTATGAAAACGGTCAAGAATGAAAACGAACGACTAATGAAAGAATGAATCTTTGTTTATTTATTCACTGAATATGAGAGAATCATCATCCATCCCTGATAAGAGTAGAGAGAGACCAATATAAGAGAAAACAGATTCTATTTTCCCTACCATACTAACTAATATTCACTTTTGGGAGGTGTAACCGAAATCTTGGGAAGAAAGATCTTCCTCCCATCATCACTCTTGGCGTTTTTGACGCTTGGGAGAGTAGCCCTGCTGATGGATTTCGGGCTCTTCGTCGACAAAGAAACTATCTACAAGAAGTTGGAGGCTATCTGCTGAAGAAGAAGAAGAAGAAGGTTGTAGCTGCTGATCAATTGGGACGCTGAAACTTGACCCTAATAAGTCCATAGCTTGTGAAGAAGAAGGTTCCACTTGACTAATTTGAGCGTTTTGATGAACGCCTGGTAAAAGAGACCCCAAGCTGTTATCTTGCGAAGAAGAAGATCCCTGAAGAGGATCAACAAACTGTAGGGCAGGGGGGGAGATATCAAAAACGAATGAAAAGAAAACCCAAATCAAGAAATAGAGAGAAAAACACTTCCTCCAATCCAAGATTTGATGGAACCGAGAAAATTAAGAAAAAAAAAAAAGGCTTACCTGCTCATGGGAACTAAGCGGCGTCTTCTGTATTACTCCAACTAAGCGGCTTACCTTCTCATGGGAGGAACATAGCAGTTTACGCCTCAGAAATTTCGTTCGAAAGTCTCAAATTATAGAGAGAAAAAAAAAAAAAAAAAGAGAGAGAGAGAGAGAGAGGGAAACTGCCTACATCTGACTGCTGGTCCATCCACTAACAACGCAAGAAAAAGAAATAAACAAGATTATTATTCTCCATACATAGGTGGGCGGAAATAAACAGCTGAAGAATACAGAGAGAAACTACTACCACCTTTTTCAAGTAAACACTCAGGGGAGCGACGTAGTTGTCGAAACCCAAGTTTTCCATTGCCCACAACACATCTTCCCCTTTAATGGTCTTCCTTTTCTCCCTTTCGCACTTTTCATTTGCTCTGCATCCAAAGAAGACCAAAAAAAAAGGGGAGGAATTAATCAAGAATGCACTGCTGCTATTGGCTTTACATCTTCGTTCTAACCATCTTGACTGGACTGGCTATAATGATTTAAAAAAACATAAATCTTTCAACATACTCGCTAGTTATGAAGCTGATGAATTCTGAAGCACATTCCTGAACAAGTTCTTTAGCATCTTTGGCAATCTTTCCATGCCCAGGCATTATCTTCCTCATTATCTGATCAACATTTGCAATGGGTAACAACCGATCCTTGTTACTGACGTTGGACGAAGATGGCCTCTGTTCTCCCCCTTCACCACTGTCTGCCATCAAAACCTAGCTCCACCAAACAAAAAATAATCAATCAATAGAAAGGATAGGGATAAGAAAATCAAATTCAATCGTCCATAATGTGGGAAACATAAAGAAAAGAGGATTGTACGTATAAGTAGTGCGTGAAATTACAAGTTTGGAGACTGATCGACGTCAAGAAACTAATCAAGAAGAGAAAACGCAGGCAGGGAAGGTATAGTAGTTTTTAAGAGCTTGGAGTTTGAATAGAGCTAAACCTTGAATTTATAGCTGGCAAGAGCGCGGACAGTTGGAGAAGATCGGCTAAGAGAGGTATCAGAAGATCGAACGGCTGAGAGATGATGTTTTGTTGGAGGACAATATTATTTCTATACCTATAGTATACACATTATATTAATATAGTTTTTGTTGTTACTCAAAATTAAAATTCTTTGCTAGGGAGGGGTTTGCTTGCAACAAAGCATTTGGTAATCCACAGTGTTAAATTATCCTTTTTAAGTAATCATTTGTTAAAAATATCGTGCGCAATAAGAACCCAAACTCCAAAAGAAAGACACAACTCAGAATCAGAAGCATAATAGGGTTCAAAAGAATATATTGAATATTGAAGAAAAAGACTACACTGACCTATGGCGCAAAATCAGAAATCTAAGTCAAAGATCATACAATTAAAGAAAAGATATGATTAGCTAAATTAAAATGATTGTGTGTCAACGGCTAGTTTAAAAAATATCTGCTATATAATGAGGTCATCCTCGGTTGCAATAGAATAAGATATGAAATATAAATCTTTCTCTTTTACAAAAAAAAGAGATCTCGAGTCTCGACCATTGCAAAAAAAAAAAAAAAACTCATTTACAGAAGCTCTCAAAAACCATGTAAGAAATCAAACCTAGGGTTGTCAACGGGGCGGGTTCGGGGCTAGGGTTGTCAACGGGGCGGGTTCGGGGCGGGGATCCAATCCCCGTCCCCGTCCCCGCGATGCATCCGGGACAGAACTGTCCCCGTCCCCATCCCCGCCGGATCCCCGCGGGGCGGGGATTCCCCACGGGGATTCATATTTTTTTAAAATATAATATTTTTAATATAATATATAAATTTGGATATTTTTTGTTATAAATATTATATAAATTATAATTTTTAAATCTTATTTGTATTATTTTAATGTTATTTAATCTATATTTTGATATTATTTTATTATTTATCAAATTATAATTAAAAAGTATATATATTTTAATATATAATATAGGTTCGGGGCGGGGCGGGGAACGGGGCGGGGATCCCCGCGGGGAAAAATCAGTCCCCGTCCCCGCCCCGCGGGGATAAAAACTCGGGGATTCCCCGCCCCTTTCGGGGCGGATCCCCGCGGGGACGGGGAATCCCCGCCCCACTGCCATCCCTATTCGGGGCGGGGATCCAATCCCCGTCCCCGTCCCCGCGATGCATTCGGGGACAAAACTGTCCCCGTCCCCGCCGGATCCCCGCGGGGCGGGGATTCCCCGCGGGGATTCATATTTTTTTTTAAAATATAATGTTTTTAACATAATATATAAATTTGGATATTTTTTGTTATAAATATTGTATAAATTATAATTTTTAAATATTATTTGTATTATTTTAATATTATTTAATCTAATTTTTGATATTATTTTATTATTATTTAAATTATAATCTAAAATTATATATATTTTAATATATAATATAGGTTCGGGGCGGGGCGGGGAACGGGGCGGGGATCCCCGCGGGGAAAAATCAGTCCCCGTCCCCGCCCCGCGGGGATAAAAACTCGGGGATTCCCCGCCCCTTTCGGGGCGGATCCCCGCGGGGACGGGGAATCCCCGCCCCACTGCCATCCCTAATCAAACCATGGTTCAAAGCAAAAAGCCACAAAAAGCCCCCCGTGTCTCCATTTCCTCGAGAACCCAGGACAGAATGCGACACAGAAAGTCGTAACATGAACAATTGCTGAAGCAGAATATTGGGCTATGATTTTAACAACATGCGAGCTAATATGGATAAAACAACTACTACAAGACGTGAAGATAGAATGCAAAGAACCGATGCAATTGTTTGCGACAATAACGCAACGAGACACATAGCATCTAACCCTGTGTTCCACGAGATGACAAACACACATTGAAGTGAATTGTCATTTCGTTCATGAAAAAGTACAAGCTAATGAAATCGAGACCCCATTCTCAAAAGCCAAAATCAGCTAGCAGATATATTTACAAAGGCAATTGATCGACAAATATTTGAAAGGTTTTTAATCAAGTTGGGTCCTATAAATATAAAGAAACCAACTTGAGGGGGAGTGTTGAAGATTGAAGAAAAGACTCAACCGATCAAGGCACAAAATCAGAAATCAAGTCAAAGATTATACAATTAAAGAAAAATATGATTAGCTAAATTAAAATGATTGTGTCTCAATGGCTAGTTTAGAAATCATCTGCTATATAATGAGGTCATCTTCGACTGTAACAGAATAAGATATAAAATACAAATCTTTCTCTTTTATCACTAGGAGCTTACTATGAAAAAATAACAAATACATCTCAAACGCATCATAGTACATATGCAATGCTTCCCTTTGACTCGGATCAATATAGTCCAATATATCTTTATATTCTTTCTGACCATCTCTATATTTATTCAGAGATTTTTGTAGTAGTCTTTGTCGTAGTCTAGGACAACCTTGCTCTTCTATTTCATGATTTTTCTAACAGTCAAATGCAGCGATAATGGGGTTTGAGTTTGGGTTGTCCACTCTACACGTGGAACGGAGATAAGTACACTTATGAAAACAGTCAAGAATGAAAACGACCGACTAATGAAAGAATGAATCTTTGTTTATCTATTCACTGAAACAAGACTCATTATCCTCGACAGAGTAGGGAGACCTAAGAGAAAACAAAAGATCTATTACCTAAGTAACAACTAATATTCACTTTGGGTTTGGGGTAGCCGAAATCTTGTGAAGAAAGATCTCCTCCCCCCTCATCATCATCATCAGCATCATCATCATCATCATCATCATCATCATCATCATCACTCATGGCGTTGTTGACGATTGGGTGAGCCCTGTTGATCGATCAACTTCGGGCTCTTCGTCGACAAAGACACCTTCTAAAAAAACTTGGAGGCTATCTTGTGGTGTAGAAGGTAGCTGACAAATTTGTGCTGCGTTTGGGACGTTGAAATTTGACCCCAACTCCATAGCTTGTGTAGAAGAAGAAGAAGAAGAAAGTCCCACCTGACCAATTTGGGAGTTTTGATGAACGCCTGGTAAAAAAGACCCCAAGCTGTTATCTTGTGAAGAAGAAGTTCCCAACTGACCAATTTGGTCGGCGTTTGGGACGCTGAAATTTGGCCCTAAGTCCATCATAGCTTGTGAAGAAGAAAAAAAAGGTCCCACCTGACCAATTCGGGCGGCATTTGGGACGCTGAAACCTGGGAGATTTGGCCCTAAACCCATAGCTTGTGAAGAAGAAGAAGAAGAAGGTCCTTGACCAACTTGAGCATAAGGGGCGTAACCTGGGAAATTTGACCCGAAGACCATAGCTGGTGAATAAGGTCCCTGACCAATTTGGAAATTTGGAACGTTGAAACCTGGTAAATCAGACCCATAGTCGAAAGCTTGCGAAGAAGATGGTTCCACCTGATGACCAATTCGGGGATTTGGGACGTTGAAACCGGGCAAATTAGACCCAAATCCCATAGCTTGTGAATAAGGTCCCTGACCAATTTGGGCATTTGAGACGTTGAAACCTGGCAAATTAGATCCATAGTTGAAAGCTTGCGAAGAAGATGGTGGTCCCACTTGACCAAGTTGGGCATTTGGGACGTTGTAACCTGGGAAATTAGATCCGAAACTCGTAACTAGTGAAGAAGAAGAAGGCCCCTGCTGACCAACTTGGGGGTTTTGGAGACCTGGGAAATTAGAATCAAAGCCCATAGCTTGTGAAGAAAATCCTTGAAGAGGAGCGAACTGCAGGGGAAGGAAAAAACAAAGAAAAGAGAAATAGAGAAGAGAACACTTAAACCCAAGATTTGATCAATCGACAAAACTAAAGAAAAAAAAAGGTTACCTGCTCATGTGAACCACGTCCACCACTGGTGCTGCCGCCACTCTGAAGATAACACTTTAAGGCTCAGAAAGTTCATTCTAAAGTCACAAATTAGAGAAAAACAGAGGGAAACTGCGTACCTCTGACGACTGTTTGAACCAGTAATGTAATGAAAACACAAACAAAAGGAATAAACAAGATTATTACAGGTGGGCAATAAACAGCTGAAGAAACGTATATCGGCATAATGAATAAGAAAGGACGGAGAGAAACTACTAATTACCTCTCGGACCTTTTCCAAGTAAAGCCTCAGGGGAGGGATGTAGTCGTGAAGTTCCAAGTTTTCCATTGCCCACAACAAATCGTCCGCATTAATGGTCGTCCTTTTCTCCCTTTCGCTCTTGTCACTTGCTCTATCCAAAGAAGACAAAAAAGAGAAAAGAGGTATTAAATCAATAATGCACTGCTATTGGCTTTACATTGAAGAAAGTCATCACCACCATCTAGAACCGACTTAAATGAACCGACTTAATAATTGCAACAGACATAATAGAGCATGAGTCATCAACCACGTATAGAGCCACATGTTGCATTGTAAAATAGATATTCTAAGTAATATCTACACGTAGCATCATCTAGAGATGATAAACCGACATAAGAACATTATAAATATGTAATATGCATGTGGTTGTGTTGTGTGAGTTGTTGTCTAGTGTCATAAAGTCTATGAGAGTGAGTGCTTTGAATAATATACGTGAGGTGTAGAATTTAATAATAAGTGTGTGGCCCTCTTCAATAATAAAAGAACTTTTGTTATAATAATTCATTGTCCCACTCCAATATTCAACAAGTGGTATCAGAGCCACGTCAGAGCCACGACAGAGCCACGCCGGAGTCACGCCAGATAAACGTCAGCCACGTTGGAAAGTTTGAGTGACAGCGGAAATACTGCGGGTTCATCTGTTGTCACCGATAAAGGAAGTTTGAGTCGGAGACATCGTGCACAATAAAAATAAATAATTAAATATTGTGAAGCGCGTGAGGCTTGCTTGGTTACGAGGAGGTAATCCAAGTCACGATGGCGGACCTACAGTCAGTAGGCGGAATGGAGAAACTCACCAATCAAAATTACACAACGTGGCAGACCTGTATGGAGTCATATCTTCAAGGACAAGATATATGGGAGGTAGTCGGCGGAGACGAGGTCGCACAACCACAAGAAGCTGGAGCCTTACGGAAATGGAAAATTAAAGCGGGAAAGGCCATGTACGCACTCAAGACGACTATCAGCAAAGAGTTGCTGGAACACATACGAGATGCAAGCACTCCAAAAGAAGCTTGGGACACACTGGCGGCATTATTTTCGAAGAAAAATGAATTCAAGCTGCAACTTCTCGAAAATGAGCTTCTGTCAATCAGACAAGGGGAGATGACGATACGCGAGTATTTTAATAAGGTACGTTCCCTTTGTCGTGAAATATCTGAATTGGACCCGACTGATAAAGTTTCAGATGCTAAAACAAGAAGAATTATTATTCACGGTCTAAGACCTGAATTTAGAGGAATTATAGCCGCTATACAAGGTTGGAAAGAGCAGCCTTCCTTGGTCAATCTTGAAAATATTTTAGCTGACCAGGAAGTGCTGACCAGACAAATGGCGGAGGTCTCATTAAAGAAAGATGATGAAGTTTTATTAAGTTATAAAATTAAGGGGAGACCTCACCAACAAAACAGGCGAGATAAGAAAGAGTGTATTAAAAAGGAAGAAATAAGCTCTGAAACAAGGGGGTTCCAGCAAGGTCGTTATAACAAAAATCAGAAGCTCAAAGGAATTAAAAAAGGTCCATGCTACGTTTGCGGTAAACCAAATCACTTTGCTAGAGATTGTTGGCATAGGAAAAAGACCGCTGAGGGTAATACAGTAATTTTAAAAAGTCACGAGACTAAGAACAGCGAGGATGAGTGGGACGTAGAGGCATCTACTGCAATAATCGAAGATGTAAAGGAGGAATCATCGGCATTGGCCGTCATCATCCCTGGAAAAATAAATTATGAAAATGATTGGATCGTAGACTCGGGTTGCTCCAATCATATGACGGGAGACAAGGAGAAGCTGCAAAACACGACTGAGTATAAGGGAGGACGAATGGTGGTTACTGCAAATAATTCAAGGTTGCCAATAGCTCATATTGGCAAAACGAGCATCACCCCAAGATTCAGCCCTGGACAAGTGCAGCTACACGACGTTTACCATGTCCCAGGTATGAAGAAAAATCTTATATCAGTGTCACAACTAACGACTTCGGGAAACTATGTTATTTTCGGACCCGATAACGTTACGGTGTATCGAAATCTTAAAATCAATGGTACACCAATCATGGAGGGTAGAAAACTCGAGTCTATCTATGTAATGTCGGCTGAGTCAGCTTACGTAGATAAGGCTCGAAAGAATGAAACAGCTGAGTTGTGGCATGCAAGGCTGGGACATGTGAGTTATCACAAGCTTAAAGTGATGGTGAAGAAATCAATGTTGAAAGGTCTTCCTCAACTAGATATAAAGGATAACACAGTCTGCGCTGGTTGTCAGTACGGAAAAGCACATCAGTTACCGTTCGAAGATTCGAGCTACAGGGCAAAGAAACCTTTGGAGACAATCCACTCTGATGTGTTCGGACCAGTCAAACAACCTTCAGTCAGTGGTATGCGCTATATGGTGACATTCATTGACGACTTTTCAAGGTACGTCTGGGTTTTTTTTATAAAAGAAAAATCAGAGGTTATTTTGAAATTTAAGGAATTTAAAGAAATTGTTGAAAGAGAAGTCGGAGATAAGATCCGATGCCTTCGCACGGATAACGGGGGAGAATACACGTCAAGGGAATTCTCCAAATTACTGAAGGAGCATAAAATACGTCATCAGCTGACGTGTCCAAACACACCTCAGCAGAATGGTGTGGCAGAGAGGAAAAATCGACATTTGGCTGAAACGTGTCGAAGCATGATACATGCGAAGAATGTACCACCAAGATTTTGGGCTGAATGTATGAAGACGGCAGCGCACGTAATAAACAGGCTACCACAAGCAAAGTTGGGATTCATATCACCATTTGAGAAGCTGTGGAAAATCAAACCAACTGTTGGCCACTTCAGAGTTTTCGGATGCGTCTGTTATGTTTTCGTACCAAGTCATTTACGAACCAAATTTGATCGAAAGGCGATCAAGTGTATATTTGTGGGGTACGACAGCCAAAGGAAAGGGTGGAGATGTTGCGATCCAACTACTGGACGGTGTTATACATCTCGCCATGTAGTATTTGACGAAGCATCCTCCTGGTGGACACCACAAAAATCGGAGCTACCCGATTCAAAAGAAACTGAGGAACAATTCGAGAAAATAGTGAAACTCCCGGAAGAAAATCCAACATTGCAGGAGCCAGAAGAGGACGTACAATCTCCGAGAACACCTCAAAGTCCCTGGCGAACGGGTGTGCACCAAACAACTCCAGAAGTTTCAAGGCCAAGTCAGATTGAGGAGACCGAGCCAACAGGGGAGGAACATGATGAAGTATCACCAAGCCCAACACAACTACGAAGATCCTCCAGACAAAGAAGGCCAAATCCCAGGTATGCCAATATAGCTTTAGAAGAAGACGAAAATATCAAAGAATCAGAAATATTTGAGGAAGCAGTTAAATATACTGAATGGAGAAAAGCAATGAGCGAGGAAATTATGGCCTTAAAACAAAATGAAACATGGGATTTAGTACCTAAACCAGATGGGGTTAAACCTATATCTTGTAAGTGGGTTTATAAAATTAAAAGGCGACCTGATGGATCAATTGAAAGATATAAAGCTCGACTAGTAGCGCGGGATTTTCGCAACAGTATGGGATAGACTATGATGAGACATTTAGTCCGGTGGCAAAAATTACAACTGTTCGAGTACTAATCGCGCTAGCAGCGAGCAAGTCCTGGAGGTTATGGCAAATGGACGTAAAGAACGCGTTTCTACATGGAGAACTCGATAAAGAGATATACATGATCCAACCGGCAGGGTTCGAAGATAAAGAAAATCCAAGCTACGTGTGCAAATTAAAGAAAGCCTTATACGGGTTAAAACAGGCACCACGAGCATGGTACGGTAAGATCGCCGAATTCTTAGTTCAATGCGGGTACTCAGTGACACCAGCAGACTCGAGCCTCTTCGTCAAGGAAACAAAAGGAAAACTAGCAATAGTGCTAGTATATGTCGATGATATAATTATTTCTGGAGACGACGAAGACGAAATTCGACAAACAAGGAGGAATTTATCGGTGAGATTCCAAATGAAAGAACTTGGAGAACTTAAACATTTTCTGGGGCTCGAGTTAAAGGAGAGAGGTGATGGATTACTACTTTACCAGTTAAAATATGCAAAAGATCTGCTCAGAAAATTCGGCATGATTGACTGCAAGCCAATATCAACCCCAATTGAAGCAAACGCCAAGATATGTGCGGAAGATGGCAAAGACCTGGAGAATGCAACTATGTACAGGCAGCTTGTTGGGAGTCTAATTTACTTGACGTTGACTCGCCCAGACATTTCATACGCAGTGGGGATCGCGAGTCGATTTATGGAGAAGCCAAAGAAGCCACATCTTGAGCTCGCCAGACGTATACTGAGGTACGTAAAAGGAACAATTAATTATGGAATACTTTACGAAAAGAATAAAGATGTCAAGATCACTGGCTATTGCGATGCGGACTACGCTGGATGTCGTGATACAAGAAGATCTACTACTGGGTATGTATTCAAGTTAGGATCAGCTGCAGTATCATGGTGTAGTAAAAGACAACCGACAGTGTCTTTATCTACCGCCGAAGCTGAGTATCGAGCAGCAGCAATGACAGCTCAAGAAAGCACTTGGCTTGTGCAGTTATTGAACGACTTACATCAGTCAATCAGCGACGGGGTACAGATATTTTGCGACAATCAATCTGCTATACGCATAGCAGAGAATCCGGTATGTCATGCGAGGACAAAACATGTTGAAGTGCACTACCACTTCGTACGCGAAAAGGTGCTCAAAGGGGAGATTGAGCTGAAACACATTGGTACAGAAAATCAAGTAGCCGACATATTCACGAAAGGACTTACAGTTTCAAAATTCGAGGAATTTCGTACACGCTTAGGAATGATTCAAACAGAAAATACTATACGAGAGGATGTCGGTGCTGAAGGGGAGAATTGAAGAAAGTCATCACCACCATCTAGAACCGACTTAAATGAACCGACTTAATAATTGCAACAGACATAATAGAGCATGAGTCATCAACCACGTATAGAGCCACATGTTGCATTGTAAAATAGATATTCTAAGTAATATCTACACGTAGCATCATCTAGAGATGATAAACCGACATAAGAACATTATAAATATGTAATATGCATGTGGTTGTGTTGTGTGAGTTGTTGTCTAGTGTCATAAAGTCTATGAGAGTGAGTGCTTTGAATAATATACGTGAGGTGTAGAATTTAATAATAAGTGTGTGGCCCTCTTCAATAATAAAAGAACTTTTGTTATAATAATTCATTGTCCCACTCCAATATTCAACATACATCTCCTAACCATCTTGACCGGCTATACTGATTAAAAACAAAAGCTTTAAACATACTCGGTGGTTATGAAGCTGATGAATTCGGAAAGACATTCCTGAACAAGTTCTATAGCAACTCTGGAAATCTTTCCATGCGCAGGCAACGTCTTCCTCATTATCCGTTTGATATTTTCCATGGGTATCAACCTGCCCTTCTTCTGACCTCCTCCTTCGCCACTCTCTGCCATCAAAACCTAGCTCCACAAACAAAGAAATAATCAGCCAATTACGAAGGAAAGGGAAAAGAATCACAATCGTCTACGTTGGGAGGAAAAGAAAAAATCAACAGTAGAATACTTTGTGAAATTGCAGGTTTGGGGATTGACGCGGTTTGAATTTGTAATTGGCGTACAGTTGGAAAGGAGATGATGATTAGCTGATGAGAACATCGGACGGCTGAGAGATGATGTTGAGGAGTACCTTAATTATGTAATTTTTTATATATAGTTTTATTGTTGTTACACGAAATTAAAATGCTTTGCTACGATGGCAACGAAGCATCTTTTTACATTAAGCATTTGGAAATATAATATATAATTATTATTAATCTTAATTAATTATTCGTTAAAAATGAAATTATGTTGTTTATGTTGGGATTGAGCGGTAATATTTAATTCCGGGCAAGCGGTAGTTGTATTTGGACCCCGCGACAAATCATCGGGATATTAATTAAAGTCGAAATGACACCGAAAGAACACCGAGATTTTTACGTGGTTCGGCCAATACCGCCTACATCCACGGAGAGACAATAGTTTTACTATATTTGAGAATATTACACCGTACAAAATAACGCTCGTGTTTAAACCCAAACTCGAGACTCCTTACCCCTCGGGTAATGTTTTTTGTACCCACTCTCAACTACCTAGTAAAAACTATACCCTCTCACCCTTATCCACCCGGACAAGATTTCCTCCTTTTTTTCTTTTCTTTTTTCCTCTCATTTTCTTTCACCTCTCCTTTCTCTCTTACTCGCGTCTCTCTCTCTATCTAATTTGGGGTGAGCTCTTCAACTCATCGAGCAAGTCTTTTTATAGGCAAGCTCATACACAAAACAACAAACACACAATCGTCATTGCATGCATCATTACAAGAAAAATGCATTTTGATTTTCTCCACTCCACCTCACGTTGAAAAGTCAACAATTCTCCCCCCTTTTCAACATCGGTGTCTTCAGAGAGCACTCCAGCGAACCCGAGAATGAGAGTAACCCGTTCGTAAATACCACGAATATCCATTGGCCTTCCTTGTAGCACCTACACATAATCCGAATCAAGAATTCCGATCCTACCCCATTTGATTCATTCAACGACCAATCTTATGTGCAGCTATGTTTAACCGACTCGACCCATCGATTCCCGAAGAGAGACTTCAATGCAACCCCTTCCCCAGCAGGACTTTCCTTCTCACCATCATTTGTCTTTATACCACGCGCGCGATTTTCGTGAACCCATCGAAGTCTGAGTATTATATATCATACTCACGTCCAGACGATACAAACCGTTGCACTCTTCTCCCTTTGGTAGGACCATTCTGCCATGTGTGATTTTCCAGACTCCCCCTGCTATGAAAACCCCATAGCCCTGGAATCTGACTGGCTCAAGAATATTAAATTCTAGCAACTTTGGGACAACGTCACACCATCCAAAATGCATACCGCTCCGTCAACCATTTTGATATTCACCATTTCAATACCGAATCATATATTCTTCTTCCTGAGAACGAGCGCCATCATTAGAGACTGTGAGAATGTCTCCAAGATAAACCGTGTGCTACCTCCGTTGTGGAATTTTCCTAGCCTCTTGTCCTTCTTCCTCCAAGATCGGACAATTTCTCCTGATGTGTCCCGGCTCACCACATTTGTATCATCGCATGCCCTTCCCGCCACCTGGATTTGGACCTGCTGCTGTCACCAAATCCCCTGGCGTATCACCTTCCTCTATGATTCACTCTGAAAAATAGCCAATGTCCGGCTATCACCATAATTTGACCGCCTTATCTTTTCATGCTCCAAAAGAGTTGACTCCACCATCTACCGTCTCGTATCGGATGGTGTGATCAAATTATTACCCGAATCAGGAAGTGAGGTAAGAAGTAACAGGGCCTCACTTCTTCCTCTTCGACACATCATGACCCCAAATCTTCCGTCATTACTCCGACTTTTCCTCGTCTCCCATCAAAGCTTATCACCCAGCTTTGACAAACGAGCACATCCTTCACTCTTCTCTGCCGCAGAGTGAAACCTCCTGAACCAGCACACTGTCGCAATTTGCTGTCATACGTCGTTATTATCCTTGCAGAGATTTAACAGCCCGGCCCAAATAGTACTGATCAGATATTTCCCACGAAAGGCTAACGACCTGCCTCACAGTCTATTGCCATAACTCGCCAAAACTCCACCGCCGCACAAGCTCCTCCCACACCGAGCATACCATCAACGATAACCATCCTGTACCATCATTTTCTCAACACAAGGCATCACCTCGTTGAACCTCGCTCTGACACTGGCTCCCCCCGATCGACGTTCCCTTCTGATATCTTTTCTGATGTGGAAGATCAGACACAGCTGCAACCACAGAGCATACTCAGAATACCAGTAGGATTTGGCTCCGATACCACTTGTTGGGGTTGAGCGGTAATATTTAATTCCGGGCCAGCGGTAGTTGTATTTGGACCCCGCGACAAATCATCGGGATATTAATTAAAGTCGAAATGACACCGAAAGAACACCGAGATTTTTACGTGGTTCGGCCAATACCGCCTACATCCACGGAGAGACAATAGTTTTACTATATTTGAGAATATTACACCGTACAAAATAACGCTCGTGTTTAAACCCAAACTCGAGACTCCTTACCCCTCGGGTAATGTTTTTTGTACCCACTCTCAACTACCTAGTAAAAACTATACCCTCTCACCCTTATCCACCCGGACAAGATTTCCTCCTTTTTTTTCTTTTCTTTTTTCCTCTCATTTTCTTTCACCTCTCCTTTCTCTCTTACTCGCGTCTCTCTCTCTATCTAATTTGGGGTGAGCTCTTCAACACATCGAGCAAGTCTTTTTATAGGCAAGCTCATACACAAAACAACAAACACACAATCGTCATTGCATGCATCATTACAAGAAAAATGCATTTTGATTTTCTCCACTCCACCTCACGTTGAAAAGTCAACAGTTTAAACAGTTTCAACTATTTCCAAAAAGCTAAATGAAACTTATACTTAAATAAAAGAAAAAAAATAAGGTTTCTTAATATCTAAAAGGGAAATTATAAAAATGGATCACATAAGTATGCTAATTTTCGATTTTGGGTCACTATGTTTGCCATTTACAAAATTGGATCACTGACCTCTTTTTTTCTTCTTATTATGTGCATACTTAGTGACCCAAATTTGTAACTATATACATACTTAATGACCCAATTTTGTTACTATATACATACTGACCTAGTTTTGTAATTGCAAACATAGTGACCCAAAATAAAAAAAAAAATATGGTACCCATTGTTATAATTTTGCCTATCTAAAAAACAAAAGAAAACCCTTTCACTCGGTACAACAGTAAAGTTCCAAACGACGATGGCTCATAAGGAAGCAATTGGAATGGACTCAACAATGGAGGATTTCAATATCTTTTTCTGCGACGATACAAAATCAGCAACGAGTCTAAGAACATTATTTATAAGGTTTGACAGATTTGTGTTTGGTGAGGAAAGTGTGTGTGAGAAAATTAAGGAAAACAGAGGATAGCTATCATTTCAAAGTCGAAACGAAAATATTTCCAAAAATATTTCTACTTACATGCAGGAAAAATAGACTAGACGTGATTATCGTCACCTCGAAATCGTCTTTCTTATCCAAGTTATCTCTTCCCAAAATCACTTGCTCAAATTTAATTTGAAAGTCGCTGCCACTCACCTCAACGTTGGAGCTATTTCTAACTAACTTTCTCCTGCAGATTTGATTTGAGGCTCAATACTGAAGAACATCACTCAACCTTCTACTCGATTCATCGATCGATCAAGCGTATTCATTGCTGAAGTCGGACAATTAATTGAAGCCCTACTTCCATGGAGTGCGGAGAGTACTTATGGGGTTTGATCAGTTTGAGTTGTCTACTCTACACGTGGCATGAAGATAAGTACACTTACGAAAACGGTCAAGAATGAAAACGAACGACTAATGAAAGAATGAATCTTTATTTATTTATTCACTGAATAAGAGAGGAGAGACTCGTAAAAACAACAGATTCTATTACCAAAGTAAAAACTAATATTCTATGGACCATTTAGAAAAGCATGGATGCTGCTATCTGTTGGCGAAGAAGGTTCCACCTGACCAGGCGCGTTTGGGACGCTGAAATTTGACCCTAAGTCCATAGCTTGCGAAGAAGAAGAAGGTCTCGCCTGACCAATTAGGGCAGCATTTGGGACGCTGAAATTTGACCCTAAGTCCATAGCTTGCGAAGAAGAAGAAGGTCTCACCTGACCAATTAGGGCAGCATTTGGGACGCTGAAATTTGACCCTAAGTCTATAGCTTGCGAAGAAGAAGAAGAAGAAGGTCTCACCTGACCAATTTGGGCAGCATTTGGGACGCTGAAACCTGGGAGATTTGGCCCTAAACCCATAACTTGTGAAGAAGGAGGAGGTCCTTGACCAACTTGAGCATAAGGGGCGTAACCTGGGAAATCTGACCCGAAGCCCATAGCTTGCGAATAAGGGTCCTGACCAATTTGGGCATTTGGGACGTTGAAACCTGGCAAATTAGACCCATAGTTGAAAGCTTGCGAAGAAGATGGTTCCACCTGATGACCAATTTGGGCATTTGGGACGTTGAAACCGGGCAAATTAGACCCAAAGTTGAAAGCTTGCGAAGAAGATGGTGCTCCCACTTGACCAATTTGGGCATTTGGGACGTTGAAACCTGGCAAATTAGACCCATAGTTGAAATCTTGCGAAGAAGATGGTTCCAGTTGATGACCAATTTGGGCATTTGGGACGTTGAAACCGGGCAAATTGGTCCCATAGCTGAAAGCTTGCGAAGAAGATGGTGGTCCCACTTGACCAATTTGGGGATTTGGGACGTTGAAACCTGGCAAATTAGACCCATAATTGAAAGCTTGCGAAGATGGTTCCACCACCTGATGACCAATTTGGGGATTTGGGACGTTGAAACCGGGCAAATTAAACCCATAGTTGAAAGCTTGCGAAGAAGATGGTGGTCCTACTTGACCAATTTGGGCATTTGGACGTTGTAACCAGGGAACCCCAAACCCGTAACTTGTGAAGAAGAAGAAGGCCTCTGCTGACCAGTTTGGGGTTTTGGGAACCTGGGAAATTGGACCCGAAGCCCATATCTTTTGTTTGTGAAGAAGATCCTTGAAGAGGAACAAACTGCAGGGGAAGGGAAGAAAAGAAAAGAAAAATACCCATCAAGAAATGGAGAAAAACACTTCAATCCAAGATTGATCAACCGAGAAAGTTAAGAAAAAAGGTTAAAAACCTGCACATGTGAACCAAGCGGGCGCTTCACTCCAGCGCTGGTGCTGCCGCCACCCTGATTGATAAGAGTTAACGGCTCAGAAAGTTCGTTCTAGAGCCACAAATTAGAGAGAAAAACAGAGGGAAACTGCGTACCTCTGACGTCTGTTCGATCTAGCAATGTAACGAAAACACAAACAAAAAGAACCAACAAGATTATTATTCTCCGTTATATATATATAGGTGCGCAATAAACAGCTGAAGAAAACGAATCAAAAAAGCCAAGGAGATCACCTCTCGGTACTTTTTCAAGTAAAGCCTCAGGGCAGGGGTGTAATCGACAAATCCCCATCTTTGCATTGACCACAACAAATCGTCCCCGTTAATGGTCTTCCTACTCTCCCTTATACACTTGTCACTTGCTCTATCCAACGAAGAACATAAAAAGGAAGGAATTAATCAAGAATGTACTGCTATTGGCTCTACATCTAAACGTAAAATCTTTCAACATACTCGCCGGTAATTAAGAAGATGAATTCGGAAACACATTCCTGAACAAGTTCTATAGCATCTTTGGAAACCTTTGCATGCGCAGGCAAACCCTTCTTCATTATCCTTTTAACATTTACAAATGGTAAGAACCTATCATTCTGATCTCCGCCTTCTCCACTCTCTTCCATCAGAACCTAACTCCACGAACAAAGAAATAATCAACCAATAGAAAGGAATGGGGAATAAAATCAAATGAAATTCAATCGTCCATATGAGGAGAAAAAAGTATCATCCGTAGAAGTGTGTGAAATTACAGGTTTGAGAATTGATCGACGTCAAGAAGCAAATCAAAAGAAGAGAAGACGATGGAAGGTACAGTAGATTTGAAGAGCTTGGAGTTTGAAGAGAACTCACCTTGAATTTATAAATGGCGGGAGCGCGGATACAGTTGGAGTAAAGGAAGGAGATGATGATCTGAGAGATGGATGAGAAGATCGGACGGCTGAGAGACGATGTTTTGTTGGAGTGGAGTATCTTACTTCTATAATTTTTTGATATATTAAAATAGTTTTATTGTTACACAAAATTAAAATGCTTTGCTAGGGCCTAGGAATAGGATGGCAACGAAGCATTTTTTCATTAAGCATTTGTTCATCCACAGAATACATATAATTATTATTATTAAGATATCGCTTTCTTAACTAATTGTTCGTTAATTTAAAATGAAATTATGTAAACAAAAAAAAAAAAAAAACAGTTTCAACTATCTCCGAAAAGCTAAACAAAACTAGAAAAATCAATAAAAGAAAATATAAGAATCTTAAATATCTAAAAATCAAAAGAAAACACTTCATTCAATACAATGCGGATTAATCGCTAAAGAGGTAAACAATCGTTCGATGGAAACGATGATGCCTCATAAGGAAGTAATCGGAATGGACTCAACGATGGAGGATTTCAATATCTCTTTCTGCACGAAACAAAACCAGGAATGAGTCTATAACTCTTGACACACAAAGCTTGAGTTGTGTTTGGTTGGGAGAGTTTTGTGTGAGAACATAAAGGAAAAACGGGAGCATATAACTATCAAAGTCGAAACGAAAACTTCTTAAAGCATTTCTACTTACATGCAGAATAGACGTGATCAACCCTGGAACGTCCTAACGAAGAAAAAAGAGAGCAGTGATAAGAGTTGGTTGGGTCTTTATTTATAGTCATTTTCTATATGTTTGGACATTAACTCACCTCGAATCGTTTTTCTATCCATGTTATCTCTTTCCAAGTGTTGGAAGATTCTCCAAGTGATTCCCATAATTTCGGGGCTTGGATGAGTTCCACGTGTTGAATTATCCTTAGACTGCCTGCGTAAGGCCGAAAAGTTAAAGATCATATCAGAGATGAGATGAAGTGCATAAGATAAAAACTTCGAGTCCTGCGAGTTATAACGATTTTTTAAGGCACGTTCAAAGTAATCAACTCACTGGTGATAAAAGCTTCTGCCCAATATTGCCGATCTGACCATGAAGGTGCAACTTCCCGGAATGGAATCCCGACTTTCATGCATATTCTGCAGACAAGGAAAACTGTAAAGCTTAAGATCCTTATATATTATACAGAAAACACGGGTTTTAAGTACGATCCTAAACAGATGAGTTCTCACTGAAAAGAGCTCTTAATTGAATATAAGTAACTTTTACCATGAGTATCAAAGAGTTGAATAAGTTTCCACTGAAAACTTACTCTTTAATCACTTGGCGTATGACTCCAGGAAGAACACCATCATTCAGTGGGGCAGTCTGCACTTCCATAGTTTCAAGACTTCGAAAGTTGCCATTCACCTCAACGGTGGAGCTATTTCTATCTTTCTCCTGCAAAAAAGGATTTGAAGCTCAATACAGTATCTGATGTAGAGCATCACTGAACCTTTTACTTGATTCATAGAGTCAGTCATAGATCAAGCGCATTAATTGCCGAGGTCGAAAATCGACGCGCTACTTCCATATCGGAGTATAAGCGATAACATACTACGGATGCGTTAATCTATTCTACCAGGAAGTTAAGCTTATACTATGCTAAAGACACCTTTAAACTCCAATCTCATGCGCAATAATTACCCAAACTCCAAACGAATGAGACTTCGCTCAGAAAACTGAAGCAGAAGCAAAACAGAGTTCAGATGAGTAGATCTCAGACAACTACCTTGCGACAAACCACGAAGAAGTTTGTAAGACAACCTTCCAATATCCGATCACCATCGTTTGACAGCAAAAGCTCAGTAACCAATGGTGGTCTCAACTTCTCCAATACTTTTCTTTGCCTACCTAAAAAGTTAGGTCATACACCAACGATCCGATATAATTGACAGACATCTATTTATCGCACCAACCACATTCGAACGCGTTAAAAAAAGTCTGTCAGAAACTTACCGACGCGATAGTAAAAGGTTGCAATATGCTGTAACATTAATGAAAATCCTTAAAACCATGTTTGATGGCATAGCCAAGTGCTAAACAGAAACGCATTAGTACAATAGTATTACTATGCTCAGATTATGGTGATATAATAAAATACCGAACAATCAATAGAAGGCACGCAAGCATGTTAATCCCACAAAACCAATTTAATAGCACACATAAAAGTAATACCACTGCACATTTTAACCAAACTGATATTTACCGAACCCAGCTCGAATACTTTGCATTTGCATAATCTCTTCCCCGACCAACCAAAGCAGTATGTGCCCCATTCCCCTTAACGCCGAAGATAGGAGGTACGTATCCACCAATGTGCAAGTACACATCAAAAGCATTGACAACCCTTTTCTCGTCAGCCAATGAACTACACATATCCTCTGTCTTTCCACTAACGAGGATCGTAATCGCCAATTCCCGCTCAAATTTCCCATTTCTGACCACAATTGGCATAACTTTTCTCATAGAATCATCAACAAGACAACGAAACAAGGCATCGCAGTTCATGAGCTGGTTCGAAAGCTCCCAAAGGGTGTTATTGTTAAAATTTTCAGGGTTTGGGAATAACAACCTTGGGTTGGCTTTCAGCAGTAACCCAACGGAGCTTGATATCCTGCGTGTGTGTCTTTCCCAAAACAAAATTTCTGAGCCATTATTGTGAGTACGAGTCGTCGTGTATGCGCCTGAACCATCGTGAAAAGCGATGCAATGAATTAAAAGAAATCGATAAAACGATAACCATACCATACTATATGTTCACAATTGCAGGTGAAGGAAACCTGGGTGAGCTTCGAGAAACGCCGTAACCGAAGGCGTTTCAGCTTCAGCGAAGATGGCGCGGTTCTTAAACAAATTCATGTTCCCGCGCAACGATATGTTACTGACCAGAGTGATTTCTAATGGAGAATTGCGACGTTTTTCTTCAATGTGCTGGACTGGAGAAGTAGAACTGAAAACTGCACTTGAGCCCCTCACTTGAGCGATATTCTAAAATTGAACCAAAGTTTATAAAAACGTTTTTGCAAGTTCGATAATCGCGTTGTTCAAATAAGCAACTTTTCCATTTCTCCTTTCCCGGAAAATTTTGAATATGAACCGTCGCCTACGTCAGCGTCTTTTCACTATATAGTCAACAAAACCCTTCATAGTCTTCTTCCACAGAATAATAATATTACAGAGGTGCAATATGCTGGAAATATGTTCTTCAGTCATCAATCTCATTAATACAATTTCCACAACAGAATCAAGGAGAATTACACCAACACGTGTCAATGTACATTCCCCCTCATCACAAAATATCCAATAATAATAACACCTCTTCATGAAATATATGTTGCCGATTCCTTTGAACAGCAAAGAAACACAGCCGTTGGTGGGGAGGGAAACTGTTATGGAAAAAACTTCATTACAGTACAATAATCCAGCACAGCAACACCCTTTCAAGACAACCCTTCGCCCACACACACACACACACTAAAAACACCCACCAACCACACACACACATATATATACCCCTCGCCCAAGACCTAAAAAACTCACTCACACTCAATCATCAGCAGCAGCAGCCACCCACAGACAAAACCCTAGAAGAGAAAAAAAAAAAACTCAGAAAGAGAAATGGAGTCCAAGAAACTACCCCCACTATTCCCCTTCGAGACGACCATCGTTACAGACGAAGCCTTCAAGCTCTTTTACTCCATCGACCGAGAGCTGTTCGCACGCCTGGTCAGAAACATGGCTGTCAACCCCATGGAGCTCTTGCATGTGATGGCTCTGTGGATGTGGCTGGAGCAGGAATTGAATAACACGAACCTCATACATCAGATCATGTGCCTTTCTCTTGTGGTCGTAAAGGTGCTGGTGGATGAATCCATGATATGCCTTAGGTGCATTGGGAGGAATAACCACCCATCTTCAGCTAAAGGCAATGAAGGTCGTCTCGATGAAATAACTCTGATACCAGAGATCATCAACCGTGGGCCGGCCCTGAGCCTTGAGTTCTTCCGTGAGAACCGTGCTGAGGTTTCGAAGGGAGTGACTGAGGTCTTAGCCACCATTTGCCCTCGGGCATTCAGTGACATACTTCAGAACCATATGCTCATCAGTTCTCAAATAAACAACAGTCCTTTCATGATGGCCAGTGGAAACACTGGCAGCGGTGCTCCGTTCGGCCACCACCAAGGTGGCGGCGGCAGCCATGGCTTGGTGAGTATCCCGGCGGCGGCGATGTATCAATCTAATGATCGCTTCCATGGGATGGTTGGCCATCAGCAGCAGCCGTTTGTTCCCTTGGTGGAGTCTCATCATGTGCCTGCTGCTGTCAGTGCTCCGGCGGATTTGCCTCTAGAATCTGTGGGCCATCTTTTGCCGAATTTTATTAAGATAATGCTGGCTGATGATTTGTCTGAGGTTTTCGGTCAGAGCTTATTGGCTGTCGACGACGGTCATGGTGCATCATCAGAGGCTGAAGGTGATGAGGGAGAAATAGCTCCTGATGATAGAACTATATTCTTGACGTTCTCGAAGGGGTACCCCACGAGCGAAGAAGAAGTGCGCGATTTCTTCACGAGGTAAAGCATATTGATTGATGTTGTATATTAATTGTAGAATTTGGCGAATCGGTGATGATGTTTAGATTGCATATGATTATATGATATGTGCATAGTCGGCTGTCGGCAATAATAGTAGAATCTATCTTCTACGGGTATTATTACCTAACTTCAAAATGTTTGGAGCACCACTCGTGGCTTAATTGTTCCAGATTGTCGCGTATATATTTATGTCTTTTCTTTGCACCGATTCGTATTTATCGCAGGAAGTTCGGGGACTTCATTGAAGACGTCATTATGCAGGAGGTTCCCGAGGGAGAGCAGGCGCTATATGCGAGGATGGTTTGTCGATCATTGTCAGTAATACGTCCGATTGTCACGCCATACAAGGCTAAATACAACATCAACGGCAAGCACGTATGGGCGAGGAAGTACGTGAAGAAGCCGACGAATCAAAGCGCTGCTTCTTCTTCCTCTGGCTGATACATAATCCCATGGATCATCATCATCACTTGGAGCGCCATATAATACCTTACATTGATATCAAGTTTATGTCATATATATATGGTCCAAATGATGTTTCTATGTGTTTGCTGTTGTTTTGAACCCTTTCTTTTTTCGTAATTGTGGCGCCTGTTTGCTGCTGCTGTCTTTTTCATTTTGTCCTTTTGATGTATTTTGGGGCGGATTATTATGTTGTTTACTTGCTCAAATACATATTTTCCTCTTCGAATTGGATAATGATTGGTCATTTAATGGTTTTGTTTTTTTCTGGATTTCGAATTTAATGATCATTAACTTATGGATGACGCTGTATTTAATATCACTGGCACAGGAAATAAGTTAATCATTATTAGTTCCTGATTGTTAAATGAAATGATGGATGATGCTGGATTTATTATTAATAGGTAATTAATTTATTTTTCTTCGTAGTCCTGAATCCTGATATCATGCGTGCGTGAATTTGGGCCCAAGTTTTTATAAACGTTGACTAGGGCTAAGCGATTATACGTGATAAGTTGAACTATGTCTTTTAGTTGGCTCTCACCTCCCACGGTCCTTGGGAGTCTAATTTCAAATTTCAATCTCGTTGGTCATATTATCATCTTCCCATCCAAACATAGCAATTAGCATCACATATTGTGTCCAGACACAGTCCATTGTTGGGATTTATGTCTGATATAAGTGGAAAAAAAAACCACATGAACAGATCATTTCAAAAAAGTGACCGATAAATTTAGCAAACTGAACTGCCCGACATCAATCCATGACCCATGTCGATGTTCTGCAATAAACTTTTCACAACACAAGAACTCGTCATGCAGAAAAACAGCAAGTTCAAGAAAATAGGAATCGTTTTTCTGCCCTTCAGAACCAGGGATGAAGTTTTATTATTAGAGTCAGAGGGCATTTACGCATGCATGCATGCTATATCAGAATGGACAAGCCTTCTCAAAGGCCTTCTGTTCTTCACGACAGAATTCGAATTCGTTGGTGTGGTAGTACATGCACCCAGCATACGAATCAAGCTCCTTGTTGCAGGTCTGGTGAAGATCTTTCAACCTGCACATAACACATTACCAAGTGACCCTTTATTCAATGTATATGATATAGCGATACAACTTTTGGATTCATCACACAGAGCTAAAGAATAGGGTCAGCCATTAACAAAATAGGATGTGAAGTAGTCTTCAAAAGAGACTAAGAGCCTTTTTTTCCAGATGCAGTAGTGGTGATGCAAGGAGTGATTAGTGTGGTCCAACAGTGATGCATAGGTGATGGCTTTGGGCATCATGTACTTGCAAGCTCAAGGAAAAGGAGAAATAAGTCAAATTTGAAATCAGTTTCCAGACAGCACATTCAAAACTAGATAAACCAATGATGGTGAATTCAGCAACGATTCAAATTGGATCCATCCACAGAAGTGTAATGAGAAACGAGCTGAAAATGTCCTGGCCAGAAAACAGTGCTCCCATACCATTTATGCAACAATACTTACAGGTGAAGCACGCATTGCGTAACCAAGCGCCCTTTTTCGAGGCATTTCTCAGGATTTGGATCCTCCTTCTTGCATTTGAGGAAAGCCACATTCTCACCACGGCATTTTGTTCCAATGTGCTTTGCTGCTGCCATCAGAACAGATGACGTCGGGACTTGCTCTCCAGTCACATCTATCGTGCTCGCCATTCTGTATTAACAGACATCAAAACCATAATCACAAGCACCGCTTTCATTCATAAGCACATTAAGTACAAGGTCTTTATTCAACACTCTACTACTGAGCTATAAATAAATCATTCAACTACACATGCTTTTGAATTGAGATAATTTCCTGTAAAAACCATTTGCCATAAAAATTAGTGGACGACCAGTGAGCAAGCAAAGGGAAATCAAGTGTTACAAATTATTAACCAACTGATCCTAGCTCAATTGCATTACCAAACCAGTAATTACAAGCTCGCACGGCAGTGATCAATCGGATCAAAGAAAGAAGATACAATTCCACCTGCAACTAATTTATTCGAAACACGCAAAATTTAACATGGCATCGAATTGGAGGCAAACCAAAATTTCTAATGTATAATCTTCTCTCGACGATGAAAAATCACCAATTACTTGGCATACACACTTAAATAAGCTTGCAATTCATGATAAATTTGGATTGAAAAAAAAAATAGACCAATACTTAGGAGTATACAACCCAAAAAATAGATAATGATGACCACCAAAAAGAGAAACATTCACCAAGATAAGATTACCCACCTCGATTGTTGCCTTTTCTTCTCTACACTTTCTCCTCCAGCTGATAGATGAAAACAAATCTCCGTAACGATTCGAACACTATGAACTACTGTTTCCGTAATTACATACTGCCACTGGGGCTCTCGTCTTTACCCGCTGGGGTGATTTCTTCTTTAATGGATAATGGGCCGAGAAAATCGTGCGGCCCATAGATGTAATGCGTGGAACTTGTAATCCAACGTAGAAATATCTTGTATGAACTTTATTTTCACTTAGGACATCGATGAAAAATACCAATACCAGTAAGAAAACCAAACAATCCAAGAGCAAAACAGAGACCGATGAAGGAAATAAAGATCTTACGAATGTCAGGATAATTCAGCGTAAAATGGCCTATGTGATAGAATAGAATTACCCCTTAGGATTACACCAAAATCCTGGGTAGTCAATCAAGCAAGCAACATAAAATACCAATGCAGCAGTCATAACACTAATTTTTCAGTTTAATAAACCCTACAGATACGATAATTGCCGGGATGGTCGTTCGTTCGTTCATTCATCTACATACCCGAGCTTATGTAATAAAAAAAAAAAGGGAAGAAGCATGCAAAGATTGTCGCGGGGATGCTTCACTCTTAGGTATGTTTGGCAAAAATGGCCTCTACGACTCCTTGAGCTATAGGGTGATAACAATCCCGCGCTTCTGAGAAAACCCTCTTAGCAAATACCTTCTCTTCTTCCTTACCATTGCCTTGCACGAATGCATTGTAGAGCCTGCGGAGATACCTCATCCTTCCCACTTGTTTCAGAGTTTTCTCGACTTCAGCGTAGTAACTGCTGCACCTTGCACTGATAGCAATCTGGAGAAACGCCACCTTCACCTCATAGTCCTTAGACTCAGAAAGCCTATAGCGCGCATCCAAGGCCGAGACCTACCATAAACATCGAGGATGAAGAACACAAGAAGATAACCAAAGTCACAGATCTGAAATTTTCGAAAGATGATATATATTAGATCAGTGGTTCTTCAAGAACAAAATAGTGCCTGTGAAGCTTCGACGGATTTAGGTAGGTTTTCCAGGAAAAGCTCCCATTCTTGGCCTCCCCAGTCGGCAACTTCATCATCGTTGGGCACTCTACCCGACTTGAACTCATTGGCCAAAGACACAATCTTCGTATAGATATCAGAGACGGGTTCCATTGCATCTGAAGGTATGCCAGTACCCTCGGTCCATAGTTCCAAATCGATGCGGCTTTCAATTCCTGGAATATTAGACTTGAGGAAATCAAGAAACGTGTCGGTGTCGATGGATTTGAACTTGAACGTGGCGATATACTTCTTTAGGAACTCATCAAATGCAGGCCTGCCAATCTGTTAATGCACAGAAAAGAATGCGTCTTAAACAATTAAAAGAACGTGAGGAAAAATTACACATAAGAGTGCCCAAGTTGTGCTTGCCTCTCTCTCAATACGCCATAGAAATTGGAATCCTTTCTCGTAAGGAACTTGAGAATACACATCGTCGGGGTCCACGCCTTCTTGATTAGTTTTCAGTTTAGTGAATTCCATGTTGTCTTTAAACCTATCCGTCTCTGCAAGAAGGCCTCTCCAACCGATTCCAATGCTCAGCGCAGCACGCTCCTTTCCTTGCACAGCCTCGACTATTCGTCGTTCTGCATAGGTAGTGAAGCCCTACAAACACGAATTTAATGAAGAATCTGAAAATGATGCTGAAAATACTCATGTAGAGGTTAGGGGGTGACGGAAACTGAAGCCAAGAAAAGCGATCCAGAAATCGTATAAAGATTCCATCTTTATAACAAGTATGAGTTCTCTCCACAAGTCCAACAAAGCACAACCCTCAGTTTTCCACACAAGAACAAAGAAACATATGTAGTTGCATGGACTCCCAACAAAAAATATCTTAACCAAATCCAATCATATCAAAAAGATATACCTCGTTCAACCAAAAATGGTCGTTGTTCTTGTTTGTGATCAAATTCCCCGTCCAACTATGAGCGAGCTCATGGGCCACGACCTGTCCACCACTCGCATCGCCTTTGATCACAGTAGGCGTCAAAAAGACCATCCTCGGATTCTCCATTCCTCCATAAGGAAAGCTTGGAGGCAGAACAAGCAAGTCGAACCTCTCCCACTCGTATCTCCCAAACAGCTCCTCGCCGACGGTAATCATGGCTTCCGTGCCTGAAAATTCCCTCGCAGCCTCGTCCAAAAGATTTCCCCCAATTTCAGCATAAACCCTACTCCTCGATCCCAAATCCCTAAACCCTAATTCCCCAACAGCGAAGGCGAACAGGTACGGCGGAATCGGCTGCTCCATGACGAATTCTTCGACGATCCTGTCCTCCGAGCACCACAGCGCGTCCTCACACGCGCCTCCGTGTTCCCCTGGGACGGGGTCTCTTCTGGCCACGTGTCTGGCAGCCATGACCGCCGTGAGGTTCTTAGGGATGTTGAGCTTGGCGGTGTAGGTCACCCGCGCGGCCGGCGTGTCCTGGCAGGGGAAGATCGAGCGCGCGTGGATGGACTGGCACTGAGTGTACACGAAGGGGTGTTTCTTCGTGAGGGTCTGAATAGGAGTGAGCCATTGGAGGGCCGACGATTGAGGGGTGGTTTGGTAGAGTAAAAGGACTTGGGAGTGGTTCGAGAGGTTGAGGGTTAGAGGGGTTCCCAGTACGGGGTCGGCGGTGGGCGGTTGGGTGTAGGGTAGGGGCGTAGGATTGGGATCGGGGTAGGTAAGGGCGGAGGCGAGGGTGAGTGAGCGGGTGTCGAGGGTGAGTTCTCCGGCGTGGGCGGCGGGTAGGCTTAGGACGGCGGAGGAGAGGAGGGTTTGGGTGGGGAAGGAGAAGTAGAGAGAGAGGGAGACGTGGGTAGTGAGTGGGTGGCTCGAGTCTGTGTATGAATGAGGATCAATTGGAGCCATTGTTGAGAAGACGACTCAGATCAGAGACTGAGAGCTGCTTTGCTGCTTTATACCCTTTCAAGTAGAGTTTACAGGAGAGGAACTGTGAAGAAGACTTTCCGTTTAACATTTATAATTGTTCATTTGGGGTATTTTCTTTGTGATTAAAGAAACATTTTACTTAACTTTTCTTTTGTGCGAATCGAGCGGAAGGAATAATTTTTCCTTTCTTTTCATTTCTTATTACTGCTTGAAGAAGCATCAAATAATTTATTTTTGCTATTGATAATTGTAGCAAAGCACAAATCTCGGTAGATTATACAGTACAGTAGCATTCAATGCTGTTTGTGTTAAAAACGTCGAGTTTTTAGAAAATATAACCCCGTACCATTTCTTCAGGAAGTCGAGAAATTATGAATTACATCTGCAATTTGGAGACAAATTCTCTTACACAACGCAAACCTCAGATAAAACCTTGGAGACATATATACGGATTAGCAAAAATATAATTTCCCCATGTCAGTACACAACAAGACTTCCATTTTAACTCTTCTAACAAGAACTTCAGCTGCGACTTCCGGGGTAGAAATACTCGACCGTGTTATCCTTAATCCTGAACTGGAAATTGTTGACCTTGTTCTTCGACAAGTCGAGCAGACCACCACGCCCTTTGTTTAGCACAGTCAACTGCCAAGAAAAACGATCATATATATATGCTTGCAAGTCAGTTACATATATGCGAACTAATATATGCTTTTAACAGACGTTTCGAGCAAACAAAATCGTGCCTGTCCATGGACATCAGCTGCCAAACCAGTTGCTAGAGGTTGGACTTTCATTAGAATATCAGCTGTGTGCTCCAATTGTAATAAAAGCATATTTGGTCCATCAGATGTTGCATACACATCGTGGTGATTGAGAATAATGAGCGAACACCCCTAATCATGAACAGACGTTGTGGACAACATAAACATCGAGCGAGTTACGGAAAAGAGGGAAGGAGAAGGCATGAGGAATACTTACGTATTGAGTTCTTAAGGTGCAGCAGTAATGTAAGAAGTCCAGGACAAGGTTTGAGGAACCCTTAGCATCCACTTCCATGAGAGACACGTCGTCAATCATTATAGTGATTTGTTGTCCGGCTTCAGGGGACTCACAGATCTCGACAGCCTTCTGAATTTTTCCATACAATGTAACAAGTAAATCTTCGCTCGTTTTCCATTGGTTTCTTTCTAACAACGACAGCAAACATAGATTGTAACATCATTTGACAAATTTCCAACAAATACGGTTATAATTGCAGTACAAATTCAGAACTGTGATGCAGCGTAGCTTAATCAATTATTAGTGAATGAAACAATAGACGTTGATTAATCTGAAGGAATAGCAATCCACATAGAGACTATTTCAACTTTACAAAATCACAGCTATTGCCTAATCCGAACTAGTTTAATCAATCACAAATTGAAATGATAAAACACATTGATCATCGTGATAAAAGAAAAACCTTTAAGAAAAACTCCGTAATTTTCAATAAATGGGACTCACCGTGTCTGTCCCCCGAAAGCATGTCGAGGAAAAACAATCTCTTAGCATCCCGTTGGGCAAGTAAGTTGCAGCCCTAACATTTTAGCAGCTTCGTATCTTAGCACTCAAAAAAACATGGATATCATATTATTGCCTATCAACACAAGTAAGATCAGTAAATTTCTTTTTCTCAGGGAGCTCTAATTTAGCCGATACATTAATGATATGGGATAAAATTCATGCTTAATAAAAAAGAAGACATTTTTAAAATGAAAGTTCAAGCTACCATCCTGCGAAGAATGCGGTCGTAATGGGAGAATGGGTGCGCGAACGAGGCGAAAACGACGACGTCCGACGACTGACGATCAAGGGCACGCTTGAGCAGGTGGTGGACGACGAAAGCACCGCTTGTCTCCACGCAGTCCTCGACTACGATCATAAACCCATCGGTCGCCGCCACGGCCTCGTCGAGGAGGCTGTTTTGCCGCTGGTTCGCCATGTTCTGCCTTACAACAGGGATGGAATCTAGGGTTTACAGCAACTTCGATGTTACAACTCTCAACACTAAGCGAATGATTTTTTTCATAATACAAAAATTCGTTTAAAATTCTCAACAACTTACTAATAATATCTAGTGAATTTGGGCTTTGGGCTTAAAAATTTTAATTATGGACCAGGCAAAAATTGAACGGATGTTATATAGTATTGATAACTGCCTTTTTTCAATGTTCAAATTTCAGGCCATAAAGATTCACATTGCTCTGCACTTTTTAATTGGCAATCTTGCAAGATCATGCCTTATTCTCCAGAAAACATCTCTGTGATATACAATATTCCCCGCACACACACTCAATTGTGTCACAGAAAACGTTAAATATCACTAAATATAGCCGAATCTTTGGATCTTTAAATTTGTTAATTATCCAATGGTGTCTATGTCTGTCTCCTCCAACCGTGTTTATAGTAAATTTAGCATTTCCTGGAAGATTCATATGAATCATCTAAGCAATCAATACTCTCTCGCTCTCTTGTTTAATTTCCAATCATGGAGGACATATTTGGTCAGATCGAATGCAGGTCAAGATCAGATTCGGTAGTGATGAGAATTCTGAGATCTGCAATGGACAAAGCTCACGGGGAACTACAAACCAACGACGGGCCTATCGAGTTCTTACACAAGAGATCGTTATTTTACGAGCTCGCTTCGATCTTAGTGGAGGGTGGTCTCAGTATTGTTAGAGAGGAGGAGGAGACAGATATCCTCGGAGGAGGAGGCGTAGATAAGATCCTCGCCGACCTAACAGAAATCGGACATTGGCTTCATGGGAGGATTCGAGACATGAGGCTTCTCATAGCTGACAAAGACAACGAACTCAGGGATGCAATAGAATTGAAGGAGCAAGAATTGTCTGATTCGAACGAAAATCTCGAGCCTGGGAATGGTAAGAACGATGGTGTCCTTGCAGAGAGTAATGCCATCATCCACGACGCGTGCACGGAGCTGCTCGACATCTCTAAATGGAAAAACACGGTGGATTTGCAGGTTTCGAACATAAAACAGAATCTGGAGAATGAGAAGAAAAGCTTCTTGAGTTCTGAGATGATCTTAAAAAAGAGGCAGTCCCGCCTTTCGAGTCCCAACCTAAGCTTCGAATTCCTGGAAAAGGAGGTAGACGGAGGTTCGAACATCACAGAGCGAGATTCGAGATTCAAGCCGTCGAAATGCCAAAACGTGCTGATCGGGCGAATGAGTTCGGACATCGACGTGTTGAAGGAAACGCTCGACCTCGCTTTCGGTAAGATGCGCAGCGCCGGGGCAATACCTCTGGAGCGACAATGGAGGTGCAACGTTGAGAAGGATATAGAGAGGATACTGATGAAAGGGTTCATCAGTAATCTCCAAGGTCGTTCTAACGAGGAATCAATCAAAAACCTGCTGCTTGAGGATCTTCACAAGGTATTCCTCAGAGATTTAGCACGAACTTTCGAGTCGGAGAAAGAGGATTACGACGCCGAGAGACTCATCGGAGAAGATATTTACCAGTTCATCGTCGCTCAGGCGGCTAAAGATAGCCACGTTCGTCGTAAGTCTGAGTCAAATGCTCTGAAATTCCTGGACACTCAAGAACGAACTCCTCGTTCTAGAAAATTCAACGGCGATCATCTCCAAGGAACGACGCCTCGTTCCCAAGAATGCACGCCTCGTTCGAGGATCTTAAGCCCGCGATGCAAGAAATCAGACATCGAAGGAGACGAGGGCTTGATTCAGAAGCTCGATTCTCTGCTAAGGTGCTTGGAGGCAGAGGAGGACCTCATGCTCAGCGCGAGCTCGGAGATAAAGGAGCGAAGCGCAAACAACAGCTTGGTGATATCGAGCTGCGAGGAGGTCGAAGAGAGAGACGCCATCGAATGGCTGATAACGGACGACGAGAGCATGTTCAGCTCCGTGAGCGAGAAGCTCGAGAGGGCCCTGCAGCAGCTCTACGCGAGCAAAGACTTGCTGGTGGAGCTCGAAGAAAGCTTGGAAGTATCGGAGGACTCGGAAGAAAACGACGTTTGCAAAGAAAGCAACGATAGAGTCGCTTCCCTCGAGGAGAATGCTGTGGCCGTGATCGTTCAGTTTCAGCAGTTGTTCGGGAAAGTCGAGCATGTTGTGCGTGAGAATCTGAAGAACAACAGCGTAAGGTGGTATATTTTGTTGTGCTGATTATATCTCGACTTTTTGAGTCATGAAAATGGATTGCGTGCTTACAGGTTAGGTGCATTGAAGCATAGGTTGGATTCATTGATCAAACAAGCAGCTGTCGTTAGGACAAGGAAGTTGCTGTACAAGAATGCTTTCTTCTCAAGGTGTCATAACCTGAAACTTGCTGAAACTGAGGTGTATATATATATGATTCTTGTTATATTGATTTTGAAAATGTTTTACACGTGTGGATAAATTAAAAAAAATGGTCATAGGTTGATTTGCTTGGAGATCAAGTGGAATCCCTTTTGTTGGTGCTAGAGAAAATATACGTCGAATTGGACAGAAATTCAATAGCCTTGTCACGCTACTTTCCAGTGAGTGAATTCCCTTATCTCATGCTGCGACCTTATTACGTCTATGTTATTAATTTATGATAATAATATCTGTTTGTAGGTTGGTGATACGTTGAAGTTGATAAAGCGGGAGCTGAGCAATGAAGGAAGGAGGGAATTGTAATAAATGCAAGTTCAAGCATTAAATGTAAGTCAATAGTGGGGATCATGGGTGTAAGTAATAAAGGAAAGACAAAAGGAAGAAAAAGAAGAATTGGCGTGGAATGTGGATTCAAGTAAATTGAGCATGAGTGGTACTAATTTTCATTGTCATGATTGCTTATGACGACGAAGATGATGGATGTGTAGAAATTGAATGCGTAAAAGTTTTATATACATATACCTATATGCATATGTGGATATATATAAATGTTGATCTCTCATATTTATTGTTGTTAATATATGCATGTAGCATCGTCTCAACCCACGTTATAATTTTTTTTTTTAATGGAAAATCACCATGACACTTACGCAGATCTTTTACTAATTCGCTTATTATTATTATTTGATTTTATTATTAATTTTCCAATAATTGTTTCGTTAATAACTGTCGGCACATCAACGATAACGTCGAACCCCACACCACACATCACAGGAAAATTACGAGACAGTCGAATTATTACAAACTTAATATATCGAAAGCCGTTTCAAGAAACTTGACCACACAACGTTCTTCATTTCAAGGACGGCGAACAACAAGCAATGATTATTGATCTTCTTTTCTTTCGTTTCATTAATAGAAATTGAATTTCAAACGATTACCAGATACTCTAAAAACAAGGAAAGAATAATAAGGTATACCATTAATCTCCGAGTCAACCACTTGTTAATTGCGTGATCAACGGTGTACATTTTCAAAAATGCTAATAAATAAATCCGTCTGAACTACACTACAAGGATGGCTTTGTATTGTAGATACATGTACAATAATAACCATATAACATTTGAACTAAAACTCTAATGAATGCCCGGGAAGTCCCAACTTCACAAGTACTTTGTCTGTCAGTCAAACGAAGAAAGTATAAAGCATAAAATTTAAAATAAAACAAAGGAAACATAGATAAAGAAGGAAAAAACTTTAGAATATCATATATATGTACGAAAAAATTATTTGTTTATTTCGTTGCCCGCCATCGCCATTTAACATTGGTCACTGCAAGATGAAAACCTTCAATTAATCACTTCAATTCAACTACCATATTTTTAATTTCTATTCTAACAGTAAAATGAGAAGAAAAAAATTGTCCCGTTACATTGTTACTGTTTGCGAATACATCGCCATTTATTAGCTAATAAACCCTACAAAGAGAAGTCAATATTGTTATTAATTAGCCATTATTAATTAATGAATTAATCTCTCTGCAATTCTCAGGAAAATTCGAATACAAAATACACGACAACCTGCAAAGTCTATACCTGCATCATCTCTCTCTCTCTCTCTCTCTCTCTCTCTCTCTCTCTCGTGATCATAGTCACCCAATGGCTAACACAACGAAGACAACTATCAACAGCGATGATGAGACTCTAAAATCATCATCCCAGCAGCTCGAGCCAAGCATCGATACGGACAAGCTCAGCTACGAAATCTTTTCGATTCTCGAGTCTAAGTTCCTCTTCGACTACGAGAAGGACAGCAGCAAACTGTACTCACCTCAGAACAAGGACGGCGTCGGCGAGCTTAGGTCGCAGCGGGGAAAAATCTGCGTGCTGTCGATAGACGGTGGGTATGGCCTGCAAAACGTGATCTCCGGCAAAGCGCTGTCGTGTTTGGAGGCGGCGTTGAAGAAGAAATCGGGAAATCCCGACGCGAGGATTGCTGACTACTTCGACGTCGCGGCAGGTACGGGAATCGGAGGCGTGTTCTCGGCGATGTTGTTTGCGTCGGACGGTCGTGGCCGGCCGATTTTTAAAGCCGACGACACGTGGCGGTTTTTGTCGTCGGAGGGCCCCAGGTTTTGCCCTCCACGTCAGCGAAAACGGGGTGGTCTGTTTAGCAGCTTCTTCGGTAGAAACAGAGGCGGTTCGCTCGCCGGTTTGGAGAAGGTATAATCAAATTCGTGTTGGGCCTCAGTCGTTTCATTTTTCCTGGTTTTGTTTAGCTTATTACGGAGTCGATCGAAAATTACTGCTTTACTTTTGCAACAAATCCGTGTTTAATCTGCTTTTGGTTTTAAAACTCTTTCAGGAAAAGGCGTTGAGGAAAATTTTCAAAGATGAGATCACAATAAAGGACATGTCAAAGCCCGTGCTAATCCCCTGCTACGATCTAACAAGTACGGCGCCATTTTTGTTCTCCCGCGCCGACGCATTGGAGAGCGAAAGCTTCAACTTCAAGCTCTGGGAGGTCTGCATGGCCACGTCGGCGGAGCCCGGCTCGTTCGGTCCGGTCAGCTTGAGCTCAGTCGACGGTTCGAACCGAGTCTTGGGCGTCGACGGTGGTCTTGCGATGAGCAACCCAACGGCGGCGGCCATTACACACGTGCTGCACAACAAGCAGGAGTTTCCTTTCGTTAGAGGCGTGGAGGACATTTTGGTCATTTCCATCGGGGCCGGCGTCGTGGAAGGTGGGTTCGCGTACGAGGAGGTTAGGAAGTGGCAGGCTCGTGATTGGGCTCGGCCGATTTCACGTATTTTAGGGGAAAGCTCGGCGGAGATGGTGGACCATGCTGTGGCCATGGCTTTCGGACAGGCTCGGAGGGGGAATTACCTTCGGATTCAGGTATGGGAATCTTTGTGTTGGTATTAACTTCTTTCTTTAAAGATGGGATTTTTTTTAGCCATTCAAGTTTACTTGATAATGGGTCAATTACGTGGGGATAGTATGATAGAATCAATTAAGTAAGAGGTCAATGTTAAAAACAAACAAGTATCTGCAGACTTTCGAGGATGTTGTGTGGCTAAATCTTGTCTTTTATTTCCAATAAGAATGTTTAGATCCTTTTTTGCTTAAACATGAACTTTAGTGTTCAAACTTCAATCCTATCACGTTTTGTCATTTTAGCCCGTAGATAGAGTCCCTTTACCTCACACCTCACCACTATATTGATCGTATCTGTGCTAAAGTTTTGTAAAAATAACAGCTATAGTTCAGTAAGGTGCGACCCAACAACCAATTGCAGATTCCAAAAATGATATAAATATTTCTATCAAGATATGTGGCAGAAAAAAGAGTCGTCTCTGTTAACTTTTTTCTCATTGTTGTATATCACCTAAACCTGTAGTCGTAGACCAGTGGCAATAGAGTGGGGTTATTTCCCTTATTGGACTGCATCTCCATTCTTCATGAAATTGAAATAATTTATGTTGGGAGACTTGAAGTTGCCACACTATATATTCATTGCATGTTGACTATTGATGGTTTGTTATAAAGTATTACTTTCTTGACGTGTATTGGCATGATGAGGCCTTATATAGAATTGACTAAAAACAACAAGAGTACTGTTGATGCATGTGAATTATTAGGTCTTTGGATGATTGTTGATATAATAAGTAGGCATATATGTTTTGTTTGGTATCACAGATTTATGGCAATAGTTTGTCTAAACTAGAGCCTCGTCCGTCCATTATTGTAAACAAACACAGTGTCTTTTGCAACCTTTGCTTGCTTCTTATTCATGTAATACAATTCATGAACTGCAGGCGAACAGTTCAAGCTTTGCAAAGTTTGGCACTGATATTTACTCTGATCCAACGAGTCCGAGCAATGTAAAGAGGCTGATTGAAATCGCGGATGAATCGCTGAAACAGAAGAACGTTGAGTCGATTCTCTTTAGTGGGAAGAGCATAGGAGAACAGAGCAATGCTGAGAAAATCGAATGGTTTGCAGAGCAACTCGTGATAGAACATCAGAGGAGAAGTTCAAGAATAGCTCCCACTGTTGCACTTAAACAACCCAATGCCTCAAGAATTTCCTGAAAAAAAAAAACCCCAAAAGATGTCAGTTTAAGACACAGGCCAAATCTCTCTCTCTCTCTCTCTCTCTCTCTCTCTCTCTCATATATGAGTTGACATGCATTGTTGTTTCTTGCATGCGTTCAATATTGCCTGGAAATACTACATAGGACCCATATTACAGGCCAAGACAGGGAGGCCATACTCTTTTTGGAAAACATATAAATATAATAGCTTGCTCGTTTGTATAGTGATATCATATTGTTCTTCTCTTTTGTCGTTGAATATGTAACTTTTTAACACTTTTCGTTCCATTCAAACCTCGTGGGCTCTTACCCTGTTATTTTTCTGCGCACGCAAGATAACCACAAAAAAATATTCGCAAATGTTATATTATTATTATAGGAAGGACGAGCAACATACCGTACATGCCCTTGTTTTTCACCGACAGTGTATACAGTGAGGGCTATGAGGGAGGGTATATTCGTCATTCCGTGACTTGCATCTTCAATTCTTCGTGACATGTTGTAATTAGAGTGCATAATTGTATCTGTATTTATGAGACAATATGATTTCCTTCATGTAATACTAAATCCATTTCCCTCTATTGTCGTTCTATTTCTGCAAGGATAAGTAAACTAGAAAGGGAAAAGGAAAAAGGAAAGAGGGACAATTAGGAAAAGAAGTGATGATGATAGGGCTCTATTTGATGCTTTGACGCCTCATCTACATATTTGATTAATCTATAGCGTGGATTAGGATTGGGGCTATGTGTGGTTTAAATAAATTAGACGGCTACTAATATCCACTTGATTTTATTTTATTAGTGATGATTATGACTTGTCGGGGTCTAAAGAATTCTCTTTTCCCACTATTCAATCATCATGCACTTTTTGCTTATTTGATTTAAAGAAACAATTCATCGTGTCTGTCTATTTGATGTATATAAAAGAAAAAAAAAAAAAAAAAAAAAGAACAAAGGAAGCTAGGTAGGTGGACTATAAACATCATCTTGTTAACTAATTGTTCTTTTAAGAAAATTGGGCTATTGGGTCACGACAAAGATTGGGTTAAGCCTGGGCTTGGTCGACGGGCCGGGCCTCTTCTTGTTGGGCTCACGTTTCCTCTCCGAAAAGCCCAACTCGCTTATCAAGCGTGGAAAAAAACGCAATGAAAAGCTAAGAAAGTTGTCCCCTATAGCTGAGCTAGCTACTTGGTCGTGATCATTAGCTTTGTTTGGTTCAAAATCAAAGGTTTTGACTACTCATGATGTCCGTGAACCTTTCATCATTCTATCATTTCTTGTCACACCTACTTCTTCTTCTTTATTTGTTCTCAATGTTCTTTCACTTCGACCATGATTTCTAAATGTTTTTGCGACCTTTTTATTTATAGCAAAAGTCTTGGTTAATCTACATCAACTCTATCGCACTACATTATTACACAGGTTAATTTGATATTTCTCTTTACTATCTTGGGTTATTTCTTTCGTTACCTTTGATTTGTGTGTACATACACACGACGTACATATTCCCCATCTTCTTGTGCTCCAAACACTTGCAGACAAAGTAGCCTTGGTCGATTCAGAAAAGAAAAGCAATCCCCTTTTAACTTTCACTATCCACTAAAGAAAGAGAGAATATTTCTTTTCAGAAAGAACAAGATTACATTCAAAAGGAACACACATGATCTTAAGGACAGTGCGCGGACAGCAGCAACTTTATTACCTCACTAAACCCTAATTTATTTTTCCTCCTCATCAAATCAGACATCATCTCTCTTTCTGTATAGATCTCCACTATCTTCTGTGCTATATATATATAGTCATCGCTGCTGAAGCCAAGCAACCCACAAATATCGCCTTGCTCTCTTTATAATTCAATCCACACAATATCTTATTACAATGTGGGGTTGCTAAAGGGCTCTGATTGATATAGCTTACTCCTTTTTTAATTACATTGTCTTTTGCTTTACAGCTTAACCCCATGTTAGATATATACTCCCAATCCAATTTGTTCTTTGTGCCTGTCGCTAGCTAGCTAGCTAAATCTTATGCTGTGTATAAATATACAAGTGCCACAATTACCCTATAGTTTTATTCCTCCTCTCTGCTATATACAAAACTCTTCTCCGATTTCTTTCTTTAATCCCTTTAACTTTCTTCTATGTTTGCATCTCCGTGTGTAATAGAATAGCAGCAAAGCAAGCGCGCACTTGAGTGTTAACAAAGTTAAAAAAAAAAATGGATGCATTTTGATGTATATGTAATACATCACATATGCCTGGCTCCCTGTATGCCATTTGCAAGAGCTCGCCGGAATTTCTTCGGCCCTCCGTGAATGGCGTATGAGGAACCAAGCATATATATATATATATATATATATATAATATATATACTTTGTGTGTGTGTTAGAGAAAACCACCGAGGAACGACACAGTAATGTAATGGTATCCACTCGATTAGTTTATCTTTCTTCTTCTTAACCTGGGATTTGTATAGCAATATATCATATCGATGAGTAAGTCATTCATCCTTTCCTTTCAATTAGTAACTGGGCTATGAAATCATATATCCGTATAGGCACACTAGCTAGCTAGTTACGTATGCAATACTTCATTTAAGTTTCTTGGAAATGAATATGATTCCTCCTCATCTGTCAGAGACATTCACGTGGAACAAAATATCTTTGCAGTAATTAGAATATATATTCCCTCCCACGATAGGCAAGGGATCGATCTCTCTATCGTTTGATAGTCTGCGATATAATTGCATTGTAGATTTATGCGTATTGTGAACGCCTACTATTTGATTTCCAAGTACATAGCAAATGGTAATACTAGATAATTTTTAGTTTCGATTTGTTTTCGTTAGATGTGAGAGACCCGTATTTATCTATCTTTGACAAACTCGTACCTATCTGGCCCTCTTACATATTTTATTGTTCTTATTTCTCTAGAAGAATTGAACTTAATTCAAAGTAGAACAAACTTGTTTTTTTGACACTACGACCACACATACACAAAACGTACAGACAAACGCTAAATAATGTTGTTCGAATATTGGGAATGGAAGCACACCTAATTGACAAGCTATTTCAATACCATTTGGCAACTACTTGTGTTTTCTTGAACATGCAGATCATTACAAAATCACACACACATATCTCTCTCTCTCTCTCTCTCTCTATATATATATATATATAGGGGCGGACCGTAGGGGCTCGGGGTGCCATTGACCCCCCGCCATCGTCCTGCTAAGTATATTATATGCGTTAGAATTTTCGAAATCGACTTCGGTGCAGTTGTTCTTGTACTTGCTTTGAAGTTTTTACCTGTAAAATCCAGGGTTCGAATCTCCTGGAAGCTTTTGTTTCATTTTAAATAATTATGTGTGGACTGTGGGCCGGGTTGTGTGCTGGGCTTGACCCCCCAGTCACTCCAGGCTGGGTCCGCCCCTGTATATATATATATATACTAGATGACGTCGCCGCACGTTTTGCGGCTTCTATGCAACCGTTTCCCGGAAGTGAATGGTTAAATGGTTAATCTACATATACACAAAGTAAATGGTGTATATTGAATATCCGTGTAATGCGACAAAATAATATTGGTTAGGTATTCTACATACATATACAATTGGCCGTTGAGATTATAAATCAGAATTTATTTGCATGAGTAAAATATAATGGAATGTGTTTAGATAGACACCCTTCAACAACATCTCAACCACGACGCTTATGTTTTGTTCTTAGATACATAGCTAGCATTCATTTATCAATACGTATGGGAGAAAAGTGATCGTTTTTTAATTTTACGGAACTTTGTTACAACGATTTTTAAAAAACATCCATATAATCTGTAATACATGACAATGGGAATACTAAGCCACATTAAAGTCAAAATAAGGTCATCAGACTTATCACCAACTATTCATCAATATAGAGCTACTACAATGTCATTTCTCAACATTTATTATTTGAACAATACATCGAACCCTACCAATTTCCTTTAAATTTCCATCTATAGAAAACTATTCACGAGATATATTCCTTCGTATATTCATTTATATTTATTAATTCATTTTTATTAAACATAACAATTATACAAAATTATATATTATTCTGACTCACTATTATGTGATTATTTGAAAAAAAATAATAATAACTAAATTGTAGGTTTATATATTATGGGTCATTTTGCAATTTTAGTAAGTTAGGGGTATAATTGTAATTATGGATCACTTTGGAATATTGACTTCACGTTAGAGTACTAATTTCCAATTATATTTTAAGTTAAAGTGATATATATAGCAATTAAGGAAAAATGAAAAGAAAAAAAGAACAAGGCAACTTGGAAATACAAGTCAGAGACCCAAATTAGTTAAGCTAAAGATGACTTGTAACCTGCTGTGGAAACCGGTCACATTCTCTTTTTATAGTAGTATAGAAAGTATTAATTTCCAATTATATTTTAAGTTAAAAGTGATATATATAGCATTAAGGAAAAATGAAAAGAAAAAAAGAACAAGGCAACTTGGAAATACAAGTCAGAGACCTAAATTATTTAAGCTAAATGATGACTTGTAACCTGCTGTGGAAACTGGCCATATTCTCTTTTTATAGTAGTATAGAAGTAGCCAATGAGGCTTGGCTCCAGTGGCCCATGACTATCGTTGTTGAGTGGGTTTGGGATGTATCCATCTGACCCCGGGATTAGTCCCACCTCTGGAGTGTGTGGCGATTAGCCCATAGTCGGGCTGTATATACCGAAAAAAAAATAATAAATAAAAATAGTATATAGAAGTATAGATATATATATATAATAAGGCATATTATATAAATTAGAATTCTCAGACTTGGTGTGCTCCATCAATACCGATTCGAAGCTCTCTGTTCAAATGAGAAGTCAAATGGTATCTTCGTAATAAATACTGGAGGTTCGATCAATTAGCACGTTGTATATGTGCTGGCTATAGTGCAATATTTAACATAGTAGAAAGCCAAAAGAATATTAGATGGAAAGAAGTATAAGTCAAAGGAAGACGGCCCATTAGTTTAAAGTTTAAGGGGCAGCCACAAACGGTAATGTTACAACATGTTAGAAAAATCTTAAATCTTAGTTAATTAAGTTTGATTGATTTTGACTTTCATAGTTAAGTTACAAAATTGCAAAGTAAGCATGACATGCCAATTAGAGTTCATAAAGAATCGATTTTTAGTTTTAGCCGATAGAGCCCTTCTTACAACGAGTTGAACATAAAAAATTTCGAATTGCAATGATTCCTTTCTTAGCATAACAATACATTCATACATTATGTGTAATTAAAATTAAGGTAGACCCACCTTTAATCCAGGGATTATGTCCTAATGCATAGCCACACACGAACAAAATTGACCTGCCTACTCTTCTAGAAAACCACCACAATATTCAAACCATTCTCATCACTTGGCCTCTTTGAATTCTTTTCTCCTATTTATCTCGTGAATTGACCCCACAATGCAAGACATATATATAGATGCATTTCATCCATTTTCCACATAAGATTCGTCGAATTAAAAAAATACACCTACAAAATGCAAGCCACGGAGGAGCCACAAATAGACGATGAATTAGAATTTGAGACTCTTTCTTTAAGCGATCTACCATTGTATGGCGATGATCATGACCATCTTCCTAGAGGAGAAGATGACGAAAGAGACGAAACATCTAAGAACGACGAAGATTTCGAGTTCTCCAGCCAAGAACTTACTTCTTTGAAAGGCGCCGCCGCCGCCACCAGCGATTTCCCACAGGAAAACATCGTATTTTGCGGGAAGCTCATCGGTCAGAAACAAGAACAACCCTCCGAAAAGGAACATGCGGCGCCGCCGTCCATCAATGACGGCGTAAGCAAGACGAAGAAACGTTCTTATTGGAGGCTGTTTGGATGGAACTTTGGCTCGAGGAGGAGTTCTACGAAGGGACAACAAGTGCTAAGGTTTTCCAAGAACGGAGATAAAAGCTTGAACAGCAAAGTTCAAGCTTCCAAGTCAATGAAGAAAAAGCCTGAAAAGGAGCACTATGGATTTTCCCGGCATAAGGTGTCTATACTGACGTCGTCTTCCTCAGGGAAGGCCAAGTGGTACCTTTTGTTGTTTGGAATATCGAGCTTTCCGACAAAGATAGAATTGAGGGATCTGAAGAATAGGTTGGAAAGAATAAGCAGCGATCGCAGCCCATCTCGGATTTCGCCGGCGTTTGGGTTAGGAGATTACATGGACAAAGAGAATGATGGTTGTAAGGAGAGAATAGACAGACGATGGGGATTGTTGGAATTGATCAAGACTTTGAACTGTTTAGGGAGTTAAAATCAAGATTTTGAAGTCTTATCGTTCTTGGTTTTATCAGGTAGATTGATGAATATCTGGCATAAAGAATGCTGTTTGCTGGTCTGAAATCAATGCAAGTCTTCCTTTCGTTTCCAATCATTACATTCTCATACAAATTCGATCTAACTATGGTGACAACACAGACAAGCATATATATATATATATATATATATATATATATATGTAGTATATCTCAGTTGATAAAAAAACAGAGGTTCAAAGAGGTATCGTCCTTCGTTTGCATGCTATGCCTCTCCTCATTGACATTAAATTTTCCAACCCAATGCTCGGAGATTAGCCACATTTAGTTCCACATGCTTTCCAAGCCTGTAGGAGGTGGTATGTAATAATATGGGAATATGTTACTTACAATCAATCAACTGAATAATAGCACAAGACAGTTGCTTGCATACGAATCGAATAATAAATTGAGTAGAAAAACTTACGCAAGATCTGCTGGTAGCCTGAAACCACCTATACGAATGCGCTTCAGCGAGTGAATCTGATAATAAAAACTCATCTTACTTGCCACAGATGTTTAATATAAATCAATGGAAAGAAAAATACGACTAATTTTTAAAAGAGTGCATAAAGGTTAGCTTTTTAAAATCACATTACCTCAAGCCCAGCATTCTTAACAAGCTCTCTAACTTCATGGTTTCTTCCCTCGTGAACCTAACAAATGACAAAAGAAACATACATTTAATGGGAAACATTTGAAAATACAAAAAACTAATCACAAAGACGAAAAAATTACCACAATACGGAGCCTAGGTCGTGAAATATCTGGCTGCTGCTGCAACAGTTCTACAGAATCAGGAGTGCAACGAACGCCTTCGATAACAGTTCCCTCGCTTATGGCCAACAAGTGCCTCTTGCTAACCGTTCCGTTAACAGCTGCAATGTATTCCTTGGATAAATTTGACGAAGGGTGCGAAACTTTCTGCGCAAATTCACCGTCGTTCGTCACGATAATCAAACCAGTCGTCGCAACGTCAAGACGACCAACTGTGAAGAGCCTTGGCTTTGGTAGCCCGGGATTTCTTTTATCCCAACTCTTCATGTAGTCATCGAACAGGGACAGAACAGACTTTGTCTCCTTTTCTCCCGCCGAGCATATGTAACCTTTGGGCTTGTTCAGAGCGAGATAAACCTTTGGAGGCAGTTTCTTGGAGAGACGGTTTCCGTTCACATAGATTATGTCTTGCCCAGGATCAACTCTGGTCTGTGCCAAGACAAAAACATAAGACCACTTATTTACTAGATTGCTAAAAATCAAAACTTTTTTAATTTAGCTGCTGTATAATACTCTGAATTATTCGCACTCAACATGAAAACTCATGGCAGATGAAGCCCACCTGCGGCGTTTTGCATACAGAGCCATTAACGGTCACCTTTCCTTGAAATATCAGCTCTTCGCTGCTTCTCCTAGACGCCACTGAAAAGGAGAAATACTATGTTATGTACAATGAATAGACATACATTTAGATCAATCCCCTGTTGGTATATATTGGCTTACCGCCAGCAGAAGCCAAGACTTTAGCCAGGCGCTGCGGCGGCTCACGGAATCTCTCGTTGTAGAACCTTCGCGCCGCCTTGGAATACTTCGGCGGCTTCGAGGCTATCCTTTTATCATCTTCATCGTCACTGCTGTTACCGCCATAACTGCCGTTTTTTGCCTCTTTCTTCTTCTTATTGCTGTTCTTCGTCTTTTCGCGGGCCATGGCCTTGAGATAGGATTCGGGCGGCGTCGTTTGGAGAGTGAGGTTGCCGTCTTTGCCCCTCACTATCCATGGAATGAACAACTGATGGTCGGAGGTCGGTGAGTCGGAATCTGAGGGTATTTGAGGACTTTCCGGCTTGGGCTTCGGCGGGGCGAAGGTGATCTTGAATTCCGAGGTTATGACCGCGCTGACGTGGCAGCGGCGGAGGGTGGTGATGACTGAGGGCTTTGAGATGCGGTTGTGGAAGGACGTGAATGCGACGGACGCCGCCGCTATCGCCGCCATTGGTGGAGTGAAAGAGTAGCCAATTGCAGCAGAATCCGAGTTCGTTGGGTAAAGAATCCCAAGATTTTTTTTTTTTTTCGCAAGATGGATAAAAGAAAGAAAAGAACCAAAGAAAGGCGAGGTTTTAACTTTTGGAACCCGTTTTGGATCCGACCCGCTTACCGACTTATTCGAAATTTGAATCGGGCATGACATTCTACTACCCAACGCCCCATTTAGATTAGAGCTGTCAATGGGCCGGGGCGGGGCGGGCTGGCCCGCCGCCCGGCAAAGCCCGCTGTTTGGCGGGGCGGGGCGGGCTGGCCCGCCAACTGACGGGCCTCCAAAACTGAAGCCCAGCTCAGCCCAGCCCCGTCAGCGGGCCGCGGGCCTGGCGGGCCAGGCCCGCCCGCCTTTAATTTTTTTTATATTTTTTATTTATAGTTTTTAATTAATTAACAATAATTTATATAATTATATTATTTAGATATACATTAATTATGTATTAATTAATAAATGCATTATTATTTATTTAATTATAATATTTAAATACATTAATCATGTATTAATTAATAAATGCATCATTAATTATAAATAAAATCATTAATTAATTTATCTATTTAAATAAATATATTTTTAATTTATAAAATAAATTAACTAAAATATACGGGCCGGTCCGCGGGCCAGTCTGCCCCGCGCGGGCCTTAAAAATCCCAGCCCAGCCCACCCCATAGGCGGGGCGGGGCGGGCCGGCCCACGGGCCACGGGTCATTTTGACGGCTCTAATTTAGATTAGAGCTTATTAAAACATCCATCTTTTCTTGTTCTTTTTTGCCCCAGCAATAAGGGAAAAATAAACCTTACAACATGATATTGTGGCATCTTATTGTACACAAACATTGAAACATATATGTAAAATAGAACATTTTTAGTGCTACCAAATCAAGAAAATGTAAGATAATATACGTGTGGAACTTTAGTGTGTTTGGTTGGGGGTATTAGGGAGGATTAGAGAGGTTAGGAATAATTAAAGTAGTGTTTGGTATGATGGTTTATTTAAAGGTATGATTAGTTAATACCCATTAATACCCTCATTAAGTATTATTAGCTAACGCTACATTTATGACAATATTACACTTTATTTATGAAATATTCGATTCAAAATACATGTAGGTAATTGAATTTAATTAAACTTAAAACCGTCCAAAATCATCTACCAAATCCATCCGAGGTTAATATTTAATTCGTCAATCAAACACCATAACATTTATACCCTCCTTTATTTAAACCCACTAAAGCTAAATCCATCTCAACTCATCATCCCTACCAAATGACCCTTTTGTGATTCAAGGGGTTGCTATTATGATTCGCTCAATGTTAATTGTTATGAGAGGGCACAAGGTTGATAGCAACATTATAATTTATACTTTATTTATCAACTCCATTCTAAAATTTATTCTATAATTGGATAAACTCACCTCTCTAGTCTCCATTATTAATCAATCATCTCATCCGTTGACGTTTCTTAGCTTTGTATTGTTTTGCATGATTTGCATGATTGAGAATTACAAGACCCACTGTACATATTACATATTACTCTAATCAACTCGGCAACGAAGTAGAGAAACCGCCACCCAACTAAATATATTTATTGTAATTTGTTTTATAAAATCAAATCTATTCATACACCGTATGATTCACCAACATATGTCCTCAAAAATTATATTTCGATCTACGTGGCTTCCTCACTGGTCGCTACAGTTGTCAGCGTCCTTACACAAATCATCAATATATATAGGAATTTTATGATGTGTGCACCTGTTGATGTAACACCGATTCGTGACATTTCAACATCTCATATCGTCATATAACGTTATGTCGTCTTAATTAACACATTTCAGCTGTTATTAATCGACATTTCGAATGGTGTGTCATGACAATACATTTAATGTGTCAATGAAATATATCGCTTGAATTAACACGACATTCTTGAATTGGCTGGGAAACATTTAATTTTTACCGTTAGCAGTTCCGTGGAAGTTACCTTCTGAACATAGTTCAAGCGCTGGCATGTATCAAATATAATATTACAGTTTGGTTTTCGTATATATTATTTAGGATAGTTAGAATGATTCCCTGTATGATACGATACGGTGCCATCCATGAATTGGGTTCTCGTGAGTTCCATTGCTACAAGATTAGATAATCAAATAATAAAAATATTTATAAGATTAGATATCGAATAATAAAAAATATAACTACAACATCTCACATTGTGGCCCAGCTCAGTTTGAGACAAATCAAATAATAGCTTGCTTGATGATCCTCATCTGCCAAGACCATAACCAGTTGCACACAGTTGAAGCCTATCTATGTGCTTCTGAACCTTCAATAAAATCTTAAATCATATCAGTAAGCTTTTGTTGAAGGATAGACAAATCAGGCAATGAAGAGCTCCGTGTCTGAACAGAGCTTCTACATAGATAGCGAGGAAGAAGACAATGACGAGGACGAGACATTCGACGACAGAGCATCAGAAAACGAAGACGAACACGTTTCAGTTTCCTCCGATTATTCAAATGAGAACGACGACGAGGACGATACTCATCGACAGAGCAAGCACAATTCATTGAATCCTTCGTGGCCTCAAAGTTACAGGCAAGTAAAAAGGTTTGCTTCCTTTACATGATGACTTGTGTAATAATAAACATGATCATTTTGCAGGCAATCCATCGATCTCTACAGCAGCGTCCCATCTCCGAGCCTGAACTTCCTCGGGCATTCGCCCTTATCGCACCTCAGCGGATCTTTTCTTTCTTCGTCTCTTACGAGGAGACAAACTCCCGAGATACTACCTTCTCATAGTACGCCTCTAATCCCAACTACAGATGAAGCCAAGTTCAAAAAAAGGGGCAGCTCTCTTCCTCTGTTCCCACCTTCTAGAAAGTCTAGCCTGCAAAAGATTGCCCTCGACGAGAAGCCATTAGTGTCCCACGGAGCTCCCATTCCTCGCAATAGCACTTTCGGACAAGCAGTTCTAAACGGTAAGTATCAGATCAGCAGCGCCCTTCAAAGGAATTCGATTTTCGTACGACGAATGATGGCGATTTTTTTTTTTCTTATGGAAGGAATTAATGTGTTGTGTGGAGTTGGGATACTTTCGACTCCTTACGCGGTGAAGCAAGGAGGCTGGCTCGGGCTTTCTATACTGTTGATATTCGCTGTGCTTTCTTATTACACTGGGATTCTTTTGAGGTACTGTTTGGACAGCCAACCTGGCTTAGAGACGTATCCCGACATTGGACAAGCTGCGTTCGGTACAACGGGGAGAATCGCCATCTCCGTACGCCATTTTTTTTTCTCCTTTTTTTATTACGATTAAGCTTCATACGAGTTGATAAACCGATGCGTTTAACGCCCATGCAGGTCGTTCTGTACGTGGAGTTATACGTAAGTACCTCAGTACAACCTTAGCTATTATAACTCCGAAAAGAAACTGCTGTGAAAAAAACGACACGTTGCTTGACAGGCTTGCTGCGTCGAGTACATCATATTGGAGAGCGACAACTTGTCGTCTTTATTTCCAAACGCATACCTAAACCTCGGAGTGCTGTACTTGAATCCTAAGCATCTATTCGCCGTAATGATCGCCCTCGCCGTCCTTCCCACCGTGTGGTTGAATGACCTGAGCATCCTCAGCTACATATCTGGTAAAAAAAATAATCTTCACAAACTATAGGCCTCTGTTTGGCTGTTTCTTTCTTCTTCTACTCTCCCTTTTTAAGGTATAAAGCTCCTTTTTTTTTTCTAGCTGGTGGAGTTATCGCATCGCTCTTGGTCGTGGGTTGCCTTTTCTGGGCCGGGCTAGTGGATAAAGTCGGGTTCGAGTCCGAACAAACCGTGCTGAACTTATCTACAATTCCCGTCGCTGTTGGTCTCTACGGTTACTGCTATTCGGGCCACGCAGTTTTTCCCAACATCTATACGTCTTTGGAGAAGCCTAATCAGTACCCTGCTGTACTTCTAGCAAGGTATGCACATCACACACATCAGTGGTAAGTGATGCCAAGAAAATGTGTTCATAATCTTATTACATGCCAGTTTTGGGATCTGCACATTGATGTACGCTGTGACGGCAGTTTTTGGATATCTGATGTTCGGAGATTCGTCTGAATCTCAGTTCACGCTCAACATGCCCAAGGATTTGGTATCGTCTAAGATAGCAGCGTGGACTACTGTAGTGAATCCATTTACCAAGTATGCGCTGACAATGTCGCCCGTTGCTATGTGCCTCGAGGAACTTGTGCCTTCGAGGGACATCAAGTTTCGAACCTATTCCATCCTCGTTAGGACAGCTTTGGTTCTTTCTACTTTGGTCGTCGGCGTAACCATACCTTTCTTCGGTGAGATCTTTTAGAGAGTTTCTTTTTTCATAATCTCACAATGAGATTACTAACTCTTATGGGATCGATGCAGGTCTTGTGATGTCGTTGATCGGATCTTTATTCACAATGCTCGTCGTAAGTCATCTTTGGAATGATCCATCTATTATGAATCTTCATACGGATATTCTCAGGCTACTAAATATAAAACGAGCGAACTGCTCCCTTTTGCAGACCTTGATTCTGCCTTGTGCCTGCTACTTGAGTATCTTAAAAGGGAAGATCAGCTTATTACAGGTGAGAATTTATTCAGATAGAGGGAAGATTTACGTTGATTTTAGTAAAAGAAATGATTCTTTTTCTTTCTCTCTTTATTATCTGTAGGGCTCTATGTGCATATTGGTCATCACAGTGGGCATCGTATCATCTGTTGCTGGAACCTATTCATCTCTGTCCAAAATTATACAGAACTTGATCTGATACATACACATACATAAATATATGTATCGCTCTATATAGCTTCAATCCCCTTGTGCTTTGGTGTGTGTGAGTATTTTTTTTTTTTTCACATCAAGTGTCGATTTTCACTTCCATTTGGTACTTTTTTTATGATTCAAAAGTTGTAATAAAAAATAAAAAATAAAAAAAAAGGATACTTCATATAAACCTCGTAGCTTGTTTCAGTTCAGATCACATTGCCCAGAAATGTTGTGCTCATACTTACCGAATCTATAATTGCAGTATACATCTATAACACACCATTACTGACCTTTGTGAACCCCAACTTGGAGCTTTTATTAGGATATCGAGCCGATAAAAAGAATTTTCATTTCCAGACGATATCGCCCAGAAACTGAAGTGCAGGTACACCTCTGATCTCTACATCGACGAGTGGAGCCTCAATCATTGTTAAACCAGCAAGCTCGGGATCATCCTTCACCATGCTCAGGGCTCGTGATTGATCCTGGAAAATCGTAATCTCGTTATTAAGCATGTGATGAAGAAATGGGGATAATAAATGATTTCCTACCTTCCTCTTCACCGAGCAGAACTTGCAGTCGGAGGCTGATGGGGGTAGGAGTTGGTTGACTATTAGCCTCTTTACTGGGACATTTTCTTTCCTTAGAGAAGCACATAATCTTGACGATTCACTTATTGCCATCACCTGCACAAGAATTGTTACGCTCCAAGAAGGACAATAATGGTGGACAATAGATACGTGTTAGATTTTGAAGCACAAGGAAGAAGTGGACTTACCGTAGGAATTGTTACAATGACAAATTCCGTCGAGTTTGTATCTCGAAAAAGATCCCTCACTTTTATCATTCTCTCTCTTAGTTTCTCCAATTTGTCAGCCTAACATGCAAGGAGGCGAAATAACAATCTAGTTCGACATGAAACGTATGGCTGAAAATTTGTTTCTTTCTAAGTCAGCTTACAGAAGAGTTTTTTTGGTTGCCATCCTGACCAAAGACAGATTTTATTGCCGACGTTGCTGAAGCTATCTTTTGTCTCAACTGAAACAGGCATTTCCGAGGAATGTCAACTTTTGGAATTAATTTTCTGATTTGAAAGATAATAGTTGAACAATGACAGTAGCATATGGCGGTTTAAGAAAAAAAGCTAAAAGAGAAAAGGAAGGTACCTTCAATATCTTCCCGATGGATGCATCTAAGAAGTCAGGTAATGACAAAAGCCGCAATGTGTGGCCCTGGAAAATCCTCATAGTGTGAGCCGTATATATATATATTATATATATATATATATATGCATATATATATGTATATATATATATCGTTGGCATAGTAGTGAATGTTCCTCACCGTGGGAGCCGTATCGAAGACTATGCGCGTAAACATGTTGTACTGTTCTGATTCAAGGAATTGGATGACCTGTGACAACACTACAATTCATAAGCAAGACGTACATATATCGAGCAAGAATTATTACAGTTAAAGGCGATAACATGCCTTTGAAATTGCAATAGCTTCATCTAAACCAGGAGGAGGTGTGTCCAGTAACTCTCCAAGCTTTAGATCCCCAAGCTGTTGTGACACAATTCAAAAGTGAGTGGGGAATAAGCTTTTTCCGAGTCATGTGCTATGAAAATAAGCGTGAAAAAAAAATACTCCATAAAGTTTTTATTTTGTGTACGACCATCACGAAAACACTAATATACATTTTCAGGGACCATCAAACACACGTATCTAAATAATGATTTCACCTGATCTGCAATCACTCCAAGGCCCATTCCATCCATGAAATCTTTGACTCCGCTTCCACCACTTCCCTGGCTGACACTTCTAAATTCTTCTCTTGCCTTTTCAGGGTTTATCTGAAATCCCAACACTTCCCAATTCAAGACTCTTAGGCAACTAATAGATTACATTTTACAAAAGCAATATGCTGTTACTACCTCCAGGGCAAAAAGTGGAGAATACGGGCCCTCAACAGGAACTAACGTCCCGCCCGTCAAATCCTAAGAAGCAAGCAATAAGTCCCAAAATCATAAGCTTCAAAGACACCTTGTTCCAATTCCCAGTATGAGGAGAAATCGAAATAGATAAACAAAGATTCAATCTTGACCTGGGCAAAAGAATCACTCAAGGAATGAGCAGGGTCAGTTGAAACAACTAAAGTGGGATGACCACTGTTCGCAAATTTAACAGCGAGGGATGCAGCACAACTTGTCTTCCCAACTCCTCCTTTACCACCAAGCATGTAATATTTCCTTTGCGTCCCAGAAACCATCTCATCAAAGCCAGCAACAGATTCAGTTGGAGCAGACACTGCTCTTACTGGAAAAAAATATAGAGACCAGTGAGCACTCTCCGAAACACGAAAGAAATCTCATCGATTTGGTATTTGGTAATCGTATGCGTTTTCTGACAACTGATAATCAAGATAGTAGATTCATCATTTGAGATTCAGGGTTCATTCTTCTCATGAAACTATATCTTTGACTATAAAGGGTAAAATACTGAAAACAACGGATTTGGTTTACAATCAATCACCTGAAAATTTTCCATTTTTCCAAGAAACGATTACGCATTACTATATAATCTGAAGAAAAAAAATCCGTATCTTATAGCTGAGAACTTCAACAAGTTTACCTTCAAATCTGCTTTTCCTGCGCCTGTTGGAGGAGACGGATAGATGCAAAAACGTGGAGTTGAAACTATCGGTGAAATTGAAGGATGGGGCTTCATTACTATTCCGTAATTGAGGCTTGAGAAAAAAACCTCTCCTAAGAGTGGATTTAGGGATCGAACATGTGAAATTGGCAAAAGAAGCCGAAGCAGAGGAAGAACAACACGACATAGTTACTGCCAAGTACGAGAGCTAACTTTACTGGACAAACAAATCCAACTATGTCTAGAATGAGCTCAAGAATTCAGACCATTGTTCATTTCATCGTCAAATTATAAGTACGAGGACGAAATTGGAGTAGATATTACCGATTGAGGGACATAGTAATAATTATCCCTAAATAACACTTCTTTGTTGATAAATCAATACTTGAGGGACCAATCAACAATTTTTCGAGGAAGTTTAAAACTAATTATAAACTTGATTGCGGTTCGGTCTTAATATTTGGCAGAGATAGAAAATGCAAAGCCAACTGTCGCATAAATGTAAACAGATTTAGCATTAGGCAATAATTAATGATATCATTAGGACTGCAAGATTTGTTAATGTTCAATGTTTGACGTAACAACTAACAAGTGAATGGTCCAAAGGTGGTTACTGATTAAGTTCATTGTCCCCTAAAAATACGAAGTGCCACATACCTCACAATATTATTATATTTTTTCTATTTCACTGTTAAATTTAGCTTATATTCAATCCAAAAGAACGTAAAGAATCCGTAAAAATGAGGAGACATTCTTGTTACAAAAACAGTATTAGATAACAAACAAATAATCGCTTTACAAGAACCCCGTAAAAGACCCCTCATTTAGCGGGGAAGAGAAAAAGTAAATAACAAGAAAAACATAAGCAACATTGGTTGCAGAAATACTTTTGAGGGAAGGAAGATTTCGGATTCTGCAATCGGTTCTCTGATTCTCTCTCTGGAATCAGGGAATCATTCATCAATATAATCTCCATTTCCCCGTATTTTTATCTTCCTTTCTTGACTTTTCTTGATCAGAATCAAACTTGCATACACACATCGGCAATTCTAATGTGCACATGCATGTACGCTTGGTAAGAAGAATCTCAGGGCCTTTAATGGGTTCTTGAGCTAAAGGGTAGCAGAAAAGTTTATAAAGATTGGATTTTTTTTTTTTTTTTTTTTTTTTTTGGTGTGTGGGGGTTCCATGAACATGGGAATGGCAGAAATTGAAGGCAAAATGAAGGGTTGGCTTTATTTGATTCGCTTTAATCGTTTTGGGCTGCAATATTCACGGAAGAGGTACTTCGTGCTTGAAGATAATTGCCTCAAGAGCTTCAAGTATATTACCACTTCTGACGCAGAGGTAGCTTTGGTCTAATTTTATTTGCAAGTGTTGATATGAATATAATACAAATTTCGTTGCGCACAAGTGTTTTCCTGTTTTTCTCTAATATGGAGGGACTAATCTTAGCAGGAGCCTTTAAGAAGTGCTATAATCGACTCTTGCATTCGTGTAGTGGATAATGGAAGAGAGAGCCATCACAGAAAAGTAAGTTCCAAAATTTTGGTCTACCATATTTGTGCTTATTGTTGATAATCTTTCCCTGTGTTTTGACAGTTATTCTTCATTTTCACACTTTACAATACTTCCAACCACAATGATCAGTTGAAGGTAACCTCTTTTCATACATACGCGCAATATATATAAATATAGAATACTCTAACCTGGAATTTTGCAGCTTGGAGCAAGCAGTTCAGAAGAAGCTGCACGGTGGATTCTTTCGCTAAAGAGCGCTGCAGTAAATCCAGCGAAGAATTTGAGATCTTCTTCTGAAAGAAAATGGCAACCTTTCAGGTTTGCACCTCTTTTTTGGTTGGTTGGCTGTAACTATAGTCGATTATCTTACTTAAAAATGCTCGGTTGCTATGCTTATGACATTGTTGATCAAAACAGCATGAGCATTTCAAAACGAATGGCTAAAAGATCGGTCGACTGGACTTCGACTTCGTCTATGCATGTAAACGCGATGAAATCTGACGTAATAGCCCCTTCGCCTTGGAAAATATTTGGCTATCAGAATGGTATTCATCTGATATTCTCAACATTTTAAGCCTATAAACAGTATGATCTTCTTGCTATTTTTTGTCCCTTTATGTAGGATTACGCCTCTTCAAAGAAGCTAAAGACAAGGACTTCAACGGAAGGGTAGATTTCTTTAACAAAAGCTACCCATAAATTATCGAACTTTTGCTTCCTTAATCACTCTACGCTTTTCATTTTTTTTTCCTCTTAGTATTGGGATGATCACCCAGCTATAATGGCAGTTGGCGTTGTTGATGGATCTTCAGAAGCTGTTTTCAGCACGATAATGTCTCTTGGCCCCTCGAGAGCAGAGTAAGGCCTCGTTTGGTTCGTCTTAACCTTAAACAGCCTATGAATTCTTTTCCATCTTACAATCTCTCATTTGCGTATTCAGATGGGATTTCTGCTTCAAACGAGGAAACGTGGTGGAGCCCCTCGACGGCCATACAGATATTATACACATCGAACTATACAACCATTGGCTACCTTGGTAAGAATCAGTAAAAATCCATCCTTGGAAAGAATAAGCGCGACTTCCTTAATCTTTTTTCTTTAAGGGCGATGAAACGAAGAGACCTTTTGCTGCGGCGTTATTGGAGAAGAGAAGACGACGGCACATATGGTGCTTTTTTTTCTCTATTTTAGCTACTAAATCGAATTCCAAGATGCAACGTTTATTTTCCGATCTAATTGCCTTTCTTCCTCTCTGTTTTTGGACACAGTTATTCTTTACCATTCAGTTGTCCATAGAAAGTGCCCGCCTCAAGACGGTTATGTTCGAGCTTGCCTTAAAAGTAATGTATGCTTTGATTTCTTGTAAAATTTGATGAAAGATGCCCTTAATCGGTAGCATTTTGATCGATGATCTCTCCATCATACTATGGTTTACCTTTCTTGATTCTTCGGTTTTTTATAATATCAACACAATGACCGAATTTTCAAGCAGGCGGTGGAATCGTAATAACTCCCATGAAGCAAGGCAAAGGTTGTGTAATAAAACACATGCTTGCCATCGACTGGAGATTTTGGAAATCCTACGTAAACAAAGCGTCGTCGAGATCCATCACTATTCGCATGCTCGGTAGAGTTGCAGGTGGAAAAATTGAATTTTTTTTATTACCCGTTCTTTTTATGTCTTTGAAGTACCTAAGATATATTTTTTTGCAGCCTTGAGAGAAATGTTTCGTGCAAGTCCTGGGAATACGAGCCACGAATACATGTCGGGCGAGCTAACGATAGACATAGACATTCCCGTGACTGAAAAGGAGGAGATCAAGAAAGAGGTCGCCTCGAAAGCGCTGAAAAACGAAAGTGAAGACGAATATTCGAAACGACATTCGGGCAATTCTTCGAGCCTCGTGGGATTAAACGACGTGGACGACGAATTTTTCGACGTGCCCGAACCTTTGGAGGATGACATGTCTGAACACAGGTGGTCGACCGAGAGTCAAGATTTACACTATGTGGTACTCTTTTTTTTTTTCCGAAATTCTTTTCGGTGAATTATTATGTGTCTTAATTATTACAACATCTATAGTTCGTCTGATAAAAAAAAAAATACGCAGGACGCTTATCAGCCAAAACCATCTCCAGCGGCTAACTTTGTGAAGAAACTGCATGGCCTTGCATGTTAGCTAGTCCATTTGAATCAAAAAATATTGTTATATATGTTGAATTTTTATGTAACGAAATTTTTGTGGAAAAAAAAAAACGTATTTTTGCAGCCCAGAAAAAGGGTTACATGGACTTGCAAGAGATATCTCGGGAAGAAATCGTAGTGAACTGCTTTGGTTCGACGCTCCCTAAAGACTCGACTTGCAATATGCCGTGCAGTTATACATCGGCCGATCCTTCTTTGTTCCTCATTCGCGGCGATAATTACTTAGTGGACCATCAAAAGGTTTTGGCTTTTTTCTTTCTTCTCTTGCGAAATCATCTCTGAGATTGTTTCCAAGATAAACCATGTATTATCGAAGATGTTCGTTCAACTTTTTCGATAATATTTTTTTCAGTTAACAGCGAAATCGACTTCAGCTCAATTGGTCGCTGCTGATTGGCTAAAATCCGACAAACGCGAAGATGATCTCGCCGGTCGACATGGAAGCATCGTTCAGGTAATTCATATAATTATATATATATATATATATATATATATATATATATATATATATCATCGTATCGTAATTTGTATCACTCATTCAAATACCTTTGCAGAAACATGCTGCTCAAGGAGGGTCAGAATTCTTTTTCGTCGTCAATATACAGGTAAATTAATAATGGCTTATGATAGCAAGGATATGGCATTATATATGCCTATTTTCAGTTTCGGTTTAGTTTTTAAGATTACGATTCCTGAATTTTATTTAATTATAAAGGTTCCTGGCTCGAGCTTGTACAACCTTGCCTTATACTACATGCTCAAAACTCCAATAGAAGATATGCCTCTCTTGGAGAAGTTCGTGAACGGCGACGACGCCTTTAGGAATTCGAGGTTCAAGCTAATACCGTACATTTCCAAGGTTCGATCTTTCCTAACGTCCATATTCTCAGCTTTTCAACCATTTGGTTTTATTCAAAAAAAAAAAAAAAAATTCTCTCTTTTTTTACTTATTTATGTCCCTTTTTTCAGGGATCTTGGATAGTAAAGCAGAGTGTTGGTAAGAAATCTTGTTTGATAGGTCAGGCGCTCGAAGTAAACTATTTTCGAGGGAAGAACTACCTCGAGGTGAAAAAACAGCTGCTATGATTTCAATTTTCTTTATATCTTTCTTTTTTACGCCGAAATATTTAATTTCGTCGTAAATTTTTGTAGCTCGATGTTGACGTTGGGTCGTCGACGGTGGCTCGAGGGGTTGTTAGCCTCGTTCTTGGATACCTAAACAACCTTGTCATTGAAATGGCTTTCTTAGTACAGGTAAGAAGAAAAATGTGACTTATGTTTTAATGCATGGATTATTTTCCCACAATGTTTTTTGGTGTGGTTATTATTGTTGTATAGGGTAATACTGCAGAAGAGTTGCCTGAGATACTCCTCGGAACTTGTCGTCTCAACCACTTAGATGCGTCGAGGGCCGTTGCCGTCGATTCGATTCGTACGAGTTAAAACTAAACATTATTCGTTCGTATATATATTTATTTATATATTGATGTCTTTTTTCCCTTCTACCATTGACTATTGAGAACCCAAAGTTTGCAATAATATTTATTGTAACTATTTTAATTTTTTGGGTAGCCCCGAAGCCCGTAATTTTAACAATTTTATATCATCGTTAGATTTTGTCTAGACTTAATTTTTATCACATACAAAGAGAAATAGTATTCCGCGGCACAAATTATGGTATAAATCTCATTCTCAACAAGTCGTTGCATGCATGGGAAACGAGAGTTGAGGTCACGTGACATTCATTAATGCCCCTTTAAGCTCTTGAGCAATCAATAGATATCAATGGTTGGTGCCCCAAATGGTCATTTTACGCTCCTCACCGAAAATTGAACTCACAACGTTGTCCTCACGTCGATTATTCGATTCGATTCACACATATCCTTCGAACTCTATTTTCTCCATACTTATTATTTTTATAATTTAGTCAGTTATTAGTGGAAGAAGCTAACTAACGGAAACCGTTGACCGTGCGTTTACTAGACTCGAGTTATTTATTACCACAGCCATCGACGCCGTTAAATGCGCCCTTGATTTGACCGGCTATTGCCCGTCGATATTTGACCAATGCCATTTTCCACCTGTTATTTTAGTAGAGTAGGATATATATATATATATATATATATATTATAAATAAATAATCGCAACCGACGTGCATCTGCATATACGAGCCAAGAACAAATAAGCACGTCAGAGAAAACCGCGCCATGTGCATCCAATCAATGTATATGCGCAAAATATATAGAATCACATTGAATATTCCTGACTATTGAGTTCCTTAAACAATAATAAAATTGAAAAAGCCAACCTAATTAGGCGTGTGCACATGATTTTACAGCCAAGAAAAAGGGTTTTGGCACGCCATGGCCAGCATGATCTTGACACTTCATCCTTAGCTCGTACCTATGTTTGATCAAAGAATATCTTACAAAAATACATATCATATGTATGTATATACAGAGGTTAGGAAATTCAGTACTTGTTCACCAATCTTGTTAGAATGCCATCAATCGACAGTCATTAATTAGCTTATTGTTACGCTATGAGGCTTATTTAATTCATAATTAATGCTGTTATAGTATGGCGAAGCGGGCAAAAACGTTATAAGAAAACGCTTTTACGCTTAGGCATTGGATCCATAACAGTCAACACTATATATTATGTCAAGGCAAAATTATAAAAATGGGTCACTAAGTATACCGTTTTTCGATTTTGGGTCACTAAGTTTGTCAGTTACAAAGCTAGGTCACTAAGTATGTATATAGTAACAAAATTGAGTCACTAGTTACAAAACTAGGTCAATAAGCATGTATATAGTAACAAAACTAAGTGATTAAGTATGTATATGATTACAAATTTGGGTCACTAAGTATATATATATAATAAGAAAAAAATGTCAGTGACCCAATTTGTAACTAGCAAACATAGTGACCCAAAATCGAAAATTGGCATAGTTAGTGACCCATTTTTATAATTTTCCCTATGTCATATGATATAGTTAACTTTCTAGTTAGTAATAATCCCATTCCAGCTTATTAATAATAATGTCAATAAACGTGCTTTAATTACGGATGTGGTGTCACTTCAATTAGCTTAACTTTGTTAAAAATCGCATGCTCAGTACCAAGTAATGCATATATAAATGAATTTACAAAAAATTGTTCTAAATCTTTCTATATTATGACGATTATAACTTTTTTATAGATTGCTAAGACTTCATTATGTCCTTGTAACAACAATTTATCCATATCTCTTTGTATCCGTGATTTTCCGATTTGTGTGGGTTACGACGATACAATTAGAGTGATGAGTATATATATTCATGGATGCAGTGTATAAGTATTTATTATTTATATTAAATGAAATTATTTGAAAAAGGTTGAGAGAGAGGGGTGGCGAGGCGAGTGGCGTGGGACCTGTGTGAATCGAAGACTTCAACATCACGACAGAGAAGTGATGAAGGCGTGAGAGAGTAATTGCAATGAAACAAGAGACTTCACCTACCTTTTTATTATTTTGTATTTTATTATTTAGCCCTTAGCTTTTTTTTTCTCTCTCGTTCTCTTCATATTCACTCAAATGCCTCACTTCACGTATTTCAATGGGGTTCTACTTGACATGAAAGAACGCTCCCAGAAAACGCAAAGCTAAGCTCAAACTTCCTTTCTCATACATTCGTCGTTCAAGCCTTTCTTGGGCGGGAGAGTTTGTGGGTCGAAATTGAGAAACGACAAAGGTTTGGTCTTGCTCTTGGCTCGACAGTCTCACCTCTTTCATTTCTATTATTTTTCAGCTTCAGCGTTGAGTTAATATATATATTTTTGGTTACTATTACCTGTTTTATGGTGTGTTCCTAGCAGAAGCTTGGCATTTCGCAGTCAATTAGTACTTTCTCTTTCCCGGTTTCAATTTTCATTACACCAGCACGCAAAAAAGGTTTTTCCCCTGTTCTTTGTAGAGGTGACAATAGTCAATTTTGGATCTTTTTATCGTCTTTAGCAATGACTGAGAAAGATATATCCGCAAACTGCTTTTTCTTGAATTATATTCTACCATATCTGCAATTTGAAGAAGCATTTGCCACGCTTTACCGTATCTTTGCATTAATTAGCCCTCAAATTCACATTTGCTTGAGCAGCTCACTTGTTATTTAAACACCACACCTTTGTATTGTCTCCACTCATTTCTCGTTTTTCATCTTCTCAGCTTAGAAGCGATCGATGGATCCAAACTCCATAGACGAGATCGACTGTTCGAGCTTCTTCGACCAAATCGACGACTTGCTCGAGTTTCCCCCGGAGAACGAGCGCGAAGACGTTAACTTCGGGGGAAATTTGGTCATTTCCGACGATTTCTTTCCCACCAAGAACTCCGCCACCGACCTCTCCACCGAGCTCTATGTCCCGGTGAGCGTTAGATTTTCGCCGAGCGCCATCTTTATGCGCCGAAAAACGACAAAAGATTTTCGGGATTTCCTCGAACAGACTCTGACAAAGCTGACGTTTTTTTTGCGCCGATATTTCTGCACCGTTTCATTAAAATCGCGTGACTCTCTGTTTTGTTTGCTTGTGCGAGAAGGCATATAATCCTCCGCCCGAGACTATTTTTGTTGCACCCTACGTAGTTTCTTTCAACCTTTTTTGCGATGAAATCGTTTTAGTTGATGCGAAGCCTCGTTCTCTTGCAGTACGAGGAAATCGCACAGCTCGAGTGGCGCTCGACTTTCGTTGAAGATTCGTTCGCTGTCGACCGTAAGAATGAAATCCCTTGTCCGAACAAAAAAGACCCCAAAGACGGCCATTTCGAAACCTCGAGCCCCATCGAAAGCAGCAGCAGTAGCAGCCTCACTGTGAGCTCGACTGCAAAACCAACCATATCAGCCATACGTGGGACCCATCGGGCCCGTAGCAAACGAGCCCGCCCGCCGAGCCAGCCCATCGAGCCCACGGCGGTCCATTTCGAGGGCTTCGAACGGAAGAAGGATAAGAGGAAGAAGAGCAAGGCGGCGGCTAGCCTTCATGGAGGAGAGGTGGCTCGAGGGGATGGTTCGACGGCTAGGAAGTGCTTGCACTGCGAGGCGACCAAGACGCCTCAGTGGAGGGCCGGGCCAATGGGCCCGAAGACGCTGTGCAATGCTTGTGGGGTCCGCTTCAAGTCGGGCCGGCTGTTTCCAGAGTATCGACCCGCGGGTAGCCCTACTTTTGTCCCGGCGGTGCATTCGAATTCTCACAAGAAGGTTCTCGAGATGAGGAACAAGGCGGCCCGCTGCGGTTAGTGAGCGGCCCGAGCCCGAGGTTTAGTTGCTTGAGTGACGTGTAGCGTGTTGTTGGATCTCTCTCTCTCCCCTTATATTCGCCATCCTTTTTCTGCTTAGTTGACTTTCGAGTGCTTCTCTTGCAGATTTTTATTGTTGGTTTCTTTCTTGGTTCGTCGTTTGTACAGTAGTTGAGAGGGGGAGAGAGTTACTCTATCTAGCGAGTTTTTAGAAGATAAAAGAGAAAGTTTAGGACTAGAGCTGATGAGCTTTGATGTTTTGTTTTTAGGTCCTTGAGATGAACTCTTTTCCTAGGGCTTTTCTCAGTCATCTTCTGGGAATTATTTCTATTTATGTTCCTTTATTTCTAACAACATCCGCTGAAACCTTATAATTTTTGTAGTTGTTTAAGGTACAAGATAAAGTTTACAAATGGAGGAACTTCTATCAGCACTTCAAAAGTTCGGCGTAATAGCAAACTACTAAACATCAGATATAATAAGATTGATGTTTACCACGGCTAAGATTTCAAGACTCTATCTTGTTCTTGCTTCGTCTCAAATGGAGTATGATTCTGATAAGAAGGGACTTAGTCAATCGTAAAGCCCCTCGTCGTGCCATATATCTACCAAAAAGTCGACCATCTCCTGCAAAAAAAAGCTCGAAATCGACACGCATTTTACTACATAAGGAATCGACTACTCTAATCACGCATTAGAGAAGAGAACTTACGGGCAAAGGAATTCTCTCGGAGAAAGGTTCGTGCGTCGAGAGCAAGTCTTCGTATGTCATCGACCAGCTGAAGATCAATCGTTGGCCAAACTGACAACAAATTGCCGCATTTCATTCAAGTGAAAGATAAGAGGAATTCCTCGACTTACCTTATAATAGGATCCTTGGGCGCTCTATCGGGCTTCTGGGCTAAGTCGCCCGTCCATTTTCTTCTACCTTCGTTCCATTCTATAGCAGCTGCAAATATGATGCATATTTCGGACACTCAACTCATTTGTGGTAATGAGAAAGACACACACATACACACACATACCATGATTGACGAATACAGTAGCAGTGCTGTTCTCTGTTGGCCTTTTCTGTTCAAGAATTGGTGGAGGAGGCAAAGGCATAGAAGCTTCCAACGTTGGCCTCTTTTCTCTGCACTCGAAAGTTCTGACGTTGACTTCCATTGCTTCTTGACTGAAAAACCATCCCACGATAGGAATCCTTAATAAGTTCACTACCATCAAATCAAACGATCACCTGCCTCGGAGGAGATGGCGAAGATAAGATTTCAGGCAATTCAACTTCCGTAACGAATCAAGCGTGCAGCTTTTTTCTAACATGATTAAGCAGATTTCGTTCTAGTTGGAGGATATCGAGATTCAGAAAAGATAACATTTTGAAAACAGGGGACAAGTGAAATGGCCTGTCTCCTTTACTATTCTAACCAAACTGATGAATGAGAAGTATCAATCCCAACTCGAGACATATGCAGCCATGCATTTAGCAAAAAGCCCGCAAAGTAAAACCAGAAATCGACAGCTCAAAATATCATACAAGAAAGACAAACCCACAACGCACATAGCCGAAAGAAAAATAAAGAACGATGAACGAATAGATAAAGAGGGAAATAAAGAAACAGAAAGAAAGACGATACATACCTTTTGCACTCTCAGAACAGAGGCCAAGCAAAACATAGGAAAAGAAAGAAGTGAAGTGTAAGAGGGGAGCCCCTATATATAGGGAGTGAGCAGAGCAGTGCAAGTTGCATTAACGTTTGTGGGCACAGCGTAGAGACACTGAAATCGATTATTCTTTTAGAAAATAAATACAACAAAATAAACGTCATTTTCTAGGTTTGGTGGTATCGACTTTACAGTTTTCTCCAGTTTCTTGATTCCCTTTACCTCTGCCTTCTTCTGTCTCTTTCTAGTTGAAGTGGACTCTGTAATAGTCAATTTATCCCATGACTAAAATACCCCTCCTATTATTCATGGGTTCGCTAAAATCAAGCGTGCTTTTAGTCATTTACCACTCGTTTCGGTTTTCATGATTTGAATGAGAAGCTGCAATGTTATTAACGTGCTGAAAACTCCACTTGCCGTCTATTGCTATTTTATTTTTTATATATGAATAAATTAATATTAATTTTATGGGAGAGGAGCACGATAAATGATAAATAAAGGCCCAAACTTAGATAAACATGTAATCGCATAGCCTAGGGTCCAATTTAGCATATATTAAAGCGAAACTTACATCACAAAATATCAATGTGGTAAATATCGCGAGGCGGTCTAAGCGGAGACTAGGCGGTTTCTAAGCAGAAATTAGACGGTAGACCCATTTTTTTATTATTATTATTTTTTATATGTTAATATACCAAAATAAATATATATTTAATTTACCACAAAAATAATGTCCTTAATAATATTTTTGTATTAAAAAAATTAAAAAAAAAAAATAGAACTCGGCCGCCTAGCCCGAGTAATCGGTTTGACCGAGTAATCCAACGCCTAGCCAAAAATCATCGCGGATGGCTCCGCCTAGCGCCTAGGTCGAGTTTTACAACCATGGAAAATATACGTAGTGTAACATATTCAAAATTGAAGAACAGTGTTCGAAAATTTACATTCTATAATTCATACATGTTCTAATAAAAAATATAATTTTGTCATAGTTCGACAAAAAAAGTGCAAATTACGAGTCAGGCCCCAATAAATATTTTCAATTAGAGATAAAGACTTGTGTAAGTTTCATTTATAGATAATGACCCAATTTAAGTTTCATTTAGAGAAAAGGACCCATGTGTTACCACAGATCTATGAAGTGTTACCACATTCCCGTGAAGTGTCACAGACCCGTGAAGTGTTACCACAGACCTATGAAGTGTTACCATCCCATGAAGTGGTATTGGGAACCATGAAGTGTTTCTGAAAAAATTGGGTCCTTAAAAACTATGAATTTTTTCACAGGGATCTGATCTCTAATTGAAAGTTAAATGGAGACTTAGAAACATAAATGCATAAAAAATTATAGTCAGAAGCCATGTGCGAGAAATCACCATGTAATTTTCTAGTGAGAAAGAAGTCAGGCATTTGGATAAGGATACACGTAACCCTACGTGGACGGACGATGGTGTGAGAAAATTAATTGGCAAATATAAGATAAACATGATTATATTAGATGAAATGCTTCATTTACTTCTATAAGCTATATTGAATTGTAAGGATAATTTATCATTATATTATTTATTTTAGTTTCCACGTCCTTCGACGTTAGTCAAAGAAGTAGCGCTGGCTGAGCCGATTATTACTTGTCAGTTGCTTGCCACCTCACAACCGACAGAATTAAAGTTTATTTAATGTGGAAAATTGCAATACAAGTCCTTCTAATAAAAAAACTAGTAAGTAGTCCTTAAAAAAGGAGAATAAATAATATAAGAATTTAATTTTGAAATCCGCGAGTAAGTGGGAGTTGCAAGGAAATCATCGCCCATACCAAACAGTCATTTTCAAAGATCTAAAATATATCTTGAAGTTAAATCAGCCTAATTACGTCATTTGCTGACATCAGATACGACTACTACGAGGCCGCCCATGTTGCCTACAATCTATGCGAAAATTTAACCTTTTTCGTCAACATATTATACACCTGAAATGAGATTAAAACATTTAAGTTTAATTGAACTTATCCATCGTTGTATTTATTATTCGTGGCATTATGTTGATTTAAGAACCCAAAATAAGATAATTTTCTTATTTATCACTTTAGATTTAGTTTGTTTTCGAAAAGGAGAAGCTTTGACGCAAAGACAGTTTTCCGACGGTGAAACCTACCTCTTACCTTACCCAACAACTAATAATGAAAATAAAATATAAATACATTTTCTTAACACAAAGTACAAAACAAATACATTGATTGGTGAAGAGGTGACAAATCATCCTCTTTCTCTTTCTCTCTCTCTCTCTCTATCCACTTTTCAAAGCAAAACAAGGCACGAGAGATAGAGAGGAACCCCCCTTTTTTTTCACAATCCTCTTATCTCCTGCCGGTGTGTGTGTGTGAATCCACTTACAAACTTTTGCAGTTTTCCTTGCAAAAAGTAGGAAAACTTAATCTTTACTTCAGTTTTGAGAACCCAAAACTAAGAAAACCTCGTCTCTGTCTCTTTTGCTGTGCCTCTCTGTGGGTGTGTGTGTGTGTGTGAGAGAGAGAGAGAGAGAGAGAGAGAGAAGGGGGATGAGATGGGAATTATATCTGAAGATGCTGTCTTGATTAAAGAAGCTGATAAGGAAGGTGAACTCACTGTAATAACTGTGAACTGTCCAGATAAAACCGGCCTTGGATGCGATCTTTGCAGGATTATATTGCTGTTTGGCCTGAGCATCACAAGAGGAGGTATATTAATGATTTTCGTCGTCACTTTTCAACTGTTTTAAATCTTGATTTGTTCGGTACCTGCTATTTTGATGATCTTAAAGATTTGTGAGAGAAAGAAAGAAAGAAAGAAAGAAAGAAAGAAAGAAAAAAATAGCTCCTTTATTCCATCTACAGCTCTGTTTGTTCTCGTATATAGAGATGGCATAGTGAACTGAATCAGATGAGCTTCTCTCTTCTTTCTTACTTTCTTTCTTTCTTTTCTGCTATGGGTTTTAGACTTAGGAGAATCAGATTTATACAGTTCCCACCCCTCTCAATCTAAATTTGAGCTGTCAATTTTCCGACCAAACTAATCGCTTTGAAAATGGGTGAAAAAAAAAACAGATGTATCAACTGATGGTAGATGGTGCTACTTAGTTTTCTGGGTAGTCGGGAAATCTTCGACTCGATGGAACTTACTGAAGAACAGACTCCTCGAAGTTTGCCCGACTTGCACGCCTTCAGCCTCCAAGATTTACTACTTCATCCCCGAGTTTCAACAGCCTAAGCAGCCACAAGTATTCTTGCTCAAATTCTGGTGCTCTTACGATCGAAACGGCCTTCTTCACGGTACCAATTGCAATCAGTTGATCGATCTATGATGTAATAAATTTTCGCAACTCTTTGAATAAAAATCCTCGTATGCAATTTCTGCTTACGCAGATGTCACTGAGGTCTTATACGAGCTCGAGCTAACGATAAAACGTGTGAAAATCTACACGGCGCCCGACGGGCGAGTCATGGACCTCTTCTTTATTACAGATACAAGGTATAACATAGCTTCATCTTCTTACTGTAAGATTGGAATTTAGATGACAGTACTCTCCATTCGAATCCTAGGGAGCTTCTGTTGGTAAAGCAAGACAAATCAAACCAAAATTCTCCATTGATAAAGTCACGTAGTCTAAGAATTAATTATTATAATCATTAGTGAGGTAAGCAATGACATATGCATTATTGTCATTAACCTCAATTTTTAGCCTATAAATAGGCTTACCTACGTTCATTATAAAACACACAAAAACCAAAGTAATAGAAAGAAATAAGAGAGAGAGAGAGAAATAGAGGGTAGAAAAATAGAGGGTTTGTTCGGTATTTGCTCCGACTATAAAGAGAGATATTGAGTGTTTTCTCCTTTATAGATTGAGAGGTTGTAACCCCTGTTTTTACCCAGTAATAAATTTCTACCTCGTCCGTGGTTTTTTACCCCAAGTTAAAAAGGGGTTTTCCACGTAAATTCCCGTGTTCATTTATCCTCACAGTCATTTCCAATTTCGTTAAGCTGTCCATTTCGCAACAAGTGGTATCAGAGACAGGTCTGATTGATATTCCAATTATGCTCTGTGGTTGCAGCTTTGTCTGATCTTCCACATCAGAAAGGATATCGAAAAGGTTTATCGTTACGGAAGAGTTTTTTGGCAAGTCGTGGTAATAGACTGTGTAAGTAAGTTCTGTCTAGGTGGCTGGTGCCAAGCGGGACACATAGTGACCCCACCAGATCTCATCTGGGAATTTACTTAGAAGGGTAATTTTGTCTTGAAAGCTGGTCGCTACCCTTTCTGCAAATTATCTGATCAGTACTATTTGGCTGGACTGTTGAATTTCTCCGACGATAGCGACGTGGGAAAAAATGGCAGCTAAAAATGAAATTGAGAAATTCAACGGGAAAAACTACTCACTGTGGAAAATGAGGATAAAGGCAATTTTACTCAAAGAAAATTGTCTGGAGGCGATCACTGGCAGACCAACAACTATTACAAGTGATGCCAACTGGAGGAAGATGGACGGGAGGGCCATCGCCAATATTCATCTAGCATTAGCAGATGACATATTATCAAGCGTTGAAGAGAAAGCTAGTGCGAAAGAAATTTGGGACCATCTTGAGAAGCTGTATCAGGTCAAGTCACTCCACAGTCGAATTTTCCTGAAAAGAAAATTATACCATCTAAGAATGGAAGAATCTTCTTCAATGACTGAGCACATCAATAAGTTGAATACTCTGTTCTCTCAACTTAAAGACTTGGACTACAAAATAGAGCCAAGTGAACGTGCTGAGCTTCTACTGCAAAGCCTGCCAGACTCCTATGATCAACTCGTCATCAATCTAAGCAACAACCAAGCTGTGGGAAAACTTATCTTCGATAATGTTGCAGCTGCGGTTCTAGAAGAAGAAAGTCGACGCAATAACAAAGAAGACAAGTTGATGATGTCCCAACAGGCAGAAGCTTTGACAGTGACGAGGGCAAGATCAGGAGCACGTGGTCCAAACATGAATCGAAAACGGCCAAGACCCGGAGAGTCTGGTCCAAGTGGGAGTCAAAAACGGCAAAGCCTTGTTACCAAAAATAAGAAGGTTATAAAATGTTACCACTGTGGCAAGAAAGGTCATCTGAAGAAAGATTGTTGGGCTCTAAATAAAAATTCCAATGCCCAAGGAAACGCCGCCAACACTACCGACGATGGAATTGCCTTGGTGTGTGAAGCCGCAACCACTATCGCTGAAAATGGAAGATTCAACGACGTGTGGCTCATGGACTCAGCAGCTACTTTCCACATGACCTCTCGAAGGGAATGGTTTCATCAATACGAGCCGACCTTTGGAGGGTATGTCTACAGCTGCAATGACCAAGCGCTGAAGATTGTCGGGGTCGGTACGATTCAAATAAAGATGTACGATGGCACTGTGCGTACCATCCATGCTGTCCGACATGTGGAGGGCTTGAAGAAAAATCTGTTGTCCGTGGGGCAACTGGATGATCTTGGTTTCAAAATTGAATTGGAGAATAAAATCATGAAGGTCTCCAAAGGAGCACTAGTGGTGATGAAGGGCGAAAAGATAGCTGCAAATCTATACAAGCTGAAGGGAGAGACTCTGCAAGAAGGGCAAGCATCTGTTGCTACGACAAGTTCAAATGAAAAGTCTACAATGACTTGGCACAAGAAACTTGGTCATATGTCTGAACAAGGCATGAAAATTCTTGCGCAAAAGAATCTACTTCCTGGTCTCACGACGGTGACGCTACCATTCTGTGAGCATTGTATTGTGAGCAAGCAGCACCGCCTGAAGTTCTCCACTTCAAATTCTAGAAGCAAAGAAATTCTAGAATTGATCCACTCTGACGTATGGCAAGCACCGGTTTCATCCCTGGGAGGAGCCAACTACTTCGTATCATTCATAGACGACTACTCCAGGAGATGCTGGGTGTATCCAATCAAGAAGAAGGACGAAGTGTTTCCTATCTTCAAAACATACAAGGCGCGAGTTGAACTTGAAACCGACAGCAAAATCAAGTGTCTCCGGTCAGATAATGGAGGGGAATAAAAGAATTCACTGAATTCTGCAAAGGTGCGGGCATCAGAAGACAGTTCACCACGGCGTACACTCCACAACAGAATGGAGTGGCAGAGCGGTTGAATAGGACCCTGTTGGAAAGAACAAGGGCTATGTTGAGAACTGCGGGCCTGGAAAAGAAATTCTGGGCGGAAGCGGTCTGTACTGCCTGTTATGTGGTGAATCGGGCCCCATCTACTGCTATAGAGATGCGGACACCGATGGAAATGTGGACTGGTGCACCTGCAGATTATTCAAACCTCCATATATTTGGAAGTTCAACGTACGCGATGTATCACAACCAAGAAACGACAAAGTTGGATCCAAAGTCCAGGAAATGTTTGTTCTTGGGGTACGCTGAAGGAGTAAAGGGGTATCGCTTGTGGGATCTCACTGACCACAAAGTGATTATCAGCAGAGATGTTATCTTCCTGGAAAATAGCGATGAGGAGCAAGTCGAAAATGATAGCAGTTCAAAAGGTGTGACAAAGACTACACCGATGAAAAGAAAATTGGAGCAATATAATTCTTCTGAAGTTGAACCGGCGCACGAAGAGCTCAACCCAGTCGAATCTGAAGTACCGGACCTCTGGCGGTCATCACGCGAACGTAGGCCGCCAAGTTGGCACTCAGATTATGAGATAGAGAGCAATCTTGCATACTGTTTTCTAACGGAGGATGGAGAGCCAACCACTTTCCAAGAAGCACTGAATAATTCAGATGCGAGTCTGTGGATTTCAGCGATGCAAGAGGAAATGGAAGCTCTCTATAAAAATAAGACATGGGAGTTGGTGCCATTACCGCAAGGAAGGAAACCCATTGGCAACAAATGGGTGTACAAAATCAAGCGGAATGGTGATGACCAGGTAGAGCGTTACCGTGCTAGACTGGTTGTAAAGGGATATGCTCAGAAAGAAGGGATTGACTTTAACGAAATTTTCTCACCGGTGGTACGACTTACAACAGTCAGGGTGGTCTTGTCAATGTGTGCTACATTCGACTTGTATCTTGAGCAGCTAGACGTTAAAACGGCATTTCTCCATGGTGATCTGGATGAAGAAATATATATGCTTCAACCAGAAGGTTTCGAGGAACAAGGAAAAGAAGATTTGGTTTGCAGACTGATCAAATCTCTCTACGGGCTCAAACAAGCACTTCGATGCTGGTATAAGAGATTTGACTCCTTCATAATGAGTCTTGGCTACAACAGGCTATATTCAGATCCTTGTGCATATTTCAAGAGATGTGGTGATGACGATTTCATCATGTTGCTGTTGTACGTCGACGATATGCTGGTGGCAGGACCCAACAAAGGTCGTATCGCCGACTTAAAGACTCAACTGGCCAGTGAATTCGAAGGACTTGGGGCCAGCAAACAAAATCCTTGGTGTGCAAATATCTCGAGACAGAAGCAAGCGGAAGATTTGGCTTTCCCAAAAGAATTATTTGAAGAAAATCTTGCGGAGGTTCAACATGCAAGATAGTAAGCCAATATCTACTCCTCTTGCTACTAATTTCAAGCTATCCTCCGAGATGTGTCCTACTGATGAAGACGAGAGGATAGAGATGTCTCGACTGCCATATGCATCGGCGGCAGGAAGTATAATGTTCGCAATGATCTGTACCAGACCAGACATTGCCCATGCAGTGGGAGTTGTTAGCCGATACATGTCCAACCCTGGTCGGGAGCACTGGAGTGCTGTTAAGAGGATTCTCAGATATATCAAAGGAACCTCGGATCTTGCCTTATGTTACGGAGAATCTAAGTAGCATGCAAAGGCGAGCTAGAAGAATGGTGTGAAGATCTGATTGGGCATCAATCAAATCTTCAAGTGGGAGATTGTTGGTAAAGCAAGACAAATCAAACCAAAATTCTCCATTGATAAAGTCACGTAGTCTAAGAATTAATTATTATAATCATTAGTGAGGTAAGCAATGACATATGCATTATTGTCATTAACCTCAATTTTTAGCCTATAAATAGGCTTACCTACGTTCATTATAAAACACACAAAAACCAAAGTAATAGAAAGAAATAAGAGAGAGAGAGAGAAATAGAGGGTAGAAAAATAGAGGGTTTGTTCGGTATTTGCTCCGACTATAAAGAGAGATATTGAGTGTTTTCTCCTTTATAGATTGAGAGGTTGTAACCCCTGTTTTTACCCAGTAATAAATTTCTACCTCGTCCGTGGTTTTTTACCCCAAGTTAAAAAGGGGTTTTCCACGTAAATTCCCGTGTTCATTTATCCTCACAGTCATTTCCAATTTCGTTAAGCTGTCCATTTCGCAACAGCTTCTTCATACGAAAAAGAGGTGCGAGGAAACGATAAAGCGTCTCCAATCAGTCGTAGGAGAAGCAATGATGAGCTGTGACATCGAGCCAGCGGGGCCCGAAGTGGCTTCTTGCGTGCAGTCTTTCCTTCCGCCGTCAATCTCAGACGACATTTTCAAGCTCCACCTCGTCGCTGACGGGGCGAGCGGATTGGTCTCTTCTGAGGATTCCGTCTCCATTCTCTTCGACAACTCTCTAAGCCCTTCTCACACGCTCGTCCAAATCTTCTGCAAAGACCACAAAGGGCTCATCTACGACATCATGAGAACCCTGAAAGACTACAACATTCAGGTGACTCGTGTCGTCAGAGTTCTTTCGTAAAAAACCTTCCTTTATCGACGATTTTCATCCATCCTTGTTTTTTCTCGCCAGATTTCTTACGGTCGTTTCTCAGCGAACGCAAAGGGGAACTGCGAGATGGACTTGTTTGTAATGCATGTTGACGGGAAAAAGATATTCGATTCGCACAAGAAAGATGCGTTATGCTCTAGGCTGAGAATGGAGCTTATGAACCCTCTGAGGGTAGACGTTGTGAGCAGAGGGCCCGACACTGAGCTCATCGTGGTGAACCCAGTCGAGCTTTCCGGGCGTGGACGTCCACTTGTTTGCTACGATATTACGCTGGCGCTTAAGATTCTGAACATAAGCATATTCTCTGTAAGAAAAAAACTGTCTATACCTACTACTGCAATGTGCAAGTTACAAAAGTTCAAACGATTTTCTTCAACGCCATTGAAGGTGGAGATTGGGAGGCATAGGATGCACGATAGAGAATGGGAAGTGTACAAGATATTGCTGGATGAATGGGACTGCTTGTCTGTTTCGAGAACTGATATTAAGGAATGTGTAAGGAAGAAGCTCATGGGTTGGGATTGAGAGTTTGTTGTCTGTTCTCAGGCCGTCGATGTACAGATTAGCTAATCCTTTTTCATTTGGAAGAAGTATACATAACATACATATACAGATATGGTCAGTTTCTGTAAATTCTTCTGTAAAGCACGAAAGTATGATAGAAGTCCTATCATGTTCTTACAGCATGCTTACGATTCAAGAACGGCCTAGTTTCTTACATTACACATGGTTAGGAACAAAAGGGAATTCAGTCCCGCAAGAACACAGAAATACCGAGTGGCGATGCTCAAGAAGACGAGAAATAGACCCTTAACCACATTGCAGTTCGACACGATATCATGAACAAGAAAAAATAGCGGAATTGATGCGTTGGAGACGTTTAATTGCCGAGAGCAGAGCTATCAGCTAGCCGTTGAATATTTGGCGCGCTGAATCTAAACCGTCCTAAAATTCTTCGTGGGAAACTCATCAAGAGAAGGGCTTTGAAGCCCTATTCGAATAGGCTACCATTCCTGCCTGAAAAGGCGTCCCCAAGAAGAACGACTCTCACTTCAACAGATTGATGATGTAAAAACATACAGTTTCTGATTAGTTCCTCATGTTCTGTTGCTGCCTTTTATGCTCGCTTGATTGGTAGTCATGTTGAGATCTCATTATTCACTCGCCATTGAGTTTACACTCGTGGTATAGAGGCAATTTGCGAGGAAAAAAATGGATCTTTTTTTTTTTAGTTGACGTTGGGAAAAGCTCCCATTCAACCCAAACCTTTTTAAAAATCGAATTTTTCGAGGCACCCATCATCGTACTTGATCCGTTTTATGACATGGATAATGATGTCCGAATGAAATCAATCAGATTTCCAAGTCAATTCGTTCTATATATGTGTAGGTATGTAAGTAACTATATGATCCGACAAATATTGGTGACAAATCTTGAGGCAATTTTTCATTTTGAGGTGAAGTTCTCAAACGCACCCCACTTAACGGATCTTCTCCCAAACGACACACATCTGAGAGCAATTTCAATTCTTTGCGAAAACTGTTTCTTCGTCCTCCACATTCAGGTACCTCGTATTCTTTCCCAGCTTTTCCTCGATTTTACAGCTTTTGTTTTTTTCTCATGCAATCCACGTGTTTGCTCCAGAATTTCATCTGGGCTCTTTCGAATTCCTCAAAAAGTATTCGTTTAATTTTGTTCAAACAGCTAAGCTAATCTCTGTGTTTTTAACGTCATCTTCAAGTGCGATGCACCACTATTATTAGATCGGAGTTTGTAATCGTCGTGGGCTCGAATCTTGATCGGAGACAGAGTGGGCGGCGATGATATCTTCTTAGTGCTTCTGAAAAATCGAATCTGTTGATTCCGTAGTCATTTCAATCGACTAGAAAGAGAAACAGCGATGTTCAACAAGATAATGAAAAGGGGGCAGAAGAAGCCCCAAAAATCAGAAGCAATCGAAACTCCAATGCCCTCATCCTCTTCATCCGCCCCAGATGTAACCGTAAATCACGCCTCACGACTCACCGCCGCCGCCCCACATCCCCACAACCCCTCCGCCGCCCAGCAAAATCCCGGCGTAGTCGAAGTACTGCCAATGTTAAAGGACGTCTCCATATCAGACAAGCACGGCGTCTTTGTCAGAAAAGTTCAGGTCTGCTGCGTTTTCTTCGACTTCTCAGATCCCATGAAGTCTGTAAGAGAAAAGGAGATAAAGAGGCAAAACCTCGCCGAGCTCGTCGATTTGGTCCAGTCGGGCTCGTGCAAGATGAACGAGATAATGCAAGAAGAAATGGTGAAGATGATATCTGTCAACATTTTCAGGCATTTTCCTCCCAATAATGGCTCGGAAGGTGGAGATCCTGAAGAAGATGAGATGTTCATGGACCCTTCTTGGCCTCACCTTCAGTTAGTGTACGAATTGCTGTTGAGATACGTAGTTTCTTCTGACACGGATACTAAGGTTGCGAAGAAGTACCTCGATCATACCTTCGTAATGAAGTTACTAGATCTGTTCGATACAGAGGATCTCAGAGAGCGCGAGTATTTAAAGACTATATTGCATAGGTTGTACGGAAGGTTTATGATCCACCGACCCTTTATTAGGAGCGGGATAAACAACATATTCTACAGATTCATATTCGAGACGGAGAAGTACAATGGAATCGGCGAACTGTTGGAGATTCTTGGAAGCATAATAAATGGATTTGCGCTGCCTATGAAGGAAGAACACAAGCTTTTTCTTACAAGGGCACTTATTCCACTGCACAAGCCTAAGAGCGTCGCTTCTTACCACCAGCAGCTTTCTTACTGTGTAGTTCAGTTCGTGGAGAAAGACTATCGATTGGCTGACACTGTGATCAAAGGAGTGCTTAAGTATTGGCCCGTAACAAACTGTGGAAAGGAGGTTCTTTTTCTCGGGGAATTGGAAGAAATCCTCGAGGTGACTCAGCAAGCCGAGTTTCAGAGGTGCATAGTTCCTCTGTTTAGGCAGATTGGAAAAAGCCTTAAGAGCCCCCATTTTCAGGTCCAAGAATGAATGCCCTTAATTTACCGTTTGTTTGTAAGAAAATGGCTAATTTTCTGTCGATATTTTACGCATTGCCAGGTTGCAGAGCGGGCCCTGTTTTGGTGGAACAACGAGCACATAGTGGGATTGATTTCAGACAATAGGCAAGAGGTATTACCGATCATATTCGACGCCTTGGAGAAGAACATACGTACTCACTGGAACCAAGCGATCAATGGGCTGAGCTGCAACGTTCGAAGGATGTTCGTGGAAATGGACGCCGATTTGTTCGAAGATTGCGAGAGACAGTACGAGGAGAAGGAGGCGAGGGCGGGCGAAATGGAGGAGAAACGAGCCTCGAATTGGAGGAGGTTAGAAGAAGCTGCTGCTTCCCAGGTTACTGTTTTAGGAACATGAATAGCTAGCTGCTCAGCTAAGTTGTTGTTTGTGCCTTTGAGTGTTGTTTGGAGATGGTAAAGAATATACTATATTTATTTGCATACTCAAACCTGAAGGCTTTTGCTGTTGAAAGGATTCAAAGATTTTTGTAATATTTAATGATCGTTTGTTTTTATTTCTTTGATAACAATATCTCAAGAAATTCAGTTAACCGTCGTCCATCAGTTGCCTAGCTAATGGGCTTTATTGGAACGAATCAATTCATCAATAGTACCTAAAATCTGAGCCCATCTATGCCAAGGTTCGGAATTTGCTTCGGAGTTGGTACATACAACCTTTTGGAGCCTCGTCGTTCTCTTCTCTTCCCCCATGTTTTTCTACTTTCCCTCCCTCATTTCAAAAATTTTCTTCACCCAAAGTCGAGCGAGCACACAGTCGAAATCGAAACGCAGTTGATTGATGCCGAAGGCAACGGTTTCTCTGATTCTGGAATATCATGTTTCTTTACCTAATGAAGGTATTGAACTAGTAGCCTTTTTAATTTCGTTTCTTACCGTCAATTTGTAGTAAGGTTTTGTGATTCTATTGTATTCATACTGGGGTTTCGGCATTTCGCAGCGAAGTTGTTTTTTTTTTCCTTTTCTGAAGCTGCTATCTTTTTTGGTGTAACTCTGTTGTGAATTTCAGATAAAGTTGAGATATTTGGTAAGGCATGCGGCCCACAAAGTGGTGTGCGGCGTGAGCTTTCGGACATGAGTAACTTGCCAGAAAAAACCAGGCCTGTGATTCAAGACGAGAATTCGAAGTATGATTCCACGACTGCTAAGGAGTATATTGAGAAACTTCAAAAGGTAGATTAAGTACATTTGTTGGTTCTTTCAAGAACTATGGACCTTTTCGTTGTGTTTATTGAACCTTAAAGCTTTGGACTTCACTGCAAACAGGAAAACAATGTTTTGGTGAAGATGCTTGCGCAAAGGAAGTATCCTCTTTGGGACAAGACAATATCTGCTCCTTGTCTTCCATTTGTGTTGTATAATCCTCGAAATTCTTTAACGATGTTTTCCTATAGCAAGATTCTTGAACAGAGTGGACTTGAGTTGGAGAGAATGAAAATCGATCTGATTAAATTTCAGCTACAGAACCAACGATTGGCTCATTCTCGCACCCAAATGCTTGCGGTCAGTGTCCCGTTTCATGCCTATCTTGCCGTTTCCTTTCTCCGTAATGTTATCCTCATTAGCCTTTTCCACCTTCGATTTCTTTGTCAGGAATTAAATTCTGGTAAAGATAAGGTATGCACAAATTTCAATGCTGATGTTTGATATTATCTGTGTAATCTATCTGAAATGGTTTACGTTTATGCTTCCTCGATCCCAGCTGAAGGAACTAAATCATGAGCTTGGAATCAAAAGTGCTCTCCTTACATTAAAAGAGATGGAGCTCAAGGTCTGTGTTTCAGTGAGTGTAATCTCAGTTAGAAATCATTTTTTCTCCCCTGCTTTATTTATCATGCCTCAGCACAGAAAATCTCCTTTCTGAAACTGCTATAAACCTCTAACAATAAGTTCCACAGCGAAACTCTACGAACTTTCATGAAGGAAAGTGCGCAGTAGAACGTCGAGAAGATGAAAAGCTGCATACTGCTAAAAGGAAGCTGCGATCACATAGTAAGCATCTCAATTTTTGTACTATCTTCTATTGTAGTGATCTAGCGCATGTAACTGATAAGGTTATTCCTTGTATCGTAGGTTTGAACCCTTCTAGACCTGTAAAACCCGAGGACAATGCTGCTAACAAGAGGTTTCATTTACTTTCTATTTTCAAAAACTTTCGAGGGGTGGTATAACTCATTAAATATGTGGAATATAGACACTTGATCCCTTTCCAGGCCTTTGAAAAGGAGACAGTCTGCTAGGTTTAATTCGCCAGAGATAATTGATGATGCAAAATCTACTAAATGTCCCTTGCCTGATAATCCAACCCATGAAGATAAGTCCACTTCAGCAAATGCCTCAACCAAAATTAAACAATGCGACGCTGATTCTGAAGAATCGAGAAGATCGTCTATGTTCAGACCATCACGCCTTGCGGCGAAAAAGGTTCAATCGTACAAAGAGGTTCCTTTGAACATCAAAATGCGAAGAGCCGAGTGAAACATGCATTTTCTTGCTCAATGTTTCGTACTTTGTTGTTTTTATTCTTGTAACATATGCCATTTCTCTTCCTAAAAGATCTTTGCTGATTGTTGTAATGAAGATATGTAGTTTCAGAGTACCTAATGTCTTGGATCCCCACCTCTATTGTGTGTTTGTTCAATGTAATGATTAATGAGGAACATCGTTTTGTCCCTTTTTTTTTTTTTTTTTGCTTGAGTTCAAATATTCTTATCAAAAGCATTTCTAGTACATTCCGTTTTTGTCTATTTCACAGTAGTATTCATATCACCATGTCATGCGCGAAAAAAGGAGATCACAAACAAGAAGTCATTTTCACTTTTTCATCATTTCATTGCTTCCTTCACACGGACTCCACGCTTCCGCTTAATTATTCTTTTTGTCCTGATCGTCTATCAAAGGCTTGAGGGAATTGCGACACTTGTTCGTGTAAAGAGCAACTTTAGGTCAACGACTAAGTCTATAAATTGATTGCCACTTATTCTAACACTGAAGTCCATCTAACCAGTCTCTTTGTTACGTATGTGCTCTCTCGTTCTCCAATTATATGGACCATAACTTCACTTATGAGCATAATACGATTGGTATATCCATCTTTGGCCTTAACGATTTCCTTATAACTCAATTTGGAATTATTGGCTTAGAATATTCTAAGAACGAATGCTCTGCCTGCAATCATTGTCGCATATTAACATATATATACATAATATGCAGCACAATCGATTTCATGGGTTAGTGGGAGGAATCCCACTTAACTAGTCTTCTCTTGATTGGTCAGTCATCATTTGAAAACTAAGGAAAGTGGAAAGCAATGTAGTCACAATAATCGTCTTGATTGGTTCTAATGGGATCTCAAGCTCAAGTCGAACGTAGTGATGATGATGATTAGTCAGACCACAACCACCAAATAACGCCACCTACAAATGATCACGCCATGAGCCATACAACTACCTAAAACCACTATCGATTCCCTTAGCCCTATTAATTAGACACGATAGCACTTTTGGTTTCTACTAGAAGGATATGACTGAGTGTGATGAGACCAATATAAGAAGAAGCTGCTAGAAAAAAGAAAACCCCATGCAACATACTGTTGCCGAATCTTCTTATAAATAGGCCCAAAAAACCCCTTGGTGCAAGCCATAGAATACACATAAATAAGAAGTCTACACGCTGTAATAACATTCTTTGCATGCAAGCACTCAGAAATGGCCCAATGCAAGGTCATATCTGTAGCACTGTTATTAGTAATTCTATTCGCAGACCTCACATTTTGCGCTAGAGTTCTGAAAACAGGCGGCGGCGGTGGTGGTGGAGGAGGAGGAGGAGGAGGAGGTGGTGGTGGTGGTGGAGCAGCTTCGGGGCTTGGTTCAGGATATGGATATGGTTCGGGATATGGCTCAGGGGGTGGCTCGGGTTATGGACCATCGGATAAGGGAGAGTATTATGGGTCCAGCGGTGGAGGAGGAGGTGGCGGTGGCAGTGGTGGTGGTGGAGGGTTCGCCGGCAATGGGTCGGGGTCGGGATATGGGTCGGGTTACGGGTCAGGGTATGGGTCGGGCAGTGGAAGTGGGAAGGGCGGTGGTGGTGGTGGAGGAGGAGGTGGTGGCGGCGGTGGAGGTGGAAGTGCGGCTGGAAATGGGTCGGGTTATGGAAGTGGTGGCGGGTCGGGCTATGGGGGTGGCGTTGGAAAGCGCGGTGGTGGAGGTGGAGGAGGAGGAGGAGGAGGAGGAGGGGGTGGTGGTGGTGCGAGTGGGTCGGGATATGGTAGTGGGTATGGGTCGGGGTATGGTGGTGGGGTTGGGGGATGGGATAAACCATGAGAGCAAAAGTTGGGTATTGGGATCAAGAAATAATTTTTAGAAATAAAAATGTGCATTGCATTGTACCATGCATGTATGTTCATGTAATCTCACTGTTGTCTTCTGGCTGCATCCATGTTATAAAATCAAATTGATATTCTTCTATTCTATGTGTGTGTGTGTGTAGCATAGGCATAAGCATAAAACCTACAAACGGTATAAAAACAGGGAAGGATGTTTCATGATTACTAAATGCAAAAAAGACTTTGGTCTTTGAATATGGAAAGCAAGAGCGTTTAGGAAAACTTACTTCAATCCTCTCTCATCAACTTCCTCCATTGTCATCATGAACTCAGCTACAGAGTAATCGTCACTTTTCTGCAAATACGAGCAGAACTGTATCAAATCCAACAGTTCAAACAAACGCGTAAAATGATCTTAATTGCGAGACAAATGCACTCGGATTTTGAGTTCAGATCGTTGAAGCACCTTTTTTTCCTATGAGCATTAATCAAACTATCCATCTTCTATCGGAAACCACATTCAGCAACCGAATACCAAACCATCCATCTTCTATAAGCAATACTTAAAAAAATACCTCGAATCAGCGTTCACTCTTCAGCTCAACGCCATCCCTTGCCGTAGGAAGGTGATGTCTAAGCAGTTTTAGATACGCGTAGGTTCGTGCGCACGATAAGATCAAATAGTGCGAAGGAGGCAAGAGGGCCAAAGCATTGAGATTGTTCGAGCTAGACGACGGGAGAGAAACAGAGAAGGAGATAATTGTGCGTTTTAGGTGTTGAAAGGACGCGAAAAATACGAAGGGCATACAGTAGAGGGTCTCGCATTTGACGGACTGTGGTTCTGAGCTGTTTGTTAGTGTTGTCTACGGTACGAATTCCTGCAAATTCATCAAGTTGGATGTATTTGTATACCGACTTTAATCTTCAATATAACGAAACGCGACTTCAAACGAGAGTATGCGTATGTTCACCAACAAAGCAACGTTTACATCGAAACCCAAAAGGAGACGAACTGAAAATTCTTAAACCATACTAAACAAAGGAATCCACAAACATTTTCTAAGAGCTGGTGAATTTAGTGACAGCCTTAGTCCCCTCAGACACGGCGTGTTTGGCAAGTTCGCCGGGCAAGACGAGCCTCACGGCGGTCTGAATCTCGCGAGAAGTGATCGTCGGCTTCTTGTTGTACCTCGCCAGACGAGACGACTCTTGGGCCAATTTCTCGAAGATGTCGTTTATGAAACTGTTCATTATCCCCATAGCCTTGCTCGAGATGCCAATGTCGGGGTGGACCTGCTTGAGAACCTTGAATATGTAGATCTTGTACGTCTCCACGCTCTTCTTCATTTTCTTCTTCTTCTTGTCCCCGGCCGACGCGCCGCCGTCTTTGGGGAGCTTCTTGCCTGCCTTCGGCTTCTTCTCGGCCGCCGGAGCTTTCTCGGCGGCGGGTTTCTTCTCGGCTGGTTTCTTCTCGACTTTTCCTGCCATCTTTCAGTTGATTTTTACTGAGTTTAGGGAGAGTGAAGAAGACAAAGTAGGTGCGGAGTGAATGAGAGAGATGAGATGACGCATCTGCATATATTAGAGATGGGCTGTGATATGATTGGTTGCTTTGCCTAGACGAGGATCGAGAACAGAGCCGTTGATTAACTTAGCGTGGACGGTCGTGATATAATCTTATCGATAGAGAAAGTTTGGCGGCATATGAAAAGTTTCGTACGAAATTTCAGTTGGAGGGAAATCTAAATATGGCCTGGGCCAAACTTTTCAGATTAATTGGGCTGGACTAAGATATTACATTTATGAAAATTAATAAAAAAAAAGAGTCAATTCGAAATCAGGCTTCATTAAGGGTTTGATTTCGAATCCAGGCCTCTTTGAGAATTTTTTAGGTTAAATGACTCATTTTGTGTGGTGTAAAAAAGTGGTATGAAAGATATATGAACTGGTATAGAATGACCCATTTTGTGTGGTGTATAGAACTGGTATAGTGACCCAAAATCGAAAAAATATATTCTTAGTGACCTAAAATTGAAAAATGACCCAAAATTGTTTCACATGAAAAGTTAGTGACCTACTTTTGCAATTATCAAACATAGTGACCCAAAAACGAAAATTTATATACTTAGTAACCTAATTTTATAATTTTGCCTTTTTTATAATTTCCGCTCATTTTCTGTAGTGCAGCGCTCCATTTTCTCTATTTATCGTCATTCTTAAACACACACACACCTGAGAGTGTCGCACGCATTCTACATACACACGCAATCGAATAAGTTGTCCGAAACACAATCGAATCGCATAAACGCTTGGAAAAGCTATCATTTGTTTTGGCTTTAGCCTGAATTGGAAGAGTAAACGCCTCCACGGGTACGTTTCCTTATCCGTGCGATTACTTTAATGCTGGGGGTGCTTCCGATATGCGTATCGTGATTATCGCCATGCTATCCTTATGTACTCGTAATAAGCAAGAGTTTAATTAGTTGTTTTTTTTCTACGGCGACGTTAGATGAAAGTGGAAATGTTTATACTTGATGTTTAGGTCTTATGGTGCATATGCCCAGTGGTGTGTTTCGATTGACGGAGTGGTGTTACACGGGGTCACATGATGTCGAATTTTGGTTCCTAGGGTTGGGTTTATTATATGAATTCGAGAATTGGGTATCTGTGTGATCTGTGGAAAGAAGCGGACTATTACTGTATTTGGTAAATTCTCCATTTGAGTGGTAACTTTAGCTGTAGGTTTTTTTTGGAGTGAGGAAATGGATGAGGTTAGGCAACAACTGCAGCAGAAGCCTGAAAGTGATGACAACGACACTCATTCGGAATTTGAGAGGGGTTTTGAAGAGTTAATGCGCGGTCATTAGGAAGATGAGTACATGTCATTTGCCTCTTGTAGTTCGCCAAGGACTACAACTACTGAGGACGAGGAAGAAGATGCTGAACATCTTGTTAGAAGAAGAAGAAGATCTGATCTTGACGGCGATGATCTGGCAGAATCTTCGGCAGCAAGAAGGCGCCACTCGAGAATTTTGAGCCGCTGGGCTGCTCGTCAGGCGCAGGAAATGATTACCACAATGGAAAGGAGGAATCGTGAGTCCGAGCTGATGGCTCTTGCCGGATTGCACACGGTTTCTATGCTCGACTCTTCCTTCTTGCGAGAATCACAGCCCCCTACTTCTAGGCGTCAGGGTAATGTGGAGAGGCTAAACACACGTGCCTCGTCAATTTTACAGATGTGGCGTGAGTTGGAAGAAGAGCACGCCTTAAATCGTGCTCGGGTGAGAGTAAGAGAAAGGTTGAGACAGCAGGGAAGTGCTGGTTCTCATACAAATATGTCTGTTAGTATGTCAGAAAGCAGGGAAGGTGAGAACCATGGAAGTGTTGGTAATGCTAGTGAGAGTGAGAATTCTAGCCGTGAAAATTCACCTGATCTTGGAGAGATTGAGCGAGAAAGGGTGAGGCAAATTGTTCGAGGATGGATGGAGAGTGGCATTAGTGAGAATTCTTCTAATGTTATGACGCAGAACAATAGCCCTGGAGCAGAATGGCTTGGGGAAACTGAGCGTGAGAGAGTGCGAATTGTGAGGGAGTGGATGCAAACGACAAGTCGGCAAAGAGGGTCACATGGTGGTCGCAGGGAGCAGCTGCCTAGTGAGCCCAATGGTCAAGCTGAACGTGCTCGTGAAGGGTCTGTGACTGACCATAACGAAGGTCAGCCTGAGCATATACGAAGAGACTTGTTGAGGTTGCGAGGACGACAAGCTTTACTCGATCTGCTTGTTAGAGTTGAAAGGGAGAGGCAAAGGGAACTTCAGTCTTTGGTGGAACATCGTGCTGTTTCTGATTTTGCACACCGTAGCCGTATTCAGGTACCCATAAATCGCTAAATTCTTGCTTTTCTCAGCTTATCGAACCTTTCACATGAAATAGAATACTGGTCTTGTTAGCTGTTTAACAAAGTATTGAAACAAATCGTTCTAATGAATCTTAACTGCTTTCCTTGAGTAATGCTAATCCATTTTCTCCTTGGTTTTTCAGTCGCTGCTTAGAGGTAGATTCTTAAGACAGGATGAGGTGGAGAGACCCTCTTCAACGGCAGATAATGAGCTGAATCAGTTAAGACAGAGTCACACTGTATCTGGCCTGAGGTGCACCTGTGAAAATCAACTTTCAATTTCCTTTCCAATATAATATAAAGTTTGTTATCAAATAAATGTTTGTCTTTCTTATTCGAACTTTTTTTCATCTATTTTTAGGGAAGGATTCCGCTCAAGGCTTGAAAACGTTCGTGGTCAAGCAAGCAGCCAGACTGAGCTTGCATCCGACTCTAGCAGCAGCAATCTTAGAAGTAATCAGTGGGATGTATTTGCTTCACAGGAAGTGTTACGTGGGAATCATCAAATGGAAACCAATATTCATCAATCGCCAGACCAAGTAGAAGACATGGAGACCAGCTTGTTTGTCAATAGTACAGATGAATATGTTGAATCATATCGTGACAGTGACTGGGTTCAGAGATATATTGCAGAAGACGAAAGAGTAAACCAAGAACCATCTGCATATAATGACTCTAATGGTTGGAGACATAATATCTCAAGCAATACACAATCAAATTGGCAACAAAATGCCATATCTGAATGGCCGTCAGAAACATTGTTTACCGAAGGTCACGAGCAACCACATTTACCACAATCTAATGAAGGTTGGCCCAGAAATGACTCTATCGAAGCTGTAAATAATTGGTCAGAAGGACCTAGAGATCCTTCGAGGATAAGGAGATCCATTCCATATGGAAGAGTGTCAAGGTTTCACCCACCTGATGATGATAACGTTTACAGCATCGAACTGAGGGAGTTATTAAGCAGGTGATTCCATTGGTTGTTATTTTTTGTTACATCAACTATTTCTTTTGTAGCTGAATTATACATGTAATCTTTAGGAGGAGTGTATCCAATCTTCTTCATAGCGGTTTCCGTGAGAGTCTTGATCAATTGATTCAATCATATGTTGAAAGAAGAGGAAGAACTACTCCTATCGATTGGGATATTCATAGGAACTTGCCTTTTCCACCTTCGCCCGAACGAGACGACGAACAACATAACAGTGAGCAGAACGAGGGTCAACGCGATGCTAGTGGTAGGCCTTCTTTAGTATTGCCTATGCCTCCAATGCCACCACCACAGCCTCTTTGGCACCAGGATTTGCGCCACCCTGACTGGCCTCGACACAGTGTTCACCGTTCTGAACTTGTGAGTCAATAGATGTGCTTCCCACTCTGTTCATGCTTATTATAAAACAAAATAAGATGCCTTGACAATGGCTTCATTGAGCATGATCAATAGAGCATGTCTTTTATAATATTTGTTAATCAGGAATGCGAGATGATAAATGATCTGAAAGGCGACGTGACAAAACTTCAACAAGGTATGAATCACATGCAGAGGATGGTAGAAGCTTGCATGGACATGCAGTTGGAGCTCCAACACTCTGTTCGTCAGGAACTTTCAGCTGCTCTTAATCGATCAAATGGTGGTCAAGGTCTTTTTGCTTACGGTCATCAGTATTCAGCTTATGTGATCAATTCTTAACAGTGACCTTATCGTCTTCTCATTCATTACATCTTTCTGTATATCGATCAATGAATCTATCAGGGGTCGCTGGGACATCAGATGATGGGTCAAAATGGGTACAGGTTAGAAAAAGAACTTGCTGTGTTTGTTGCGATAACCAAATCGATGCCTTACTGTACAGGTACCTTGTCGTCATCTTCTCATTCTATACACTTACTTACACAACTTCCTCTTTCTATGTTAAATTGGAAAGCTTCGTCTCCTCATTGACAGGTGTGGGCATATGTGCACGTGCTCTAAGTATGCAAACGAGTTGGTCCGTGGAGGAGGTAAGTGCCTGTTGTGTCGAGCACCCATTGTTGAAGTGGTTAGAGCCTACACTATACTGTGATGTTGATGATACAATCCATCCATTGATCTTTATATATATAATGTAGTTTAGTGATTGATTGTTGCCTCTGTTTCTTGATTGTATGATTGGAACAACTGTCCCCCTAATTGCTTCTCTAACACTTACACTCAACAAGTAGTTGTATTGAATCAAATCTTGCTCTGCGGATAGAATGTAAAGATTGCAACTTTCTGGCTTTGTTTTCCGACGAATATGAATGATCTTAACACACACACACGCGCGCGCACGGTGCAATGAGATCATTTAGGAACTTATGCAGCAGATTGAGCTTCCAATTTCATCTCATGTTTAATGGCGGTTGCTAATTGATCATATGCTTCTGCCCATGCGTCTTTCGTCTCATCGTTCCATTTCTCTCCCAGTGCTTCTTTAACAGTTGTGATCAATGCCTCCTTCACAACCTAATTTTGATCATATATATATATATATATATATATATATATATATATATATTATATATATGTGTATGGCTTAATGTGTCTTTCCATTTTCACAATAATGCTAAATCGGTAGAGTTATACGAAGAGAAGAATATACGAATACCTCAAAGTGAGGATCGATGACTCCTCTCTGGAGATGAACAGATCCCAACTGTTTAAGAATAGTTTCTCCCACTACGACTTGGCCTTTCTCCCTTAGTTGGATCGCCGATTCGCAAGTCTTTATTACCAAATATTTATTGTCAGTGAAGATATGGTATAACATTATCTTTAATATAATACTAACCATTTTGAAGACGTTAATAGCATGAGCCTTGAGCTTGGGATTGTTCTGAGGAATCTCATCTGAGTCCTTGAGAAAAGAGAACATGCCTTTCGCCGAGGAGCTATTTCAAGAATCCTATCATAAATATATATGCATCAATGGCGGCGACAGTTTCTTATTACATATAATCATTAGGTTAACTCGCAGAGACTTACACCGTAAAGAAACGAAGACTGTATCGAGGGATGCCCTCTTTCAAGATTTCCCATGACTCTCTTACCAATGCTTCGTGTTTCTCACTGAAAACCATCTCCTTTTCTACTACACCTTTAACTTCTGATTCCTTTCTATGTGTAGATTCGCCCTACATTAAAATGGCAGCTCCATATTAGTTAGCCATAGGAAGGCTTTTCGCAGAATTATTCTCTTTAGATATTTTTATTTTTTTTATTTGACAAATTGAGATATCATTAGTTACGTGTGGCCGTAATAAGTTCATCATCTCTCGCATACATACGCGAATAAATGAACAAGATCTTTTCGTCTGAGAGGATATTCTATATTTTTTCAATAATGTTTATTATTTTCATTTATCGATTGAATGTAGAAGACAGTTCATGCATGCATAATCGATCTATTATATATGTGTGTAGCAAGAAATATACATTAGTTATCATGCAGTAAAGAGAGACAAACCATCGTGTGGTCGGTAAAATGAAAGACTAATGCTTTAGTTTCATCTTTGAATCGAGTTTGCTTCATTCAATTAACATTGCAGATATTCGAAGTATGGCTTATGACTTAAGCTCGTTATTGATGCTTTTGCCAGACGAGTACGACATCTAAATCGTACAATATATTTAAATATATTGTACTAGTTAATGATAAATAGTCTTATCGAAATTAATAACGTTGGAACATGATAAAACATAGTAAATGAGTGAATTCCCTTCTATAGAAACAACGGGTACCAAATTATTAATATTGATTGTTGCACGTCAACTACATCTCTGAATCTTGAAATTATTCATTTTTTTTTATTATTTTTGGATCGTCATATATATGTCACTTGCAACTTTGCAAGTTCATTTTTTTTTTCGGAGGGATTTGCAAGTTCATTTTTTTCTCTGTAAATCAACTGATGGATGTAATAGGGCACGTGTATAGTAGCTTTGTAACGGTAGATATAAATAATTGACTATAGTATACATCGAGTAAGCATAAGTTTATGGATCCCAAAGCATGTCCTTGTCTCTAAAATAATGTAGAATGTAGATCAACCAACATCACCAACTAATAATATTAAAGTATTAAAATAAAAAACAATGAACTATCCCATGAAAATTCCAATAATTCAATGATTTTAGTCGTCTCTACAACATAACACCATTCTCATATATCACTCAACTTACACAGAAAAAAAAATGGAATGGAAAAAAAAGACTTGACGTATAAATTACTTTTACATGCACAATAATGGACCCTAAAATAAGGAGTAATAAACAAATAAAACAGAAACCTTTTTCAAGAATCTGTGTTTACATCATTGTGCACTTTCTTCTAATTCTCTTGGAAACACCGCCACCGTCGATTATCCTCTCAGCCGCCGCCGACGCCGTCGACGCCTCCAAATCTCTGAAAAAGTACTCGACTTCTTCTGTCTCCACAATGTCGAAGAAGCTCAATTTCCTCTTACATCCTACGATCACTTGCCTACGTGGCTTCTTCTTCTTCGGCGCAGGTGGGCAGATAAGAATTGCAGGGAGCATATGCTGCGAAGACTTTGGTGTGACGCAAGACGGCAAATTTTCTTCATCTTCCTCGTTCTTAATACTGCTCTCACAATAAGGCGATGATGAATTCGAAGACGAAGAAGAAGAAGAAGATTTCGTGTTGATAAGTGGAAGTATTACTTTTATACGATCAAGATCTTCAGACATGCTGTGTTGTAAGAGAATTTTGAGGTGAGAGAGAATTACAATAAATGAATGGTGTTTAAGAAAATGAGGAACTTCGTGTTGATTGTACGTACATATATACAGGTGAGAGAGAGAGAGAGAGAGAGAGAGAGAGAGAGAGAGAGAGAGAGAGAGGCGTGCAATGGAAGGTAATTGATGACGACGATGGAGTGGAGCGAGTAAAAGAGAGAGGTGGTTGGTTAATTATAGTTTCTTTATTCTTACAAAAGAGAGTGAATCAAACTTTTCTAACACGTCTATGTCACGAAACTAACTGATATATGCATCACAATCTACTTATGGGCTGGCCGTAGCTTTCTTTACTAAGCTCGCTCTCGTCAGAAAATCTTTGGCTTTTTATTTTTCGTAGTAGGTAATTATTATATAATGATGATAATTCTATATTATCAGTCACACATGGGTGACTTTAGGGGTTTGAGAATATTTATTATCTATATTTGGAGTGGACTACTAACTATACGCCTGAAATCTAATAAGCTACTGGCAAGCGATTCGATCGGAAGTCTAGTTGGCTTGTGTTATCGATTATCAACCCTACCTTGGATGCTTTAAGCATTTACTTCTAATATACAATATATACATTTTGACTTAGTAGGTATACTAAATTTCTTTTATGGCGTGTTTGGTCCACTAATTATTCATTTAATATTGGAAATCCTCTGAAATTATTGCCACCAATTACCTTATTTGCCTAAGTAACGTACGCAAAAAGAAGAGTAGGGTTGAAAATCTTTTCTTTCTTAATTAGTAAAAGGTTTTTTAAGGCTATGATATATTTTTTTTTCGGTCCGAGGTATCCCCACAAATCCCATGGGCTAACCGCCACAAACTCTAGAGGTGCGACTAAATCCGAGATCAGATGGATACGTCCCAAACCCGCCCAACAACGATAGTCATAGGCCGGGGACTTTCTCAAAGTCATGTGGGAGGTAGGGTTCGAACCCCTGACCTCCTAGTCAGATGAACTTTGAGTGTCTCAGCTTGGCCTTGGCCACTAGAGCCAAGCCTCATTGGCTTAAGGCTATGATATACTTTGGAAATATATTGACTCATAGGATCATACGTTAATAAATAAGATCCGATTTATTATTCATACTATCAAGTTATTAGTTTTACCATCTCTATCTTAGTTGTCATCTTGAAAGGCGACATAGTTCACTGGAGCAGACAACTAATAAGAAATATTCTTAACTTCAATGACCATTTTAGTTCTGATTATTCCCTTTGTTTAGAATTAATGTGTTCACGATATCAAAGTTATGAGTTGTCAGCATGTTGGTAACAAAAATTAACAAAAACACATACTTATGCTCACTTACAACACGGAAATATTGGAGAGAGAGAGAGAGAGAGAGACAGAGAGAGAGAGAGAGAGAGAGAGAGAGAGAGAGAGAGAGAGAGAGAGAGAGAGAGAGAGCATTGGATACCAAGAAGAGGAAGGAACCTTGAACACGCTTGGGCTTGTATTTTGACCACTGTATATTACTAAATTAATATGGGGCTGGTTTGGTTTTACCAAATACACAACATATTTTAACGTCCCTCTCATTTCAAATGAATCTTTCCACGTGAATTCACTACCTAAACAAAAGATAGGATACTAGAAATATAGTTCTATTGTATGGGGTTATTATATATAGGGGAAATTATAAAAATGAGTAACTATGTATGCCAATTTTTGATTTTGCATAATTATGTTTGTCAGTTACAAAACTAGGTCACTAAGTAGTAAGTATATACATACTAAGTGACCTATTTTTCTTATTATATACATACTTAGTGATCCAAATTTATAACTACATACATACTAAGTGACCTAGTTTTGTTACAATATACATATAGTGACCTCGCTTTGTAACTATGACCAATTTTGTTAGTATATACATACTTAGTGACTTAGTTTTGTAACTGGCAAACATAGTGACCCAAAATCAAAAAAATGTATACTTAGTGACCCATTTTTATAATTTTGCCTTATATAATATATTTATACATATATCCAATTTTCTTATCTACTAGAAATTTGAATTATAAATTGAATCTTGTGATCAGTGTTGGCCCAATTCATTTTATTTTATTTCTTTTTAATCCCTCAATTTATTTGGCGGACATCTACAAATAAATACCTAATTGAATAAATTTTTTACACATAGGTACCCATGTCAGAAAATTTTACAGATAGGTACCCGATTTAATTTTTACCAGTTTCTTCAGTCATGCCGTACCTTCCTGTGTGTATCCCGTACCATAACATGTTGATATATGGTACCCAAATGTGTTCATACGGCGCACGTATGTTTTAAATAGGGCCTACCTAAATGTGGTAATACGGCGTACCATTTTCTATTATATAGGGTGCCCAAATACGTTGATATATGGTACCCGAATGTGTTGTATGGCATACCTGCGGCGGATCGGGTACCTATCTGCATAAAATTTATTCTGTTAGGTACCTACATATAAAAAATCCTGAAAGGGTACTAACTTACAAGTTTTTTACAGGGGTATTTATGTGTAAAGACCCCTTATTTGAAAGGGTTTTACGGTCCAAAGTGGCCCATATATGCCCAAAAGTTGTATGCTTTTAGATCTGGTCCATCCATACACACTTGATTTCTCCCTGAGTGGTCGATATATATTATATGGTGGCTGGCGGAAAAAAAGGTTATTGTGTTATAAATTTATAGATAAATAAAATGTTTAAACAAAATAATAAAAAAGAGCTCTTTGTAAATCTCGATGTGTGTTTTATAAGTTTTCATAACATATATTACATAGATAAGAACAAGTAACATATTTTAGTGACAAATTATAACTTGACATAGTCGAAAAATGCTTTCAAAATGATGTTTTCATAACATGTTTATTTGTATATGAATATAAAATTTATAATGTAATGGAATATTTTGGTTGAATAAAAATAAAATTAAATTATTTAACATAATTCCAAATGTTAAACTGTAAAATATACGTCTTTTTACTATTAATTTAAATTGCACCGAAAGCATGGTTAGTTTACTTAATCTTTTCGAAATAGAATTATTATTAGTATTATTTATGAAAATGATTCATCATAAAATATTAAATATTAAATAGAAGTAAAAGATATAGAGAGCAATTACAACGAACAAATAAATATATTAAAATTAATATTATTACTAAAATTTAATTCGTTGAAATTTCGAATATTTTGGTAAGTTAATTGGAATGGGCCTTTGTAATAGTTATAAACATTTTTAAATGTAGCCCAATAAATATTCAGCCCATTAAGAGGACAACTTATGCTTCTTTTCTAATCTTCTTCCCATTACGCGAATCTTGTAAAAAAAATACCAATGTCGACGCCATCAACCACCACCGCCGCCGGGGGGTCCGTCGACCCCTCTGACCCCCCTCTGATTCCGTCGCTGTCTAGAGCTCGTGAAGAGAAGGTGAATCATTGGAGCTTACTTTACTTATATACGTATTTAATTTATGCAGATATCTGTTGAGAAGCTCGGTTTTGTTGATATTTGTAGGGAATCTCGGATGATGAAGAGATTAAAGTGAAGAAATATATGAGAGGCGAAGGGGCAAACTTAGAGGTAGCGTTGTTTGATTCTTGAGATTCATATCGCCGTCTTTGTTTATTCTGAGCTGTTTAGTTTAGATAACTACTTTATTTGTTTTCTCAACCGTCCTTCTTCTGTCTTATAGGTGCTTCAAGATAAGAAATTGAAGGGTCAATTAGCCGTTAGGGAAGAACTGTATGGGAAATCTGCAAAGGCTGCAGCCAAAGTGGAGAAGGTTTGAACTTTTGACACGTTGTTTTATCACTAAAAATACTATTTTGTTTCACAATTGGTTTGTCTATGATGTCTGCATTTGGTTTGTAATGTTACTTTGCGACTTTTGTTAGTGGCTTCTTCCAACTGAACCTGGTTACTTGGAAGCCGAGGGAGTAGAGAAGACTTGGAGGATCAAGCAAGAGGCCATTGCTGCTGAAGTTGACATTTTGAGTTTGAGAAAGCAGTTTGATATCATTTTGCCAGGTCTATATTATGCTAAGTTTTGGTTCATTTTTTTATGTCTTCCTCAGCACTTCTGTGCTAAGAGGTGTTTGATAAGGTGTTCTGCAAGTGACATCTGATTCTATTCTACCCTGTGTTTTAATATAAAAAAGTTGTATGCTTTTAGATCTTGGTCCATACACACTTGATTTCTCCTGAGTGGTCGATATATGGTGGCTGGTGGACGAAAAGGTCATTTGGCCCTTCTGGACATGGCCAAACTAAGCCTTGTTAAGGAATTTCAGGTACCTTAACAAAACATTGCGGATTATTCAACAGTCAAAAAACTAATACTGTTTCTGCGTAATTGTAGGAGTTTAACCTTATGCTACAGTTAATTGTTGGAAATTGTTAAACTCATGTAATATTGATTTCTCAGTATTCATCCTATCCTTTTGACGCATATCATTTGGAATTTGTTACGGATGGTATACATTGTTGGTTTCAGGTTAGGGAAACAGTTCGAGACGTTGTCTTCTTGCACGATCAGAAGTTTTTTGCGGCTGCTCAAAAGAAGTACTTACGTCCATCGTTTTTTATTAAATGAGACCAAAATAGAAAAAAATGCTGTCGATATGCTTCTCCTTAGAAATTTATTACTTCTGCGCTGCAGCATGAGTGCCTTAATATTCATGTTTCTTTTGTATTCTCTCCTGACAGGTATGTCTACATGTACAACGAGAATGGTACTGAAATGCACTGCATGAAGGTCAGCAATGAAACCTCTTTGATCCTATGACGTCTTAATTACTTTCTTTTGCCACTCACTACATTTGCGTGCATCCGTAACATCAGTCACTCGTTTCCTATTTCAGGAACACGGAGCTGCACTGAAGCTTCAGTTCCTCCACAGGCATTTCCTACTCGCCTCGATAAACAAATTCGGTCAGCTCCACTACCAAGACGTCACAAACGGCGAAATGGTGGGCAACTTTCGAACGGGCCTGGGCCGCTCTCAAGTGATGGAGGTCAACCCATCCAACAACGTGGTCGGCGTGGGCCACCACGGCGGCACGCTCACCATGTGGAAGCCCACCTCGGCCAAACCGCTGGTCAAGATGCTTTGCCACAGGGGACCCATCACCGCCCTCGCCTTCCACCCCAACGGCCACCTCATGGCCACTTGTGGGATGGAGAGAAAGATCAAAATTTGGGACTTGAGGAAGTACGAAACCGTCCAGACACTGCCCGGCCACAGCACCAAAACCATGGAGTTTAGTCAGAGGGGTTTGCTGGCATTTGCCATGGGTTCGTCCGTGCATGTTTTGAGGGATGATGATTCAATGGGATCTCTGCAGGGCTATGGCAGGTACATGGGGCATAAGATGGCGAATGGTTATGAGGTACGGAAGGTGTTGTTTAGGCCTTACGAGGACGTTTTGGCCTTGGGCCATTCGATGGGCTTTTCTTCTTTACTGATTCCCGGTTCCGGCGAGCCCAATTTCGATACGTGGGTCGCAAACCCATTTGAGACCCGTAAACAGAGGAGGGAAAGGGAGATCCATTCCCTCCTCGATAAGCTCCCGCCCGAGACTATAATGCTTGACCCGAGTAAGATTGGGTCGGTTAAGCCCGCGAAGAAGAAGGAGAAGCCGTCGAGGAGAGACGTCGAGGCTGAGGTGGAAATGGCGGTGGAAGAAGCTAAGCATGTTAGGATGAAGAAGAAGACGAAGGGAAGGAGTAAGCCGAGCAAAGTTGCTAGGAAGAAGGAAGAAGCTGTGATGAAGGCCAAGAGAGGCTCGTTGGAGAAAGGAGTCGAAGATTCTAAGAAGAAGAGGAAGAGAGGTGTTGTAGTAGGAGAGGATGATCATCAGTTGCCTAAGGCTTTGCGAAGGTTTTCGAGGAATAAAGGTGCGTGATTTTTTATTTTTTATTTTGCCAATTTTGCTTCTAGAAATTGGAATAGTCAACAAGAGTCAAAGTCGAGGATTTGGAACGTCAAGATTTTATTGCAGCGAGTTAACCTTGATATTTTATAGTAGGATGATTGCATTTTCTTTTTCTTCGTCCTTCCCTAATTAATGTCATGATATGAACTGAAAGGAGAAAAGGGACCTACCTATGAATTGGCCATATATTGTTATTCTTCGGTGAGGTAGCTTTCTTTAATGGTAAGTAATTTTTGTTTTTTCTTGTCGATAATTAATTATATGCTCACGGGCATATTTAAGAGGCGCGACCTACGTTTTTGGCTGCCAAACCCATAAATTCAATTACCCACATTAACGTCCGATAATTAATTTTCTCGTCTTTCATTTATTCCCCCACTAATCCTCGATAGTGATAAGAAATAATTAGCCATGATGGCATCTACAGCTGATCAAAATATTCGAATATTTTTTGCATTATATAGAAAATAATAATAATACTTTTTTGTCTCTGAGTGTTATCGGTATGGGTGAGCAAAACCGGATATTCGGATTTTGGATATCCGAATTTTCGAATATCGAAAAATGATATCCGTATCCTGTCCGGTTTTAAACGGATATCCGAAAATCGGATATCCGCTTTATTCGGATATTTTAACCGGATATTCGCATCCGGCTTTTAAAATTATTTTTCTTAACTTTTTGTTATTTTCTTGAAATCTTTTCTTTTTTTTTTTTATTTCATATCAACATAAAAAGATATTTTTTCACATAAGAATTTCTACACATAGTAACTCACACAATATGTGAATTTATGATTCAAAATTACATAATAAATATACAGTACCACAAATTTACATTAATTTTTTAACTGCATCTCAATGTGTTTATTTTTTTTTTAATTTCAATCTCTAACAAAGTTCTTTGCGATAATAAATAATAATTTAAGTATTCTATTTTGAGGATTTTTTTTCTTTTTGGACCTTTATTTTTTTTGGGTTATTTTTTATATTATTTTATTATTTTTTAAATATAAACTCGAATATCGGATATCCGGATTTTAGACAAACCACTATCCGTACCTATCCGGTTTATTTTAAAATAAATCGGATCGGATATCCGATCCGGTTTTTAAAAAATCGGATATCCGTTGTTTCGGGTTTTGAAAACCGGATACCGGATCGGAAACCGGATACCGGATCGAAATCCGGTTTTCGGATATTTTTGCTCAGCGCTAGTTATCGGTATTCCAATGTCAAGTGAGAAAAAATGTGCCACTTCTTATCGGAGGATCTATGTGTAAGAACTTTCTTATTAAAATAGTTATAAATTGGCAAAAGAAAAAGGATAAACACTGATGGATTTGTTAGAAAAGTCTTAATTTCAGAGGAATGACGATACTAAACGTGAGGTTGACTGATAACAATGTCTCTCAATTTCATTGGTGCTGCGCAATAGGTATATTTAATAAATTTTCTACAAGGATCCACCTAATGAATTGAATATTGATAATGATAATTAAAATTTAACTTCGTCATATATGCATATATATTCATTTCAAAAATTTTACACAAAGACCGAATCATACTTGGTCAACTATGGAAAAGAAATCTATAATGACAGGGAGATAAGATAATAATTTTTCAGCGTCAACTTTGGAAATGGCATATAAGCTGTAGAATATGTTCTAAATCCACTACCGAAGCTTTATAATATTATTAATTATCTAAATAAAAAGCTAACTATGTTGCTAATTAGTTATTAATTTATAGATCAGGATATTGTTTACCGTATTGGGATCGGCGGATTGGGAACCAATAAAGGAAAAAAAAACAAATATAGACAATATTAATGTCACATAGGACATCATAACTTCTAGAGAGTCAGTTGTCAACATAAGTTTCTTAACTACCAAGTTAATAGAATATTTTTTTCAAATCATTCTAATCCACTGAATCAATGTATAAATTGTTCGTTAGATATTTATTATTCAAAGAAAATGGGGTTTCTACCACATTTTTCTATCAAAATTCCGGCCTAACATTGAGTAATCTACAATTATATTAAGGGTGAGGGTGGTTATTAACTGCTAATTTGGTCCGTAAAATATTTATAATTTAAACTCTCTATTTCTAATTTCATTAATTAAATAATTATCATATTTAACCCCTCAAAATATTAGTTATTATACTTATATCCCTAATCATTATTCCTTTTATATATAAAAAAATTATTTTTCATTTACTAAACATAAATTATAAATTTCAAAACTAAAATTAAAACAATTATATTTAAGCATAGAGTGTGCAGATAGTACTAGTTCCTATAATCTCCAGCTCAATTTATGCAAAATAAGGATAAATCATGCCTGCAATTCCATAAGACTTTTGGATTCATGAATCGCCTAAATTATTAAGTTGATTTAGCTGAGGAAACATGCATCCTGGAAAGTATCGTCTGATTAAATTAATTTAAATCTCGACTTATTTATGATGTATACGCTCCACTGTTAATTATTTTATTCGTTAGGTATCATTCTTACTTAAAAACTAATATAACTCTTAAGAAAAATTCAGGTTTACAGACAATATATAAATATATATGTACAATTAAATTGTTGAAAAATTATTTAATACCAACTGGCAAGCATTGACTTTTTATTTGAGGCAGGCTTCACTTGTCTTTATATATAATACACAATTTAAACTTAAACATGGATCATTTTACGATAAAAACTACGTTTGTCTACTAAGATTTCAATGTATGGAACGGAAAATAATATGAGAAGAAATATTTCTTTTTTGACCCTCGGAGGCGAAGTTCAATTTCTTCTTTACTTCCATTTTTCCTTAATTGTAGCATTTATTTGATTTGAAGTTTCCAGGAAAATGCAATTCATTTCAAAATCAATTAGAACTTTCCATCGCGATCTTCGCCATCTGCCTACGTGATGGCTGCTCAAACGTCACGAATCGATGGTCAAATCACTTTTTTTCCTTTCTTTTTTCGTATTTTAATTATTTGGTCGAGATAATTACAAATGGAAAGTTACATGGGCCCAATCATAATTAAGAGTTTTTTTATTCTTTTATTAAATGGCGTTTTCTAAATCAAGATTAACAAAGCTGACGTAAGACTCGAGGAAAAGACCACATTTTTTTTCATATTTGTCATTCCATTCGCACCCTCGAAATTGCACAAGACGCCGTTGTTGAATACGTGTTTTGGCTCGGCTGGCGTAGTGTGTATCTGTGTGTGTATATCTCTATAAATAAATGTATTATATAACATTACTTTTTGTTTGCCACCATTACACAAACTGGATCGATCATTCGTGACTTTCGAAACTCAACAACAAAGAGAGAAAAAAAGAAAAAGGAAACCATCCCACAAGAAAAAACTGCATCAACCCAACACCAGTTGAAACCTTCCTTCATATCATTTCAGCAGAGGGAAAGAAAAATCGAAAGCTGAAAAAGATTCGATTTTTATCTCATTCTTCCGAAAAAGAAAGAAATGGGCACTAGTACATGGTGGTGGCATAGCAACGGATTTAGTAGTAGCGGTACTTCTTCCAACAGTGGGAAGAGCAGTAATAGAAACAATCACGAGGCTTCTTGCGTTGTTTCGTCAACTTTTGCGTTTTTCCTTTGTTCTTTCGTCGTTTTGGGGACGATTGGGAGCTTGTACTCGCGTTTTGTTCTTACAGCTGACGTGCGCAGTGTGCTCAATTCAGTTGGCTGTGCGGAGGACAACGAAGGTTCTTGGTCAGTCGGTGTTTACTATGGAGATTCTCCATTCTCTCTCAAGCCTATCGAAGATGTAAGAGGTTCTTTTTTTTTTCCTTAGTTTTAAATAAATGGCCGGCAGCTTTGTTTCTTAGCTCTGTTTTGCATGCTTGTGGGTTTCGTTAATGATGCTGAGAGGCAGTGATTTAATGTTTTCATTGGTGTTGGCTGTTGATTTGTTTCGGATTTGACCTTTCTGTGATTTCTGGAGTCTTGGCATTTTTTGGGATTTGTTGTTGGCTGAAAAAGATTGAGTCTTTATTGAGATGAGACTTTTCTTGACTTGGGTTTGAATCAATCCAATATAATTTTAATCACCCCCTTTTGGATATGAAACTATGGAAAGCTCAAATTTGATGATATTTTATGGCTCTTTAGATGAATGTGTGGAAGGATAAGAGTGCAGCGTGGCCCGTCTCCAACCCAATCATCACTTGCGCTTCTGTTTCCGACGCTGGTTTTGCCTCTAACTTCGTCGCCGACCCTTTCCTTTATGTGAAGGTAACATTTCTTCGATTTTCAGTGCGACCAACTGGGTTGCATTTCAATTTCTTTGTTTCCGTGTAATCATCTTTGACCTAATCATCCAATTCTGCCCCGGATTTGATTTTGATGAAATCGAAATGCATTCGTTTACAATTGAGCTCATGGTCTTATTACCACCCAGGGAGATGTCATGTACGTATTCTACGAGACAAAGAACTCGGTTACAATGCAAGGAGACATTGGAGTCTCTCGAAGCATAGACAGAGGAGCAACGTGGCAGCAGTTGGGCATCGCACTAGACGAAGAGTGGCACCTCTCTTACCCATACGTCTTCGATTACGAAGGAAACGTAAACATCATAACCCATCACTCTTCTTTCCTTTCTATTGTCCTAAACTATTTCTTTTTTTTTTTTTCTGAACTTGCAAATCGTCTCTAAACCACAGATATACATGATGCCCGAGGGCAGCGCAAAAGGCGACCTTCGTCTCTACCGAGCAGTAAACTTCCCATTGAAATGGACATTAGAGAAAGTCATTATGAAGAAACCACTCGTCGACTCCTTCATAATTCGACACGACGACAAATTCTGGCTATTCGGGTCGGACCACACGGGCTGGGAACGAAGAAAAACGGTCAGCTCGAAATATGGTACAGCCATTCGCCTTTAGGCCCGTGGAAGCCTCACAAGAAGAACCCGATATACAACGCAGACAAAAGCGCGGGGGCCCGAAATGGTGGTAGGCCCTTTTTCCACGAGGGGAAGCTCTATCGCGTAGGCCAAGACTGCGGCGAAACTTACGGGCATAAAATACGCGTGTTCCAAATACAGACACTTACGACCAACGAATTCAGAGAAGTCGAAGTCCCCTCGGGCGTAAAACTCTCAAGAAAGGGACGAAATGCTTGGAACGGCGCTCGAAACCATCACCTCGACGTGCAGAAGCTCGACGACGGGAAATGGATTGCAGTCCTCGATGGAGATAGGGTTCCATCGGGGGACGTTTTTCGTCGATTTCTACTTGGGTACGCTTCCGTTCTTGCTGTTTTCGCCATTACGGTGCTCGTGGGGATGTTGCTCGGCGCTGTGAAGTGTTTGGTGCCTTTGAGTTGGTGCCCACACGACAATGGTAAGAGGCGAGACACAGCCTTGCCCTTGTCCTGGGATAGGCCAAGCTCTTCACTTTCTTCAAAGATTAGACTTTTGTGCAGTAGACTTAACCGTTTAAGCTCAGTTCTTCGCGATAGAATCAAACCGAACACTTTCATCGGAGCCATCGTTCTTGCGATTTCGATCGTTTTAGCCGCTGGGCTGACGTGCGTTGGCGTTCAGTACATATACGGAAAGAGCGGGGCAGAAGAAGCGTACCCATTGAGCAACCACTACTCGCAGTTTACGCTGCTAACGATGACCTACGACGCCCGACTCTGGAACCTGAAGATGTTCGTCGAGCACTACTCGAGGTGTTCTTCGGTCCGCGAAATAGTGGTCGTGTGGAACCGTGGGACCCCACCGAAGGAGACCGACTTCGACTCGGCCGTGCCCGTTAGGGTTAGGGTCGAGGGCAAAAACTCGCTCAACAATAGGTTTCGGGTCGACCCGTTGATAACGACCCGCGGGGTTCTCGAGCTGGACGATGACATCATGATGACGTGCGATGACGTGGAGAGAGGGTTTAGGGTTTGGCGTGAGAATCCCGAGAAAATCGTGGGGTTTTACCCTCGGTTGGTGGGCGGGGGCCCACCGCTGAAGTACAGGGGGGAGAAGCACGCTCGTAGGCATAATGGGTACGATGTGATATTGACTGGGGCGGCTTTCGTCGATGGTAATAAGGCGTTTGACAAGTATTGGAGCGAGGAAGCTGAGGTTGGTAGAAGAGTTGTGGATGATTTCTTTAACTGCGAAGATGTTCATATGAACTATTTGTACGCGAATATGAGCAGTGGTGATTCGAATGTTGTGGAGTATGTGAGGCCGGCGTGGGCGCTCGATATGTCGAAGTTCTCGGGGGTTGCGATAAGTAGGAATACGAATGCTCATTATGGTGTTAGGAGTAAGTGTCTGAGGAAGTTCTCAGATATGTATGGAAGTTTGGCTCATAAGAAGGTGGATTTTGGGAGGAGAAAAGATGGTTGGGATTTGTAGTGAAGAAAATGTTTTCAGGTACGTTATATCGTTTTTTTTCTCCTTATTTTCTTAGGGCGATTAAAGACTCCTTGGTCATCAGATTTCCGAGTCAACTGTACATTATTTTTTGTTCATAGAATGTGATTTAGAAGGAAAAGCCATGTTCTTGAGGGTATGTGTTCAACTTCGCTATTTGTTGTGCTTGAGATTCAGAAATCATAGATTTTCGAACTTCCCTTTTGTACATTTCTGTCTCAGTAAACTTGTTTGATCCAATCAGTCGACCTCGGAAAAACCACGACGACAAACGAAAAGAGAAGAAAAATCATGCTAAAAAACAACAAATCCAATGATGTTTTGATAATATTGTCAACATCAATGGCGAGAAAGAACTATGTATACAGGTTACTGCTAAATGGCACAATTCGCCATGTGATAGTATGACGAACAACGATAACCCGTTAGTCTCCTTATTCAACAAAATTTGCTGCAAGAAATCGAAGCTGATCGAAAATCTTCCACTAAGGGTTGGTATATACGCTCTCCCTAGAGCAATAATGTTGCAGAGGACGAGTATCATCATCGTATGGTTACGGTCAAGTCATCTATGGTGTTTGTCAATCTGTAATAAGAAGTCAGCAGAACTTACACCAAAAGCACTTACTTTGTCTCGAAATAGCTGTCGTATATGGATAGTCGATCGAATGCATCGAAGTTGGCCTTCAAACCCACAAACTGACTACCAAATTGGGCACAGCCAGCATTAGGCCATTTGCAGCCTCCATCTGTGGTGCGCAAAGGGCATAGAGATTCACAGGCACGAATGATGGGAAGACACATGCCATCATCATCAGCATCATTATTCGAGTTGGGATTATTCGATTTCTCGTTGGTCTGAAAAAAGCCACCCGATTGCATCTCCGAGGCTGTGAAGAGGGATTTTTGAGGAATTTCAGTGGGGATACTTTCGATGTTGACGACGCAGTCCCCGTCTTCAGAGAAGTTGACCTTACAACCAAGCGAATGTATGGCTCTTTTTATGGCTGAGGTCTCCTTTTCGGCTCTTTGGGCCAAATCCCTGGCCGAGCGGCTGCTGATTTTCTCGCTTCGTAGCGCTGCTGTTAGAGATTCAACTGCTGCTGCCGTCTCCTTTACTTTAGCCTCGGAAGACTCCTTTGCCTGGCAATATTTGAATGCCATGCTTGCAATAAAAGTTAAAGACGAGATGAAAATCATAGTGTGGGGGTCGTATTTACCTTTTGTAGTTCAGATATTTTCAGGGCCATAGTCCTACAGTATGCTTCAACCTCCCCTGCTTGGGATTCTGTTGGGCAAGCCCATCGTAGGTGGAACTGAGGCCAAAGTGTTGGGGCCAAAGCTGCCGCTGGGGGTAGAATTGCACCTAAATGTTTCGATGGATCGTAAAAGTAATTGTAGTGCACGTGAGAAGATGAATCGCTAGACCGTAGCTCAGCTAGATACATCCACAAGCACCCACACGAATCGGTTATATTGGCTTGCTCCCTTTCTTTCTCACTGAAATGCAAACAAAGCGGAAGCATTAATAAGATATTTACGGGTCAAATCCGTAATATAACTTGTAAAATTGAAGGAAAGGCTAGCTAGGCAAAGAATTAACCTGTTGCAAAAAAAATTTCCAAAACGGCAGGAAAACATGCAGTCGAGTAAATCTACAAGGAATGCCTGCATCGACACAAATAAGCGAGTCAAGTAGTATTTCAAAGAGCGCATAAAATTCTATATATAAGGGAACTAAAAAACACATACCGAGGAAAATTCAAAGGCAAAAGGGTACATGCGCTGCAGCTGAGAAACGCAATCAACCCACTGCACAACAATTTCAGATGTTAAAAGAAAATGATGACTAAAAAAACCATATCAATGGTTGGTGGTAGGAAGTTGTTACGAGGTCATGTGACTTGAGCTATAAACTTTTGTAATAAAGGAGCCGCAGTAGAAGCTGCTGATACTTAGCAAAGAAGCCTCAATAGGCGAAGCATACAAAGTAAGATAAATAGGCGACGAAAATCACTCATAGTGGACCCTAATAAATGATACTAGCAAGTGATAAGAAAAAAACTATTGAATATCAAGTATAGTAAGTCCATGTACCTGCAAAAAAATTGGTGAGAAATTATTTTGGGCATGCGAAGATTGTGATGAGGACGTAAATGAGCCGGACGATTGGCGCATCGGCGATGATGGGATACTGCCTGTAGACGACTGCCGTGATAATTCACTAGGAACGCTGTTGCTTCCAGAGACAGTTGGAATTCCAAGACGATCAGAAAATGGATGCCCAAAAGCAAGCCAATCTTTTTCCACTAGTGCCTAGGAAAAATAACCACAAATTTTGCAATTAATGATGTGTTGATGAAATATGTTACTCAGCCTCCGATAACATATGACAAAGCTCAGTAAATTAATGTTCCATTTTTGCCTCCAAACAAACTATTCAACAGATTACATGATTGACACTCGTAATAAAGCCATAGTAAAGCAACCACATAGGTTATGCAAGTTATCATGAATTAACTTGGCGACCAAAACAAAGAAATTAGGGAAAAGTTGTAAAACATAATGGGATTTGAATAAGATCAACAGGTCATTAGCTGGTACCTGAAAGCCCTTGATCGTTCGATAATATGGGTCGAGTAATAAGTTCGCAAGAGAGACCAATTGAGCTGTTCTATCCCACCCATCACTACAAATACATGGCATATGATTTGTCAATGTTTGAGCAACAGGAAACGGCTGAGAATATACGTTATATCCATGTATTATTAAGAACTTTGACTTGATTGAAATGTGACAACATTCATAGGCAATGGTGGATAAACTATGACAGGTAAGTTGGTATATCCAATTATCAATGACTTCACGGTAAGGTGGTTTTCATACATATGCAAAAAAATTGAGTAAATAAAAAATAACAACAGTCCAGCTAAAATTGCCAACTAATATTTGATTCAGCTTTCATACACAACAAGCGTGTGCGAGATTACATATACAATCACAAAAGGTGTAAATAAGAAACTTTTATCTATAAAAATGAGGCTCAAATCGTTCAATCATGAATAAGTACAAAATAAATCTTACCTGCAATGAACAAGTACCGTAGCTGATTCTAGAGCAATGCGAGCAGCAATCCAGGCAGAACCAGCCAAAACACTCTGAACATGTATCAACCAACCGCTATCGCCAAGTGTCGCGACTGAAGCAGACATACTGCTGAGATTACCTCCACCCCAGCTCCACCCTCCGTTTCTCTATTGTTAGAAAGAAAACTTAGAAATGAAATGTATAACTTCTACACTATTTGATTACCTATAAATCATTATTTCTCAGATTATAACCGGGAACAAAAGGGTCATCACTTATTTGCACAGATTAGGTGAATGATTATCTTATTACAGCATCTAAAGCGGGAGAACAATGGTGAAGTATGCCATATGATCTTTTTACCCATAAAAGTAGAGTCAACATATAATATTGCCATAACTCAAACGCACATTGTATGTAATGACGCTAATTAAGAATATCCTATAACAAGCAAAATAAACGATTCAGATAGAATGCAGCATGCAGTAAATGCATACCAAATACGAGGACATTCCATCTGAGGAAGTGGCACCATGAGTATCCACATAATCTCTGAGCCGGGAAAGGCTCTCTCTCATTGCATGAATATTGTCTATCCCGAAAAATACTATCTGAAGACTTCAAAGAGCATGTTAGCAAATGTGCAAGAAAGTAGTGGTTTAATAATGGTGATAACAAACTTATCCGTACCTCACATTGAGAATAATTGGCCGATGACTCAGAGCCACCACCCATAGCACCATTTGCCAAAGCATTCTTCCTAGGCCTTGCATCAGCTATATATAGCTTCCTGTAAGAAAAGAAATTATTTAATTAATAAACTAATTTATTAAAAATGAATACATATGGGAACTATAAAATTGATTTCTTACATAACCCTAAAGAAAGGAGCAAAGAAAAAAGGTAAAAGGATAAATAGGACGATAAATTAGCAAGTACTTTGTAAGTAAATTCTAAGATTCACCTCACACGCTGCCTAACTCCAGAAAGTTGGGTCCATAGCGCCGCAACTAGTTTCTCATCAGCATTACTGCAGAAAGGATATGGGTGAAGGACACCGTAAAAATAGCCAACCAAATGTCTGACTAAATAACACGTGGCATTATCGATCATGATACATATTCTAAATCACTCCCAACATCCAATATAGCTTTTTAGTTTAGATTTCTGATGGGCTATTCTCACCTTCTCATGTTCATCATGAGCCCAACCAGAGGTTGGGAAGAACGAGCAAGGACAGCCCCCGTTCCTTCAATATAGTAGTTAGATAAACTCAAATATAACAAGATACTATGCAAAATCTAACTAGATACCTGGATTACACCAGGAAATCACAGGAAGTCTGTATCGTGCTCGAAAAGTACAAGCTTGTTGTATTTCAGCATCACTGGGAACAATTAAAGCAGACGCATGACGTATACCAGCAAAGAGCATTAGTACAGTGAATTTGTAGGATTAGCAACATTGTCATAATACCTAATGGAGTTTGGAACAAGCAGAGCGAATGGATAAGTTGGACATACTGAATAATTACAGTTCACATTGCTTATTCTCCACCATTCATTTGATACTGTAAATGAGCCATCTTCAACTGTTCGAGATGAGGCATAATAACGTGACCCTAATCCAAGAAGTCGGTAGTATTCATTCAATAGCCTCACTTTAGGGCTTGCGTTGCAGAATCTTGAAGGTCCACAAGCAAAAGCATAAAGATCCCAAACTCTAGCCGGCCTGGCACACCTTACCAATGCCTCATATACGACACGCCTCTGCAAGAGTATAACTTTAAATAGGTGTTCCCTCATTGTACCAGAAATTAGTTTTAGGCATAAGTTGGAATGTTACAGCTACAACACATAAGTAATTAACATGGATGAATATCCATCAGCACAGATGTATTAGCCTCAAGAAGCATCATTAATCTAATCAAACGGTCATGTCAACCAACTAATACCAATCTAAAACAGTTAAATTTTTATACTGTTATCAGGAACAAAGTAAAAGGTGTTCCAGACTTCGAACAGCTGATTTTTTCTAAATTCCCAAAAAATTTACCTGCTTTGTTCGAGGCCGAAATCCATATACAATAATTCTCATGTCTTTGCCTGCAGTATGCAAAACAAGTTGAAAGTTTAATGCAACAGAACATACTGAAAGTCTCCATACAAACAGACAAATAGCCGAGAACAAGATAATGATAAAAGAATATATAAATAAAAAGTAAGGAGCACTAATTCCAAAGATACATTATATACCGAAGACAGTAATGGAAGGATTTCCTCTTGTAATCATTCCTAGTGTCTAAAACAATATGCACACATCAACAATCAATGTGTTTGTAAAAAAGGTAAATGTTTGGGATGCATACCGATGATCTGAAGCAATCGTTGCGATGGATTCTTATCAATATGCTTGGATCCTGATGGAACCCTCACGGTCTTATCCAGAAATAGAAAAAAAAAAAAGATTTTTTCAGATCTCTCAACATTTTATGCATAATACAACATGTCCACGTAAAGCTGACCATCGTACGAGCTATCAGTTTTCAATTCTTAACAGATATAAACAGATCACCTAGAAACAGAAGATTAGATACTTGTACGCAGTATTCCAACAGTAAGTAGTACCTACGTGGATATTGAATCAATTACACAGCACAGGAAGTTAAGTTCCAAATAACAGTAGCCATTAACAACTTAGCCATTAGTATTAACTGACCTTTAAGAAACTGAGAGTCATGATAGGCTTAAAAGCTTCTAATCCCTCAAAATTGATTGTCATCATTTACTCCACTTAAAATTCTAGTAATATTACCGATTAGACATCTAAAGAGCTGAATTATTTGTTGAAGTTCCCTGAAGTCACACATACAGATATGTTTTATCCAGAAAGGTATCCTACATATTCATTACTTGAGTTTAACAGTAAGCAATATAAACTTACAGTTTTGCTGAACTTTTCAATTGTTGCCAATGGTATGGTGCCGAGTGATATAATGCTTCTAGATCCATCACTCTAGAAAAACAAGAGTTGAACCTGGTTAGTGATAGAAACATCATATAATAGAGGCCTACCATCACATTCAAATATATTTTCTAGTAAAACGCAACATCCTTACAGATCTACGTAGATATTCTCCAAACACCTACTGAAGATATCATGGCAGTATAAGAGAGCAAATTTAAAGTGAGGTAACGATTTACTTGAACCTAACATTACATAAGGAAATTGTGGAAGTAACAGTTATGTATTGGTTTCAGCCCAATAAGCATCAACCAGAATGCTGAACAGAATGACACCAGCGTACCGTAATGTTAAAAGACTGCAGGTAATATCTGAGTGCCTTACCAGGAAAAGAACACGGAAGTTTGTAACAAACAATGTTCCTGCCTCGTCAGTGTTCACAAGAACTACACCATGTCCCTGTAGGTAAAAATTCCAACCTCAGCTCTTCCCAACAGATTATGAATTTCAGATGGGTAAAATACAATAGTAGTTAAATATTCCTAAAATAAATGGAAAACTTGAAAAGGCGATCCCGTGCTTTTTCCCAAGCTTGATCAGCCACGTGTCAAAGAACATAACCTTGAAATATAAACGACACAAATCTAACTAGCATGGAATGGAAAATATGACCAGCTCAAACTTCCCCAACACAGGATGGACCTTCCACCTTGACATATAGAATCTCAAATATACAATAGAAAGCTTGACGGTTAAGCAGTTGGAACTCAACTACGCATAACATAAAGGTCCAAAGAACGTCCTATAGAATTTTTAGCGCCACTGCATTGTGTTTAAATCTATACAAAACTCAAGCAATTGATCTATCAGTTACCATATTCAACCCATTTTGCAGTCTCGATTATCTCACGTATCCAAGCATTTACATTTATTTCCACCACACGAAGTTTAAACACCAAATATATCATAAAAGCTAAGAATATACTTTCGATAAACCTAGAGGCAAAACATTTACATGCTATCATTTCGAGTAAAAACTTATCACACTACTAAAAACCCGTACCTTTTAATCATCACTCTTGTAAATCACAATGAAAACCAGCGCCTTCGAGGATCACCGATCATAATATCCGAAAAATAATATTCTTAAATAAACTAAACAGATCAACTAACCTCAACAATTACTTGCTCCGCTTCAATCAAGAACTGATGCAGTCTCTGCGAACCTGACCTCGAAATCGGCTGCTGCATAGCCACCCAAGAACAGTAAATTAGAACACTTAAAGATAAGCAAATTGATCCAAAAAAAAAACACCAAATTAAACATCAACAATAAATAAAGAAAAGAAAAGAAAGAATTGGGAGGATAAAACGGAAACACAGAGTATTGAAAATTAATCGAACATACATCAACTTTGGTCCACTCGAGTGCGTCCCAATTACCAGCGCCTTCCATCCTCTCGCTCTCCGAGAGCCGTGGATCCATATCATCTAGCGACTCCATTCGCCGTGACCTATTTCTCGGCGTAGACATTATATTGGATTCTATACCGCTCGCTACCTTCTCCTTTCTTATTGCACTCACTAAATAAAGATCAATGGAAAAATATAGTGCTAATTAAGTTTCAGGCCCAAAGATGTTTTAAGTTAGGTTTTAGGCCACTGTCAGAAGTATTTTAGGGTTAAGGATCCGATTTTTTGTAAAATTTAGAGATAAGGACCTAAAATTTACGTAAGTGTTATACAGTGTATATGAACTGGTATCGAACTATCATTTTGTGTTATTACGGAACAATGAAGTAGTACTGCAGAACGATAAAGTGGTACTGCACAGCGACGAATTGGTAATGCAAGAACCATGAACTGGTATTGCAGGCCCCTGAAGTGGTACTATAGGTCCATGAAGCGGTACTGAGAAACATTAAGTATATCGGGTCATTAAAGCTAAAAATTTTCTAACATGAGCCTAAAACCTTAATAAAACTTATATTGGGACCTGACATCAAATTGCCCAAATATATGCTATTTATTATTGTAAGTAATGGATAATTGATTTATTTATTGCGACAAACGTGACGGTGATAGCACGTGAGGAGAAGCGAGATGTGATGTGGCGGACCAACCGCTTGGATATTCTTTTTATATTTATCTATTTGGATACATCAATATGATATTTTTTTTTTATTTGGATACATAAATATGATAGTTTATGAATGTGTCATGGTCATGTGCGTTTTGATTTCTTTCTATATGGTTTTTTTGTTTGTCATACATAAAAAAAAGCATGCAATTAGTATTTATTAATGATTCTCCAAAGAGAAGTGTTATTTCATTCAATTCCTTGTCCTAAAGTCTTATTATTGTACAACACATTGAACATTTCACATTGAAAACATAAAGTCAACATAATATTTAAATATATCTACTGCTATATATAATGAAAAATATTGGCTAAAAGAGTTGAAAATGCATAAACTATAATGGGTTGGGCTAGCGTGTACTAGTGTACGACACCCTTACTCTAAGCCCACTAGTTGAAAAGCCCACCGAACCTAATTGAATGTAATTGACAGTATTGCCCCTATCCTTACCATATATTCCGAGCATCTCCTCAAACCCCAATACTATATAATAGCACGCCCGAAAGGCGAAACAGAGAGCAGCAGTTATTTCGACATAGATTGCGATGGGGAAAAGCGATGATTCGATAAGCAGACGCAGGAGCAAAAAGATCAGGAAAAAGCAAGAGAGCAAAAAGGATTCATCGTCGAAGGTTTCAGCTCGCGTTGCCGAGATTATCGCGGCCAAGAAGCGTCGCAAGTCTGGCAAACGCCGCCTCTGTCAGGTCATAATGTTAAAACGGTTGTTTTTTTGTGGATTTTTTTTGGGTTGGTATGGTGTCTTTCCCTTGAAGTTGTTTCCGATTGGGCTCTATGCTGTTTCTTTTCTGTTTGTAGATGATATTGTTATGTATGCCATGCTGAACTTTGGACATAAAATTCAAGTTTTTTTGTGTGACAGTTGCCGATTGATGCGTGCTTTTTTTCTTTTCTGATTTTTCAGCGTTCTTTTTAACATTGTTTTTATTCATCGTTGGTTTAACTGACTGAATCTCCACTAGTATTTTAGCCGTTTTGTTATCAATAAATGTAAGTTGGATATCAATTGGTGACTGACTTCACCTCGGTTGATGATTGAGTTCTTCTGAGATTTGACTTTCTTTATTTTCTTTTCATTGTGTTGCAGGGTATGTGCTATAGCCTTCCCACTCCCGACGACCCCTTCAATGATAGGCTTGGGAAACCTGAACTCACGAAGAAAAGGAAGAGAAATTCTAAAGAGCAACAAACACTTATGGACAAAAACAAGCGTGGTCGATTGAGTAAAGAATCTCCAGAAGGAAGCGGTGCACATGATGATCTTCAAGAGCACGAAATCACTGAGTCTGATAATAGTGTTGACGAAGGAGAATTAGACTTGGTCTCGTCTAATAGTTTTATGGGTCCAGAGATCGTAATCAATTTAGCGACACCTTCAGGCAAGATTATTAAGTGGGATAGCTCTGTCCATTCTTGGGAAGAACTTGAACCTAAAAAGACTGATGGTTGCCCTTCAAACTTTTTGATCAGTTGCTTGAATACAATTCGAGATTCACTTCTTAAGGCTGAAGTATTGAGTAGCGATGATAAGTTTTTATTTACCAGTTCTTGGGGATTCGAGCTCTGGAAATGTTACTCCAATGGACAAGACGTGCTTGAGACCAGCGGAGCCTATCCTAAGTTAGAGCAAATTGCTTGGTTGGCATCGACATGTGCTGATACTGTCTTAGTTAAGGAGAAAGAAGGCCGCTCAACTAGCTGTCCTTCACTTTTATATCTCGTTCCATCGCGAGATAGAGCATCTAAGGTTTGTAACTACACGCGCTGAGATAACATTTCTTTTAATGTTTCCACTGAATGCTCAATCAATGTCTTATGCGCTTGGCCTTATTAGATACGCCAATTCTTCAAGCCCATGAAAGTGATTGGAATACATACTGTAAGCGTACATTCAGACGCATCCATACATCATCAAATCCAAGGGTAAGTCCCCGAAACAAACTTTACCGTTGAATATCATATCAATGCCTTTATGTAAGCTCAGCAGTGTCCCTTTTGGCTGGCTCATAATGTTTCGACTCTCTTGTTTGTCATCAGATTAAAGAGTTGTGAGCCCGAGTTCATTATCTCCACCCCTCAGAGACTCTTGGAGCTTATCTCATTGAACGCCCTCGAAATATCTGATGTTTCCATGCTGGTCATTGAGGGGCTCGAAGCATCTTTCAAGGACGCTTACTTTGAAGAAGTTGAGAGGGTAAGGCGACACATCAATGGAGATGTTCGAACGGTTGTTTTCTGTGACTCCTCTGATAACTCGTCGCCTATGTCTGTCGTGGAAAACCTAATGGCTGGCAATTCCTTAAAAATGATGGATTGAAGGGCTTTCCAATGTTGTGTGATTGAAACAGTTTTGGACATAAAGTTCACAGCTCGAAATTGTTCTTTCTTTTCTTTTCTCATATCTGCATGTTTTAATCTTGTTGTCTGATCAAAAGGACCTGCGAAACTGTTCGTGGGTATTCATTTCCCCCAATTTGAAATACATGAGATTTGACGCCTTCCTTCTTTAAGTTAAATATTGTTTTCAATTCATATAGCCATGTCTTATTTCTTCTATTCATTTTTAGCCAATCAATTCCATGTGATTTTCATTCTATGTTAACATCCTTTAACCAACCATCTAAAATAGAGTTCGGAGATTAGAAACTTCATATAATATATAATGGAAATTTCCATTCCGTTCCGGCTGAAATGTTCCGTCAACTCTCCGTCACTAAATATGATTCATTTATTTTTTTTTTGGTAAGAAGTTATCATTACCACAAGATCCAATTGTTCAACACATTACACTTTTTTGCAATAATCATCATTGCTATCTACTCAGAAAAATTTAGTAACTGTTGCCTAAAACTCTGTTCCTCCGGCTTTGAAGTTAAAATCTTTAAACTAGTGATCTGTTCCAATGCGATTCTCTTGATTATCCTTACCACATCCTTCTCGGCTTTGGGGTCCTCCCCATGTAATCTCCTATTTCTTTCCGTCCAAACCACATATAGCAGTGTGGTAATCACCATTATTTTCACTTTGCACACCTTGTTCCTGCGCTTCCCCAGCTGCTTCATCAATCTCTTCACGCCCTCCAAGTCATCTGCTATTCTTGTTTTGATCCAACCCTGTATCCTCCTTTTGACAGCGTTACTAAATTCACATAGTAGGAAAAGATGACATATGGTTTCATCTGAAGTCCCACAGAGAAGACATCTCTTGTCTGAAATCTGCATGCCCCATTGCAGCAAACGATCTCTGGTCAAGATTTTCCCATGACATATCAGCCATAGCACCACAGCGTGCTTAGGTACAGACCATCTATTCCATATTGCTTCAGCGAGGTCATATTTCACCTCTCTAGCTCGACCCAACCAGTTGTAAGCTGAGTTGATTGTGTATCTTCCATGCTCAGTAGCTAGCCACCTCCCCTGTTCGATTCCTTGTCTGAATATCTGTCTGAGTTTGATCAGTTTCCTCCATGCCCAGCTGCAGTCCTGCGGCGCATTGTGAGTCCAGAAGTCCCCACCCCGCAAGTAAACACCATCCAACCATCTGATCCATAAGCAGTCTTTTTTCCCCGCAATGTCCCACATAAGCCTTCCTATACAAGCCACATTCCAGTCCCCACAGTCCTTAATATTGAGACCCCCGCAGCTTTTCCTTCGGCAGACTAGATCCCATGCCACCAACGCTGGCCTGTGACCTTTCTCATGTCTGCCCCACAGAAAATCCCTACATTTTTGGTCCACAATCTTCACCACACTTCTCGGCAGCATGAATATTGAACCCCAGTAATTATGCATAGCCAACAGAACCGAATTGATGAGACAGCATCTCCCTGCGTAGGAGAGGTTTCTAGTAGTCCAGCATGTTATCCTCTTCACAATCCTGTCTACCATGTCCTGACAGTCTTTCCTGCTCCATTTGGTAGGTGATACGGGAATCCCTAAGTATCTCATGGGGAAGTTGCCTTCACTAAATCCTGTGATAGCTATCAGCTCTTTCCTAACTGCAGCAGACACTCCAGCAGCATAGAAATGTGATTTGGTATTGTTTGCCTCCAGTCCTGTAGTCTGCTGAAACTGGGCCAGACATTCAGTGATGATTCTGACAGATCTCTGCTGGGCTTTGCATAAGATGATCAAATCATCTGCAAAGCATAGGTTAATTATCTGCAGCCGTTTGCATTGAGGATGAAATCTAAAATCTTTCCCAGTTGCTGCCAGCTTTAGTTTCCTTGTTAAATATTCCATGACCAAGACAAATAGAAGTGGTGACATGGGATCCCCTTGTCTGATTCCCCTAGCCCCTCTTATGTTCCCTTCCAATGCTCCATTTATAGAGATCTGGTATGAAACTGTAGTAATGCATTCCTCAATCCAAGCCACCATTTTGACAGGAAAGTTCAATTTCTGTAATAAACTGATGAGAAACTGCCATTCAATCATGTCATATGCCTTCTTCAAATCTACTTTCATCAGGCATCTAGCTGATGCAGCACCTCTTTTGTACAGCCTCAGCAATTCCTGGGTAAGAAGGATGTTGTGTGCAATGGCTCTTCCTGGAACAAATGCACCTTGATTATCCTGTACCAGCTTAGGCAAGACTGCTCTAATTCGTGAGCATATGAGCTTGGATATACATTTGTAGATAGTATTACAGCAGGAGATAGGTCTATACTCCTTTGCATAACTCGGGTGATCTACCTTAGGTATCAAGGTAATGGTTGTTTTGTTGAAGGTTTTCAGCAGTTGTCTTTTCTGGAAAAACAGCTGCACCACCTTACTGATGTCTTCCCCCACTACCGTCCATGCTTTCTTGTAGAATTCACTATTATAACCATCGGGCCCCGGTGCCTTTTCACTAGCTATAGAGAACATAGCTTGTTTGATTTCTGCTTTACTGAATGGCCTGATCATGTCCATCTGCTCTTCAATCGACAGTATGCTGCCCTGCCTTATAACCTCATCCTCTACTGCTCTTGTATTGCCCATTTTGGTACCCAATATCCCTTCATAATAGCCCACCATATGAGTTGCAATCTCTTCAGGTTTATCAAGCAGCTCCCCTGCTTCTGTGTAAAGGGATGAGATTCTATTCCTGAGGGCTCTCTGTTTCACCAAGTCATGGAAATACCTGGTATTCCTGTCTCCCTGCATCTGCCAATGGACTTTTGCCTTCTGAGCAAGAAACTTTGTAGCTGCCTTACTCACAGTTTCAAACTCTATTGCACATATCTTTTCCTCCTGCAGCAGTTCAAAGTTGAGGGGGTCCTCATGTAGCTTCTCCTGAGCTGCTTTCAACTTCTGTCTGCTCCAGTCCACTGAGTTTACAATGTCAGCAAATTGAGTTCTGTTTAGTTCCCTGAGAGAGCCTTTTAGGTCTCTCAGTTTCTGTATCAATTGCCACTCACATCCTCCACTATAACTGCCCTGCCAGATATCAGTTACCATCCCAAGGAATTGGGGTGCATCTACCCACATATTGTGGAACTTGAAGCTCTTTTTAGTATGTAATGTTGAACCCACTTTCCTGATCTGGATAGGAGTGTGGTCTGAAATGCTTTCCTCCAAGACATGGGCCTCTCTATCTGGGTATTTCTCAACCCACTGAATGTTGCCAAATACCCAATCTAGTCTGCTCCAAATTCTGTTTTCCTGATTCTGCTTATTGGTCCATGTGAACTTCTTTCCCTTCCTGTTTATTTCCATCAGTTCACAGTCCATCAGGCATTCCCTGAATCCTTCATATTCTGAGGCCAGCACAGGGGCTCCCCCAATTCTATCCCCCGTGTTTAAAACATTATTAAAGTCTCCCCATAGTAACCATGGTAGGGTATCTTGCTTCAGGTCTCTCAGATCCTTCCATAATTCCTGGCGTTGATTAATGCTATTATGCCCATATACACATGTAAGCATGAACTCCTCATTGTGCCTGGAGCACTTTATGTGTATCAATTGGTCAGTCTTTTCGCACACCCTCATATCCCAGTCATTCTGCCACAGTACTAGTATTCTCCCATTATGATGACATTCCAGATTATTCGCCTGGTTCCACCCTCTAAAGTACCTATCCATCATCACTTCCAGGTTGCCTCTCTTTATTTTGGTCTCTACGAAGCAAGCTAGATTAACCTGTAGTTTTTTACACAACAGCCTAATCTCAGCTTGTTTGTGAGGGGTATTCATACCCCTCACATTCCACACTAGTGAGCTATTCATGGGGGGAAGATCCAAGCCTCTGCAGTAAAGACTTGGACACATTACTCTGCGCTCGGCCATCTTTCCCACTCTCCTCTCTCCCCTGTTCTTTGGTTATTCTTCTTGCCCCTTGTATGATCCAACCATCATTCCTCTCAGTCCCCAACTGACTCCCTTGCTTGGACTTCTCCAAATTCTGACTCAGTTCCACCTCTCCCTCCAAGCTAGATACCTGGCCCCGTGGATTAACAACAGGTGGAGGTTCCTTTTTATTCAACATGACTTCAGTATCTTCCACCATGGCCTCCTTCTGTTTGATCCTCCATTCCTGTTGCCCGCCTACTTTCCTACACACCTCCTGCTCATGCCCAAACATTCCACATTTCCCACATTTGGTAGGTTTCCATTCATACACCACCTTTTGCTCACTAAGTTGTCCATGTTCATTAATGAAAGAGATCGTCTCCTTCAACTCATTTTTCAGTTCAACTTCAACAAGAACTCTAGCATAATGTATTCTTTCTTTCCGTTCTGTCACCCCATCTGCCATGATCGGATTCCCCACGAGACTAGCCAATTTGCTCAAGCTCTTTGCACCCCAATATTTAAGCTCCAAGTGAGGGAATTGGATCCAAATAGGTGCTTTCTCGACTTCCCCTTTCTTGAACTGTGTATTGGGGGTCCATGGTGCTAATATAACAGGTTTCTTATCGAATTGGAGCACTTCCTCTTGTAATACTCTATCACGGGTCTCCATAGAATCAAATTTTACCAGAAATAACCCTGCTCTCACTTGCAGGACTTTCTGCATACTATACTTCTTCCAGACTCTAGTCAAGAATCCATTCATCACTGAGTAGGGGGGGTTCGAGCCCAACACATAGCAGACTATGGTTGTGTTCCAGTAGTCAATCTCTTCAGCTATATCATCTGGTTCAATCCGTCCCAGTGCCTCACCTTCAGTCAAAACAGGTTCAACATATCCCAGCTTAGTCCCTGCATTCCTCAGTTTTGAGATGTCAAACTTATCCCAGATTGATGGGGCAGGAGCAGCAACTCTGCCATTATCATCGCAGTTTTTAACGCACTCACTTTTCCCTTTCAGCTCTCTCAGCGTACGTTCCAAGATTGTCACATCCGATGTGTTACCATGGTCTCCATTTGGGGAACTAACGTATTGGCCAATCAATTTTGTAACATCAGCTAGTGTGGGTTCAGATGTATTTTTAGGCGTATTTAGGGATCCCGCATTCTGGCCACTAGTGTTATTCATTCCCAAATCCGGCGTTGACGGCCCCTGTTTTGTGGTCCTCTTTTTCTTGGCCATGGCCGCGGTGGGAACCACCGAAGAAAATCGAGGGGGAAGCAATGGAACAGTGCCTCTCAGTCCGCTACTGTGTGTAAATCGCACCACTACTGTGTGTAAATCAATGATTCAAGCAATGGATAGTTACTGTGATTCATTTATTTTCATATGAAGAATTTGCCAATATTTAGGTTCCTTTAAATCCCATAATATCTCGCATTTATTATAATCACTTCAAGCCACACGATCCTCTAATAGCGGACCTTTATTTGGAAAACTCGTAAATATCTATCTCATTCTGACCAATGCTGGTATTACATATACCAAACCAAACTAAAAGAAAAATATATGTAACTTTCATATATAATTAAAATCATACAAAATATAATTTATATGTGTATTTACATTTAACGAAGGCAAGCTCCAGCTAATTTACTTCTCTTCTGCTGCTCACAAACCTGACCAAGAAATCCCCTTCGGTAAATGCTGACATTACTCTGCACGGCACGTCCCAAGCCTTGGCTTCTGCTGACGTCACTATCTCGCGCCTCGGCGGCGGCTCATTTCGACCGTCTCAGCCGATTCGAGCTTTCTCATACCCGCAGTTTCAATAGTTATAGCAGTAATCGCGACGGTATTAACCAGGATTCAGTTTCAGTTAAGGCGGTCTCTCTATGGCACGCGAATCTACCTTCTCTTTGGCGAAGGAGGAGGCTCACGGTGAGACGTAGCGAGCCAGGCGAGGGCTCGTGGAACGTGGCTTGGGACGCGAGGCCGGCTAGGTGGCTGCACCACCCTGACTCGGCCTGGCTCATGTTTGGGCTCAGCGCTTTGATTGATGCGAATCGTGGAGGTTGTTTGATCGATACGTCGCAGGTCCAATCTCAGGACGTTGTTGTTGGTGGGGACGATGAGACTAATAGATTAGACCGCGACGAATCTGTGAATTATAGGGTCAAAGGTCGATTTTTTTTAAAGGTCGATTTTTTTAGTTTTTTCTTCCGTTCTCGCCCTACTTGTAATCTTTGTATCAAAATTTTTACTCCAACTCAACTTTTTTATTGATATTGAATGGTTATTCTTATCATGTTTAGGAGTGACAAAAGATGGGAATTGCATGTTTAGGGCGATAGCACACATGGCTTGTTTGGGAAATGGAGAAGAAGCGCCCGACGAGGATCGTCAGCTGGAATTAGCTGCCGAATTAAGAGCTCGAGTAAGTCATCTTCTTCTTGCTGAATTTGATAGTTTTTGAAGGCTACTGTTTGAGTCATTGCTTTTAGGGGCATTTCTTGGTTTATCTGCTGATCTGATTGAGCTAAATGGATGTTCGCAGGTGGTTGATGAGCTTCTAAAGAGGCGAAAAGAAGTAGAATGGTGATTCCCTTTTGTACAATACATTGTGATCGATCTTACAGTTTTCGTTGAATATATACACGTGTAGATGTCATTATTACTGTTTGTTTAGGTCCATTGGGGAAGACTTTGATGAGTATGTGAAGACGATTCAAAGAAATGGCGACTGGGGCGGAGAACCCGAGCTGCTCATGTCTTCGCATGTTCTGAAGTTAGTGTTTTCGCTCTAAACTTCGATTCAACTACCATTGTTGTATTGGTTTAGACAGTCACCAAAACTATGTTTGTCTATCGCAGGACACCCATCTCTGTGTTCATGGAAGATACAAACACTGGAAAGTTGGTTGAAGTTTCAAAGTATGGCGAAGAGTACCTAAAGAGCGAAAAGAGTTCCATCAACATCTTGTTTCATAGATACGGTCATTACGATATCCTGGAGAAACTTGAATCACAGTGAGGAAGAAAGCGTAGGTGTAGTCTCTCTCGCGCCGTGTTAGGGCGGCGTGAGATGGTTGTAGCAATGTAGAAGAAATTCATTGGCACACAAGCACCTATTCTTTTGTGTTGTTACTTACATTACAGGTCTTGATATTTATTCACAGCAAATAAGCTAATGGAAAACAAATTGGATTGTTGAGTTTGATCATTTATGTTGTTGCAGCTTTTTTCTTTTTTTGTCTGTTTTATTACCGCTGTTTGTAGACTCCATGTCCATGAGGAAAGCCCATAAGAAAGTGCACTCGCTTTCTGGGCAATTTCTAGCGAGGATGATCGAAATTCTCTGGGGTAGGAAATAGAAGGATAAATTAGCCATGTAAGAGAAATGCAAAGACAGATTAAAAGGGTTAGTTAATTTTTACCAAAGTTTAAAGCTTGGTTGAGAAAGTAAGTGTCACTTAATCAGCACGTTCAATAAATACCAACCATATGGGAGCATTTGGATAGACATGGACACAGAGAAAAAAGAGTGGAACTTTATGGCGAATTATAGAAAAGTTGCAATAATACTTCATTTGCACTAATCATTACATCATTCCTTGCTAATGTACAAATACATAAACGAACGCCATTATGTGTTGAGGTTGACCCATGCTCGATCTAATTGCAAATTCAGTAAAAGAAGATTAAATGGCAAGTGATTGGTCGGTGCTTTTGACTAATCTGCATAGCTTAAGCGAGTAAATGACAGCCACTAACGTTTGTAATGCTCTTGTTGCACTTGTCCCATAAAGTAATGATGGTTCCTTTAAAATTCAGAAATATTAAATAAACATAAATTTGATGCCTACCCATTACGAATGTGATCATTTGGTCTCTATTTTTCTTGGCAATTCCAAAGTGCATTTGAACCTATTCTTGATTCATATATCTCAACGCGAAAGTCTTCTACGTTGAATATCAAAAGCAAACTCATGACTTTGGACTCATCTAATTTCAAATGGTTAAATTTACATATCATTTCGTTCTAAATTAGGGGAAACTGCATTTTCTTCTTGACCCAATGTCTCCCCAGTGGGAACCCTTTGAAACCTGACCCCCGTTTGCTATCGTAATTTCTTGAATTTCTTCCTTGACCAAAGTACAATACAATACATCTATAAAAGCACATCAAACTTAATATCTCCATAGAACTCACTGCAAAATTAAAAAAATATAGCCCAAACCTTATTTTCTTGCACATTCAATCAATATCTGCAATGGCGCCGAAAGGGAAATATTATTCCCATTACCTACCTAAGCGCATAATATTAGTCCGGCATGGCGAAAGCCAAGTAAACATCGACGAAAGAGTGCTCGAATACATACCAAACCACAAAATAAAGCTAAGCGAAAAAGGGATCTTTCAAGCTCAACAAATAGGCTTACAGCTAAAAAATATCGTGTCATCAAAGGAAGAAGTTTACTGCAACCATAACTCGAAGGCACTTTTCTACTTTTCTCCCTCGAATCGCACGAAGGAAACCATGGAGGAGATAGTCAAAGTGTTCGGAAAAGATAAGGTGATTGGAGTTCGTGAAGAATGCAGGTTAAGAGAGCAGCATTTCGGTAATTTTCAAGACGTTGATGAGAGGAAGAAGATAAAGAATATGAGAGACATGTACGGAAGATTCTTCTATAGAGTTCCTAACGGAGAATCTAGTGCTGATGTTTATGATAGGGTTTCAGGTAAGTGGGCCCTTCTTGGTTCTTTCTTTCTGTACATATAAAATACTATCGTACTACTCATTAGGGCTTCTTAAGGAGAGTAAAAAATGATGGACGAGTCTCTATATTTTTCAGCATTCATTGAAGGGCTATGGAGAGACATGGAGCAGTTCTCATTATTACGCGATGGAGAAGATGAAGTGATCGACTTGATCATAGTATCGCATGGGCTAACAATCCTCGTCTTCCTCATGAAATGGTTTGGGTGGACCTCAGATCAATTTTCGGAGTTGACGAATCCAAGAAATTGCGAGTATAGAATTTTAGAGCTGGGCTCGAATTCGAGGGAGTATAGCTTGGCCGTTCATCACAGCTTAGAAGAGCTCAAACAATGGGGTTTGTCCCAAGAGATGATTGACGATCAAAAGATGAGAGCTTGTGGGCATTTGATCATGGAGGACGATGATTGAGTAGTGATACATGGCTAATTAATTATGCGATTATTATTGTTTTGTTTGATGGGGAAAGGATATTTCTTATTACATGCATGCGTGACTTCTGAGGTAAGGAAGGAAAATCAAAATCTTGTACGAACGAAATATAATGAGCAACTTTTTTACATTATCAGGGCGGGCATGTGATTTGTCTTACCAAAAACGTACGTATTAAATATCGGATCATGAGTAGACATCAATGGCGATGTTCTTCTCTTCTCTAACATACTTGCGAATACTTCAAGCAAAACGTCATTAAGTTTATCTATTCCCATATAACTAAGTAATAGCAAGGTAAAACAATGACATGTATATTCCCTGTAATTTTGTCAGACAGTTCTTTATTACCCAATAAAATAGCTTGCAGGAAACGTGATGTAAGAATATGACCAGAAAACAGAGCAAGGATTGAAGCAAAGGCAAACAAATCTCCGAGCTTATATATATATATATATATATATATATATATATATATAGGGCCAAGAAAGTGCATAATACACACGCATGTATATAGATACTAAAGAACGTATAGAGAAATGACTAGCAACCATCGCCTGCCAATGGAAGATATGAACGTCGAATGCGAAGCTTCGAAAATGGCTATCGCCACTTACCAGGCGAAGGAAGAAGAGATAGAGAGGAAGAAGATGAAGATGAGGGAGAGAGTCGAGTCGCAGCTCAACCGCGCCGAAGAAGAAACCAGGCGCCTGGCGCAAGTCTGGGAAGTACGACGACGCTTCTTTTGATTATCTACTATCTGATTCGACGTATGCTTTTAGTTATTTTTGTACGGAAGTAGTCGAAGATGATGAGTATGTCGTTTTAGGAACTTGAAGTGATGACTGATCCCATGAGGAAGGAAGTTGCTAGCGTTCGTAAGAGAATAGACATTGTCAACAGAGACCTCAAATCTCTTGGACACTTCTGCCAAAAGAAAGTGAGATATATACTCATCTTCTTTACACATCTATATATATAATCATATGTATATGAGCAGGAGAAAGAATACAAGGAAGCCATGGAAGCTTTTCAAGAGAAGAACAATGAGAAGATCCACTTGACATCTACGCTTGTGGAGGTAGGTATTGTAATAAAACAGAGCCAGATAATCAATCCTCTGTCAACAAATGATTTGCGTTTTTTTTTCCTCTGATAAAATTATAGTTGGTGAATCAAAGTGAGAGGCTTCGCATGAAGAAGCTTGAAGAACTGGGCAAGATTGTCAGCTCAGCCTCTTGAAATAACATGTTACCTTCACTAATTCTCTCAAGTTCACTAACCGTTGTAATGCTTCTTCAATGCTCCTTTCTGTTGCGTCCCTGTTTTTTCTTCAAAAGGATCTCAATTACATGCATGGCTTTGTTACACCTGATACTTCATATAAGGCGCGATATAATGGGGATTTGCGTGAATTAACAGATGATTTACTAAAAACGAACACTTTATGGCGATGCGTGAGTAAAAGCACACCACCATTACATCGACACACGCCTTCTTTCCTCAGTAGCGCATTTTTTTCACGTTCTATTCAACTGATAGCGTCGAGAAAAGCACACCAATGACCCAAACATAACGTGTAAGGAAGCTTTTTCAACGGGTTTAATGGATCCTAACGGGGCTTTATTTTTCGTCGAATCCTATGCTGAGTCTTGTGATGCCCCCTCAGGCATAAGTCTCGTGCTAGACGACTATATATATTGGTATCACAGAAAACTATTCCCAAAACATATTCAACACAGCTCCCCATTCAGACTATACAGTACGAGGAAGAAGCAGTTCAGTTCATAAATCTAAAACTTCATGCTTTCAATCTAAAACTTCATGCTTTCAGTTCATAAATGAATTCTAATCCTTTTCTTTTTTCCTCAGGGCAATAGAAACGAAGCGCTTTACCAGGAGAACTGCCGTATATTCCGTGAAAATGAGAGGCTGCGCAAAGAAATCGAACAGATGAATAAGCAGTACGAGGCATTCCTGTCTCGGCTAGCGCAGGGATTAGCCATACAAGAAGCTGATCCTCAGATCAACAACCCTGGACCTAGTTCTTCGGCTGGCTGCAATAAACACACCAGCCCTCCTTCAAAAGAACATGAGTGAGGCAAAAGCCAAGGCTTTATGATAATCATCTGAGCTATCAACTATGTTTCAGTCCCCTGTTTTGTTTGTGGTTGTTTCCTTCGTTCTGCAATCGAAGTCCTGCATTCAGCAGGCACATGAATAAAGAATGCTAAAAAAGTATCAAATAAGTAGCAGACGTTGTTAAGCTTCTCCTATTCGACGATCAAGTTCCATGAAAACGAAGCAACTGAAAGTGAAAATCTATCACTATTCATTTCGTCAAAAAATGTAATCGCCTCACCAAAATCACTCATTTCCAAAGGTCCCGGTAAAAAGACAATAACAGCAACATTATTAGGCGCAGATAAGAATGTCATATGTGTGAGCATTAGGCTGCATAACCTTTAAAGGAAGTGCTTGAAGACATCTCTGCAATAATGAGATTGCACAAACCATTCCGAACCACATAGTACAGTGTAATTGACAGCTTCTGAGATGAACACCGAACATTCTTTCCATTCTTTCCTTACAGACGCAGACCCACCGAGGGAGACGTTCAGTGAGCAATCGTCTTGCAAGTGTGACGATGAGTGATGGGTGAAACGAATTAGTGCAAGTGTTGTGTTTAAAGAATTTTCTTGCAATAAAATGTATATAAAAAACAGATATAAATAAATAATCTACCGGCGAAAAGAGTAGCTCAGCCTTGTCTTGTCGTGCACTTGCTATGTCTGCATTAATCCGTATAGCTGCTGCTTTCCACCAACCGATCACCGTTCCTCACTCTCGCCGGCATCGAAGTGAAGCTCCATTGCTTCAGACGAAGCTGTCGCCGTTTTGCAGGGACAAGGACAACAACACAGTTCAGTTTCTTCGGTGGAAGCTCCAATCGCATTGTAAATTAACTAGTGTTAGAGCAAGCGGTGACTTTCCTCAGGTCCGTACGTTCCTTTGTAGGCCCTGTTGAATTCAATTGCTGGTGCAAGCTTTCCGAAAAAAAAAATGAAATCTTGGGAAGTAAACGAGCTTGCTGTGTTTTCAGGGAAGTGAGGGCGATGAAAACGGAGCTCGTAAGCCGAATTGGACGGAGGCCCTCGTTAAATTTGCAGCTGATAACTTCCTCCCATTAGGTATCTTTAGTCGTAGCGTCTTGAGCTGCATATCATATACAAGAGGTTTTGTGTTCTATAGAATGTGTCAATGGTATTTTCATGCGCTTTCAGCTCTCGTATTTGGAGTAATAATAGGGCTTGCAAATCCTAGCCTTGGTTGTTTGGCGGATAGATATTACCTATCGAAATTCAGCACCTTTGGGATATTCGTAATTTCAGGTACCTCTACCGTAACGTACATACATATACGTCTAACAGATTCCACGTTTTTTTTTGCAGTTCTATATCTATGTTTGAGATTGTCAGTTTGCTTAATCAGTTAGGTCATGGTTGTGACTTACTTTTAAATTATTATAGGGTTGACATTGCGAAGCGAAGAAATTGGAGCTGCTGCTGAAGCATGGCCCGTTGGATTGGTGGGTCTGGTAAGGTCTCAAGTTCTTGTTCGCATTTTCCCTATTGGGTTGTCTTTGTAAATCCGATATGAGCGTTTTTCACAGGCTTCAATATTGTTCTTCACCCCCTTCTTTTCGAAGTTCATTTTGTTGCTCAAGCTCCGGCCCCAAGAATTTGTCACAGGTACGGGAACTTATATCTCGCATATACCTTATGAAATTCAGCATACCGCTTTTCTTGTTCCAAAGATGTATCGAGGATTTTCATAGCCCCACTACACAGTTCATGAACTCCATAATCATATGCGAGAAACTCTGTAAAACGCATTGCATGTGTCCATTATGCAGGACTTGCAATATTTAGCTGCATGCCGACAACGTTATCTAGTGGAGTGGCTTTAACTCGGGTAACTTAATGTCAAGGACTTTCTGAAGAATGTATGCAAAATCAGAACGGAGTGTTGTTGTTAGTGTGACGGCAGGTTTGATTTGATAAAACGCAGCTAGCTGGTGGGAACTCTGCTCTAGCTCTTGCAATGACTGTGATCTCCAACTTAGTAGGAATTCTGATTGTAAGTACTTGTGCTGGAATGAGAATACACAAACATTAATATCGCATGTTTATTGTTAGTTTTATTCTTACTTTTCAGTTAGTTCTTCAAAGACACATTTTTGCATCTGTTCATATTTTCTGTGGACAAATTTATAGTCTGGCTATGCTCGACAATTTCTAGTAACCATGTTTGAAATGATCGACTCGTATTCAATCGCAGATACCTTTCTCTATCTCAAAATTCATAGCTGCTGGAGTAGGGGTATCAGTTCCCATTAAGCAGCTTCTGAAAAGCCTTGTTCTTATGCTTTTAATACCTCTCGTCATTGGAAAGGTGAGTCTCCACTTATGTCAGTAGTCGCACTAATATCTTAGCATACGTGTTAATAACGGGTTAATAAATTCTAATCTTGTTTCTTTCTCTCTCGTAATGAACAGACTGCTCGAGAACTTTCTGAAGGTTTGATGATATAGGTTACTATGGAAAAGTGAATTTACGCCTTCAAAATCCTTGCTTGTCATTTAACAACCATGTTATTGAAACAATAGATACTGAATTATTCATAAATAGGATTATTAACTCGTTATCTGTACCGTTGGCATGACTGGTTGGGAAACTGTGCAGGGTTAGCAAAATTTGCAGATGGTAATCGGAAGCTCTTGGCTTTTGTTAGCGCAATCTTCCTGAGTTTTGTAAGATTTAAACTTGGCGGTACCGTTACATTTTAATACTCCCTTCCAATTTTGCTTCTATGTTCTTAGTCTTCACAGCTTATTTATTGCTGGTACAAGAATACAGCCGAAAATCTTCCTCTGCTTATTTCCTAATATTCGAACGCTAATTCATTGCTAATTGCTGTGTTCTCTTCAACCAGTTTGTTTCTACTGATGATCCTCTGTTGATTTCTTTTTGTAGGTCCCATGGATTCAGGTTAGCCGGTCAAGGGAACTTCTTTTGATGGTGAAGCCATCAATTTTTCTTGTGGCCGTCTTAATGGGAGCGTATGTATTTATATTTTCTTTCAGTTGAAGTTGATTCCTTGTTGCAAACCTATTTCATCTTCGATAACTTTTGCTGCTGGCGATTTTGTAAGACTAACAAAATCTTGCAGGCTTCTCCATGCTGTGCTATTAGCATTCAACATTCTTTTGGTGCGAAGCCTTTCTGTTGTTTCTGGAGGCTCCAAATCACCCTTTGCAAAGAAAGAAAACGTCAGCGCTCTTCTATTGGTCGCAAGCCAAGTGAGTGTTCATCCATGAAAACCTTAAATTATACTTTCTTTTTTGGCTCAAAGTTGTCGAATATTTTTTCTCTTTTGCAGAAAACATTGCCTGTTATGGTAGCAGTTGTCGAACAGCTCGGTGGTGCTTTCGGCGAGTCTGGCTTACTTGTTCTTCCATGCGTAGCAGCTCATTTGAACCAGGTTATTTTTACTCACTCAATTTCACTAAGCGCTCTTTGAAAAGCAAGTTTGTTTCGTTTAAACGTGGAATATTGTCTGTAGATTATCAGCGACTCATTTCTGGTAAACCGCTGGAAAGATACGGAGGGCGATTTTGGAAGTCGCAAGGTTGCGTAAAATTCTTTGCCAAACAAACAGAAAGAGGAGATTTAGAATCCAATACGTTTCTTGTCAGTGGAGATTTAACGTGAATTTATTCTCTCCATTGCTGATTCTTGATGTTCAGGCAAACCTGATTAATGAAGTTGATTTAGACACAGATAAATAGTTCATGACTAGAAAAGTAGCAAATCAACAATCTATAGAAACAGACGATACGATCCAGGTGGATCGATGGAACTTCCATTGTAGTCAGTAATCACTCTCTTCACTCACTTGGGCAGCCCATTCTCGGGATTGATGAGAGATCGGCTTTCGTCGGATACTACTATGGGCCCTCTTCCAATTTTAGTGCAGATGAAATAACTTACGTCTCCTTTGTGTTTTTGGTTGGAAGAAGTAACTGTGTCCTTGATCTCAGGTGGTGGCACTAAAGCCTCCACATCTTTCATGCCTTGAATTCCAGCATCTTTTAATATTGTCTTGTCACCAATAACATAGCTGAAGAGTATATACCACAAATTGAGGCCAATTCTCAAGAACAAGGTATGAGAAAGAAGATATACGTATGCCTACCGAGTGTAATGTATGTAATTCTTGTAAAAAGTGGAAGCATTGAAAGTTACCTGTCGAGATCAGTATCTGAGGTTGGAGGGAAGAGGAAGAGTAGCCTCTGAAGCAGATTTGCAGCAGCCTTTCTGTTGCGAGCAATTAGTACAGCATTTGGCCCTGCGTCGAAGGTATAAGCCACCTGCCAATTTGTGGATGTTAGGATATGTTCACAGCACAGGTTATGTCTGAATTTTGAACAGATGGAAGAGCAAAGGCAGAATACCTGAGGGGTCCCTTCATAGCGATTCCACTTCTCAACACAGCTGATTATCCTGAAAACACAAATGTCTTGGGTCAATGTTTGCTCATGGGAATGCGTTTGGTCGATACAACAGTAATGCTAAGTAAGCGTATCAAAGAAAGGTAGCTAGCTTGCCTATGAGATGTATCGTTCATGTAGAATATAGGGGGCAGAGTGTCCAAGCACACAGCATGAAATTGATTGCTATCTGCACAAGCCAGGCGAGAAAAGGCTTCAAAATTGCGATTTTTGATTGCTTCCTCCATCTCTATAATCCGTTTGGGCACAACTTCCTGTAAAGACATGCACAAGTTACGGAATTAAATGGCCAGAAAAATAAGATACTATATTAAGTATAGCTTTTTGAATTACCTTAGCTCTATGTAGGACGAGCGGACTAGTTTCAACAGTCTCACGCATTCCTGACGTGCTGCTGGTTTCTTTCTGCCTCGAACTCACCTGAAAATCAACCAAAAAACATGTTTTTAGAGTTTCAAATACATGAACATTACGAAGGAAGGTGCAAAATTTTGTTGATAATAAGAAATAAAGGGTACACAGATACCCACCACGGCGATGATAATGACAAGCTCATCCCAGTGCTTCTCATCCTCCAGCTGAACTGCTATGCTATCGCTTCCATCTTGTTCCTTTGGGAAAGTTACAAATTCATTATTTCTTTTCTGCTCTAGATACAGATAGAAATAATACTGGGAAATCAGCTTACTTTTCCCATTATCCACTTGACAAATCCACCATACAAGCTGCGACACGCACTCCCTGAGCCTTGCCTGGACATGATACATATCGTCATCAATCTCAAACACCAGCCACACTCTTTCTTACAACAATAGTTACTGTGGATTAATGCGTAGGTTCATGTTTGCTAAGCAATTTGGAAAATTTTTACCTTGCAATTGCAGATAACTTACTATTATCCTCTTTCACATTCATTAGCTTGGCAAGGGAAAAAACTGAAAGTTGAAAAACACGGCAGTGTCAGTCTTAGTTATTCTCAGTCAAGCACTCGTCTGAAATACAGACGCAATAGTCCCACATATCACTACTGCATATATGTCTTACCTAGGCATGCCAAACCAGCAGCAGATGAAGCCAAACCAGCTGCAGTGGGGAAATTATTGTAAGAAACAATGTGAAGATGAAGTTTCCCCCAATCCTCTTTTGCAATTTTTATTCCCTTGTTCTCGTCCACCACGTCATTAGCACGTGAACGGAGCTCCCTTAGGCAATGCTGGTATCTGTTCCCCGAAAGCGATACCTCCTACAATCGCCAGAGTTCAAGACGCAATAAGAAAAGATTATATTACCTATGCAATAGAAGAGCAGCTCAACAATTAGCATCCTACTTCACAAGACGTCTAATTACTAAAACAAAGGTAAATATACAACTATGACGGAATTCCACCTTTTACTTTTTCTTTTAGTATATCTTTTCCACCTACCACGAAACACAATCGCAATCAACCGAACCAAACCCGACCCAAAGCTCAAATCTTTTAGCACAAGAACCAATCCAAATCTTCAGATCAAACACTACCATCACGAACCCAATAAAAAAAGCGGAGAAAACGAGGATATCACCTTTCCATTTAGCCACATGCGATCGTGGGTAAAACTCGGGCTCACAGCAACGGAAGTGGTGGTACACAGATGGTCAGGATCCAAAGTAACGCTGATACTGTCGTTGATCGGCAGGATGAGCTCCTCGTCTCTCTTTCCCCAATACTTTATCACGGCGATGTTCGTCGGCGTTTGAGCAGTCAACGTCAGAATCCAATCAGCCGTCGCCATTCTATCAGTAAAAGAAAATCAATCCAAAGCAGCAATGCTCTCACTCTCTTTTTCTATCTTTGATCTGATCTCTTGCTCTCCGGCAACTCCGTGAGTGTGCAGTGCGTGAGCTGTTTATGTAATGGGAAACGGAATATATTTTATTTATTTATTACACGTGAAGAGTGCGCGTTAATGGCGAGACACCCAACCATTTTACGCATTGTTTGAAAGAAATCAAGGTGGGACCCACATACAAGCCGCAATAGAAGGCCGTCAAATCTAATTGGGCCCAATTAAATATCCGGCCCATTATCAAACTGCAATCAAAACCCTAAAACTGCCCTAAGGTTGAGTTGCACGAACACTTGCAAGCCCCAGGTTTCACAGCTTAGCCGCAGAGAAATCCAGTTCTTTCAGAGTAAGACTCTTTCGTTTAGTTTATGCTGATATCACTGTCTGTGAATATTGAAGTCCGCGTTCGTTGCGACGGAGAATTAGTCTTCTTGTTTATGATTGGTTCGACCTTTTTCGATTGCGTGGATGCATCTGTCCGATTTACTGGATATTTCTGTTGGGGAAAACGGTAGTAGTTCGAATCTCATGGGCAGATCTGTTCTATGACGTGCGAATCGAAGCTTTTTATTTTTAGGATTAGCCTTCTGTTTTCTTTGGTATAATTGTCTACTTTGCATCAAGCTTTTGACGGCCTATAACGTTTGGCTTCCATTGAATTGATTTATTGTGTGCGATTCTACCCGTTGGTCCACATGCTATCGATGCTGAACTGCCAACTGATATCTGTGTGAGCTAGCAAAGTCAGCGGATCTGAAATCACTATTAGCAAGATAATGTATTTGTCAATTTGTGTAAAGCTGTTATGTTTATGTTTAACCTATCTTAATTGGGTCATGATTGTCTTTACATGTCTTTCGACTTCAGGCCAAATCAATCTCTAATCCACTGTTTGCAAGATGGGACGTGTAAGAACCAAGACCGTGAAGAAATCCTCTCGCCAGGTGATCGAAAGGTACTACTCTAAGATGACCCTCGACTTCCACACGAACAAGAAAATCCTCGAGGAGGTCGCGATTATCCCTTCCAAGCGCCTCCGCAACAAAATCGCCGGGTTCTCCACTCATCTGATGAAGCGTATCCAAAAGGGCCCTGTTCGTGGAATCTCCCTAAAGCTTCAAGAGGAAGAAAGGGAGAGGCGCATGGACTTTGTGCCTGACGAATCTGCTATCAAGACCGATGTCATTGAAGTTGATGCAGAGACCATTGACATGCTTGCTTCTCTTGGCATGGCTGATCTCCCTGGCGTTGTGAAGCAATCTGCCGATTCTCAGGCCAACCCCATTTCCACTGGTGGTTATGGTCGTGGCGCTGGTGGCTTCAATAGGAGATACTGAGGTTGTTCTTTTTCCGAGTTTTTCTGCATTTTGAATGATGTTTTTAGACAATGGATTAAGGTTGTGCTTTGTTTAGTTTCGTTTCTATAAGTGATTCCGTACTGAACCTTATCTCTTGAAGTATTTACTTTCGTAATGTTCTATTCATTCTTGAATCGCTGTAGGCTTTTCATCTCTTGTAGTAACAAAGAATCAAACATCGCAATGGTTATAGTACAACAAAAGAATTAACTATTGATGTTACCAAAACTCGCCGCAGGAACAGTAACCTTCTCTAAAATGATGAAATCGATGATTATCCCTGACGATAATTTCTCGTCCAGTTACATTCGATGCAACCTTCATAAACTCGTGGCAATCCCCGCAAATCCTCAGGTTCTTTATGATCCTTATGGGCGCCCCGCGAGGCAAGCACATAAGCCCAAAAGTAAGCGCTAGCTTTTCGCTGTGGCGCTTCAACAGTTCCCTCTTGAAGTCGTCCTCAACATCGTGCAAGTCATGTTCGACGTAACCTTTGAAACCGTTCTTACCCATGTCTTCGACAAGCTCGTCCAATCTCGAGTATATTTCGCCGATCCTAGGATGAGTTGTCTCTCCAACCATGAAAGAGTGGACTTTGTCTTTGATCTCTATCCAACTCTTACCTCTCTCTTTCTTGGCTTCACTTCCCTTGAGAAGCTTCCTCGTCTGCGCAACATCTTCCCATCTCCCACTTGCAGCATATATGTTAGAGAGCAGCACGACATTTCCTGCGTTATTGGGTTCAATTTCGAACAGCTTTCTCGCAGCAATCTCAGCCACCTCGACGTTCTTATAAACCCTGCAAGAAGCCAAGAGCGAGCCCCACATAGAAGCTGTGGCTTCGAAGGGCATTTCTTCTATCAAGTCTATTGCTTCGTTTATTTTCCCAGTCTTACCGAGAATGTCAGCCATGCATGCATAGTGATACACGCTTGGCGACAGATTGTGCTCTGTTTTCATCAAATCGAAATACCTTTGTCCCACTTCAGATAGTCCCACGTGGGCACATGCAGATAGGATAGCAAGATAGGTCAATTCATTCGGGGAAAAGAGCATCTGCTGCATTTTCTCGAACAAAACCATGGCTTCGATCGACCTAGCATGCCTAGCTAAGCCCGATATCATAGTGTTAAAGATCACCAGGTTTTTTGGCTCTGCTTCACGGAACACAGCATAGGATTCTTTGATGCTCCCACATTTGGCGTACACGTCCACGAGCGAAGATGCGACGAACTCATTCAGCAAAATGCCGGTTTTAAACACCACGCTGTGAACTTGCTTACCTTCTATCAAGGCAGCTAGTGAAGCACAAGCGCAGAGAATTGTAGAGACGGTGAACGCATTGATATTCACGCCAGTTCTTTGAGCCATGTGGAAAAGATTCAATGCCTCTTCATAGAGCTCGTTTCCAACGAAGCCCACCATCATCGAACTCCACGTCACGTCGCTCTTTTCAGGCATGCGCTCGAATACCCGAAAAGCATCTGTGATCGAACAACACTTGGCGTAAACATCGAGCAGAGCTGTTCCCACGAATGGATTGTCCTCCATTAATGTCTTGACGGCAAAAGCATGCAGTTGCTTGCTTTCGAAAGCTAACGTATTCGTCGCACAAGCACATAGCAAGCTCGACAGAGCAAACTCGCTGAACCCAGACTCTTCTCTCAACATCCTCACGAAGAGATTCAAAGCCTCTTTTCCATCTCCATTCTGAGTGTGCGCGCCAATCAAGGTATTCCAAGAGACGACACTACGCACACGCATTTTGTCGAACACCTTGCGTGAATATCCCAAGTTGCCGCACTTCGAGTACAGATTGATGAGCATGTTTGAGGTCGAAACGTCGGCTTGTAAACCGTGTTGAATGATCTGTGCGTGGCATGATTTCCCCTGGACGACGGCTTGGAGCTTCGCGCATGTCTGAACGAGCGTCTGAACACTCTGCAGATACGTTGATCTTGTGCAGCACTCATAGGCATGATCGCCTTCTTCTTCATCTCCTTCTCCTTCTAATTCTTGAATTTTTGGATCATTTCTAGCAATGCTAATGCTTGAGATGCTTCTGCCCAGTTGTTTATGTCTAACGTTAGGCCTCCTCCAACGCAAGACCTTCATCTACAGTTCAAAAATCAAAGAGACATGGTGAATGAAACATTACTCCCATCAAAGCGAAATCTGCTTATTGCTTATTGGGCTAAAAAGTGGGCCATAATTTGGGTAATGGGCCGTAATAAAAAATATTATTACGTGGCGCCAAAAATCTTGTCTTTAAAGAAAATGATATTTTATTACAAACGATAAAAGTAGCATGATACGTGTATTTATCATCTTGTGGACACGTGGACATCGCTAGTAAATTAAGTATTAGAGGCGAAGTCCAAATCAAAGTTTTCTTTCCAGTTACAGATGTCCGATTCCATCCAATTAAAGCTAAAAACGCTTTGCATATGCGATATGAAAGTCGCAAGGCCAAAGCCAGCTGTCTATATTAAATCCATACATCTCTCGTTTCTGCCAAAACCAAAACACTATTGATAATTATAATAAAGGAGGCGTAAAACGAAAAAATAACAAATTGACCCCCCTTTGATTTTATCCAAAACCCGCGATCATCAACGCCACCATGTACGGTACTGCCTCTAATTCTGCGGCGTGGACTCGCCAAGAGGACAAGTTATTCGAACGTGCTCTGATTGAATTCCCCGAGGGTTCCAACGATAGGTGGATACGAATAGCGGAATTTTTGCCGGAGAAATCGGTGGATGACGTCATGGACCACTACGATGCGCTGCTGCACGACGTCGGAGCGATTGATTCGGGTCGATTCGACCCGCCGAGCTACTCGGATGAATGGGAAGATGTGTCAGGGTCGGTTTCGGGTCAAATTTCTTTCGGTGCCGGCGGGAATCGCGCGAGGCATCCCGAGGTTGAGAGGAAGAAAGGGACGCCTTGGACCGAAGAGGAGCACAGGTTTGCCTTTAAATTTCAGTTTTTTTTTTTCTTTTTTTTTGAAGGAGAAATTTTATTATATTAGCTCACGGAAGGTCAGGTCTAGGTTCACCTGTTTCCTCGATCATAAAAAGATTCTATTTTTCGTTACCTTCAAGAGAAAAAAACTGGGATGCAAGAAATTTTTCGTTACCTTGAACAATGGCGATTCAAACCTTATGTAGCAGAGTGGGCTAGTGGGTCAGTCTGAGAATAATTGAGGAACAAATTGAGTGACAATGCTTTGAATCCCTTCGATGTTGCGCTGTTGGAAAGGATCAATGTTTTCTCATTCTTGATAATTCACCTGTGTTTTTTGACATAATCGTGTCAGTTTAGATCTTTTCTTGCTATTTGGACCTTCTTAATAGATCATTTGGTTTCTGCAGATTGTTCTTGATTGGACTAGATAGATACGGGCGAGGAGACTGGCGAAGCATTTCAAGAAATGTAGTGGTCACGAGGACTCCAACTCAGGTCGCCAGCCATGCGCAGAAATATTTTCTGCGCCATAACTCGGGGAAAAAAGAGAGGAAAAGGTCGAGCATTCACGACATCACTACGGCAATGGACAGCGTAACGGTGCCTGCACCATCCAGTCTACCCAATCAAGGAGGCATGCAACACAACTATTAAGCTCTCTGCTCAGAGGCACGAAAAGGAGCTAGATTAGTGTAGAATACAGAGGTTTGTAGATAGTGTACAGTTCCATTAGCGATTACATCTCTTTAAAATTGGTAAAAGTTTCTGTATATCACTGATATCTTGTAGGCTACTTGTATTCTAGATTGTAAGTAGTTACGGACATATGATATTTTACTGCTTGGTAAATAATGGGTTGGGTTTGTGTTACCTATTGATCCTATCTTTCTATTTCAGCTTTTACAAGTTCATTCTTGAAATGATCATTAAAACAGGGCAAGTGAAATGCAATACAAAACCACTGCCAGGCTAGAAAATTAAAAGGATTGCGTTCTCGGCTTATCATATATAACACCGATCAAATCTCCAGAGAATTATCCCTCGACCCTCCCAACAGATGCAAATGCAGAAATTATCTATCAAACCTGAAAAGTATATCTAGACTGTTGTTCTTCTTCAGACCTTGGTGCCTGTGGTCCATGTTCCTTGGACGCTGGGATTCTTGGTGACGAGCCTTGTCTTCAACTTGACAACTTTTCGTCCCGGTGAGTTTCTTAACCTTGTGGCACAGAGGAGTATGTCCTCTGGAGTCATGTTCATGACAGAAACGACTCGTTCATTCTTGTTCTCTGCGTATAAAACAAAGAGATGATGTCACCCAAGTCAATGGTGTGTGGCCTGGGTATCCCAGCATTGTATAATCATCTCTTACAAACCAAGTGGCTTAAATAACTTTAACGGCGATACCAGAAAACATTTGAGCATCTTGATTTAAGGCAAGGTAGCGTATGAGAACCATGTCAAACGTAAGGGAACCATCATCTCACACAGAGAGAGAGAGAGAGACTAACTGTATAATCCTTTTAAAAAAGGGTGTTGACCGCGATTTAGCTCGGTGACAACTTCGAACTGGGGATTCGTCTCTTTAAAAGCAGGCAGAACAGAGTCCACGAATGACCTAAAACAACAAGGTATTTATTTAGTATCCTTTGTGGGGAACCTTAAAAACTACAGTTTCCAAGTGTTCAACAACCCCCATTAGATTGAAAAAGTGATAGAAGCTGTAGCAGCAGCAGCTCTAATTCTGAGGACATCCTATGACACAGACAGCAAGTAGAGTGCCTAAAGGTCGCAAATTTATCAAATTAAATTTCTTCAACGTGCTACTCCTCCATTTTCCTAATTTCATCGACAAAGCTATAGCGGACAAGCCCTTTCTATTACATTCAGAAATCTACATAATCAACACTACAACGCCTCCGCAATAAGCTCGCTCGATCCAAATTGAAAAAATTACACAGCCAAACAGATCCAAAAGAGCAGCGAATTCAAAAAAAAAAAGTTCAGCAACAAATTGAATTCACACACACACACACACAGAAAAGAACTGACCTGATGCCTCTGCTACTGCCACTGTAGTCGCAGAAACTAACGATTAGCTTCTGCAGCTGCCACACTCCTCTAACCGACATCTCTTCTCTTCCACTCTCGTTCTCAATTAATCATTCAGCTGTATGTAATCCGCGAGATAGGGCTTCAGGCAACTGAAAGTAAGTCGAATTCAATGCCAAGGGATTCTTGTCTATGGGCCGTTTCGAGATATAAGGTTTTCTATTAGATCATTGCTAGCCCATATGTGATCCAAATACTAGCAGTGGCTTATTTCTTTGTGAGCCCAAATCTTCTCGTCGTTCCCTTTTTTCACCCCAACTCTTACTCATTATTTTTGTCCTTTCCTCTGCACGATGAAGTTGACTTTTGAGCCATTAGCTGTCAAAGTACTATCTATCTCTCCCATGTCATTCCTTTTTCTTTTTCCCAACAATCTTATTTTGCATAAATATCCTTCTACCTACACTACAACAAATGAGTAGCAACACCACCGCCAACTCACAAGACGGCGGCGGCGGCGGCGGCTCATTCGAAAGCTCCGGCCAATCATCGGCAGGCAACTTTGGGTACGGATTTGGCCTGTCCTTGGGCATCCTTGTCGTCTTCTTGATCTTAGCTCGTATATCTTACACATGTAGACGCAGACACATCAGCAGCAGAAACAACCACGCCGCCGCCTCACGTTACGCAGACGCCACCACCGACGAAGACTCGCCGTCGATAATACTCCACCACCGAAGAGGATTATGCGAATCGACCATAAAGTCGTCGTACCCTGAGTTCGAGTACTCTCGCCGCAATAAAGACGACGACGACGACGACCCAATGATGGCCTCGGCGGCGTGCTCGATTTGCTTGTCGGAATATAATGATGGGGAATTGCTGAGGTTGTTGCCCGACTGTGGGCACGTTTTTCATGTCAAGTGCTTGGATCCTTGGCTTTCCATTAACCCCACTTGTCCCATCTGTCGGAAATCGCCGCCGGTGAGAACGCCGCCGGCTGCGTCTGAGGGCGGCGGAGGTGGTTTGTCGGTGATCAGCGTGTGTTAAAGGTTGTTTTTTTAGGTCTATATATCATACCCTCTCCTTTGTATATGTTCGATAAATGATCTTTTGATTCGTTCATCTTTTATTACACTTACATGCTTTGTGAGTCATATCTGGCCAGACCTGAAGCCAGAAGTATATCCCCTGAGAAGTTCAAGAGCCAACTATAGAATAAAACGTTGACGAAACGAATAAAAATAAAACAATATATATATATAGATATATATTAAAAATGGGATTGGGTTTGGGAGTTTTAGTGTGGCTGATGATGAAAATAGAGTCGTAACCATTTCCCTGAAGCCAAAAGCCATGCCGTTATCATCTCACATACTACATTTGTATGTTTCGATATAAACATTGATGTTACGATATATACGCATTTCGTCACGCCATGCACAAATTGAACTCTTTCTTTCTAAATTTAGATTATTATTATCGAAGTACATCCGCCAAGAACTCATGATCCCTTGGTCTGCAATGAGCGACAAGTGGCTTCAACTTGGGCATTACCGTACTACCAACTCCTTCATCCAACTCAATCTCTTTCAAACTCAACCTCTCCCATTCGAAGCACTGAATCAAAGACCCCAAACCCAACCCTACGACCCGTAGCCCGAGACCCGACCCGGGACAAGCCCGTCTTCCCGCCCCAAACGGCAGGAAATGATCGTGCGCTGCTTTCTTCCCCTCTAAGAATCTCTCAGGCTTAAACTTCGTGGGCTCGTCGGTCCATACTTTAGGGTCTCGGTGAATAGCCCATGCATTGACCAATAGGATCGTGCCACCTGGAATCTCATACCCGCCGACTTTGCATTTCTCCGACGACTCCCTTGGCAGCGCCAGCGGCGCAGGTGGAAATAGGCGTAAGGTCTCTGATATTATGCTCCTAAGATATGGCAGTTTGGGCAAGTCTTGCTCAGAGATCAGACGTTGTCCGAAGACTATGGAGTCGTCTATCTCTTCCTTGGCCTTAAAGAGGACGTCTGGGTGGTTTAGCACAAGTGACATGGCCCATTCGATGGTGATCGGCGATGTGCTCGTGCCAGCGATGACCATATTCTGCAAAGCATTGTCATCGCTTCTATCAGCATGGATTTGCGTTTAATTTGACATAAAAAGCATGAAATTTTATGTTAATATGCTTAACATATATATACCGTAGCAAACCCTTTGATGATCTCATCTGTGTACAGTTCTGGGTTGCCGCTTGTTTCTTGCAAGAACAGCAGATGCCCAATTATGCCGTTTCTACTATTCTTCTCCTTCCTGTGATCTTGCAAGAGATGGTCGAAGGACTCGTCCAATCTCTTCCCAAGATTAGCCATCTTCTTCTTCAAACCCCTGACATCAATCCACCGCAGAAACGGCAAGAAATCTTCTGGCGTCGGCGATTGAATGAGCTCTATAACCTCCCTCACAATGTCTCTGAAACGCCGACGCCTGCGTTCTTCTTCATCGTTATTAAATCTCTTGCCCATAAGCATGCCCATGATCATGTTAAATGATAGTTCAAACAACTTGGGCCTCAGCATTATTGTGCCCCTACCTAGATCAGATGATAGTGTATTATATATGAGAAAAAAAACAAAAACAAAAAGTCGATTCATCGAACTCAAGAAGCATATACGTTACCACCCAAACTGTTAGTGTCCACAATCAAACTCTTCAGGGTTTGTTTCATCACATATTGTCTGATTTCTGAGAAGTCATCGAGGCAAGCACTCGAAAGAACTTCACGAGCTCCTAAGCGGCGCAAATTGAGCCAATGGATTCCATAAGGAGCGCCGGCCATGGTGCTATGATCGTACCCAATGTACTTGTCGGCGAGCACGCATGGACGGTTTGAGAAAATCACATCGTTATTATTGTTGGCGTTTCTGAAACATTCTCTCACTAATTCGGGAGACGAAACGACCACGGCGGGCCTCGACCCTATCTTGAGTGAGATTATGGGTCCGTGTTTTTCGGTTAGTCTTTGCAGCGTACGGTGAAGGGGTCGTCCAAGAATGTGTAGATGGCCTACGATGGGCAATGGCCTTGAAGGGTATGGAGGACGATGAGGTAATAACATCATGTTATTGCAATGTTGTTGATGCTTTCTAGTTTGTGTCCTTCGTATGAAAGTTGAGAGGATTGTTGATGCAATGATCGACAGAGCGATGAGTAGTGAAGTGCTACTACGCAACATGGGATGAATATCCATTGGTTTCTTCTGCTTTCGACGCAAAATCATATAATTTTAAGCTTATAAGCGGTATGTATGTATATATACATATCATACCACACATGTCAAATTTGTACAAAGGCAGGCATATGCGTGAGGATCGTCAAATTTGTACGACGGCAGGCTGTGTCTTTGCTACAAATAGACACATATTAGAACCTCTTTCATTCATTCACAGCCCCCTAATTAATAAGCAGACGCCCTACGTCATACAGAAATATGTACCTTTAGCTCAACCGACATCATCATCGTCATCAAATGCCAAGCTAGGATATAGCTATCATGTGAGCAGCCACAAATGCTATACGTTTTTATTGGTCGACATGAATGGGATATCACTAATATATCCAATTTTTAACCAGAAAAGGAAAGGAATTATGGGCCGAAAGTTACCCGTTCAGACGATATTATGGAGGGAATACGATATGCTAGGCAGAAAGTGGAAGTTAACCAAATAATCTTCAAATATTAATGGTGCCGACCGCCATGACTTGTACTGTTTCCTCTAAGAGGAGAGGTGGTGGTTGATTTTCCAAAAGATGTACCAACACCTTTAGTAGGAGTAGTAGTAGCCTCGTCGACGTCGATGAGGAACGTAAAAATGACGACCTATTATTGCGTAAATCGTTCTAAAATCATTCAGTTCCCAACGAAACATATCACATATCTATCAATATAGGAAAGCAAAAATGTTTGCAAGCATACGCTTTTTACCTGGACTGGGCTGGCGGCAGTTAGGGGGCCTCCAACTTCCCCACCGAAGATTTGGCCATCGGAATTAGAAAGGGAAACACTCATTCCCCCACTTCGTCCACCATCGTCAGTACGAATATAAGATCCTGATAAGGAAAGAATTTCGAATGGACCCTGCAATCGAACTTGAAGGAATCGTAATATGCTTCAATGTTTGAAGGGAAACTGTAAAATTTGGTTGGTCTAGGAACAGAATCTCTTCAAATGATGAATTTAGATATTTTTCCATGCAACAGAGATGGGCAAAAGACATCCAATTCAGGCTGTTGGTTTGGTTATTAATCCTTCATAAACACGTGTAGCAGTTAATTTAGGAACATGCAACGGAGTATTATGAACCTTGCAAGTAATAGTCTGCTCCTTGGATGATTCTGGCTGGAGTAGAGATGCATCAGAGACCGAACCACAAGCCGACATAATGCAAATTTCCCGGTTACTTTGTATCATGAGCATCAAGATCCTTCCCCTCACATCCTACACCAAAAGAATCAAAAGTAAACAGATATGAAAGACCACAAGTTATTCCTCATCTACTTTTTCGATTTAAAAGGCCATTTCGATATATCCTACAGAATTATCAATCTGTTAATAGCTTTATTCAGAGTGAAGACGAGACAATTCTGAGAGTTGCCAATGAGCTTAAAGCAAAACCAATACCTAGGAAGTAAAAGACATGAGATGCAGATGTAATAAGCAAGGGGAAGAAACGGGGAAAACATACTTCGCCGGCAGCAACAGTGACGATGCTCGAACCGAAGCATCGGCTCATAGTACCTACATCTCAAAGCAGTAGAATTAGCCATCTGTTAACCAAATAATCTTGGAAAATTAATGTGCCATCATCCCCAAGAGATAAATGCTGACCATGACTTGTAGTGTTTCCTCGAGGAGGGGTGGTGGTTGATTTTCCAGAAGTAGAAGTACCAACCCCTTTAGTAGGAGTAGAATCCTTGTCGACGTTGATGAGGAATGTAGAAATGATGACCTATTATTACGTAAATAGTTCGAAAATCATCAGTTCACAAATTCTTGACTATATACAGAAGCAATATAGGAAAGCGAAAAATGTTAGCGACGCTTTTACCTGGACTGGGCCAGCGGCAGCTAGGGGGCCTCCAACTTGTCCACCGATGATATGGCCATCACAATCGGACAGGGAAACACTGAGTCCTCCACGGCGTTCACCATGGTTGGTGTGAATATAACATCCTGATAACGAAAGGATTTCAAATGGACCCTGCAATGGAAATCATAATATGCTTCAATGGTTACTGGTTAGAGTAGGCACTAAAGAAGCTTTATAGAGATGTCATTGATGCATTATGGCGATTGATTGTTTGAAGGGAAACTGTAAAATTAGTAGTTCTAGGAACAGAATCTCTTCAAATGACGAAATTTAAGATATTTTCCATGCACCAGAGATGGGCACAAGCATCATTAAACCATCGAATAAAAGTCTATGCTTATTCATCCTTCATAAACACGTATAACAGTAAACCGAAATAGGAAAATGCAATGGAGTATCATCGACCTCGTAAGTAATAGTGTCCTCCTTGGATGATTCTGGCTGGAGTAGAGATGCATCAGAGACTGAACCACAAGCCGACGTAATGCAAATTTCCTGCTTACTTTGCATCATGAACATCAGGATTCTTTCCCTCACGTCCTGCCAAAAGAATCAAAAAAGTAAACGAGGAGGATATCTAAGTTCTGCTAATTACTTGTGATTACTGTTTTAGACAGAAATACAGCTAGGAAGAGTCATCATAAGCAAACAACAAAGATAGCTTAAAACATACGCTACAAAAAGAAAGAATGATAAGATTATCATATTTCTAAAGGTTCATTTGGAGTGCCATCGCCACAAATAAGAAAGACCACAAGTTATTCATCGTCTACTTTTCGATTTAAAAGGCCAGTTCGATATATCCTACAGAATAACAATCTCTTCACTGTTTATCAGAGTGAAGACGGGACATTTCTGAGAGTTGCCATTGGGCTTAAGCAAAATCAATACCTAGAAAGTAAAAGACATGAGATACAGTTGTAATAAGCAAGGGGAAGAAACCGGAAAAACATACTTCTCCGGCGGCAACAGTGACGATGCTCGAACCGAAGCATCGGCCCATAGTACCTGAATCTCAAAAGCAGTAGAAATAGCCATTTCTTAACACTGACCATATTCGGAAAGTTATCGATCAAATGCAAACAAACAAGAACGGTTAACGTGAAAGAGGCACAATTTCAATATCCACATGAAAGCACGTTGAAACTGGTCGAGAGCGTGAACTCCCAAGTCTTACCCATGCCATCATCGTCATCTTTCAGAAAAGCTCAAAGCCAGCATAGACAAACAAAGGCGCTTTCTCGATATAGAAACAGAGCCTTCAACGGCATTAATATTATTCAATTTCAAACCCACGACTTTTGCACAACCAAACAAAAAATGAGAGGGTGAACGAGTAGAATAAGCGTATGTACCATTACCAATAGAACTAGTGTTGTTGAGCTGAGATTTGTCAGGTAAGGGAGACGAAGGCGACGCAGCTGTGCCGGCGTCTCTCTTTCTCTCTATTGACCCCGCGGCGGCGGTTTTCTCCGGCGTTCCAAACTTCCTCGTCCACCCACTCTTCCTATTCACTCCAGGTGACGACGACGACGCAGGTATGGAGGAAGCCACTGTGCTACTGCTAAAACCGTCGTTACTGTTTCGGATGATCTTAGTAGGTTTTGACGGAGGCGATGGGGAGGAGGGGTTAGGGTTTTGGTGGTGAAGCGGTGGGAGGTGGTTGAACGAGGCCGCGCCTCCTTCACTGTCACGGCCGGCGTGCATTGGATGATATTTGGTGATTTTCCTATTTGTATTTTTCTCTTTTTCTTTTTTTGAAGATATTTTATTTATGATTTATTTAAGTATTTATAGAGAGATGCTTTCGCAGTTTTTCCGTTGTCAACTGACTTGGATTTTGTTGGGTGCTGACGTGGCGAGCGCTCGATATGCTTTTCTCGGCGCGCGTTTTCTCATCGTTGGATTGGATAGGGGCGTTTGTCATCCGACGGCTGAAAACCTTTTTCTTCGTCAAAACTAACTTGCATGCAACAAGAAGCAAACTCAAAACTCAAACACAAACTAAACTACTTTCACATCTAATCTAATATAAATTAGCTTGCAGTAGTACGATCACATAGAATTAAAAAGGTGGTCTCTGACTTTAGCAGCAATCATCCACCAACGTTAGCTGAAGACTTCTTACAGTGAGCAATCGCCGCTTGGATAGGATTCTCAGCTTCAGAGCAAGCCTTGTAACTGCCGACGACGACACTTCTAATAATCTTCATCGAATGATTATCATCATCAGCAGCAATAATAGAAGACTTATAATTGCACGAAGATTTAATATTATTACGAGGAGCCTTCGACAGTTTCTTGAAGTACGCCCCAGAAAACGATCTCCTATGACATCCTCTTTTAAGTCCTCCTCATTCGACGAAGGCGTTTTACTGCTGTACTTTATTTGCCCGAAAGGCTTGTTTTTGACAGCGACCTTCTTCTTTGAATGATCGTTCGACGGCTTTAGGGACGACGGCGTTATTACATCATCTGCGACTTTTGTGCTGCTGTTTGATGAAAAGTAGGGATCGATCAGAAGAACAAGCAGCTGATGGCTTGGTGAATAAAGACTTGAGATAGCTCCAATACTTGAGCTTCGTCTTCTTTATTGATATCTCTCCATTCGCCTCACCACCGTTTTCTCGTCGAACATGTATATATTCTTGTGGATTCAGTTCCCTGCTGACCTGGCGAGTCTCGGAAGGAGAAACGTTGCAAGACTCGAATGGGGTGCTGGCGAACAATATAGGAGTGTAGAAGTGCTCTTCTTCGGTGGTGTCGTCTAGATTACGATGATTATTATTAGGGTTTTGTTGTGGGATATTCGAAGAAGCAAACGTTTGAAGGCGAAGTGGAAGGAGTTTTCCCATGTAAAAGAGCTCGTCGGCGTAAGGCGGCGTTTGGTTGTTGTCCCTGTCCGAAGAGCTCGAAGAGCTTTGGAATTCGAACTCCTTCGCCGACCGGGAAAATGATACGTTGCTGTTTGAAAATCGCCTAAGTTCAATGTCGATGTATTCTTCTTCATTCCCTTCCGTGTTGATGTTGTTGTTAGAGATGATGGTATCTGTATCCATTTCTTTCTGCTCTGAGCCTTGTTTGTTTGTGATGTTTGTCTTTGATGACGCATTATATATATATAAACCCCTTTTTAACTTTTCTTGCACGAATTCGTGCTATATTCCTACCTGCTGATTTTAATACAAAGATTAAGGGAACATGTTGCATGATTTAAGGAAGGAAAAGTCAAATCATGCAGCACTTAAATCATTGTTTAGGAGAGTTGAGATCGCACAATCATAAAGTATCATCTCACTAACATTTGTACTTTAATGACAATAAAGATAGTTTAAACATGTGTGTGACAGTTCCTGTCCTGGCCCGTCCAAGTACCATTAAGTCATCATAACGGGCGACTTAAACTATTACATTAACGTGTAATAATGAACCTTACATTATGAATGGAAAAGAGACAAACTAGGACAGTGAGTCTTGGAAAGTCGAAACATCTGATAAGCATATAATATTGATTATTGAAAATATGAGTGAGGAGGAAAAAGCATTTCTATTACAGGGATTCCTGGAAAATGCTTGCTTTGCTACCCTACTCCTTTCCTTTTCCAAGTTCCAATTTACATTTTCCTTTTTCGTCTTTTTGAGCAAAATAAGTCAAATGGTAATTAACACAATATAAGGGGTCTCTTCGTAATTACAAAATGGGGTTGAACTGTAGTTATACCATGATCCATTCATCTTTCTCTTTTATCTTTTCCAAAATTAAACAAAATCAAACTAGAGATGTATTGTCGTCGATCCGCAAATCATTTATTTTCTACCCAAAATAAATAAATAAATAAATAGTAAAAATGAAAATAATTGTGATGTAATAATGTATTTGACTATTACGTACAAATTAAGAACATAATCTTTTTATTGTAAGTGGTATGGAATGGATACATTTAACATTTGTATAGTATCATTACGACGAGCAAAGTAAAGGCTGCTTTCCCAACACTTTCCTTTCAGTTGTCGTTTACGTCCGTCCACCTTTTCTTCGTTAGTTCTTCTCTCTCATCTAATATCCATCGTCAATCAAGTCTTCTATTATCTTAGAACTCTCTGTTTGTTCCTTTAGCATCCGCGACGGAATCTCAGCTCGAAACCTAAGGAACTGAGTGCTCGGCTCGATTATGTCTTCTCATGGGAAAAATGGTACGTATTTTGTGTTTTTGAAGGTTGCTTATGTAAGATTTACCTGCTTAAGCTTGGATTTGTGAGCTGAATTTCTGGTCTTACAATAATTGGTTCTTTTAGGTTTGTTCAATCGAATCAAGTTTGCATATTATAGAAGATGATTCAATCGTTTGAGTTCTTCTTCGGTCTTTTTTGGTTTTGCCCCAAATTGAATAGATACGACAGATTCCGATTATTTAGAACGAACTGTCTTCAGTTTATTCCCAAATCAATTACAGCGTCACTGATAACCCTGTTTTTTTCTTTCTACTCAAACTATGTGTTGTAACAGTGGAAGATGGGAGCTCAGATAAAGTATACGTTGCTCCAACCTCAGTCCAAAACCCCTTTTCTGAGATATCTCCATCGCCATCTCCATCTCCTTCGCCTTCACCATCATCATCAACAGCGCCAGCTTTGGTCCTATCAAACTCTGGCAAAAGAATGGACCAGTCAGGGTCGAAGAAGAAGTACGTAAAGCAAGTGACGGGTCGCCACAACGACACGGAGCTCCATCTCGCCGCCCAAAGGGGAGATCTTTCCGCCGTAAAGCAGATTCTCGACGATATCAATTCTCAAATGGTGGGAAGTTCGAGCGGGGCAGATTTCGACCTCGAAGTTGCTGAGATTAGGGCATCAGTTGTGAATGAGGTGAATGAGTTGGGAGAGACAGCTCTGTACATTGCTGCAGATAAAGGGCACATCGACGTGGTTAAGGAGCTGCTTAAGTACTCGAATAAGGAGACCCTGACTAAGAAGAGCAGATCCATGTTCGATCCTCTTCATATAGCTGCAAGTCAAGGGCATCACGGTGATTATTCTGTATAACTTCTTACAATCTCGGTAACTAATTATCGTATGCCTAGCTAACTCCTTGTCTGAATTGCATACATCTCTGTAGCGATCGTCCAGGTGCTGTTAGAACATGACCCTGAGTTAAGCAAAACGATGGGACCATCGAATGCAACACCGCTGATAACGGCGGCCACTAGGGGCCATACTGCTGTGGTCAACGAACTTCTGTCCAAGGACAGAAGCTTGTTACAAAAATTTCGATCGAATGGGAAAAATGCACTTCACTTTGCTGCTCGTCAAGGCCATGTGGAGATCGTCAAGGCGTTGCTCGATAAAGATCCTCAGCTGGCCAGGGAGACCGACAAGAAAGGACAGACGGCCCTGCACATGGCTGTTAAAGGCGTGAGCTCCGAGGTTGTAAGATTGCTGTTGGACGCAGTCGCAGCTATCGTCATGCTACCCGACAAGTTCGGCAACACCGCCTTACATGTGGCCACGAGGAAGAAGCGGGCTGAGGTGCTTTTTTGTTTATTCTTTTCATTTCATATATGAGTTAATCATCTTTTTCAGTCCTGTACTTAAGGAGGGGGGAATTATAGGGACAAAAAGTTACGAGGTGGCCTTATACGAACAATTACTTTCAAAATGAAGCAATTTAGGGACATCATACGCCTGAATCCTAGATTCTGTCCTAAAATTGCTTAGTTTTGAAAGCTGTTGTACATATAATACCACCACCTCCTAGTTACGGAACTAAAAAAATAATCACGCCTTTCATATATCAAGTTCCTTACCCTATATTGTGTTCTTGCAGATCGTCAGCGTACTGCTACGCCTCCCCGACTCCAACGTAAACGCGCTGAACCGGGACCACAAGACAGCCCTCGACATCGCAGAAGCCCTCCCTCTCTCCGAAGAATCAACAGAAATAAAAGAAACCCTCTGCCAATACGGCGCGGTGCGAGCCAACGAGCTGAACCAGCCCAGGGACGAGCTCCGAAAGACTGTCACGCAGATAAAGAACGACGTCCACATACAGCTCGAGCAGACGAAGAGGACCAACAAGAACGTCCACGGCATAGCCAAGGAGCTGAGGAAGCTCCACCGCGAGGGCATCAACAACGCCACGAACTCAGTCACGGTGGTGGCGGTGCTCTTCGCCACGGTGGCCTTCGCCGCCATCTTCACCGTCCCCGGCGGGGACGACAACGACGGCGTGGCTGTGGTGGTGGGGTCCTCCTCGTTCAAGATATTCTTCATCTTCAACGCCGTGGCGCTCTTCACCTCGTTGGCGGTGGTGGTGGTGCAGATAACCCTGGTGAGGGGCGAGACGAAGGCCGAGAGGAGCGTGGTGGGGGTCATCAACAAGCTCATGTGGCTGGCGTCTGTGTGCACCTCGGTGGCGTTCATAGCGTCTTCTTACATTGTTGTCGGGCGCAAGCACGAGTGGGCGGCGGTTTTGGTGACGGTTGTCGGCGGGGCGATCATGGGAGGAGTGCTCGGGACGATGACTTACTACGTTGTGAGGTCGAAGAGGACGAGGTCGATGAGGAAGAGGGTGAAGCATGCGCGGAGCGGGTCGAATTCTTGGCATCATCAGTCTGAGTTGTCTAATTCTGACTTGGATGGGATCTACGCACTTTGAATTTGTGTGTGTTTATTTGAATGTGTAATGACTACTGCAAAGGTTAGAAACTGGTTGGAGAGGAAATTGTTGTGTCTTATTGTGTTGTTGACTTGGACTATGTATCCGTCTACTACTAAAGAATTACTACTGCCTTGTGGTAATAAATGTTGAAATAACTTGATCAAGAACAGAGTTGGGAGAACTGAAGATTGAGGAGGGTATATAGTGTTAGCATAGTAATATTTCTCTCAGTGATCATGTCCATAACATGTATTAATTCTAAGTGCATGAACGAATTGTGGAGTTCGCAATCACTAAACTAAGATACAATGGAAGGAAGTGGGAAGTATCATAGATATTATTGAATCTCTTAAACTCGTTAACCAACTGCGCAGAAGCAACTGGGACGAGGTTGAGAGGGCTTAGAAACACTTCCTATGAACAATTGATGGACCTGATTCATCATACTCAGCCTTTGCAATCCACATCTGCATTCAATACCCAGCATGAAAAAGCACCAGTTAGAAAAAGTAATTCCCCTTCCCCTCTAATGATATATTGAGCTATTTATATTATCCATCACAGTCGACAAGGTTAAAAAACTCGGCCACATTTACTAAAATGCCGATATGGATTTTGGCGTTCCTCTAGTGGGTGGGTGGAAACTGGAATCATAATCTCTCAATAGGAATTCAGGAAAAAATATAAACAGTTAGGGAAGCGAGGAGTTAGAGATATTAGTAACCTTTTGGAAGGTACTCAACGACGCCAAGATGGAGCCTCCAATCCACACGCTGTACTTCCTCTCGACGGGAGCAACGACCTTGACCATCATGCTGCTTGGCGCAAGCGCCGTAATCTCCTTGCTCATCCTATTGACAATTCCCCGGAACATGGTCGTCCCGCCACTAAGAACGATGTTTCCGTACAAGTCCTTTCTGATATCAATGTCGCACTTCATGATGGAGTTGTACGTCGCCTCATGGACGCCAGCGGCCTCCATTCCGATCAAGGAAGGCTGGAAAAGAACCTCGGGGCATCTGAACCGCTCGTTGCCTACCGTAATCAACTGCCCGTCGGGCAATTCGTAGCTCCTCTCCACCGCCGAGCTAGTCTTGGAAGTCTCGAGCTCTTGCTCGTAGTCGAGGGCTATGTAGGCCAGCTTCTCCTTCACGTCCCTTATGATTTCCCTCTCCGCCGAGGTGGTGAATGAATAGCCACGCTTTGTGAGGATCTCCATTAGGTAGTTTGTGAGGTCGCTCCCAGCCAAGTCGAGGCGAAGGATGGCGTGTGGCAGTGCGTATCCCTCGTAGATTGGGACCGTGTGGCTGACGCCATCGCCAGAATCAAGCACAATACCTAAAGAGAGCTTGTGCGTGAAATATAAGGAAGGAAACTCATTGCCTTTTTATTAAGAAGCCGCAAACATTCAAAGCAGGAGATGATAATTAGGTCCGGCTGAAGAGGGTACGTAGAAGCTAAGGAGCAATTTTAAGAAAACTAGGCCTGGTATTAGAAATTAAGAGATTCAACCTAAAACCAATTGGTGATAGGGTGAGTTGGATTATTCGATGTGGGATCGAACAGAAGTCTCAACACCAAGATCATGTCTTACCCCTAGTTTCGCAGTTAACAGTACTATTTCTTCATCATTCAACGAAATACGAGAAACTTCCGTTCATTATTCAGATAACAGATGTAGGTTAGTATCATGTTAATCAAAAAGAATAACGTCATAAATCTCTTATGCAAATGATCGAACAATGGATTTGCACACAAGTATGCTCACCAGTGGTACGGCCACTAGCGTATAGGGAAAGGACGGCTTGGATGGCGACGTACATGGCGGGAGCGGTGAACGTCTCGAACATGATCTGTGTCATCTTCTCCCTGTTAGCCTTAGGGTTGAGCGGTGCTTCGGTCAAAAGAACGGGGTGTTCTTCGGGGGCAACGCGAAGCTCGTTGTAGAAGGTGTGATGCCAAATCTTCTCCATGTCGTCCAAATTGCTGACAACTCCATGCTCGATTGGATACTTCAGTGTCAACACACCCCTCTTTGACTGAGCCTCGTTACCGACGTATGCGTCCTTCTGTCCCATGCAAGCCTTCACACGATGCCAAATCTTCTCCGTGCCATCCCCAACGTATGCATCCTTTTGGCCCATACCCACCGTCGCGCCAGTGTGACGTGGACGGCCCACGATGCTGGGGAACACAGCCCGTGGGGCATCGTCTCCAGCGAATCCAGCCTATATGATATACCGTGAAAGTTAAGCAGCAGAAAGTGGTAGCGAATGATTCGTGGAAGAAAACAACTTTACCTTGACCATTCCCGTTCCATTGTCACACACGAGTGGTTGAATATCATCTGCTTCTGCCATCTTATACTATACTACTAGTTCCTGATGCAAAATTTGGCTCCAATTAGGAAGGAATTCCTTTGAATTCAAAGACATGCAGGAAGTGATACTCACTTTTAGTTAACATGTATGGCAATATTCAGCTCACACAGATGTAGAACTAGGATTATACATCAGAAGAACACCGCTATATGTTAAGATGAGACATACATTGTAACATAACAGCCACAAATCGACATATGGAAGATCGAAGATCAAAGGCGACATTCACCCAAAACAAACATGCCACACGAACGTAGCACCAATACCTTCACGTGATCTGAAATTATTCAAAAAAAAAAAATCGCCAAGCTTTCAAGAACAAAACAAATCGCGTCGGCGACGCATCAGACAAAAAAAGCGAGACAATAACCTTAACGTTAAAATCGCTTTGAGAGAACAAAATGGGCCTCGACGATTGACAGCCGAAGGATTGACCGAAGCACAGCAGACCCGCCAGCCACCCAAAACACTGTGTTCTCAAAATTTATTTGCTCCTATTGAAAGTGAATCTTCAAAATGTGAGTGAGAACTGAGAAGACGATTGAGTAGAAACTATATATCTTGCATAGGCAGAGGAGACAAGCTTTCTTGTGGATCATTCGTCCGCCTACGCCTACTGTCAACGCCTCTCTCTGTCGCTTTTGCTCACATATTTTCTTTATTATTAAATTAATTTAATAAAACTTTTACCTTTCACCAATGTACGAAAAGGCAGTTTGACCTAGAAACAATCGGGTCGGATCAGGGAGACAGCAAAGCAGCTGCTTGATTAACAAAACCACTGTACCCTTTCGTTAGCTGTTCGCTGGAGCGCTGCAGAGGGATTTGAATCAACTACTAATAACGATGATGAAAGGGGGGAAATCGTCGGTCTTAACGTTGGCTGAGAAATGCAAGGTTAATTGCCCAATTTTCACACTTAATCTGCTGTATTCATGCGCTACCAACGTTTTATTTAACATTGAATCTTTCGTGCAGAATATATTGGCTTCGAATTGGCAGGGCAAGCTGAGCACCGTCAAGGCCGATGCCAAAGGAAGGTAACCACACTGTGAAGTTATTAAACGACACTATCAAACTACTGATTCGTGCATCCCAGTTCTCTTTCTTATTTGTTTCTTTCTGCGCTCCCTTTGGGATTTCAGCAAAGAGGAGATTTACAGTTCAAAGGTTAAATATTTCGTTAGAAGAGGAAGGCCTTATATATGGGTGCCTGAGGCGGAGTTGCACAACGTGGTACAATATCCGTCATTGTGATTCTTAGCTTTTCAGTTATTATGAGTTAAGGGCTGATCTGGGAAACTTTTTTTATCACAAACAAGGTTAAAAGTAAGATCGTTTTAACATTGTGCTATTGTCAATGTCCTTGCCTTCAATAACTTGTTAGACTGGGATGATAAAGTGTTTAAATGAGTAACTTTTCTATCTAATTGTGTTTGTGATTTTCCTTTTCTATATTATTTTTTTGCTTTCTTTGACAGAACGCAGTAATTGATGAACGCTGCTCGTTTGCTGTGACAAGCCCCTTCCCTGGACCACTAGCACAATTGCTTAAATCATTAGGAAAGGTGCGTTCTCTTGACATTTTGTGATATGCGTTCTTGGCAAGTGTATGCACACGGTTGCTTTATATCATGCAGTCACCTGCACGGCTTGCTCTGGTTGGCGATATTACTCTTCTGAGCGATGAAAAGGTATAGATAAATACTCAATGCTGATGCCCATTGCGCTGAGTCATATACTTACATATGCTCTTTTTCTATGTTGAAAATTTTCAGAAAGACTACACCATCTAATTTGCTATTACAAGTAACCAAGGATGTTCCACTATGATTTGTCAGCGAACTATGTTACTTGACCTGTTCTGATCATTCGTTCCTTATCCCTTTTTCCAGGTTAAATTAGCTGCTGAAAGCGTAAGGGAAATCATACAAGCTGAAGAGAAAGCTCTTAAGGGATTCAGCTATTCAGTTTCCCAAATACTAGGTTCATCAGATCTTGGGTCTCTTTCTCGAGGTTTGAACCTCCAGGACCTTCTTGAAGACGGCAAATTTACTGCGTATATAAGTTCGTCATCAGGTTAGATACGTCAATAATGTCCTTATGGTACACAATCCTCTCCCATCTATCTTTTGTGCTAGATAATATTTCATATAGTAATCGTATTCTGACAATCACTTCAAACATGCAGCTCATACATGTACATAGATGACACTGGAAAAATTAATGAAGTAGGAGCAGAGGATATTGAGATGTCGAGGGCAGATCCCTTGTGTAAGATCTTTTTCCCTCCCGTCCCCACATATGCTGTCTCTTATTCTTAAATTGCATGCTAGCTTAAACATCCAACACTTTACTTTTTCAAGCTCTATTTTCAATGAGCGTCATAGACGGCATCAACCGAAGCGAAATGAGGCGTCGGGCCCTGATTCTTTTCTGCATCACCTTTCTGAAGGAAAATGCAAAGGTCAAAAATTGATGTTTAGTGGGTGGCAAATGATTATTTCTCGAAGATATAAACTGAATTTGGTGTTTCTTTGTAAAGGACGCTTTCCTTCTCTCAATAGATAGGAAGGGATTTGACGTGCTGGCTAAAGTTTTGGGTTCGGCTAAGAACGATGGATCTCGAGAGTATCAATGGAAGCAGTTGAGATTTGCGTTTAAAGACGATGCCCATGATGTGGAGACGTTTTGTCAGCACTTACTTGACATGGAAGAGGAAGCCCTTAAGAACATCTCTCATTTAAGCGGTATATAAAAGATATGTTCTTCATTGAGCAAAGCTTAGTTGGTGCGATGGAGGAAATTTTGCTGCTACAATTTTAGACAGGTGGGCGAAGCATAATCAAGAATTAGGTTGTTGTGTAGTGATGAATGATTCATTTCAAAAAAATTTTGTGAAGATGATTTCTTTTTTGTAAGAATGGAGTTTTGATATTTGTTTTGTTGAAGTTTGTTGTTTCATTTCCTGTCAACTTACGTTCTACAATCCAGGCACTTCTCTAAATTGACGGAGGGTCTCAATTCGTCTTTTTTGGGGGTATGGTATCGAATTTAAATTTAGCAATAACCTTAGGACTAAAACATAATAAACAATACATCTGATTACTAATGAGTAAATATGTTCAACAGTCAACACCCCAATTGGAGACGCAGCTTCTTCAAAATCAGGGAACAGACTTTTGTTGTTTTAAAGCAACATCTCACTGAACACGAATCGGAATTCGGAAGAAATGGATGAACATGAGGAGGCAGTGGACCAGCTAGAGTTGATCGAGTTTGAGGAATCTTTGTTCTTCGATCGTGATCGCCACATTATGTATCTGTTAATGATGTACCAATTGCTTCCGACGCCATACCAAACACAGGAAATTAATCGGCTAACGCTCGCATACTTCGTGATTTCTGGTCTCCACATCCTACGAGCCCTAGATCGAGTAATTATTTTCGTTTCTTTTTTATTTTATCTTTTGAGATTTTCCCCGTAATTAAGTCGACTGTTTCTGCAGTACTTCGTTTCTTCGTAAAATATTATTTCTGTTGTGATGCCAGAATGAATTTCTTCGTAAAATATCATTCTGCATTCCATAATCATTATGCAAACTTCGGTAAGCCTGAAGGTGATGGCCTTTGCGCTGAATGTGTATGGTACTTCCGTGATATTTGGTTTTGACATAACTTAGATTGACAAGGAAGCAGTAATCGATTGGGTTTTATCTCTACAAGCTCTCCCAGAAGATGAGGGTGCTTTAGAGAACGGTAAGGTAATTCCTATCCTATTAGGTAGCTTATTAACTTTGGACAAAGATTTATGTATATCAAAGGTCTGAAATATTTTTTTTGCGAAAATATATATATCTTTTACAGGACAATTTTATGGATTCCATGGTTCCAGAAGCTCCCAGTTCCATTCAGCTGATAATAAGGTACATAAACTGATTTTCTAAATTCATTTGTGGGAAAGTTGTTAAAACTGTCTTTTTCTTGGTCGTATTCTCATTTCTGCAGTTTCTCATCTTCTTTCTTATTACTCATTATATCAGGCAACGACCCCCAATGGGAGTCACTTGGCGAGCACATATTGTGCTCTAGCCATATTGAAGATTGTTGGCTATGATTTATCTCTTATTAGAGGTGAAGCATTACTGAAATCGATGAAAAATCTTCAGCAGCCTGATGGATGGTATTACAGTTGATGTTTATCGCTTGTTGTTCTAGGGACCATGTTCTCTTACAGCATGATGTGTGCATGATGAACTTGGGTTTCAATAAATATGCATCAAGGGCGTTTTCTGTTTAGATCCTTTCTTTCTTTTTGTCAACACTTATATCTTGTTTAGGTATAGTTTCGTCATTCGTGATATAATTTCTTAAAATCCAGTTTTATGCCTATCCATTCTGGAGGAGAGACAGATCTTCGGTTTATTTATTGTGCAGGTAGCATTTAGCAAGAATCTTTCTCATCATGTCTGTGGGTTCCATCTTGTTTCAATGAAAAAATGTTTGTGTTATGTGTCAGTGGCAATTTGTTCAATGCTAAAGAACTGGTGTGGCATAGATCGGGAGAAAGCTAAGGAGTACATAATAACCTGTCAGGTATACAATCCTACGTCTTGGTAGATCATTTTCTATACTAATTTGTATGGTTTTTCTTGCTGTAGTGTTATGGTTATACATCCGTCTTTTTCAAAGGATTCTGGTTGTATTGTGGATAATTAGTTGTTAACCCTTACAGACATATGATGGTGGCTTTGGGCTGATCCCTGGTGCAGAATCTCATGGTAGGTTGTGTGGATTAAAAAAGCCATGTTTTGTACCACTCTGTCTAGCCAATCTATATATGAGTTTGTGTGCAGGATCTTTAACACCCTTATGTATTAGAATTTGTTCTAGTGTCGCAGGTGGTGCGACTTACTGTGCTGTTGCTTCTCTTGATCTCATGGGTTTTATGGAAGACGATTCTCTGTCAAAAAATAATTTAAGGCGCATCATTGATGTCCCACTACTTCTCAATTGGAGCTTTCAGGTTAGTCTCATCTATTTCAGTCACATCACTCTATTTCCTGTGCGACTAAATTTTTTTATTTATTTTTATCTCGCTTTCCGGGTATGCCTTGTGACTTTGATCGATATCCTGCTGTTCTGCAGAAGCAGGCAGTTGATGGTGGATTTCAAGGGAGGGTCAACAAGCCAAGCGATACTTGTTATGCCTTTTGGTCTGCCTAGCTTATAAAACTTGTACATTTTTTCAGGCTTCTTTTTTCGCTGAAACAGAAAATCTTCAATTAGCCCCGTTAAATCTGGGCAGGGTAGGTGGAGTTCTAAGTATCTTAGGAGCATATGATCTCATAAACAAGAAGGCTTTACGTGAATTCTTGTTGACATGTCAGTCTGAGGTATATCTGCTTTCCTCTGTTTATATGCTGCTGAAATGGTTTCATGAATTGACTCTTTTTTTCTTCATATTACAACAGTATGGTGGATTCGGTAAATTCCCGGGATCATTGCCTGATCTTTACCATGCTTATTACGGATTCTGTGCTTTTAGTATGTTGAAAGAACCCGGCCTCGACTCTCTTTGTGTTGGATTGGGTGTAGCAGTAGCAGATTTCGCGTCTATCGGACTGTGACGTTTCTAAGTGTGTGCTTTCCATGATTTTCATGTCTGCAAACTTTTTTTTGTCTATATACTATTTCTTTTCGGGGACAAGATTGGTATTCTGTAGAACCACATTCAACTTTCAGTCGTATCTTTTTTTCTATTATATCAGTGGTGACGGTGAGGTGAGTATAAATGCTATTTGCTCAGTAAAATAGTTTTTTACAATTTTACCCTTAATATTTTGATTTATTACAATTTAATTCTTCAATTAAAAATTTTATTTATTAAATAACTTAATTAATAATATAACAACATAAAATGACTTATATATTTGCAACCCCTCTCCATTATGGAAGTTAAGATCAGTTTATATCTCAATTATCAAAATACATCTCAGTTTATACCGACGCCACCTTCGCATTGTACGACGTTGGCTTTTTCTCAACAGCAATTTGTCAGTGTTCCATATTTCTCCTTTCAACACAGTGTTCCAAACACATTGCTGTTATTTAGATGAACTCTTCTATATTACTAGAATTGTGCACGCTCATTCGTGCGTGCATAATAAATAAAACTAAATGTCCCAAAAAATTGATTGCACATGCACGGTTGCATTTGTGGTTTTACTATTATCGAAGTAACTGACAAAAAAGTAGTGGATAATTAGATAACACTTGGCAATTTATTATTGGTTGATTCTTCAATTTTACAGATCAAATTAGAAAAGAATTGGACGATTGGTTGATTCTTCAATTTTACAGACCAAATTAGAAAAGAATTGGACGGTTTGTATCGAAGGATGAGGCTTTATATAATAGTATAGATACTACTTTAGATACGTTGTTATTGTTATATGGCTTTTGTCTTTGTATTAATTAACAGATCGATCATCAAATGGTTGACTGACGGCATCAGACAAGAAAAGAATAATTGAGCAACCGCGGATGGGAGAATCTTTTACGTCCGAAATCTTTTTTTTTATTTTTTAACTTAATACGTGTTCGAAACTGTACGAGTGTTGCATGGGTAGAGAAGAAGAGACCAACCTTGCATGTAAACTTCCTATATTTAAATTTAAATTTAAAAAACAATGCAGTTTTGGGACAGCAAACTGGCAAAGTTCTTTCAAATCGTCTATAAGCTAATATAACTGCGATCGCCCGACAGCCATTTTTCTTGCATACGAGGAATGTTAAGAAGTTACAACAAGCCACGAACAAACTGAAAATAAATTTCAATTAATGATCTGATGATACTATTATGCCTCGAACCGATCGAAAAGCGAATCTGAGAGCGAAAACTCTCACAATATCTTCGCATAAAGCGAACCTGGAGAAGAAAACAGAACTTCATGAAAGTTGTTCATCGTCGTCGCTGTTCAAATCACCTTTTAGTGATAATGGTAATCAATGGATGGAGAAAATGAAAGAATGTCCAGTGTATCGACCTTCGAAAGAGGAATTCGAAGACCCTTTGATTTATATCCAGAAGATTGCGCCCGAAGCATCAACATACGGTTTTGTTTTGTTTATATTTTATTTCCTCACACAATTCGAGCCATAATGCAACAGTTCTTGATTTTTTTTTCCCATGTAATCAAACTTTTCAGGGATTTGTAAGGTTGTTCCTCCATTGATCTCGTCGATCCCAGTTGGGATAGTGCTAAAGAACGAAAAGAATGGATTCAAGTTTACGACTAAAGTCCAGCCTCTACGAGTCGCGGAGTGGAAGAAAGACGACGTGGGCTTGTTTTTCATGAGAGAAAGGTATAATATTTACTTTTGAAGGATGAAGTTTCTTCGTCGTCAATAGCGTTGACAATCCTATCTTCGATTTTATGTCAGAAATTATACAATCCGAGATTTTGAGAAAATGGCCAACAAAGAAGCTGCTCGAAGGCATCACGTTTCAGGACATTTGCCTGCTTCTTACGTCGAAAACGAATTCTGGCACGAAATGGAGGATCAGAAAAGGAACGGTTTCGTCGAGTATGGAATCAATGTCGATGGAAGCTGCTTTTCTTCTTCGCCTGATGATCCTCTCTCCACGAGTGCATGGAATTTAAAGGTTTATTATGATCTCTTCTTTCCCTCCAAAAAGAGAAAAAAAAAAAAAAAACATAGCTTTTCATCTTTGGATCATAAGATAATACTGAAACTCTTTTTTTTTTTTTTTTTTTTCTGTCACAGAAACTTCCACAGCGTCGTTCGTGTGCTCTGCGCCTGATACAACCCCCAATCCCGGTGAAAATAAACACAGCCCTGTTTTGCTTGGAATATTTATTTATTACCATTTATGTCATTTTTTTGTGTAATATGATGCCTGTGTATTTATTTCATTACAGGGAGTATCAGAACCGATGCTCTACATTGGAATGTTATTCAGCATGTTCGCTTGGCACGTCGAAGATCATTATCTTTACAGGCACGAAGAAAATCAGCAATTCATTACACTAATGCAACATTTTTCTAACATCATGAGATTCTTTCCTGTATTTATAAATAACTGTCAGCATTAACTATCATCACTGTGGAGCACCCAAGACTTGGTACGGAGTTCCTGGCGATTCTGCCCTTCGGTTCGAGAGAACCGTTCGCAAACATATTTACGACGAGGAAATCTTAAACTTCGACGACGAAGATGGGGTTTTCGATATTATGTCTAATAAAACGACGATGTTTTCTCCAAGAATCATGCTGCAGAAAAACGTCCCTGTTTATAGGGCGGTTCAATTGCCCGGAGAATTCGTCATCACTTTCCCTCAGGCATATCATGCTGGTTTTAGTCATGGTAAGGCATAGAACAATGAACTCAATTTTATTTCTGAAGTAAGCCTTTTCAATGCGTCGCCCAGGTTTTAACATCGGTGAAGCTGTGAACTTTTCGACGAAAGATTGGTTTCCTTACGGAAAAGTAGCCGCCGAGCGTTACGCTAAGCTCGGGCGAACGCCTATTGTCCCTTACGAAGAGCTCATCTGCAGAGAAGCGGTGCTTCTTCATCGGAGTTGTTCATCTCCTTGTCGTGACCGTTCTTACATCACTATGAAGGTTTCGTTCGCATGTTTGATAAGATCTCATCACTTTGCGCGATGGCGTTTGAAGAAAACAAGAAAACACACCCGCAAAGTAACTAAATTCGGCGAGAATGATATTTCGTTCTGCTGCGTTCTGTGCAGAAGGGAATGCTACATAGCGTATGTCGTGTGCAAGTGCTGCACAAATCCCAGATGTGTTTTTCACGGTAAGAACTCGAAGACGCATTTCGACGAAAAATCTCCTTTTTCTTCCTCATTTTTCCTTACGGTCGATCCTTTGGTTTTTTGACGACGAAGAAACGGAGGCATACAAGTGCGGATGTGGGGTAAGATCGTTTAAGCTTTACGTCAGAGAAGACGTATTGGAACTCGAATCAGTTGCAAAGAAGTTCGAAGAAGACGAAGAGGTGTTCAGAAGAGTGAAAGAAGAAGATCAGTGCTTGTCCAAGATTTCAAGTATTCCTCCTAATTTTGGTTCTTCCGAGTACATTCCTTACTCCTAAGGTTAGGGAAGACATGAACGTTGGAAGATTAATCTGTGTCATATATAGTTTAATAAGACAACAAGCCATCTTGCAGATTATAGATAGATATGTAAGTAGCATCGATAAACAAACTTAAGATAAATATACTTATTACAATGTAAAGCATACACAGTAATACAAAAACAGATACACACAGCCGTGATATAAAGTTTCGAAGTAGTAGAGTGTAAACACCTTAAAGGAGTTTGGCCTCAATCTCCTCAAGGGTGAGCCCCTTTGTTTCTGGGACGATGAAGAAGATGAAAATGAGCGACAATATCGCTATCCCTCCGAAGATGAAAAACAGTACTCCAGCACCTAGCAGTTCCTGTATGTAATAAACTTCCAATATGTCAGGGAAAAAAATAAAAGAGAAAAAGGGAGAGAATTAGTAGGTAGCTATAAACAAGAACGAGCCTCGAGAGGAGAGAATGCAAATGTCACGAGGGCGTTCGCCCCGAAGTTTATGAGTACTGCAATGCTCAATCCCCGACCACTTAGACGCAATGGGAATATCTCCGAAATCATCAACCACCCAATGGGGCCAAAAGATAACTGCACAAGAAAAGTTTCAATTTGAGCAATTGGAACAGAAATGTCCAAGAAAAACTAGAGAATAACCTTTTCGAAGCAATAGAAACGTCCGAGCATCGATGAAACCTGATAACACCCGACATAAATGAGCAGAGCCACAACAGCCACGGCAGGTATGTTATCCAGGAAGGTGTAGTACGAACCCAGAAGAAATAAAGATATGACCTGCAGCATGACCCAAGCCGTGAATTCAAAGAGAAAAATTAAACTTTCAAAATGAGAAACTGAAGACACTTTGAAAACCAAAATGGACGAGAGATTGTATGCATTGAGAGACCGACTAACCATTCCAGTCACTCCACCAAGCAGTAGAGGTCTTCTCCCAATCTATCTACTACTGTAACAGCTACACCGGTCATAATCAGCTGTAGAATCACGGACATCATGTCTAAGTTATTCTCTCAGTATCTTGAAAACTTGTAGAATATTATAAACGGGGCGAGCGGGGATAATAATTGGTAACCAACAAAATGTATAGGCAATGTCATAAGCTGCAAATAGAGATCATTTCTGCATAAATTTCGGAGTCTGACCTTTAAGAAACCAAGTAGAACTGAGACTTTGGTTGCATCCGAGGCTGCAGCAAACCCTGCACTCTGTTGTAGTATAGGATATGTACATCAAATGGAATTGCAAGTATTGGCTTATACAAGTGGTGCAAAGTTACCTGGAAAATTTTTGTAGCATAATACAACACACTAGGTTGGCCTGTTATCTGTCACAAAGAGTTAGATGTGGCACATCAGAAAAAGACCATCACCGGGCAATTGAAATCTATGGCACAAAAGAAAGACTGATTTTACCTGTTGAAATAGAACAAGACCTCCACCAATCACAAGTGCTTTCAGACATTTACCCTGGAACATCTCGGCAACTGTAACTTCTCGCTCTTCACGTAAATGAGAAAGCTCAGACAAAATATCATCTACTTTTTGAGGAGCCGAATCGCCAATAGCTTGACCTCTCAGCTGGCATAAGCAAGTGATGGCAGTTTCTCTTAACACACGCTCTTCTCCTTTACCTTGTATGGCTCGTAAGAGAATCCATCTCGGTGATGAAGGTAACCACCACATTCCAAGTCCCATTATAAGCGACAGAGGAGAACTAATACCATACATGTATCTCCAACCAGAAACCACGTCAACCAACAGGCTACCAACTATGTAACCCAACTACAGAAATATTCCACGTGTCATATATTCATGATTTTCACATGCATGCCTCATTATAAGGAGAAAATCGTTTATTGTTTTCCATATTATCATAATCGATTACAATGGAAATTGCTAGCGTAGTTATGTAATTATTTTCCTATCGAGGCAGGGAATACTTACAAGCATCCCAAGAACTATCAAGAACTCCTTCAGAGAGATAAGTAGCCCACGAATATGAGTTGGAGCTGTTTCTGCAATGTACATTGGAGCAGCATGCATTGCCTATCATACAAAAAATGTGCAGAAGATGGAAGGACAAGTAATTAGGAATTTGTATTTACAAAAGGATAAGTAATTAGGAATTTGTATTTACAAAATAGATTGAATAACATGCATGCTTTTGATCCAGATATTTTGCTGGCGTTGCATGTAATGAATATTAAGAATCTTACCAACCCGATTCCGATACCATATATGAATCGCCCAATAACCATTAGGGCAAAATTAGGTGCAAGAGCAGTCACCAGTGCACCCACAATATACGTTGCAGCTGATAGAATCAATTCCCGCCTTCTTCCTGCATAACAAAAGTCAAGTCAAAGTCTGCCCACGAACACATTAGCGCATTCATACTGCTGTAAAATTTGTTAAACTAACCTAGAAAGTCAGCTACAGTATATGCCAAAACTGAGCCAATCAATGAACCATACAGCGATCCACTGGTCTGCCCATGATGAAAAAACAGAAATATATAAAGCTTCCCACGGAACAAGCAAGAAAGTGATGCTACAATCATCAGACCAAGGACAGAAAAGCTTGCTTACGATGAGACCAACTTGCACCGAGGACAAACTATACCATGAGATTCCACTCAATGTAGCTGACTGCAGCGAAATGTTAAGAGGTTCATTAGTATCGAGCGGTAACTTGGTTGACTTAAGACTATAAACGGCTATATTCGAAAGATGCTAATTTTAATCCAAACCATCGCATAAACTCCGTTCAACTTAAAAAATGGTAAATCACCCACGGAACTACGAGAATCTACGAGAAGCAGGCTTTACCTGGACGGAAATTGTAGCCGAAGATGTGGCACCGATATCATATCCGTAGAGTAACCCACCAAAAGCAGGGAATAAAAATCTGTTCTTGCACAAGTCGACATAAACATAAACATCAATCGGAGTTAGAATTAAAAAAGGCGCAATTCTGCCAAACAACATCGACAAGATTAACAATGAAAATCAAACAAACGAGTGCATATGATAAATTAACAACAAAGAATTATAAACAGCAAAACTCACGCAAAAATTGCAGACACCACAGAGAAGTCCTCGTGTTCGGGGCAATCATTCTTCAAAAGCGGCTCTTCGACTCCAGAAGATCTCCCATTCTGCAACAACAATAGTAATAACTAAAGAAATCAAAATCGCCGAAATCAGTTAACCAATCCATCTCAAGCTCAGATGAAGAAAATTTCAAGTCCAAAAATAAAAAAAAAAGAATTCCAAAAAAAGGAAGAGTAAGAAGTCATCTTCAGCTCAGATACATTTTCGCCTACAGAACGACTTTGGTGCTCGATATCCGAAGCCATGTTTTTCGATAGCACACCAAAATCAGAAGCAGAACACCGAGCTCAGTATATATGCGAGCTAGTTGGGTGCCACCAAGAATTTTCTTGACTGGGAAGTAAACAACGTGGCGAGTAGAGACGATGTTGTCGTGTTTCAGGATCGAAAATCGAAGTGCTCAATCGGGCCGAATAAAATTTTCGGGTCGGGTCGGACAGCTTTTGATTTGTAATTTTTTTATTAAGAAAACTGGAAACACGTTTATCAAGCGACGTCGTTTAGAAAGCACCATTCAATTCGACAATAAATACCTAGTAAATGACACTTTCATCAAAAGTTGCAATACAAAAGGTGTAAACTGAAACTCGCTACACAACTTGCCTATAAAATCGGAGGGAAGGCTAAATCCCTATTTTCAAAGTCTCTAAAGACGATAAAACCCCTCTGCTTGAATTTGAAGCTGTCTTCACCAATTCCAATTGACTCCTTTTTATCGTCTGTCGCACTCGCCAAGTTTATAGGGTTTAATCAGTAGTCTAGGGTTTTACGCACGAGAGTTTGCTAGTTTTCTTGTTTTTGATTTTGATATCTTCTAATGGCTGCGGAGAAGTTGCGGGATTTGAGTCAGCCAATGGACGTCGGTTTGCTTGACGCAACTGTTGCTGCCTTTTATGGAACCGGGTCGAAGGAGGAGGTTTTTCGCATTTCAATATTTTCTTGGCGGCGTTTTAGTTTTTTTCCAGAATTGATGTTTTTTTTATGTTTATACTGGTTTATTTTGGCATCGAATTTCGTTGGTCTATTCTTGATCGGCGGCTCTTTTAGGGGTAGATTTCGTTAATTTGACTGTTTTTTTAGATATTGAAGAATGTTCTTGATAGAGAGTTGTAACTCGACATACTTTTGAATGTTATGAAATAGATTATTAAAATGTTGAGAGTGTAGCGACTGATACATCATTGCAGGGCAGTGCATGCATGAGCGCGAGGTAGTTTTTCACTGAATAATAGTCAGTGTCGAGAACACTGATAAGTTGTGGCGTTGACAATTTATCCAGCATCTTTGAAAGTGTTTACTTTACTATGTAATGTGGCCATTTTAGTGTAAAATTTGAGCTTGTTGGTTCCACTTGTAAATTCTAGTTATGCAGGTACCTATCGGGGTATGAGCAGCTTGCTGATTATTGCCATTTTAAACACAGATCATCATAATCAGCCTTCAGCCTTCTAATAAGATGTTCTATTAATCATCTGTTTTTTTGTTCTTTATTCTTTGGTCAGAGGGCTGCTGCGGACCATATCTTACGGGACTTGCAAAATAATCCTAACATGTGGCTTCAAGTGGTTCACATTTTATCAAATACACAGAGTTTGAACACTAAGTTTTTCGCTTTACAGGTCTGTTCATGTTGATTCTTACACAGATTGTGGTTTTTGGTTTTGTATTTAAGTAGAAATTTGTGAAGTTTGGTTATTATCTATGACAATGAAGCTATATTGAAACAGGTTCTGGAGGGCGTTATCAAGTATAGATGGAATGCGTTACCTGTTGAACAAAGAGATGGCATGAAAAATTATATTTCTGATGTTATAGTTAAGGTAGCATCGTCATCCCTCTGTGCGAGTACTTCACCCTTTTTTGAAGACTATAAGTGCCTAATTTCATGAAATTTGACAGCTTTCAAGTGATGAGAATTCTTTGAGGAGGGAGAGGTTGTATGTCAACAAGTTAAACATCATATTGGTTCAGGTAATGCTATCCGATCATTATGCTATTTGTACTTTGTAGCTGCTTTCCATTATTTCCATCTTTAGAGAGCCTTATGTTTTTTTGTCAAATCAGTTGGCTACCTTATAGCTGTTCTTTGTTCAGATCTTGAAGCATGAATGGCCAGCTCGGTGGAACAGTTTTGTACCTGACTTAGTTGCAGCGGCAAGAACAAGCGAAACTATCTGTGAGAACTGCATGGCAATTTTGAAGGTATGCAATAATAACATATAATTGAACCCCTCAATCAAAGCATATTAATGAACTGACATGAATGTTGTCAGCTTCTAAGCGAGGAGGTGTTTGATTTCTCAAGAGGCGAAATGACTCAACAGAAGATTAGAGAATTAAAACAATCTCTAAATAGGTGAGTCCACTAGTTTGGTTTCACATTAGAAGATGTTTCAATTGGTTTTCTGGTCCCTGGGGATTGCCCCACATGCGAAACATCCTTCGTCACTTCACATTTGTGCTGATGTTGAATAGTGTTGTAATGGTTATCCTATTTCCTTAGAACATTTAAAATTTTCTGCTGCAGCGAGTTCCAGCTGATTCACGAGTTATGCTTATATGTGTTGTCTGCATCTCAAAGAGCCGAGCTTATTAGGGCTACCTTGGCTACACTTCACGCATTCCTCTCGTGGATTCCTGTGGGCTACATATTTGAATCACCATTGGTTTGTTTTCTTCCAATTATGTCATTCATTATTTTTGAAGTAGAAATGCAAGTTCCTTATGGTGGGTATCATTGGTTGTTGGCCTATATTGCAGGTGCTAATTTGCTTTCCTGATTTTTGCAGCTTGAAACATTGTTGAAGTTTTTTCCTGTTCCAACGTACCGCAACCTGACTCTTCAGTGTCTTACAGAGGTACTATAATTGTTGCATTGTTTCTGTTAGATCTATTACGGCTGAAGGTCGTCTGTCACCTTTAAAATTGTGTGAGTTTTTGTTCATAAATGATTGCAGGTCGCTGCTCTTAGTTTTGGGGACTTCTATAACGAGCAGTATGCCAAAATGTACACTATATTCGTAGTGCAGTTGCAGGTGAGGAGTTTGGTCTTCATTTTTTGGGTCTTTATAATTGGCATAGGCCTTTGAGATAGAGTCTTTATATGATATTTGCTTCGTGTTAGAGTATTCTGCCGTCTAATACAAACCTAATAGAGGCTTATGCAAATGGAGCTAGTGAGGAGCAGGTGACTCTTTGGCCTATGGGTTTTATATTAAAAAGTATATTTTTAAGGTGTTGTTCTAATATTCGTTTCGTGCACCTCTTTTATGAAGGCATTTATCCAAAATTTGGCATTGTTTTTTACATCGTTCTTCAAGGTAATATCTTTGCCCTTTCTTTCTTGTGCTGGAATAGTCACCCTATCTTGTTCTGGTAGATGCTAGAACATGGACAAGGATAGGCATGCAACTTCATGGTTTGTTCATGTTACACAGAAATGTATAAATATTCAAACTTCTTATCTGATTCAATGGCATTATTGTTACTCCATGCTTCGTTAAATACGTCAAATCATTAGCACATATTGGGCCCTGCTAATTTCGTCTAGATTCATAATCTGCTACCTATGTGCAGTCCCACATACGAGTAATTGAGTCTTCTCAAGAGAATATAAGTGCTCTACATATTGGCCTTGAGTATCTGATCAGTATTTCATATGTGGATGACACTGAAGTTTTCAAGGTAAAAATTTTGCCTCATTTTCTTTTATTTTCCTTTTTTTGTCTTCATTTTTTTGAGACCTCAAGGCTTTATTGGGTAGGTTTGCTTGGACTACTGGAACTCCTTAGTCTCAGAGCTATTTGAGGCTTATCATAATGTGGACAATCCCACAACAACTGCAAGCATGATGGGTCTGCAGGTCAACTAATGATAAATCTATCTGTTTGAGTATGAATATTTTGAAAGACTACGGATGATATTGAAGCTCCTCTCCCTGACTAAAAAGGGGACATGAGCAAGAGCATGGTTATAGTTGACCAGAATTTTAATTTCATACCATACTTAACCAAAGATGGTAACAATTTGGATAATGCTGATGTCTGAATTGAGTTTTCTACTGAACAAGCAGATGCATACACTACCGGGCGTGGTTAATGGCCTTAGTTCACAACTGATGCAAAGACACCAGCTTTATGCTGACACCTTGTCTAAATTGCGATTATTGATGATCTCTCGGATGGCAAAGCCTGAAGAAGTGCTCATTGTTGAAGATGAAAATGGAAATATAGTTCGTGAAACAATGAAGGACAATGACGTTCTAGTGCAGTATAAGGTTTTCATGAGCTTTTATAATTTTACTCTTTTTTCTTCTGATAAGCTTATTGTAGTCTACTAAATTATGTGATCATATTTCAAAACTTCAGATAATGAGGGAAACGCTGATTTATCTGGCTCATCTTGATCACGAGGATACTGAAAAGCAGGTATTTCCTACAGTTCATCTGCTTCAGCATGTTGTTTGAACTTGAATAAATAATCATGTGTACAAATTAAACTGGAACCTGAAAGGGACATTAGCTTCTGCTGCAGCGGTTCTGAAAGCTGCTCTTGATTGTAGACAAGCCGTATTCGCATTGTTATGTATTAGTGGGTTTTTTGACAACCTGAGTGGATCTTTGTGTAATGAACTTAAGTAGTAAAAGAAAGTACTTTTTTTTTTGTGATTTCATGACATGCTGCAAATTATGAAATTTTTTACTTTTTTATTACGTTTAGTTTCGTTCTTTTGTCATCGTTTGATTCATGATATATATGATGGTAGTTTTGTTTTAATTTATTTGTGGTGGTATTTTTTTCTGGAAGAGGTTTCCACCTCTGGTTTCAGACATTTTGTTCGCCCCTATTCGTCCTCTGGTTGAGGGGGATACTACTGTATTCTCTCGTGCTAATCTGATTTGCTGATCGTATTTCTGGTACGTTTCAGATGCTTAAGAAACTAAATATGCAACTTAGTGGAGTTGATTGGTCATGGAACAACCTAAATACGTTGTGCTGGGCAATTGGGTCTATATCTGGATCAATGCTTGAGGATCAGGTTGATTTTTATCTGCTTTTTCAATCAATAGCTGCACTGTAAAGCTGAAACTCACTTGCACTTTTCTTTTCTTTTGCATTTTTTCATCTTTTAATTTTATTAATATACACCTTTTCTTTAGCATCTTTTTCGTTGGTTCATCCTTTGGTTCAACAGTCTCTACATTTTTTATGAGTCAGATACTCTGCTATCACTACTACTTTCGTCTAACTTCCTATCCCCAAACGAATTTGTCAAAAAATTTCGTCATGGATTCTCTGTGACGACCTTTGACAGGAAAACAGATTTTTGGTGCTGGTAATCCGAGATCTTCTGAATCTTTGTGAGTTCACCAAAGGGAAGGACAACAAAGCTGTCATTGCAAGTAACATAATGTGGGTGTGGAACATGGATTCAATTAGATATTGTTATATACCAATTATTTTGTCATATGTAGCGCCTTGCATTTTCTTGTCTGCATCTCTTCTCTTCTTATATAGGAATATGAAGGTGTTTTGTTCTGAACTGTTTATTGCTAAATACCTTTTCAGGTATGTCGTTGGGCAGTACCCAAGATTTTTGAGGGCTCACTGGAAGTTCTTGAAAACTGTAGTGAACAAGTTATTTGAGTTCATGCATGAAACTCATCCAGGAGTTCAGGTTGGTCACCAATCTCATCAATTTACGACGCCAAATACTTTCTGATCCGCAATCTATATGTATCTTCTTATATAGGACATGGCATGTGATACATTCTTGAAAATTGTTCAGAAGTGCAAGCGTAAATTTGTTGTTGTACAGGTATGACATGGTTAATGTCTGAATTTCATGGGATAGATGATTTCTTTAGGCAAAATAACAATAATATGCACATCACTGCTTACAGATCGGAGAAAACGAGCCTTTTGTATCAGAACTTTTAACAACTCTTCCAGTAACGATTGTGGATCTTGAGCCTCATCAGATCCACTCTTTCTATGAATCTGTATGTCTACTTCTTGATGGATAACTTTATAAAATGTTTATAAATGTTCGTCGAGGTGGCGTTAAGGTGGTGACATTTAATGCATATAATCTTACTTCTCTTAGGTTGGTCACATGATACAAGCAGAATCTGACCCACACAAGAGAGATGAATATTTGCAAAGATTGATGCACTTGCCTAATCAGGTAAATCCTTGGTAGTTTTGTTATTGCTGTGAAACATGATTTTGCGGTCCTCTCCTTGTCCTCCGTGGTCTTTCCATATTCATTTCTTATTGTCGATGGGTGAATATGGTGACCCGAAACTTACCTGCTAATGCAATATATGATGCAGAGATGGGGCGAAATTATTGCGCAAGCACGCCAAAGTGTGGATTACTTGAAAGATCCTGACGTAATAAGGGCGGTGCTTAACATATTACAGGTGTATCTTTATTAAGAGTGTAATTTAACTCGAATATTTTATATTGATCATCAGTGTTGCCTTTGTTTCTCACAGACAAACACAAGTACAGCAAGCTCCCTTGGAACATATTTTCTGCCTCAAATCTCACTAACCTTTTTGGACATGCTCAATGTGTACAAGTACGTGCCTTTTCTTATTATTTGGTATAATTTCTGGATCCACTTTTATGTAGGATGTCGCATTTTTTGCAGTCATTGATTTGGTTTTTTGTTGGTTGCTGCAGAATGTACAGTGAGCATATATCCACTAGCATCGCACAAGGAGGACCATTTGCTTCAAGGACGTCTATTGTCAAACTTCTACGGTATGTTCCAATATAAACATTATTATGTTCTGGTTGGAAATTGGAAATTCACATTAACTTTCTTGTCTAACAGCTCGGTTAAAAGGGAGACACTAAAGCTCATCGAGACATTTTTAGACAAAGCTGAAGACCAACCACATATTGGGAAACAATTTGTGCCTCCAATGATGGACCCTGTTCTGGGTGATTATGCCAGGAATTTACCTGATGCGAGAGAGTCAGAAGTTCTTTCTCTCTTTGCCACAATCATAAACAAGTATGACAAACAAGAATGACTATTCAAACATTACTTACCATTGTATTGTCATCTGCAAGCATATTTTGTTCATTTATTGCTGCTATGTATGGGACACACTGACCCATGCATCTTTTAACGTTCCTGGTTACGCTCTGGGTGCTAATCTTTTTATTAAACCATCTTACTCTGTTCAGGTACAAGGGGGCTATGATTGATGATGTACCGCGGATATTTGAGGCTGTTTTCCAGTGCACTCTAGAGGTTGGTAGACTATTGTCATCAATGAGTTATTACTACCATGTTATCTGAGTAGGCTAAAGATCCGCTCGTGAGAAGATTGACTATTTTTACAAACATGCAATTTCTCGTTATACTAAATTAATCTCAAATCAGTTCCTCTCGTTTGGTGGGGGTGGAGTTCATTATATTATCGTGTGTGTTACAGATGATAACAAAGAATTTTGAAGATTATCCTGAGCATCGACTCAAGTTCTTTTCTCTTCTTCGAGCCATTGCTGCTCATTGTTTCCCAGCTTTGATCCGCCTGTCCCCTGAGGTAAACTATCAGACATTCGCACACTCGTAATGAACGAAAATAAAAGTGTAGAATCTTGTGATATGTCCGTCTTCAACTCGAGCAACTTTATTTGATTGACATGTTTCTATATTTCAGCATGTGAAACTTGTAATGGATTCCATTATTTGGGCTTCCGTCATACTGAAAGAAACATTGCGGAAACTGGACTCAACCTTCTCTTGGAGATGCTGAAAAATTTTCAGGTCGTTTTCATACATATTTATCTTTCTTCAAGAGTAATATCTCTTCGGGCAGGTCAGATGTCACCTGTGTTTTCTTTATTTTTTTAATGCTTGGCAGGCTTCAGAGTTTCGGAATCAGTTTTATCGGACTTACTTTTTGAACATAGAACAAGAAATATTTGCTGTACTTACAGACACGTTCCATAAACCTGGTTTTAAATTGCACGTCCTTGTGCTGCAACACTTGTTTTGCCTGGTAAATACCGTTTTGTTTCTCCTATCCTATCTTCCTTTCTTGAGCTCTTATTGACATTCCTATCTGCACAAGTGCTAAAAATGATTGGCAATAACAGGTGGAATCTGGCGCCTTAACTGAGCCTCTATGGGATGCTGCAACTGCTTCATATTCCTACCCCAATAATGGAGTGTATATTCGTGAATGCACCATCAAGCTTTTGAGCTCGTCATTTCCCAACATGACGACTGATGAGGTGATTGTAGTGAACATACTACTGATGACTGCCGCTGCTGTTACTTGTTTCATTTAATCGATTGTCAAGCATTTTTTCCAGGTGACCCAGTTTGTCAATGGGCTTTTCGAGTCTCGAGCTGATCTTTCCTCATTCAAAAACCGCATAAGAGATTTTCTTGTGCAATCGAAAGAATTCTCAGTTCAGGTGAAATGAGAATTAAACATGTGTATGTGTGTATGCATTCCTGCCCTGTTTTTTTTTTCCAATGGTTGACTGAATCTTCATTGATGATGCATACGACGACAGGACAACAAAGATCTTTATGCAGAGGAAGCTGCTTTGCAGAGAGAAAAAGAGAGACAGCGAATGCTTTCGATTCCTGGGCTTATCTCACCAAACGAGATACTACAAGATGACATGTTGGACTCTTAATCACGCTATGTTTGAAAATGCTGATGAGAATGTAATTTGTGCTGCATGGAATTTCCAATGCTAGTTTTCCCCATTTTTATGAAGCTTCGTGGAGGGGGTTAGGTTAGTTGGAAAGTAAGTTACATTGCAATGGCTGGATGTCGGTTATTATATAATATAGTGCTCTCTAATTTGGTGATAGATATATGTAAGTTTTGCATTTGAACTCGAGCCTCTTTAGTTGTAGCCAGATTTGTTTTAAGATGCATATTTGCTTTGAGCCACCACTCTCCTCTACGTTAACGGGTTTAAATTTATTCTTCAGTTTATTATCAAACACCGTATGTGTAATAAATAATTATGGATGATGGTGCGTACAACACAGTGGCTGTCACATGCGGACACTATGTTGAAATTAAATGATATTGTAATAAAACAATTACTCTACATTACTACTATTCCAACTTTTATCCTACAACCCAAAACATGCTCGATAGTTGGAGTGGTGGACATATGCATTGATTTTACTTCAACCGAATAATCAAAAGAAAAAGAAGTAAATTGCTGAAAATGGAAACGGAGACAAAACAGAAATTATAACAATTTAAAGTTCCTTGGACGGTAATAACTTCTCGTCTTCTCCGATCGCTATATTTATTTGTATTCAAGATCACATAGAAGATACAAAAAGGAACAAGAGGAAGCGCGGGATGGGACAAGCGTTTCGCAAATTGTTTGATTCCTTCTTCGGAAATTCTGAGATGCGCGTATGACGTTTAATTTTACTTCCCATGTCGTTCAGTCAATTTTACTTTCTGATCTTATGAAATTAAGTCTTTGTCGCGAAATCTTCATCGTTATAGAGCTAAGGGAGATAGCTGATGTTTCCAGAATTCAACATTCGAGCTCAATTAATTGGTTGGATTTGCATAGATCACACTGGCCTATTTTGAAAATTTCTTCATCTGCATGTTTTGTATTGCCAACTAAATTTTAACTTGCTGTTAACTTGTCGACGACCACTAATTGTTGCTTGATGAATCATCGAAGAGACACTAACTAGTGGTGACTCTTACCTTAGTAGTGGCTAATTTTGAGGATATATATGGTCGTCGACCACTGTTATAGGTCGTGATGCTCGGGCTTGATGCTGCTGGAAAAACGACGATACTGTATAAGCTTCACATTGGAGAGGTCTTGTCAACTGTTCCCACCATTGGTTGGTTTCATTTAGTAAAGTTCTTCAATGTCATGTGTCTTTCTAAGTGATAAACTGTCATGTGTTCGTCTCATACCTCAGTTTTCCATAAGGTAATTGTTTTAAGCTTTTTGCTGTTGTGCAGGTTTTAATGTGGAGAAGGTTCAATATAAGAATGTGGTGTTTACGGTCTGGGATGTGGGCGGACAGGAGAAGCTGAGACCCTTATGGAGACATTACTTTAACAATACTGACGCCCTTGTAAGACTTAGTAGTTCTTCATTTCATCTCCGTTATCGCGCTTCTAAAACTTCTTTTTCTTTTGCGATGTCTCTATTTCTATATAAACAAGCTGACGTTGATCATTTGCTCTTTATGTAGATCTATGTTGTGGACTCTCTGGACCGCGAGAGAATTGGGAAGGCAAGAGCTGAATTGCAGGTTCTTTGCACTTTCACATTCGATATGCTGTCTGGTCTGAAACCCTCCAGTTTTTTGCATCTCTCACTTTGTTCTTTCAATCCTCAGGCCATCATCAAAGATCCTTTCATGCTCAGTGCCATAATATTGGTCTTTGCTAACAAACAGGACATGGTATGCATCTTTTCATGTTAATACACATACGAGTGCTATCAAATCTATGCATCTCTGCAATATGAGACTCCTCGACTTATTTATATTTCTTCACATCCTACCTCTTACGCTTGTTTACACTATTACAGAAAGGAGCTATGACGCCGATAGAAGTATGCGATGGTCTAGGACTCCGTGATCTAAAAAACAGAAAGTGGCATATACAAGGGACTTGTGCTTTGAAAGGGGATGGCTTGTATGAGGGGTTGGATTGGTTGTCCAGCACTTTGAAAGATCATAGGGCTGCTGGATTTTCTTCAGCAGGCACTTCATTCTTGCTAGGTTAGTGTCTTTAGACCTTATGTCTAGTTGAGCTTTCTGAAATTCAATTTAGTTCCAAGTTCCCCGTCGTGTAAATTCTGACATGATGATCTCCTTTTACAGGATGAACACAAGAATTTGATCAATCTGTAAATTGGAAAGGCCGACTTTTGAACGATGGTGTTTCTGGGCATAGATCTTAAGCAGTCTTGTTGGGTGCTGGCTCAAAATCTTAGCAGCAGCACTTGGGTAAAGTTTTTCTACTTTCCTGCATTTTTATGTATTTCCCCAAAAAACATGCATTGAAGTGTTAAAGTCGAAAATGGTTCTCCCTTTGCTTCAACATAGGTTTGCTTTAATTGTTATCCCTCCCAAGTAAATTCAATCTCATATGTTGATAACTGGCACACTCAAGCTCTGCGAGGATGAACATACGGCGATTCGTATTGATTGAACTCTACAGATCGTGGGATACTTATTGTTAGCCAAATAACATCCATGATGTAAGAATAAAATGCGTAAAAAACAATAATAAAACGACTGATTCGCGGAAGTACAACAGCTCGATAAATTTACAGTATTACGAGGACATTACGTAAATTTTTACATCATATCGGAACCACAACACAAAATTATCTATATCACTCGCCATATAGGAATATGCCCATAATTGCACACTGGGTAAGATACAATACCTTACGAGCCCAAAGTCGAAGCATGACTTTCTTCATACGGCGTCACAACCCCTTCAGCAGTTTCAGTTTCAATTGCCATATCTTCATCAGCCACAGGTGAATCGTCTGCCTCGGTCATAATCTCGTCCCTGTCACCTTCACCTAGCTCGTGCATTTGTCCATTTTCTAGTGGTGGTGAGTTGGTATGAGCCAAAGCATTTGCCCCTGGACCATAGGCCCCGTTAGACTCTGTATTAACGAGAGGTTGATGTGAATCGCTTGAGATTGTCAACGTTGATGTTACCAGCAAACTCTGACCAACAAAAATAGCAGAAAATAACCCAAGGTTATTACATTACACTGTCCAAGGTGAAGTTTAATATGCCTAGTCTATGGAATGGTTCCACAGGAAGTCGGCATATACATGTTTGTCTACATAGATATTTTGAGCTAGCTCTTTTTTTTTTTTTTTGCTGTAACTAAGATTCAATGAAGTCCCTTTTGCAAGATATAATACATATTTTAAGATGTAGTAAAATACCTTTTCCAAAGCCAAACAGAACTTCGACAACTTTGGGTAGATGCTCCTTGCAGACAAAAGAAGCTGTTCGGTGAGAAATATGCAGGCGTCAGATATCAAATTCAGCATTGTAAGAGAAGTCAGAAAAACAGCATTTCATATAATAGATATAATATCATTTATAATGCGAACGGATGTCCAACCATGGCACAGTTTCACAGGACTCAAACATCAGCCCTATTAAGTGGGAAACATTCCAAGAGAATCCCCATAGTTTATAAAGGAATAATTAACTTCATTCAGTACAATACCTCACAGAGTCTCTGCAAAGTAAATGGAGGGCCTTCTTCAAAGCTTTGAAGAGCTGCGTCGACGAAATATAGGAACAAATAAATGTGTTCGCAATTCACTTAATAAAAAGCAAATGATGGAGATGAGTGACGGGATAATACCATCCTCCAACCTTTTTGCCAACTCATCAAAAGTCTCTCCCAACGATGACATCTGCTCTTCAACAGTCATCTTGGCCTCTGGAAATTCTGACAGAACCTTAGGTATCGAAAGGAGCAATTAGAGTAAAAAAAAGGCAGAATTTCAAAAAATGAATTCTCAGTCACACCACACAGAAGGTATCAGGAATCAGCTAAAGTGGAGCTTATCAAGGAACATAACCTATACACGTATACCTTCTTAATTTGGTATGATAGAATATCCTTTAGTTTTCCCCACTCCTTCCTGAGAAGTTATAACAGAGTTAGTAAATCTGATGCATTTTAAAAATTTCTGCCACAAGACAACATATTTCAAACACTGCAAAGACAAATATGTTTCTAAATCTAATGGGCACAAGATACCAGAACTTCCCAGTTGATGCACTGACTTCTAGTGCAGCTTGTACTTCTTCCGAATGAATCTGATGGTTTTCTTCAATGCTGTATCTCAATCAAACCAACCAAGAGGCAGTGTAAGAAAATAAGAAACAACATGAAGAATGCATAGAGAAAATCACATCCAAGCCATAAATAGCCTATAGATAGGCAGACGAAACAGGAGATTTGGGTTCGATGGAGCAACAAAACATACCCAGAATCGTTAGTTAGTACGAGTGAATCTGGTCTTATTTCTTCTTTCGGCAGAGTTTGCTCCGACTCCATACTAATACAAATTCAATGTCAATAATAAGAAAAGACAACCGAGAACATCCAAAGTTTCAACAGATCTTTTCTGGAAACAAACTTCTCATCACTTCCCCAGTTCATTAGATCAGCTATCAGTACACCAAATTAACATCACTTAAATGACGACAAATTCCAACTCAAAAGCATAAAAAGACAGGTCACGCATCGATTGTGTAGCACCGGAACTACTTTCCGCGGCATTGTCGAAAAACGAGATAGGATAGAGTGGAAAAAAAAAAAAAGGAATCAAAATACTTACCCGTTGTTGTGCAGCTCCGATACTGCGCTGACCTCGTTTTGCTCAACAGCAACATTTTCCGAAACCCTCGAACCTTCTAAGTTCTCACTCGCTGTTTCCGTCATCTACCGACAATTGAGCAGCGATTACTTGAATTTAACTAAGGTAAAGCAAGGAAATTAACAATACAACGTAAGACATCAAAGCGAAATAGCTCACCGAGAGTGGATCGTAGAAGATTTTGAGGTGGGATGGAAAAAGAAAAACATAGATGCTAGTAGATTCATTGTTGGTAAATACTTAATGGGCCTAAAAAAGCCCATGTTGTACAAACGTGAAATTTACCAAAATCACCCTCGCTATTTACGGGTAACCTTTCGGGGCTCCAAAGAAAAGGTAGAATCACTTTGCTGACTTTAGTGTTGAAAATGAGAATAAAGAGGAGGTCGTTTTGGTGGAATGGAATTACACACAATTTATTCAAGGGGAATATTCTTTTTATAATTGCCTATATTCTCACGCCAAGCATAAACAAACCATGCACCTTCGTTGGTGTAATATTATTTTAACAAACCCGCGTGCCGAGCGTGTTTGCATGAATCACGCCAAATGAAAATAAATAAATAGATAAATATAAAATGTGCTATTACAATGGTTGATAAGATCATTGTGATGTATGTCAAATACACGTACATCTCAAACTGTTTGAAAATTGTAGTTTACAGAGACGACGAAGAAATGAAGTCACATTGCAAGTCAACTTTCTACAGAATCTCCCATTTATTCGTGTAGTATAGGTTATCTTTTCGTTTGCCGTTAAGTCTGACGGTCGCCGTTAAAAGGAGCGTTTGCCCGAAAGGTTGGGACTTGGGTTGGGTTGGGTTGGGTAAGGTAGGTGTGGACTGTGATCACTATAAAAGGGGTCCTCGCGTCCATTTTTTTTTATCAGTGTTAACTTCTTCACTGCTCTTTTCATTCATCAGAAGATCAAAATCACTCTTTTCAGAAGAAGTTCTCGTAATTGTATGGCAGCTAACTTGCAGAGTCGTGGACTGGCGATCTTTGGGAAGCGATTCGTTGGGCAGATTGTTTCTCGCGAACCTGTCGCTGCTGCAGTGTTCTCCGTCAGGTTCGTACCGGCGTTCTAGAATATAGATACTATCCCCCTTCCTTGTTGGTCTGAAAGCTTAGAACGTATGTATTGTGATCGACCGATGAACCTTAGGTTGTTATCGCTTTTGACTATTCTGATCGCAGCTTCCGATTGTTACGTTAGCTGAAATCTAAACCGCAGTCCTTGTTTGTTTGATGAATATTGATGTTTTGAGTATCCATAGTTTCATTTCACCTTCGTTAGCTCTTACGATTGAGGCTGTTTAGGGAAAAATACCTAAATCAGGCTGCCGAGTGATAGAATTATAGTTCGATCTTATTATATTGCAGAACCTAGTTTACCTGAGGGAGGTGTAGTGTAAGTCGGTAGGCTGAGAAACTGAGTGATTAAGATCTTCAAGTATAGATTATTATATTAATATCACCATCCGTGATTAGGTTAGGTGACTTTTGTTTTGGTATGAGTAGGTGAGCACATCTTATATATTTCGATAAAGAAATATTTCTCTGGATGAACGTTGCAAAAAGGTTGCTTCAGATAGAGATTCTTCATTGGCGCATTTCTGATTATTTTTTCTCAAATAATACCGACAGTTCTGTCCTTTCCATGGCATGTTGTGATTCCCTGGTATGGCTGGGCCGGGGAATACATGTGTCTGCTCTGCTCTTCTCTTCTCTTCTATTATATATTTATTAGAATCCAATTTGGTGGCACTGTTAATACTCTCAAGAAGAACCTAGAATCCCATTAATAACATGTTTAATGACACTTTAGCTGATCCATTTTTTTTGCTTACGGTCCCTACTTAAGATCAGATGCACTTGTCTGAAAGTTTTAAGTTAGACCCCACCTCACATTACTTTGAGAAAGATTGGTAGGTAGGTATAAACTTGCTTCTTTTCGTGCCATGCGACTATTATGGTCTCCAAAAATGATCCCAACTACTCCCAAATTAGGACCGAACTTTTTATTCCCCCCACTTCATTTTTCCTTTCTGGTGATTGAACCAAAGCTTAGTTTGTTGGAACGCCCATTCCATGACATGATGTTATCCTCTCTGTTTGCTCTGAATTCTACTTATCTCCCAAAAATATATACCTCTTGTCTCAGGAAGGAGGTGCACACTGGGATATACGCCAAGAACCTAGAAGAGCATGTCCAGGGAACAGTTGTCCCAGACGAGATAATCCCGCCCGACCAGTCGACCAAGTACTGGGCTCCTCATCCTCGGACTGGGGTGTTTGGCCCCGCCGACGATCATCAGAAACCCTCGGCTGAGAGTGGCTTAGACGATACAAGTGTCAGTTCTGCGTTGGAGGAGAAGGCCTTTTTCCGTCCCCTCGAGGACTTGGACAAGCCACAGCAGCAGCCGTGATTGAGATTTGAACGACAACCTTCATTCTGCGCCTCCGCCCGCCCTAAGGAAACAAATAAATAAACTGTGGTGGTTTGTCAAATACCTATCTATCTATCTATGTACTGTGTTGTTGAAGACAGTATGTCAAGTGTGTCGTCGTTTTGGGCCTTTTGGCATTGTAATGATGATGACCATGGTCTATCTACTTGTGGAATATATGGCTATCGTACTTGTTTATATTTTTGTTTCTGGCCATGATAATAAATATTACACCACCTCTTTGGGGACAAACCCAAGCAGATTCATTCAATTGGCCACGTGCCAGGTGAAGTGAAGTGATGGAAACTGATTGACATTAAAAAAAAAAAGATAGAAAAAAAATTAGTGTTGGCCTTCCTCTCCATGAAGTAAGTAACAAAAAGGTGTAGTGTAGTCTTAAAAGTCTTTACTTGTCTTATCCTAGAATCTCGTCTCTGCTGCTTGCAATAATGCATGGTCGTCGCCGTCTCAGATCTCATCCACGCCTGCGTATCTCGGATCACTAAGAAGGATAGGATCGAGCTCCATGGATCGAAGAAGCAAAGAGGAGAGGTTCATCCTTGGAAGCAATTACTCCTCCGACCTGCACTTCCACGACGCCGGACGACGGGGATGTTTACCTCGTACTCTCCGATACGTCGGACGGAAGTTTTCTAGTTTCTGGAATGATGCCAAGGAAATCGCGGCGAGTGCGTACGATATGGGGAGATCCGACCCGCGAAAAGTGGTGTTCGCGGCCAAATTGGGGTTTGCCTTGTCTGTTGTCGCCGTGCTGATATTCTTACAGCCCTCGACTTATTTCAGTAAGCACGCCATATGGGCTATCCTCACCGTCGTGGTGGTCTTCGAGTTCAGCATAGGTATATAAACAAACTATGATTGGTGTTGTTACATAGAAGGGAACTTGTGATTCATACATGATAAAAGAGCTAGCTGAGCTTCACAATGAGCTCTTCTCTTACAGAGCATCGTCGTATTCGACTTGATCGACTGTATGTATCCATCTATTTACAGGCGCAACACTAAGCAAAGGGTTTAATAGAGCTCTCGGGACTCTCTTCGCAGGAGGGATTGCTTTGGTAATTGCCGAATTAGCCAATAAAGCTGGAAAATTTCGAGAAGTCGTTGTTGTGATAAGCATATTCATAGCGGGTTAGCCTCTTCGATGATTCTTCGTGTTGTTATTATGTGCGTTCGAAGCAAGAAAACTGATTTGTCGTCTTTCCAAAACATATTTTAGGTTCTTTCTCTTCTTATCTGAAGTTATATCCTACTTTGAAGCCATACGAGTATGGATTTCGCGTCTTCATGCTGACTTCTGCATAGTTCTCGTCGCTGGACCGTCGACCTTCGTTTATACAGCAGTGTCGAGATTGGTCCTAATCGCCGCGGGGGCGGGAATTAGCTTGGTAATAAATATATGCATCTATCCCATTTGGTCAGGCGAGGATTTGCACAAGCTCGTCGTTAAAAACTTCAAGGGCTTGCAACTTCTTTAGAAGGCAAGGCAAAAACGACGAAGCTCTATCCATTTTTGCTAATAAATCTTCCAAGAGTTGATGCGCGCCGTATTACATCGCATCTTGTCTTTGTCTTAGGTTGCACGAACATGTATCTGAACTCTGTTAATTACACGAGAATACCGTCGAAGATTCTTACCTACCAAGCTTCTGATGATCCTCTGTACAAGGGATACAGAGCTGCTGTAGAATCCACCAGTCAAGAGGAGTCTTTGGTCAGCCTTCTTTACTATATATGATGCGTGTAATTATCTGCGATCGATCTTTATCGTTTTTCATCTCTTTTTATTCAAATTTCTGTCGATTCAACACAGTTGGGTTTTGCTATATGGGAACCTCCTCACGGGCGTTATAAGATGTTCAACTATCCGTGGTGCGACTACGTCAAAGTCAGCGGAGCTCTGAGGCATTGCGCTTTCATGGTCATGGCGATGCACGGATGTATACTCTCACAAATACAGGTTTCTTCTTACATACTTAGTTCTTGTGTGCATCTTATTTGTGTCTTAATCTGTCTTCTTCGACTCATCTCCGCCATCTCCAATCTGATTTCTCTCTCAGGCGCCGGCTGATTTAAGGCAGGTATTTAAGGATAAGATCCAACGTGTAGGAACAGAAGGAGCTAAAGTGCTCCGAATCCTCGGCGGAAAAGTCGAAAAAATGGAAAAGCTGAACCCCGAGTTAGACCTTCTAGAACACGTTCACGACGCAGCTGAAGATCTGCAGATGATGATCGACCAAAAGTCTTATCTCTTAGTGGATGCGCAGAGCTGGGAAAATATCGATCGAGCCCATAAATTCCCTGATACCAACAAGCTTCAAGAACTCAAAGACGGCGAGAACGACAACAGAACAGTTGTAATAGAATCGCTCAGCGAGTTCAATCTGATAAGCTCAGCTCAACATCAAAGAAATCTCAGCATTCATCCTCAATACACTCATCTCTTACCCAAGAGCTCAAGCGTCTTGACTTCTCACCTTGGGTCAGGTGAAGATCTGCTCCTAAGACAACAGACTATGTGGCCGTCGAGGTTGTCTCTGATTGGAGATACGGTCTTAAACGAGCGCGAAGCCAAGACGTACGAAAGCGCCAGTGCTTTGTCGCTTGCTACTTACACCTCTTTACTCATATCGTCGCCAGGCTTCAGAATATCGTGAATTCCTTTAAGGAGCTGAGCGCCAAGGCGAAATTTAAGCAGCCCAATGAGCAGTTGGTTGAGACCGAAGTTGAAGCTGTTCGCGGGCTCGTGTCGTAAAATGCATATCTATAGACGGTAATATTATGATGATTGTTTACATTAATTTTTTTTTCTTGAGATATATGATTTTTATATTTGCTTGTACAGAAAACAAATAAAAATGTATGATGCTACTGTGTCGAAAGGACATATGCTTCCGTAAAAAAACGATTTCGTAACGAGTCGATCGACATACACTGTTACAACATCATTCTGAGAAAGTAAAAAGGTAGGTACAGTACATGATTTCAAAACAAGGCAAGAAAATTCGACACATCTGCCCTTACCTATTTCCTTACTTTAAAGCTCACGGCGGTGGTGTCCTAACTTTGGAAGCGTAATAATGAGATTCAAGCTCTTGGAGGCTAGCAACAGCTTCTTCGCCGATATTCTCTATTGCCCGAGTCGTATTTTCTTCCAATTTATCGAACTCGTCGGCTCTCTTGTCGACGTTGTCGATGAGAGAAGCAAGTCCTGCGAAAACAGCGGTCTGCTTCAACTCAGACACCAACTTGAGCAATGAGCCAGCGGATTGAACCTGTTTATTATATAAGGCACTTCAATTATCATTCAAGATTAAAATTACGTCGAAAAAAATCGTTTATTTATTACTAACCATTCTAGCAGCACGCATCTCCATCATAAAGGACTCCTGAGAGTTTCTCACGGGCTGATCGTTTACCTTGAGAGAATGAATCCAAACAACCATGGAGAAAGATTCCAAGAAGAACGGGACTTGGATAAGAAAATGAAGTATAGTGCACATTATGAGTGTTAAAGGATATGATGTGTATTCTTACTCGAGCAACGTTGACTAAAAAACCAAAATTATCAACAAGATTTCCAACGTCGGCGTCGACCCTTTGCAGAAGAGTTTTCTGCTTTTGTGCTGCTGCGGCGGCTGCAGCTGCTGTGGGTCCACCACCACCGCCGCCGCCGCCGGGGCCAACTCCTCTGTTCATTTCTGTTATTGGATAATGAAATAACTAAATCTGCACAGAGAAAAAAACCCGATAAGGCGTGCAAAACTAAGAGCACCAAAAAAAACAAAACAACAACACTTGTGAAGGAGAAATGAAAGATAGTCCCAATTTTGGGCTTTGGCACTACAACAGATGCAATCGGCCTGATTTGCACAGCTATTCAACAATCATGGTAAACAAAGGATCTGACTAACACTTAGAGGAAAACCACAGTACTGCGAAAATGAACCATTGAAGACCTTAGTAATCAGTAGCCAACAAAACGAAATCTACCTCCTTATCGCTATCAAAAAAGTAGGGATCATTTCGGGGTCAGACGAGAAAATAAACTTGCAGGGGAAAAAAAAAAAAAAAAAAAAAAAAAAAAAAAAAAGTAACAATGCGACGAAAATCGATGGTTACAAATTATCAAATAGCCGAAATCCGAAGCTAAAAGAGAATACTCAGAATAAGCGAAACCTAATAGATAGCTAATTCTCAACGAATTTGAGCTGAAGCAGCACACCACTTCCTTGTCAGCTTCTCCGATGATTTGCTGTATAAAAATTCTACATACAAATTTGCCTAGTGTGGGAAGGGAGGGAAGCGATGTGCAGCATTGCTACTAAAACTTTTCATCAAAGCCTTATTAGAGCTTTACACAACGACCCAAACCCAACTACTATTGGGCCGTACCATTGGGCTGAGCCTTTTAAAGCCCATTTTCCCATAAAGGTAAATAAATAGATAGAATAACTATATTATTGTGCGGTAATAAACGACGAAGACGTCAAACAAACTGTCGCGGCATTATCCGCCAACGGTCGTTAACTAACTTTCAAAAAGAAAAGGAGTTTCCTTCATCTCGGACCTCTATATAACCAAACATTCATTGTTCCTCTCCCTTTCATTCCACCAAAAGAAGCAAGAAAACCTTATTATTTGCAGCTTTTCTTGCTTCTTCCTCGAAAGAGTTTTTCTTTGTTTTCTCCTCATTTCCAAAGTCCATTTTTTTAATTTCCAAAAAAATAATAATAATGGGGGGTTGCGTCGGCAAAGCCAAGGACTTGAAAACCGAGGAGGATGCCCCAGTCGAAGCACCGCCCGCTCCCATTGTACCCGAAAAAGTCGAGGCGGAAACTGTCCCCGAGGTAACCAATAATGTACAATTCTTTATATCGATTTTCATACATCTTATGATGCAAATATTATTAGATAATAACAAAATAAAATTTTAATTAAAAAAAACTCAGGAAAAGAAAGAGGAACCACCATTGGTAGACTTGTCAGAGGCACCAAAGACCGAGGCCGAAGCTGAGACCAAACCCGTCGAAGGGAAAGCCGAAGCAGTCGTTGAGAAGGAGGAAGAAGCCAAGAAAACTGCGTAAGAAAGAAAAACAAGCATAGCAATGACTGTTATAGATTCTTTCGTTCTTTACATTCATATTGTACTCCAATTATGTCGACTTGTTTCTATTCTGTTATGTATGCTAAATTTTTCCTGTAATTTTGGTATATTATCTAATGGAATCTGATATGTTGCTGCAAAATTTTTCCTATGCCGTCCTTGCTTATGTAATTCGATGTAAGCATCACATAATTTCGACGTAGCAAATTTCTTCGTCCGAAAAAATTTAAACAGATTGTTCAAATATACAAATATACATGTATGTAAAGTCAGTGCATCATCCCATGGATCATTCCATTTTTTCCTTGGACTTTACTATTCGCCTTCGACTCCATCATCTTCGTCGTCCTTCACGGCTCGTAATATCACGACGATCAACAAAGGAAAACTAACGCTCATAAGCGCCCAATTCGCCAAAAGCTCGTGCAGAAAAGGCACGTTATGCGTATCTATTTGCCACGCAACAGCAGCGCCAGCGCTCTGCACTCCCTTATAAAATCCCGCGTACCTAAAAGTATAATCGCTTAAATCATTACCAGAAAAAAAAAACACAGAAACAAAATCTTTTCACCTGCTAAGAACCTGGGAATCATCAGCCAAAGCTCCTATAACCCAATAAACCATACTCTGAAACATAGCATCGAGCAAACCGTAGCTAAACTACAAAGCAAAGGGTCCCGCGAAGTCTTTACCGTCCTCGAAATCAAGAACTCGACTAGGCAAATCGTCTCGGCTATAATCAAGCTGCTTAGCCAACCCACCGCCCCAAACAGCAGTTCCAAGCACAGCCACGATGCTAACGCCTAAATGCCCACGAGCCCTTCTGCTCTTAAAGCTGAAGTCCACAACGTACCCAATCAATATCGAACCGATCATTTGAGCCCCCCAATAGAACACGTTATTGAATCCTCGGGTTCTCAAGTTAAACAAAACGCCGTTCACATTGTTAAACTGATAGCTGTAGAAGAAGTTACTAGCCCAAGAAGCTGGGATCATCAGCAGCATCTTCCAACTGAGGAATAGCTTTAGTACCTCGACGGCCTCGACCCTAACGCTGGAGTACCTAACATTAGTACAGTGAGAGCCATCGTCTCTTATTACACGACTTGGGTGTAATATCGACAGAGATAAGAGGGTTCCCACGGCCATGAACACCATGAAACCTATGTAGGTACCGTCGTTCACAGAAAGGGCTTTAGTTCTGTGAAATTTGGACACAAATGGGATCAATCCACCGATTACGCCTCCCATGTTGAATATGCTCCACAACAGAGAAATGTATGAGCCTTTTCTATTGTGAGGTGGGTATGACGTCATTATAGCGCCTTGCGCTACCCATAGTAGCCCTGCTCCTATGCCTAGGAGTGCACCGGCGACAATTGCAAACGCCTGGTGGTGATAATGGTTGTAATAAAGAAAAGAGCCTGCAATAAACGATCGACATAGTAATCTCTCAACAAACCGATGAATTAAACTCAGATTGCTAATTCCTCCGTTTTGTTTGGGTCACAGCTCAAACGGTTCTCATTTATTACCTGCGTAGAGGACATAAGTCGAGCATCCGCAGAGCAACGTCAGCTTTGGTCCGAGGATGTTATAGATCCCACCGCCCAAGATGCCAAAGACGGCGAACGTTGTGTACAGAGCCGTGTTTGCGTTGTTGGCCGCGGTGGGGTCCACCTGCCCGCCGCCGCCCATGCCCGACAAACCGTTGAACATTCCCGGGCAGCAGAAACATACGAAACCTATAAGTATGACCTGCACTAGAGGTGAATTGTAACGGAAGAGAGAGGGTTTGACAGAATTCTCCACTGCCGACGGCCATTTTGCTGTTTCTTCATCGACTTGCGAGCCCATATTTTGTATGATTTTTCTTCGAAGAAATGGGGAAGAAAAAGGCGGCGACTTTCTTGGATGAAAGAACGATGGAGAGCTTTTCGAGAGTGTTAATGCGTGTGGGAGTGATGTGTTTGTAGGAGTGTGCGAAGTATTTGGGAAAGAGTTTTTGAAAATCTTTTTGCAAACGTAAGATAGAACGGGGACTTAGGTAAGCATGCATCCATTGACAATTGGAGACGATTGAGACATTCTTGGACGAATCCTAAAACGGTCGCCTTTTCCTTAAGAGGAAAATCTATGGATTGTGATGACGGTTCCTTGTCACATTCTTTGTTTATTGCAATCATTTTGAGTGATTAATGGCCTTAACTATGCATTATTGTCATGATGACGAAGATGACATCAGTACTTAGGCTATGCCCTCTCAGACCCACGAGGCAATAGATCTTGAAAAAGTTGTGGGCTTGTCAATATAAGAAGGCGTCGTCAAATTAAATTTGAAAAAAAAAAAAAATGAAAAACTAGGGGCAAGAATCTCATATCCTAAGATTGGGGAAAGCTGTCCTTTCCTAAATCCTTACCAACCAAGTTCTTGTATATTCCGAGGGCTTGAGCCATCATGTTCGCCGGGTTTGAGGCGTCAGAAGGAAGTAGCACTGTTGTTCCCTGGAGATTAACAGCATACGTAAGATAAATAAAAACATTATAATTTACATGTAAGTAAATTATGATCACGGAAGGAAGTTGGAGTTGATTTTGCTGCTTACCTGCTTCGCGATTTTAGCAAAAGCGTGAATATATTGCTCAGCAACTCTCAGACTAGCTGCCTCCACGCCCCCATTCTCTTTGAGGGATTGTGATACCATATCAATTCCTTTAGCTGTTGCTTGTGCTCGAGCAAGGATAGCTTCCGCTTCGCCTATTATAATCGCATTGGAAGGGAAGAGAAGTCCACGATAAACGTAAATAGCTTTCTAATGAAGTGGAAAAAATCGAAACCTTATTATAGTCACTTCATCGATGCCATTCTGAAAGTTAGGCACTACTACTAACCTTGAGCTCTATTGACCTGGTCCAGCTTTGCAGCTTCGGATGCAAGGATCACTGCATTCTTCTTTCCATCTGCGATGTTTATGTTTGACTGCCTTTCACCTGTATGTCAAAGCAGATATGTTTTTTAATATCGTGGACGCAGCAGAAATCCATGCATAGCAAGATCATGGATTTGATATATGAATGAGTCCCATGATTTAAAGGACAATGCAGTCGATTACCTTCGGATTCTAACACCTGAGCTCTCCTTTTGCGTTCTGCTTCAGCTTGCATTTCCATGGCCGCCCTAACCCCTCGGGGAGGAGATATATCCCCTAGAATGTCGAACAGAATCCACATTTATAATCAAACAGCAGCAGAAGCCGATCAATAAGTTGGTTAAAAATAGACAATTTCACAGACTTATTTCATAACGAAGACATTTTAGTCCCCAATCCTTTGCAGCTTCATTGATTGCAATCTGCACCATATGTTTAAACGTTAACAATCTTTGAGATGAAGTAAACCGAACATGACAAAGTAAATACTCACCACTATCTTATCATTCAGCGTGTCACGCTCCTCGAAAGTCTTATCGAGAGTGATCTTTCCAAGCTCGCTACGCATCGTCGTCTGTGCGAGCTGAATCACAGCATACATGGGATTCTCCACCCCATAAGACGCCAACTTAGGGTCCACAATCTTCGCCCACAAAAAAAGAAAAACAAGGGATATGCAAGTTGTCAACATTTCTTCGACTCCCATGAATGAAACCGAACTCCATACGTACCTTTACATAAAGCACTCCGTCGATTTGGATGCTGACGTTATCCTTTGTAATAGCCGACTGGTCTGGCACAGGGATCGCCTCTTCTTTCAAGGAATGAACATACGCAATTTTATCAGCGAGTGGCAACAGTAGATGGATTCCAGGAGTCAAGGTCTTCGAGTATTTGCCAAACCGTTCGATGACGTAAGCTTTCTTCTCAGGCACAATCCGAACTCCCCAATTCGCCGGCGGTGAGATTTCGTAGCTTCTTCGAAGGTCAAAGTGGTCAACGTTGTCAATTCATCATCGGCACAGTAAAGTAAATTACAGTTTCAATCGATTACCTGGCGCTGCGTCCGCTGATATGGCGCACTGTGGTGTAGCTGGGGACCACCTGACGTGGAGAGGCGTGATTGGACAGCTGTTTGAGGATTGGCGGAGGAACGGTGGAGATTGATCGCGCGGCGGTCGCCGATCGAGCGGCGAGTGCACTTCGAAGCTGGTTGAGGGAGCTGGATTTTTTTAACAATACATTCATCGTTTTGCTGAATCAAGGAAGAGCTAAACAAACGAAAATGTAAGTTCATTGTGTTGCTTTGCTATGATGAACACCCTATTTAAACCTCATCACTTCCTTGTTGTCCAAGCTTTCAATCGATGGCTTTATCAGCAAGAAAAAGTTTTTGGAGTAGAATCCAGCTTATAACATAAACTTCGGAGACGGCTGTTGTAGCAGTATTTTACGATAATACCCTTGAGACCTACCAAACGTCTACCTAGGCGAATTAGACCAATACACTACTGCCAAAGCTGTTGTATGTTCGATTTGCTTGTTTGATAGCAGTATTTTACGATAATACCCTTGAGACCTACCTAGGCGAATTAGACCAATACACTACTGCCAAAGCTGTTGTATGTTCGATTTGCTTGTTTAACATTCGTAGCAACGAATTCATATCTTTGCAAACTTTGTTTACGTGATGTCTATCAGGCCTTTATAAGTTTATAAATCTCATGAAACTGAATTTAAGGGAAGAAGAAAGTAAGACTGTGATCTTGGAGGACTCAGGCAAGCGAAAAGGATAATATTAATGGGAAGTTTTCCAAAAACACAAATGAAAAACAAGAAATCCATCTTGGACACTGAGTACGTACTGCAGAAAAATTCTTATAACAAACACAGGAAAATGGTCAAAAACTCATCAAATTAGATCATTATCCTCTACTACAGATTAAGCAGCTTCTTCCACAATGCTTCCCTTCTCGCTGACGTAGATGCCATCGAGGAACTTCCTAATGTCCTTGTTTTTCACATGACATTTCTGCCAAACCAACACAGATACGGACACAACATCATTCAACATGCAAGGATGGCAGGCACAGAACAGTTCTATGTAAAGAGAGAGATTTTGGTAATATAATGTATTATGACCTGGTTGATCAAGGCAGCTGATCGAGAAACGAGCTCAATATCATTTCCATCCAAAACCAACTCGTCCTTGACCTTCTCCGAGCGCACAACAGAAACCCCTTCAAGCATGTCAACCTTCCTCACCTGATATCGTACCACATTTGATAGATTACTAATCCAACTTCAAAAGCATTGCCAATAGCAACAACACGCATAAATATCAAGTGCACTCAATGGGATTATGAGCACAAGAAGAACTAATGAACAAACTGTTTGACAGCAAGGGCCAAGGAGGCAAAACAAATTACCTTCACTCCCTATTTGATCTCAACTTGAGCTAGAATCATATGTATATACTCATCGTGGAAGTTAAAATTTCAGATATACCATAGGCAAGGCACCAGAAAACATATAAGCAAGCTATAACAATTAATCAACTATTAATAATGTGACCATACAGAGAAGCCCAAGAGACCAATCATTGCATATCTATCACATAATCACGTGTAGACAATCAATTAAATCAATCCGTCAGTATTCAAATCATTACAGCAAATAACATCCAAATTACAAATGCTAGCTTTAGTGAATCGAGACATACCCTCTTCTCTCCCAAGAAGTTGCGGATCTCAATGGACGTTCCGTTGTTGGCGATGGAAGCGTTGATCGGAAAGTGAGCATACACGAACCTCATCTTGTACCGGTAACCCTTGGTTACTCCGTTGATGAGATTGGACACGTGGCTCAACGCCGTACGGATAGCCGCCGTCGTCTTCCTCTTTCCGAACCAAGCGTCAACCTTGAGCTTCTTTTTCCCCGTCCCCTCGTCGGTGATGAGCTGGAAATCAAGGCTCAGATGCTTGAAGTCGCGCGTCAGCTTCCCACGCGGACCCTCGACCTCGATCACCTTAGCCTTGACCTTCACGGTGACGCCGTCGGGGATATCCATCGTGTCCGAAGAAAGAATCGTCTTCATTTTGGATCGATGCACTGCGCTCTTTGGTCTCTCGGTGAAGGGTTTTGGGCGAGAGGAACGCGATGAAATGCGTGGGGAAACCGTTTATATAGCTAGCGGAAAAAACCCTAGTCTGGCATTGGGCCGAGAAGCAATGTTATATTGGGCCTTATACGTAGTTACATATTGCTGGGCACAAAGGTTGTCTCAGTTTATTAATAAAAGAAAAAGAAAAATCCATTTAACAACGTTCATCTGCAGTTCTACGCACGGAGGCAGACAAAGATGTTTGTTAATTCTGCTGCTTATACATACGCTGGCTTATGTTTGACTTTCATTGCAGCACTGTGATGTCTTGCCCCTTATGAAGAGCATAAGATGTATAAAAGTTACCACCCTTTTCAATCCAATGTAATAAATCTTCGACATAGCACTCAGCAATAGAAACATAGCAGCAGATAACATCCTTCCAACCATGCAAAACTTAAATCAGAGAAGAATTAGACCAACAAAACGTCTACCTAAGAGAATTAGACCAATACATTACTGCCAAAGCTGTGGTATGTTTGCTTGTTTAACATTCGTAGCAACAAATTCATATCTTTGCAAACTTTGTTTATTTGATGTCTGTCTGGCCTTTATAAGTTTACAAATCTCTTGAAACTGAATTCAAGGGACGAAGAAAGTAACTGATTTTGGAGGACTCAGGCAAGCAAAAAGGATAATATTAATGGGAAGTTTTCCGAAAACACAAATGAAAAACAAGAAATCCATCTTGGACACTGAGTACTGCAGAAAAATTCTTATAAAAAACACCGAAAATGGTCAAAAACTCATCAAATTATATCAACATCATACTACAGATTAAGCAGCTTCTTCCACAATGCTTCCCTTCTCGCTGACGTAGATACCATCGAGGAACTTCCTAATGTCCTTGTTTTTCACATGACATTTCTGCCAAACCAACACAGATACAGACACAAAACATCATTAAACATAAAAGGATGGCAGGCAAAGAGCAGTTCTATGTAAAGAGAAAGATTTTGGTAAAATAATGTATTATGACCTGGTTGATCAAGGCAGCTGATCGAGAAACGAGCTCAATATCATTGCCATCCAAAACCAACTCGTCCTTGACCTTCTCCGAGCGGACAACAGAAACCCCTTCAAGCATGTCAACCTTCCTCACCTGATATTGTACCACGTTTGATAGATTACTAATCCAACTTCAAAAGCATCGCCAATAGCAACAACACGCACAAGTGCACTCAATGGGATTATCAGCACAAGAAAAACTAATGAACAAACTCTTTGAGAGCAAGGAGGCAAAACAATTCACCTTCACACCCTTTCTGATCTCAACTTGAGCTAGAATCATATGTATATACTCATCGTGAAAGTTAAAATTTCAGATATACCATAGGCAAGGCACCAGAAAACATATAAGCAAGCTATAACAATTAATCAACTATTAATACTGACCATATAGAGAAGCCCAAGAGACGAATCATTGCATATCTATCACATAATCACGAGTAAACATTAAACAATCAATTAATCCGACAGTATTCAAATCATTCCAGCAAATAACATCCAAATTACAAATGCTAGCTTTATTGAATCGAGACATACCCTCTTCTCTCCCAAGAAGTTGCGGATCTCAATGGACGTTCCGTTGTTGGCGATGGAAGCGTTGATCGGAAAGTGAGCATACACGAACCTCATCTTGTACCGGTAACCCTTGGTTACTCCGTTGATGAGATTGGACACGTGGCTCAACGCCGTACGGATAGCCGCCGTCGTCTTCCTCTTTCCGAACCAAGCGTCAACCTTGAGCTTCTTTTTCCCCGTCGCCTCGTCGGTGATGAGCTGGAAATCAAGGCTCAAATGCTTGAAGTCGCGCGTCAGCTTCCCACGCGGACCCTCGACCTCGATCACCTTAGCCTTGACCTTCACGGTGACGCCGTCGGGGATATCCATGGTATCGGAAGAAAGAATCGTCTTCATTTTGGATCGATGTACTGCGCTCTGGTCTCTCTATGAAGGGTTTTGGGCGAGAGGAACGTAAAGAAATGTGAGGGGGAAACACTTTATATAGCCGACAGAAAAAAACCCTAGGCTGGCGGCTATTGGGCCAAGTAGCAATCTTATTACTGGGCCTTAAACTGGGCCTTTTCGAACACCTCAAGCTATATACCCGCATCCGCGGATATCCGAATTATTTTTAAATATAATCAATTAGTATATTTTAAATATAATCAATAAAATACTTTCTCTGAGATTCTTTTTTTAATCTTTTATTGGTGAGTGGATTATACAGGACCCAATTAGTATAATACAAACGTTTAGAGAAGAAGAGTAAAATTTGAACAGTAAGTGAAAAAAAATTAAATTTTTTTTTTTTTTTTGTGTTGGGCTTAAAAGGGATTAAAATGACTATTTGGCCCTATCCGCAGGGGCGGATCTACAGTAGGGCCGGAGGGGGGGCCACGGCCCCCGCGAAAATTTTCGAAACTTTTAGTACTATATGTGTAGTATATTGGTGGATGAATGTATATAGCTCTCTATATCGTTATATGTATTAAAATTACATGTAGCGTACTGGTGAGGTAGTTGTACATCATACTAATGGTGGGGGTTCGAACCATCCCTCATGTGCTTTTTATTCTTTTTATGCTTTATGTATATTGATTTGTTCCTTTTTTGTTTTTTTTTTCCGTTTTTGTTAAATCTTTTTTTTTTTTTTTTATGTTTTGTTCAGCCTTTATTGTCCTTTTTTTTAATTTTTTTTCTTAGAATTTTTGTTCTTCTTAGTTCCTGTTTCTTTTAAGTATTTTTGTTTTTTTAACCAAACAATATAACTAAAATATATTAATCATTTATATTCTTATTTGCACTAATAAAACAAAAATAAGTAATAGAAGCTTTCCTTCAAATTTTACTTCCGAACCTTAATATAATTAATAATCACTTACTGAATTACAATATCAAATAAAAGGGCTCAAATAAATATTACGGTTGATATTCATAAGAAGTATATTATTATTTTATTTAATACTACGATGTATCAATATCATGACATGTTGTCAATATTCGAGCTTCATCAAGGTTATCATCGATATTTTATTCTCTTTTATATCGATTTTGTGTTAAATGTAGAAAATTTAAGTTTTTATTGTAAGTTCTTAAGTTTCGATGAAAATTGATAAATCTTTCAAAGAAAAATATCAAATGAAAATTTTGTACGTCTGCCATTTGCGGCCCCCCCGGTCAAAAGTTTCTGGATCCGCCCCTGCCTATCCGGATCCGATTCGGTTCACTTAGAAGAAATGCGGATCGTATATCCGATCCCGTTTTTTTAAACCGATGATTTTCAGATTTTGACAACCGAATATCAAATCGGAGCCGGTTTTCGGATATTTTTGGTCACCGATAGACGCAATTACCTAATAACAACGTCCATTTGCAGAGAGAGATGTACGCACGCAGACAGATTTTTGTCAATTCTGCTGCTGACGTACTACGAAGACTAATCCTTATGTTTGAGTTTGACTTTTGCAGCACTGTGATGTCTTGCCTTGTGAAGAGCATAAGATGTATAAAAGTTATCACTCGTTTCGATCCAATGTAATGAATCTTCGACACACCATTACACCAATAGAAAAATACCGGCACATAACATCCGTCCAACCATGCAAAACTTAAATTAGAGAAAAAAACATTCAACAGCAGAAAAAAGCAGTAGAATTACTCCCTCATGTCATCCTCGTCTTCATCATCGCTTTCATGATCACTTAAATCAAGATCTGCAATCAGCTCATCTATGGGAACAGAAGGAACCTCCTCGCCATCGATCATCGAAGCCACTTCAGAAGGCTGATATTCCCTATTTCGATACAGCGACAAGTTGAACCTCAAATCAGGGTTCTCTTCCAAATCCCTCAAGAACTCTTCGTACTCAGTGTTCCTCTTCTCCTCTTGATCTCTGGCTCTAGTAGCACCATCATCGACCTCCATGTTAAGAGCCTTGAGCTTCCAAGAACGATGCTTACCCTGTTTTTTCTTACGGCTCTCTTCGTAGCTCTTCTTGATCAGCACTACGTCGGGAAGAACGAGGCCCTTGTACTTGTCCAATTCGATGTCATTGCTATTGGCAGCATAAAGGTCGTAGCCAAGCGCGTTATCCCCAGGTTTTAAGAGATGGCCCAAGTGTGTCCTAATGTTGAACATGGTGTCGTTCTTGCCGAAATCTGAGACACGGGCTACCTGGGCATCGGCTAAAATGTATCTTGACCCACCGATGATGACTTCGGATTCAACTGGCTCGATGTCTAGCACGATGTACTCCACCAGCTGCTTGCTCGACAGTAAGGACTTGAAAGGTGATCTCCAATACTGCTCGGCGTCGAGATAGCAGTGCCTTAGAGTTCGAGCGAATGGATCTAACAAGGCAATGCTGTTGCTCACCTTGTTACAGATCACCAGCGGTCCAAGGTTTCCCAAGCTCACGGCGACTTTCGGAGGAAGGCAAATCAAGTCTTCGCGGCAGATGGGACAGATTTCGACAGAGAAGGTGTATTTGTAGTTGTAGTTGTTGCTCTTTGGGTCGTGAGACACGAGCTGCTTGTCATGACGACTCTTGATCGGGGTCACTTTTCCCACAAAATCGACAAACTTCACGCCGTGGCTGCGGGTATTGAAGAAGAAATCGATGCCCTGGTCCATTTGCCTGATCCTTATAGCAGATTTAGCAGCGTCGTGCTTGAGGATAAGCTGCTCGAGATAGAAAAACGTTCGCCTGTGAGAAACGTGTTGCCTCAGTTGTACGACAGCCACCCACTGGTCAGGATTTGCCTGGACCCTCGTACAAGACTCGCACATCTGATCTTGGACAACATATTCAACTATGTATGCCTGTTCAAGGATCGCTCCGTTAAGAACTTCTTTCTGAACCCTCAGTTTAACCTTAATCCTCTTGGAGTGAGGCTCGGTCCAGACGAACTCGGCGTGCACTAAACGTACCCTGTTCATGTTCTTCAACCTCTTCACACAGAAAGTTAGAAGCTCTTTAGACTCCAACTGGGCCTTAAGCCACGTCCTGGGCGGCTGCAAGTAGCTGTCACATTCAGGGCAATGGATGATTATTGCATGCTTCTGTAGGCCTTCTGTGATGTCGACTTCCGACCTCAGACATTTGGCGCACATGTTCGCTGCATTTGGCTGCATAGGAATGCCGCATTTGCAGCAGAGGACGCTTCCGATCGTGTGGTGGACGGTAAACATGCCCGTGTCTTGAGACATATCTGCGAAATCAAGGAGCAGAAAATTGTATGGGGATTAGAGGGGAGGAGGGGAAGAACTTCAGTAGAAGGATTTCACATGGATCATTCTTACAAAGCAGATAGCTGCTTCCTTAAAGAAAGAAGAACGAATTCCACAATAATATGCCACGACAGCAATCATTGCAACAAGCATATTACACCATAAAAAGTATAGCGACTATATTGACCTCGAAGACATAAGCATCAGAATTCCAGTACGCAGTTCCATCCTAAACCTATGTCGAGCTAGGTTTTCCTCGGAAGAAATACCCCTTCCATTCGTGAAATTACAAGAGACGCGAATAGGGCAATCATCAAAAAGTTCTAAGAAAGAAACTCCGCAAAAAAAATTAAACAACACATCCATCAGCAGCAAGCTTCCTGATTAAAAACCTTAGAGAACCTAACTGAAGTATAAATATCGATCCATACCTTAAACAAGCTGGAAATCTGAAGAAAGACGAAAAATGAGAACAGAGGCTCCTCCGTTCGACGACTAGCCTGTATTTTAATAGAAAAAGGAACGTCGGTTAAGGACTAGGTTTTGTAATGGTTCTGAAAAAACCTTAATGGGCTGAACCATTTGGGCCGATTTGTACAATCATAAAATAATGGGCCTAAGTGCTGCGTTTTGTCTTTTAGGGCTCGTTTGATACGTGTGTCCATACCCACCTCTAAGGTGGTTATGGGGTGTGTATCACTAATTCATACACACCTATACACATCTCAAACACATCTATCAAACAGAATTTATATCATTACACAAACAACGAAAAATACTGCCCATAAAACGAAACAAAAAAAAAAAGAAAAACATCCAAGTTGGCTCAAAGAAGCAAGAACTAACCATTTGGCCAATCCTTGTTGAGATTATAAAAAAAAGTATCCCACATCGACTAATTCAAACTCTAAAAACCGCTATATATAAGAGGCCTCTCCACCTAACACCAATTGGTTTTAGGTTGAGAGCCTCAATTTCAATATGGTATTAGAGCATGTTCGATCTGCGTGTTATCACGCATATTTCACTCACCGTCACCCGATTTGTATGTTCACGCGCTAGGCTTCAAATCGTGCCACACGTGAGGGGGCGTATTGATAATCTCAGTCCCACATCGGGAACTAATCTTCACCCGGCTCAGTATATAAATCAAAGAGGCCTCTCCACCTAACACCAATTGGTTTTAGGTTGGAACCCTAAATTTCAATAATCCTATCTATAAACCAAATGGTATGATTTTGAACAACTGCAAGAACGTTGGTTATCTCGTTGGACGAACATATATCGTTGTTCTTTTTCCTTTTTTGAATCCCTCTGCAGAGGAGGCCAAACATTGTATGATGTGTATATAAACTTGATAACACGGTTACCGAACTAGTTGGCAAATTCAAGCCTAGAAATTCAAGGGGAAAATGGTGGCAAATTGAGAATTTTATTTGGTGAGGGTTGTTAATGTAATAAACCTATTTGCTGATACCAACGACGACGTTTCGTTTAGTGCCATGATTTATGCTTCTAGAATTGACTTAATTCGCGGGGCCCATTTACCGCCGATCAAATCACAATGCGCGACGTACAACACGACAAAGCATCGCCAATCAATCAATTAAAAAGGTATAATTAATAAAAATTGTTAGAAAAAGAATAATAGAACTTACGTGTCTATGCAATGAGTTTTCGCCACCAAAACCTAATTTTGTTCCCCAGCTAACATCCTATATAACCTACGCATCTGTGCTCGGCGCATGGCAGCGTATTGCGCTGCTCTGTCTGCTAACGTGCGCACGTCAATCAGTTTTTCGTCGTCGTACCCTCCCTCGGCACCTTCGGTTCCGTCGCTGACTCCGCGGCGGCTACCGTTGAGACGCGCATCGACGCCTTTCGGATTGACGAGTTCGAATCGGTCGCGCTTTGGATTTCGAGGAAGAGTTAAGGCATCGATGGCTGAGATCGTGACTCCGAAGAGCAAAGGGAAAGTCGTCAAGGTGTTTGACTCTGAGGAGGATCTCTCTGCGTCTCTGGCGCAGTACACGGCCGACCTGGCGAATAGAATCTCCCAGGAACGGAGTTCCTTCACGGTCGTTCTCGCTGGCGGCTCACTCGTGAAGTCTCTCAGGTGATATGGTTTTCCTTGATCGCAGCTTTTCTGTTGATTTATGTGTGGAACTTGTATCATGATTTGAGCTTGATTTGATTAGCTGAAAGCCTTGATACGGACCTATAAATGAATCAATTTCTTGACATTTCGATGATAATACAGGAAATTGTTGGAGCAGCCTTACAAAGATTCAGTGGACTGGTCGAAATGGCACGTTTTTTGGGTGGATGAGAGAGTGGTGCCTAAAGACCACCCCGACAGCAATTATCTTCTTGCTTACAATGAATTTCTGTCAAAGGTAACTAACCCTATGTATTGATCTTCAGCACTGTTTATGGCAACCTTATTATCATCCCCTGATCTATGGAAGCCCTATTACATCATTCCATGATCTTAAGTTTTTCCAACTTAGGTGCCAATTCCTACTGGCAATGTATACGCCATGAACGACGCACTCTCCGCAGAGGGAGCAGCAGATGACTACGAAACCTGCCTCAGGCATCTCGTGAAAACCAGTACGATATCTCAATCCGAGGATCACAAGTTCCCAAAATTCGACCTCGTTTTAATGGGAATGGGGCCAGATGGTCATATCGCCTCTCTATTCCCTGGACATCCGCTGATTCAAGAAAGGGAGAAATGGGTTTCTTTCATCAAAGATTCCCCAAAACCTCCGCCTGAAAGAATCTCCTTCACCCTCCCCGTAATAAACTCATCAGCCAACGTCGCCCTTGTCGTGGCCGGTTTGGGCAAAGCCATGGCAGTTCACATCGCCCTCAGCGACGTCTCGAACTCCGACGAGCTCCCAGTGCAGTTGGTTGACCCAGAAGGTGAGCTGACTTGGTTTTTAGACAAAGAAGCTGCTTCGAAACTTTAGATCTGATGAGGCTGGAATTATAGATAAGAGTGATCGATCGGCATAGTTTGGGATTATGTTGTATTTTGCTATGGCTAGTATAGTTTGTGTAATGTTTATTAGTAAGAGTGCACTAGAATAAGTTGTATTGCAGTTATCAAATGGGATTGATATCAGTTTCTTAGATACAACTTTATGACCAAACTGTGTATCTAACCTCTCAACTAACTGCCCGAATTCCTCAAGATTTCAAGAACGGGCCGAAGCTCATGCAGATCGGCGGATTAACCTTCGCCAGGGCGAGAATTGCCGAGGGCAGAATCCAAAGCCCGTCGCCGCAGATCAAGCCCGAGGCAGCAGCCGGGACCATGACAGCCGCCCTCTTACGATCAATCTTATGCCACAGGTAAACCGCCAAACTCCCGACGCACATATCGATCGCAAAGTACGCCCCAACTAGGAACGGCACAGCCATCGCCATAGGTATCGGGACCCACTTCCCAATCCTCGCCGGCAAAACATCCTTCAAGAGATTCACCAGAATCGCAAAAGAGAAGAAACCGTAACACAGCTGCAAACAGTGGTGGGGAAGGGCAGAGAAGCCCTCCACCCCGAGAATGGCCATGTTCCTATATATCAGCGCATAGGGCGCCTTATACTCTCCGTTAGGGTTCCCAACGTCGAAGGCCTTGTAGAACAAGAAGAAGGAGAGAGGGGCGACGATGCAACCAATTCCCGTCCCTATGCCCTGGCTTATCAGCATGGACCTCGGCGAGGTTAGTGTTAAATGTCCCGTCTTGAAATCGTGCATTAAATCTGATGATATGGACACTATTGACTTGATTAGGCCGCAGCCTATGAGCCCTGCGACTACCCCGTTTTCCTGGCCGGAGATGCTGGCGAGGACGAAGAGTGCGACTTTGCCGTAGTTGTACGCCATGTTCATGTCTGTGAGCCCAGCGCCGTAGGCGTTGCAGAAGCTTAGGGACGGGGCGAGGACGTAGGCCACGACTATGTAATACCATTTGAGGGGAGGGAACATTACGGGGATTACGATGATGGAGATGAGTGAGAACAGCGCGTAGCCCGCCGCCGCTACCCAGAACGGGATGCTTTCTCTGACGAATATTTCGTTTCGTTGGAGGTCGTCTAGGGTTTCTTTGTTCTGATGGCGATCGTCTGCAGAGAAATAGAATCGAAATGGTCAGAGGAGAATCTGAAGAAAGTTGAGGCTTTTTTCAGTGGGAATAAAGTTTGGTTTGACTGTGAGACAAAGGGACAGCCATGGAGAGTGGGGGACTTGGAATGAGCATAAAGATGAAGGGACCAAGAATAAGCGATTTGGATTGGACGAGTCCATATCCGTGTTGAAAGGTACTTGCTGTACATATTCTTGAATTGAATGGTTATTACGCTTGAAACAGTAGTTTTTTTTTTTTTTACCTGCTATCATCATATTCTTCTTCTTGAATGCCCTGTGCATGCTTCTAGTGGTAAAGAAAAGAGTCTTGGCGAAGTTGTAGAGGCCGTCGCCTAGGATTAGGGCTATAGATATGAAAACCTGCAGTTTAAGTGTTTATGTTTGAGATTGTAATAACACATTGATATGAGATCGTTAATTTTACAACTGAAACCTTAAAGTACAGACCTTGTAGCCATTTATGCTCTTCATGCTGCTTTCTTTAACATTCCCAGGGTACCAATCTCCCTTCTTTTCGCTGATTAATGGCCACATAATACCCCACGAAAGCACCGCTCCGAGGAGTAAAGACAAGTTCACGATATGCGAGCATATCATTCCCGCGCCTATGTAAGTCATGCTGAAGTCAAAGTAAAACCTGCAAACACAGCGAAAGATAATTCAAGAATTAACACTCAAGATTTCAACTTCACAATTTTGGGACGCTTACGTCTGTTTTCGAGCTTTCAGTCCAAACGTAGGGAAGTTGATGAATCCACATTGTTCTCCACCAGCGTAGAACCATTGGAAGAAACTCCATATGAAACTGAATGAGAAGGACTTCATGAAACCGTATACTTGCTCTCTGTAATGAACAAAAAGGACAAGTTTTGGGTACTCTGTTCTGATAAAAACACAAGCCAGAAACTGTCCTGATTTAATGGTGGTAACAGAATGCTTACTTGGCCATTTTATCTCCTTTGGAAGTGTGGAATCCATTGATAAGAACAGCAGTAGCAGTTCCACTTGGATAAGCCAGTTTGTAATCTACGATCATAATCTGTAACAGCAATATAATAGATCTTTACAAGAACTACTAAGGAAACTGACAAGTGATGTAGTAATGATGAAAAACTTCAAGAAATTTAATGTAAGACCTTTCTGAGAGGGACCAAAGCCATCAATCCCACGAAGGTAACAACAAAAAGAAACCCAATCATCCAATCAAGCCCAGGTTCTTTGATCGCCTTGGGCGAGTTACCATACGTGTCAACGCCTGCTTGTTCATAGGTTTTTCTGTTTAATCCCAGAAGATATGAACCAAAACCGCCTGAAAAAAAAAAAAAAAATTATGTCACAAAAAAAGTCCAACCAAAAACAAATTATTACAACCAAGAAAAAAAATGAGAAGGAACAAGATTGGAATTTGCAGATGTTATCACCTCCCACTGATATGCTATAACAGGCTACAGCACATGTCTGAATGATAGTATTCTCCTGCCTCGTGAATGGTCTCGAAACGATGTTGGCCCTTGTAAGAATCTTCGTCCATACCCTTATGAACACGAAAGCGAGCAGAGCAGCCGAGACATTGAGATTAGGGACGAGCCCAGTTGTTAGGTTCAGCTTCATCACTATGACGCTGTAAATTATTCCAATTATCAAGCTCGCAGCGATTCCTCTGACAGTAATCTGTTCTTTCCATGGAGGTACGCTCTGCAATAAATCCCCTGTTTTTCTCGAACCAATTTCTTCGAGGTCTTCTCCACCTTCAACTGGGATCGTTTCTCTGATGACGTCGGTGGCTGCCATTCCTCGCTTTCTTCTCTTTAGTTTGATTCTAAGCCACCAATGGAAGAAACATGAAAACACAGTCATCCCTTTGAAGTGAAATGACTCGCAAATGATTGACTTCACACGGGTGAAGCTTGGCACAGAAAACAGAGCATAGCAATAAACAAATAACAAGTCACATGGGCATTATTACATTTTTTCTATTACCTGTAGAAGATGGCTCTCTTGAGCACACGAATTTGCTCAAAAAGCTGATCTTCCCAGTATTTAATGACAGCAAGTAATTAAAAATCTTTTGAAACAGGCAAGTTGTACTACTTGTGTCTGAGTAGTACAGACACCGTTAGAACATTCTTGTACTGTAAAAAATGCTATAAATTACGCAAATTATGAGGGTAAATCGAGATCTTTCCAATGATTTTTGTAATAATTACATGAATGTGAATGCAGGAAAGTGGATTTTGTTATCTATTCAGTGAACGATTGCCTGCCTTTGTATGTGCGATAAAGCGTGGTCTTAGAATATATATGTCGACATCGTGTAATAATTATGGTCTAAGTACCTCAGCTCCATTAAAATAGTTGACCTTGAAATATAACAAACTGATTGCTATAGCTATAGAATGATGATAGATGTCTATCATTTCTCTTCATTTAACATAACTTATTAAGGAACTTAAGAGTGCTATGCCTTAAATTTAGTTGATAGTACCAGCAATAGTATCAAATGATAAGATAAAAACACGTGAAGAACATATGCTTACATTTTAGAAAGAGATAATTCGTGTGTATACTTTTTCCTTCCATTAGTCAGTCAGTCAATGTGAATGAAACATAACGAGTTTGACGATTCTCAATTCATTTTTGTTCCGATCTAGACTTTGAAAAAAAATCGCTTTTAAATGCGTCATTACGTATCGTTTTCTTACATAATATCTCATGGATAACAGCAATGGTAATGACAATAATTATCAGGGATTAATTTTGGATTTTATGCCCAGATAATATATAAAACGCATGCAAGCAACCCAGGAGAAAAATCATAGCATGCCAACGATAGTTCTACAGATAAAAAAAAAAAAACCTTTCAAATTCAACATTTTGCCCTTCAAAGTTCAAACCTTTACCTTACCCGTTCAAACTCGACCCACTGTAAAGACTATTATATAAAGTGAAAAAAAGGAAATTTGAGCGTGTTCGTTAATTCCTGCCCAGATTTTCTTCAATCAATCGCCATGATCGCTGGGAATATCTATCCGCTCGTCTTTTCGATTCTCTTCGTGGGTGTGATCCTCAAATTCCTGTCGAAAATAAGCGTGATTCATATTCTGAGGAAGCTGTACAATTCATTGGAGGATAAATGCTCCGTTCATCACTACTACAGAGTTCCAAAATTCAACGAAAATTTGCAGGAAAATCAACTCTATCGGAGAATTCACACGTACCTGAATTCGCTGCCGTGGGTTGAGGATTCCAATTTCGTGAACCTGTTTGCTAATTCTTCGAAATCTACAGAAATCAGCTTGGTTCTCGACGAGAAGAAGCAGGCGATCGTCGATGTTTTCCTCGGAGCTAGGGTTCAGTGGACGGTCGAAGACAATAACGGCGTTAAATCCCTCACTATGAAGGTTAGAAAGCAAGATAAGCGAAGGATCCTCGCTAATTATTTCCAGCACATTCATCAAGCTGTAGACGAGATCGACCTGAAGAAGGAGGTGAAGCTGTACGTCAACGTAAAGAGCGGCGGCGGCGGCGAAGAGAAGGGAAATGGACGGTGGAGATCGTTCGCGTTCACACACCCGGCGACTTTCGAGACGGTTGTAATGGACGCGGATCTGAAAACGAGGATTAAATCCGATTTAGAGAACTTCTTGAAGTCCAAAAGCTACTACAACCGTATAGGCCGCGTCTGGCGACGGAGCTACCTCCTGTACGGACCGTCGGGGACGGGCAAATCCACGTTCATCGCCGCCATGGCGAAGTTCTTAAAGTACGACATCTACGAAATCAGCCTCAACAACCTCCAAAACGACGCCGATTTGAAGTACCTCCTCTCACAGACGACCCCAAAATCCGTACTCGTGGTGGAGGATCTCGAGCGTTACCTCAACGGAAATTCGACGACGGAGGTGAGCTTATCGGGGATCTTAAACTACATGGACGGAATATCCTCCGTCGGCGAGGAGAGAGTGATGGTCTTCACCGTCAACACCAAGGAGAACATCGACGCCTCCGTCCTCCGCCCGGGCAGAGTCGACGTCCACATCCACTTCCCGCTCTGTGATTTCGCGGCGTTTAAGAGCTTAGCCAACAGCCACTTAGGGCTGAAGGATCACAAATTGTTTCCCCAAATCGAAGAAAATTTCGCCACCGGCGCGAGGCTGAGCACGGCGGAGATCAGCGAGATAATGGTGTCGAACCGCGGGTCGCCGAACCGGGCTCTGAAGACCGTCGTCGCTGCTCTGCAGAGTGATCTGGCGAGTAGCGTCAGGGAGAAGCTGAGCAAATCCGGGTCGGGTCGGGGCAAAATATCCGAGATGGAAAAGGAAAATGGGATTCATCCACTGAAGGAGATGAAGAATCTGTACGGGCTTTTGAAGTCTAGGAGCTCTAGGAAGGATTCACTCCTCGATAAAATGGAGGTGCTTGATGTTCATGAGAGAGAAAATCCAGTTTCGAGATGATCTGTTGATGGGTCTTGGGTCGGGTTTCGGATCTGTTTGGTTTCGTGATCCTTATTTGATTTATTTAATTGATTCGTAATCATCTAAATCATTCGTTACAAATAATTTTTAAATGGGATCTGTAATTATTTTCATTGTATTATTACTCCCTCCGTCACATGTACTCTTTGAACTTGTTAGGGCATGCAAATTAATGTATCATTATTATAATAATATAGTATAATGAAAAGATAAAAAAGTGTATATTTTAACACGCCTTTTAAGAAAATTTAATATTATTATATTGATTGCTTGTGATAGTTTTTTGTTAATAAGGAAAGATGATAAAATTATTCGAACGTTCGAAATAGAAAAGTGTGATAAAATTAGCAGAACGAAGGGCTTATAATAAAGTAATTCACAATACTTTATTCGAGGGCAAAATTGTAAGTTGACATGCTAAACTCGCCTCCGAGCAACAGCAAGTGCCACGTCAGACATGAATAGATATAGTGAGATGGATGGATAAGCAACCAATAATGCAAACACGTACACAAACTGCTGAAAGAAAGAAAGAAAAAAGAAAGCAATGGCAGCTCTTTCGAATCCTCTCCAGCAAAGGAGTTTCTCTTTCGGAAAATCTCCAGTCAAGCATACAGCATCAGCTCTTCGATCTCCTCGCTTTCATTTGCAAATAAGATGTTCTTGTAAGCAGCTACTTGAGCTTCAATTATCGGTTTATTTTTTTACTGTAAAGTTGTATTTGTGTAAGTGTATGCGCACGTTTGAAAGAGATCGATTTATGAATATACATTGTGGGCACAGATAAAAAAGACGATTCTTTGGAGAGTTGTACCCAATTTAAGGAGCTGAGGAATGTGGCTTGTGGGATGCTTGCTGCTTGGGCTTTGACAGCCGTTTCCCCTGTGATTGCTGCAAATCAGGTTAAAAATATCAGCATCCCCTTCGTGTAATTCGTTGCTAATCGTTACATTTTCGAAAAAAAAAAAACAAAAAAGAAGAGTTCTTTTTTTTTTTACTGTTGAACTTTATGATGCCTTATGACCCTTTCTCTTGCTCACGTAACATGGTGTCTTTCTTACCATTTCTGTGGTTTTTCTTTCGCTGCAGAGGCTGCCTCCTCTGTCCACAGAGCCTAACAGGTGCGAGCGAGCGTTTGTTGGCAATACGATTGGCCAAGCGAACGGCGTTTACGACAAGCCGCTCGACCTTCGATTCTGCGACTACACAAACGAAAAGTCGAACCTAAAGGGGAAGTCTTTGGCCGCAGCCCTCATGTCCGATGCCAAGTTTGATGGTGCTGACATGTCAGAAGTTGTGATGTCCAAGGCCTATGCAGTCGGGGCAAGCTTCAAAGGTAATGCACCAATTCAAGGGCACACATATCTATCTATGGGTTTCTGAAGCAGAGATTCTTGAATGGGCCTTTGTTCGTTGGCAGGCACAGACTTCTCGAACGCAGTTCTTGACCGTGTGAATTTTGGCAAGGCAAATCTCCGAGGAGCAGTTTTCAAGAATACGGTCCTGTCGGGCTCGACTTTCAACGATGCTGAGCTTCAAGATGCACTGTTCGAGGACACCATCATAGGGTACATCGATCTTCAGAAGCTTTGCGTGAACAAGACGATCAGCGAGGATGGAAGAGCTGAACTGGGATGCCGATAAGGCCCACTCTGTATTTCTTTCTACCTGTTACACACTAGTAAATACGATATAGCTTTGAGGTGTTGCTTTATGAATGAATGATGGCATCAACGATGTGCGATAGACCCCCTTTTTTTTTTTTTTTTTTTCTTGAAGGTGTATTCACATTACAAACCTTCGATGGATACAAAAGCCCCATTAACATCCATCTATTGACATCGTTATCTGCAGAAATTATCTTTTTTAGAACGTCATACAAGCTTCCGTTAACAGGTGATTTTTTTTTTTCTTTTTATCCTTTTCTTACACCTTGCCCCCTTGTTGTAACACTGCTTGCCCAAATGAGCATCTCAGAAACATCAGAGACTGATTATTTTGCTGCCTTTGGAATACTCATTTGAGCAAGAAACATTACAAATAGGGTTGGTTCGCTGTGCTATTTAAAACAACGCTTATGAACTGCAACAAGCGACTGATAGAACTGCAGAAGCGTGGTTCATATTTGTTCATTACCTTGGCTTTAAATAGTTTACGAAATTTCATAATAATACATAAAAATAATATAAGAATTGTCAGTTAGCTGTCATCTAAATGGGAGTTACTTCAAATACATGAGCCAGCCAACGACTTGATATATGATATATGATGATTGTTGGGTGAAATGAAAAGGAACGTAGCACTCGGTATTCTTGTCCGTTAGTTGTTAGTTAGGTAACGTACATAATTAACAAAAAAGAAAATAGAACAAATACGTCGAATAAAAAAAAACCATCAAGACAAGGTTTTCATTTCATATACCTACGTTGGCTGGCTGGCTAACTGAAAACCTTTGTCAGCTAAAAAACGAGGAATCACAGCATCTTAACTACTAACTGCTAAACCAAAGAAACCCATTACAGTTCATCATGCCCGCCGTCGTCATCTTCATCGCCCGAACCCTTACCAGCGCCGCCCGACCTCTGATAAACAGCCGTAATAATGGGATTGCAAACAGCTTCAACTTCCTTAAGCTTCTCGTCATAGTCTTCCTTCTCAGCCGTTGGATTATCATCCAACCACTCCAATGCCTCCTTAGTCGCCGCCTCAATCTTCTCCTTCTCATCAGGTTCAAGTTTCTCATCGAGCTTATCCTCGTCGTTTATTTGGTTCTTCAAGTTGTAGACGTAACTCTCGAGTCTGTTCCTCGCATCGATCCTTTCTTTGACCCTTTTGTCCTCCTCTGCAAACTCCTCTGCTTCTCTAATCATGCGCTCGACCTCTTCCTCGCTCAAACGGTCCTTATCTTTCGTGATCGTAATCTTCTCCGATTTTCCCAAGGCTTTGTCTTCGGCCTTCACGTTTATGATTCCGTTTTGGTCCACCTCGAACGTGACTTCGATCTGAGGGGTTCCTCTGTTTCAATGCAAGAAAAGAAAAAAGATGATGAAACTGTTGCTTCTTTTATTTTTAACTTACGGTTTCGAAACATACCTTGGCGCGGGTGGTATTCCAGTCAGATCGAATTTCCCGAGAAGTCGACAGTCCTTTGTGAGGGTTCTTTCGCCCTCAAAGACCTGCGATGAAAATTAAGTCTGCCTCGTTACATCTCTAAACTAAGGTGAATAAATGGTTTGTGGCTTGTAGGAATGAATATACCTGGATTGTGACAGTGGTTTGCTGATCTTGGTAAGTGGTGAAGACTTGCGATTTCTTCGTTGGGATTGGAGTGTTTCTCGGGATCAACTTGGTCATGACTCCGCCGACCGTTTCGATGCCAAGCGACAATGATGCGATATCCAAGATAACAACATCTATCACCATATATACATATGTATGCATGTCCACGATCAGCAACCAACGCGAAAACTCAAGTTTTTTTGTAGAAACGGTTCATTTCATAATATGGGATGTGAGAGTACCTTTGGTCTCTTCACCGCCCTCTCCGCTCAAAATCCCTCCTTGAACAGCAGCGCCGTAAGCAACAGCTTCGTCGGGATTTACGCCTTTATTTGGCTCCTTACCGTCGAAGTAGTCCTTCAAAAGCTGCTGAATCTTTGGAATTCTAGTGCTTCCCCCGACCAGGACAACCTCGTCGATTTGGTCCTTTCGTAGGCGGGCGTCTTCCATGGCCTTCTTGACGGGTCCCATTGTCTTTCTGAAGAGGTCGACGTTCATCTCTTCAAAACGAGCCCTTGTGAGGGGTTCTGAGAAATCTACGCCGTCGAATAGAGACTCAATCTCAACGCGGACTTGGTGCTGACTGCTTAGGGCTCTCTTTGCACGCTCGGCTTCTCTCCTCAGCTTCCCAAGCGCTCTGTTGTCCTTGCTGATGTCCTTTCCGTGCTTCTTCTTTATCAGCTTTATGAAGTATTCCATTATTCTCTGATCGAAATCCTCGCCTGCGTGGGATAAAAAGGTAAGATAACAACTAAAGATCAATTATCATGTAAGAAACAAGGAAAGTTAATAAATAGGGTGTGTTTATTTATTTATTTATTACCTCCAAGATGAGTGTCTCCGTTTGTCGAAAGAACCTCAAATACCCCCAAGATACTAACGTCGAACGTTCCACCGCCGAGATCGAAGACGAGGACGTTCTTTTCCCCGCCTTTCTTGTCCAACCCATAGGCAATAGCCGCCGCAGTTGGTTCGTTGATGATTCGCACGACGTTCAACCCCGCGATCGTGCCGGCGTCCTTAGTGGCCTGCCTCTGCGCATCGTTGAAGTACGCTGTAGATACGAAAACAGAAAATTAAGGTCGGCATCTGCGTTATATTCAACACATAAATAGGCAGACGAACGCAGGTGGAAAACGATTATTACCAGGGACAGTAATGACGGCGTCCTTGATTTTCTTGCCGAGGAAAGCCTCGGCCGTTTCCTTCATTTTCGTCAGAATCATGGCGCTGACCTCCTCGGGGCTGAAAACTTTGGTTTCTCCATCTTTGATTTGGACTTCAATGTATGGCTTTCCTTCCTTGTTGACAATCTTGTATGGAACAAGCTTCATATCCCTTTGAACTTCCTTGTCTTCAAACCTAACAGATTGGGTACCAAAAAAGATGAATCTCAGATCTATGAGTCTTCTAACATAAATCAGAATCCGAAGGAGAAACGTACTTTCTACCGATGAGCCTCTTGACGTCGAAGATCGTCCTTTCAGGGTTAAGAGCTGCTTGATTCTTTGCAGCCTCTCCAATCAACCTCTCACTATCGGTAAAAGCAACCCACGAAGGGGTTATACGATTACCTTGGTCGTTCGCTATTATCTCAACGTGCCCATTCTTATAAACGCCCACACAAGAGTATGTCGTACCAAGGTCTATCCCAATAACAGTCCCAAGTTTCTCAGATTCCTCTTTCGCTATTGAAAGAGCAAATAAGGTACCTGATTCATAGAATCAAACATAAATTAACCCTCAGAATAATACTTAACCAAGTTACTGATAGCACCCATAACTATGAACAGATCTTAGTTGTATATCTTCTAGTGCCGATGAAATAGACAATACACAGATCTAATCGCACATACATTAACTTCGCCCCATCGCTAACAAAAGAACATACATACGTGAAAACAGAAGAAACTCACCGATGAAGACGATTCCAAAAGCTAAAGTAGATGCGCGCAGCCTCCATGCACATGCCATTGCTTCGATAAAATCACCGTAACAACGTACAAAATCGCTGTTGTCTTCCAAAGCTTTTTCTTTCTTTTCTCCCGCGTTTCTGAGCTCTCTTATATTAGAAGAACTGAGGGGAGAGCTCTATATAAATAGAGCAACTATGATGTCATCCGATGGTAGATGGACCAATCAAATTTCTTTGAATCTTAAGTGATTGCGTCACTATGATGACGTGGCAGAATAAGATTAGTCCTTTTATGTTTCATATGTCACCTCGGCATCGATTTCCCTCTTTTAAGGAGTAAGTTACTTTTTAAATTTCTTTTAGGTGATGACGCGACTTTATGGATAAAAACTCTTTTTATCGCAGCTCAATTTATACCAACTTAAAAATCGCTATGGTAGACTTGCAACTTCGACAAAGACAAAGAGGCAGCAGCTGAAGCAAACTGAAGGAACCAAAAATGAAAAAGAGTAGGAAAATAAAAAGATCTAATTGAATCCAATCGTTATCTGTGCTGATTGCGAGACTTCACTGCAACACAGTTCCGTTAATTTTAACAATTCTTCCTATTCTGCAGGACGAGGATCCATCGAAGGTTGTTTCGATCAGGTTTCTTTTGCATTTGTTTTTCTCTTCTTTGACATTGTTTTTAGCTGCTTGTTAAGGGTACGGATTGATCTTCCATCGACTTGATTGTGTAAATGAGTTCAGTTGACCGTCTTTTGTTGCTTATCACTACGAAATTGGCGGTGATCGGTTGGTATAAGGAGTTTTGCATGACTTGTTTCCCGGAAATATTTAGTGCGAGCTTCAGATCGGTGGCAGTATAAAATTTTGGATCTTTCCAATGTTTTGCATCTTCGTTGTTTTGTTGTTTTTTGGAATACAGGCCTAATCCATACTTGTTATTCCAGATCAAGCTCTCGGCGAAGATGACACTGAAGATGAAGACGAAAAATTATGTGACCACAGCCTGCTGAATATCTTATTGCGGATTTTGTAGTAACTTTTGGTGCTGAGTATACGCTCCATGTCTGGGTTAACCTCAGAATCTGGTGGAAAATCTAGTGACTCGGTACACGAATCGTACTGTTTCATCCATGGTGCGAAGTCTTGTAAAGGCGACTCTTCAAGCCCAAACTTGGTTCACGGTGCAAAATGGTGGTTGAACAATCATGGACTTGTTTCATCTCATGATGAACTGAGTTTGTCGGAGGCAGAGTTGAAGCGGGTGAATTCGAGTGACGTTAAGCCCTATGAAGAAGAAAACATAGAGAAGCAACTCATTGATGAATATTATGCTTCTTTTTTCAAAGATGATTCTTCGTACTCGTTGCAAAAAGTAAGTCAAGATTGCTCATTGCAAGAATTTGGATGTATGATGAGCGATGACCATCTTCTCTCAAATGCCTACTCTATGGATTTCGAATCATTCGGGTCTGTCCCTGTTGAAATGTCAGAGAAGCTTTCATCTGATTTGGATTCGCATTGGATCGAACATAAGAAGATAGAACCGTGGTGGCAAACAGATGATAAAAACGATGTAGGATTGAATGTTTCTCAAAGGTCACCTCACCGCATTGGTAAGTCTGGTCTTGCAGAAAAGGTGTCATCAGATAGAGATCTACCTCGATTTCAGCAAGTTGAACATCTGAACATCGAAGAAATGAATATCTCTCGTGGAAATCTCGCTTCAGTCACACACACAAATATTTCCCGCACAGATGACACCAGTGAAGAAAATGGTACTTCTGTAGTTAAAATCAAGGTTGAAAAGAAAGGACTTGCACAGTGCCTGGAATATGGGCCTAAAGGAACTTCCAGGTATTATTCTCAATCTCAAAAATAAAAAATGCACTCATAAAAGAGGTAAAACTTCTAGGTTTCTGCAATCTTGTTTTTGCCTCTGCAGCAGCAATAGGTTCGATCCAGCCAAAGTGGTATCATCATCTTCATCGGATACCTCTGAACCAACGAGTGGCAATCTCAGCAGAGCCCAGCTGTTAGAAGCACTGTGCCATTCCCAAACGCGTGCTAGAGAGGCTGAAAAATTAGCCCAAGCAGCTTGCGACGAAAAGGATCACATAATCAATCTCTTTTTCCAACAAGCTTCTTGCCTCTTTGCTTATAGACAATGGCTTCGCTTATTGCAACTTGAGACAATATGCCTTACTCTCAAGAGCAACGATCATGTCAAATCTCTTACCACTCCAAAATTCTCAAGTTGGCCTCGTACGGAAGGCAACACAACAAGGAAGAATCATCAAAAGGCAGGCTCGAAAAAGAACCATGGACGACCTAAACGCTCTGTAAGAAAATGTGCCATTGCTTTTGTTGTCGGTATGAGCCTTGTCGGTGCTGGATTTTTGGTTGGTCTGACTATTGGTTGGTTTTTCCCGGCTTTCTAAAAGCAAATATCTATCTCGATGTTGTTGTATATGATTTAGACCTGTTGTTTTATGTGTATAATGTAAAAGGTCAAAGGTCTTTCAAGATTGTCTTCCACACAAATGTCTCAAAAGTATATGTGTCTAATCTATGTCCCAAGGGTTTGTCTGGGCATTTGATACTACGTTCTTCTTAGGCGTGTGTGTCTGTAAAATATGTTGTTATTGGTTGATTTTAAAGCGTCCTTTGTACATTTTACGTCTCTTCTTTCTTCCTAAGCCTGTGAAATTTCTGCAGACCATGTTATATAAGGTGAATGGTAGTTTTTCTGCTCATAATTCTTGAAACTAGTTCAGTCAATGCCAAGGAGTTCTGCAAATTTAGAGTTGAATAAACATCTGCATAATTAAAATTCACAAAGAAACTCAAAAACAGAAAATCGAAAATAAATTATCAATAGTTATCAATATTGGGAAAATTTTGAAAAGTTAAATGAGTTTGACTATAGGGAAAAAAATAAAAAAAATAAAAAAATAACATCGCTGAATTCCAAAACACGGATTAGTAACAAATTACAACTTTAAATTAATTGCACAAAGAAACATTTACTTTAACGAACTTGCAAATTCCGCGTCTCTCTAAACTATTTAGGAGAAACTTTTTGCAGTTCATATGACAATGTTGAAAATTTCCACTCGGTAAAACTACGTGGACATCGATATGCATATGTGGCATAATTCGACATCCACGTAAGCAAAATCGTTGTCCAGATATGTTATCCTACTGCCACGTCATTCACGAAATTCTCGCTATATGTCGTAGTTAGAAATTTTGCAAAAAAATTGGAAAGTTTCTAGTCGAAAGAAATGTTGAATAATGCAATTTCCTTAACTTTCATGATTTCATGAGTAATTAACCTTTTAAGACATTTATGACAATAATACAATACCTACGTTGGCTTAAACATCAATGATCATCACAAAACCCAAGAAAAAAAACCAGGAGTTACACTCTCTGATCCCTATTTAGATTATGATATTAAAGCTTAACCATATCTTCTCTGCCTCGTAAGTTGTGTTCAAATTTCATACTTCATGTACGCCTAGACCTTGTAATCATTGGAAGTGATAATAAATTATAAATGCTTGCATATAATAATATCGGGTGAAGTTTGATCATCGTTTTGTTGAAATTCAAAATTATATTTGACTAGATTTTACCCAATCGAGAAAATGGAATTTAAATTTAATATTTAGTATGTTAGCCAATTTCAGACTTAGCTACGTTGCCACTTTGTCCGTTTTCGTTAGTTAAATAACGCATGATGAAATAAAACTAAGCATTTATCCACTTATTCATGACAAGTATATAATGGGTACTAAATAAGGTATTCTAGGCCGTTATATGTAATTAGAAAAAACAATTGAATTATGTAATAGTTATAATCATAATTATTTCCAAATACGTGATTCAGCCCCCATTTTTTTGAATTTAATGCCCACCATCTTAACTAGTGTACTCATTAAATCTACTAATTATATATTGTAACTCTCATAATCGTGTGCACGTAAGTTCATTTTTCTATGTACATTGGTTGATTCATGCACTACATATTATCCCATCCTCATATATATATACACACACCTATCTACACACGCCATCTAATTCATCTTATTGAACAAAATTGAAGATTCATCTCCTAAATCATTGTCACATACTTACCTATCTTTACAATGGTTTCAAGGGAGGCTGTCTTTAAGTTGGAGAATCAGAATGATCTTGAGAGCTTCTTCTTTGATGAGCCTTCACCGTTTGGGTATTTTTCTCTTATATATCTTTATCTTTTCCTTTTTGTGCGTGTGTGTATATACATAACTAAACTTTTTTTTAGGGTTTCTTTAGGACAAAAACTTGTCTTTCTTGCAGAACATGGGACCAGCAATATGGACTAACTGACTGTAGCGGCGTTGGCGTGTCTGATTTCTTCGATTTCGAGCCATTTTCTTTAGCAAATCAATATCCCAGCACTTTCCCAGTCGAACTAAATGGCTTTGAAGAGATTTCTGGCAATTTTGGGCTATGGGACTTCGACTCGGCACAGCTACAGCTAAACGATCCTAACAACGTTGTCATGAGCAATAATCTGGTAACCTACGATCAGCAAGTAAACGATAACTTCTGCGATATTTCAAGCTACGATTTTTCTGGGATCGAATTATTACCCTCAGCTGATGAGAATAAGAAGTTTACTGATGTTTCGAGAAATAATGGGAGGTTCAATAAGTCGTCAGCTTTGCAGTACGAAGAGATCCGAAAGTATTTCGACGTTCCCATAACGAAGGCTGCAAGAGAATTGAACGTGGGACTGACTGTACTGAAGAAGCGATGTAGGGAACTTAATATCAGTCGATGGCCTCATCGAAAAATCAAGAGTTTGAAGTCACTCATAGACAATGTTAAGGTATACACACACACACACACACAAACAAACAAACACTTCGTTTGTTGGAATTAGAATTGGAAAAGATTCTTACTTTTGCACTATAGGATTTGGGAATGGCAGGCGAGATAGAGATGTTGGAGGAACACAAAAGATTGCTTGAGAAGGTGCCAGAAATGGAGTTGACGGAGAGGACTAAGAAGCTGAGGCAAGCATGCTTTAAGGCCAACTATAAGAAGAGAAGATCCATGCAATTTGCTGCTTCTTCTTCTTCTTTTGCTAGTAACCTTAATTAATAATAGTTTAGTTCTTCGGATATCTTTTTATTTAGATTAGGATAACTTGTTGTCCTAGGATCTAAATTTTTCCATTTCTAGAATTATTAGTATTTTAGTTGGTTATTCAAATGATTTGATCTTGGATAAAAAAAATTATATACTATAGATGAAAAGATTAAATTTTCGAAACTTAGAATTGTAGGGCTTTACCCCTAATTAAAGGGGAGCCCTTTCCAGAAATTCTCTTGGGCCAAGGTCAAGCCCAGGCCCAAAAGGGGGTTTGGAAATAGTTTTCAACCAGCAATAGACGCGCCTCGGTTAGAACCTCATGAGCTGCGTCATTGCCCCAAGCGCAAAGATGAGGTGCAAAGGCGAACATTGTCCTCTATTTATACTACACCATCTAAGCTCGCCTTCTTGCTATAAACCGATGTGGGACGAAATCAATTATTGGCCCACAAGTTAAGCCTAAATTTCTTTTTATTCTTTAATCCTCGAGTATTATTTTTTTTCACATTTTCTTTCGTCTTTGCCTCTCTTCTACGCTTTTAGAAATTCGTTCCAACGGATAACAGAAACACATGGATAGCCTTCTCTCTCGCCCAAGCTTTCTATTTCTTTCCTCCAACGCTGAGTTGAACTGTAGTATACATGCAAGAAAGGAAAACTTAATCTGAAGACTTGGGAAACTCAGCCTTTTCTCCCCCCATTGATCTTCAATTCGACTGTGAAAAAAAAAACGACATTCAGTTTAATTTTCACCTTTATTTCCTCCAAAACTGAGCCCCAATCCTGACTCTAGCTCAGCTGTAATCCTTACCAAGTTTCTTTTCACCGTTACTTACCTAGTTCAAGATTCTGCCATGGCAATAGCTTTAAGGTCAAAATCACAGAGACAAGCAGCTTTGGCTGCTTTTTCAAAGCTGAGATACTTAATCCAACCTCACATGAACCCAAGTGTGACCAGATTTGAGAAATTTCATAATCGCCATTGTACCTCATTCGATGGGAGATTCGAGAAGTTGTTTAGCAGTGAGTGCAACAAAGATGCAAGCTTCGGCTCTCATAAGGACTCTCGCGGGGGGGACAAGAATAATAAGGTTGCCCTGAGGCTCGGCGTTAGATTTGCCGAAGCAAGCGATGGTAATGGGTCGAATGCGGGTCCTAAAAACGGGTTGGGGCCTGACCCGAGTGAGAAGAGCTGGGGCGGGTCAAACTTGGGTCCGAAATTTCCCACCCCAAAGCAGATATGCAGAGGCCTCGACAGGTTCGCGATTGGGCAGGAGAGAGCCAAAAAGGTCTTTGCTTTCTTGGATATCTTGACGCCATTGTCGTCTCAGATTGAAGATTTCTACTCTTTTTTCTCTCAGGTTCTTTCTGTTGCAGTTTACAATCATTACAAGAGAATATATGGCGACTCTTCCCTGAGGTGGTTACTATACTATAACTGCTTTACTTTGCAAACACTTAGACAGATTTCAAAGTCACTTAGCATTCACCGAGACTGACCATTATCTGTGAGTAATGGTGATACTTTGGAAGCTTATAGGTTTACAGGTAGTTCAGACAAGGAGAAGCATGAAAGCTCAAACAAGGATGACGTGGAACTTGAGAAGAGTAACATTCTTCTTATGGGCCCCACTGGATCAGGTACCTCATCAAGATGTGATTTTCAACTTTGTGTTACTTAAAGGTGACGGTTTGATTTACTTGTCAAGGACAGGGAAGACGCTGCTCGCAAAAACTTTGGCACGTTTAGTAAACGTTCCTTTTGTAATTTCCGATGCTACGACTCTTACTCAGGCAAGTTATGTGGATATAATGACTTTTTTTTTTTGTAATGAAAAGGAATTCAAGATTCGATTTTCATCGCATACGTCGTTTTCACAGGCAGGATATGTTGGGGAGGATGTGGAGTCTATCTTACACAAGCTGCTCATGGTGAGATCGTTCACGTTCTTACATGAAACTCTGTTTTTTGCTGACCTTTTTCTGTATCGAGAAACTATAGCTTGGATATTTTCCCGAAAATCTTGGAAGCTTACAATTTCTTAGCTATGCCAACATCTTAGGCTGCGGACTATAACGTGGAAGCTGCACAGCAAGGCATAATTTACATCGACGAAGTCGACAAAATCACCAAGAAGGTGTGTCATGAGCTCAAAGATGACTTGAAACACATATGTCTACCGTTAAATCTGAAGTGTGAGGTGTTAAAAAGTCGTACCTTTTTTATTTGCGAGTACGTTCAGGCCGAGAGCCTCAATATCAGCAGGGATGTGTCGGGCGAAGGCGTTCAGCAAGCACTGTTGAAAATGCTTGAAGGGACTGTAAGAGCTTCTTTATACATACAATCAGAAGATCCAATTATAAATTTGAGATGGAACCATTGATAAATCAGATTTTTGATTCCTTAGGTGGTCAATGTTCCGCAGAAGGGCGCCCGTAATCTAGCAAGAGGCGAAACGATTAGGGTATAGCATTCTATTCAACTCATCAGAAGATTGAATGAGATGTTCTTCGATTACTTACATTCTCTTTTCTTTCTTTTGCAGATTGATACGAAGGACATACTCTTCATCTGCGGCGGCGCTTTCATCGACTTGGAAAAGACAATCTCCGACAGGTCGTCATAAACCTTAAGTAGCAGCTCATCTTTTTCTAACACGGCGATCTTAAAACACTGTCTTTTTTTCAGGCGTCACGACTCTTCCATAGGCTTCGGTGCTCCCATTCGTGCAAATATGAGGGTCGGGGGAAGCGTTATAGACGCTTCAGTAACATCTTCCTTACTCGAAACAGTAAGCTGATCAATTTGATTCTTTCTTCACTCAATTATTTTTTTCGACTTTTTTTTTACGAATAATTCTCAGGTCGATAGCAGCGATCTGATCGCTTACGGATTAATCCCAGAATTCGTCGGACGATTCCCAGTGCTCGTTAGCCTGTCAGCGCTCTCCGAAGAACAGCTTGTGAGGGTTTTGACTGAGCCGAAGAATGCACTTGGGAAGCAATACAAAAAGCTGTTTCAAATGAATGGAGTAAGTTTTTCTTTTCCTACCCACAGCTCTTATGTTTTCTATTCTAACATCATAGTTCGACGTTTGAACTTCACTTTCTTTTCTTTTATCAGGTGACGCTTTTGTTCACGGACGACGCATTGAGATTGATTGCTCGTAAGACTATGGCGAAAAGCACGGGCGCCAGAGGTTTGAGGTCCATGCTAGAGAATATTCTAATGGATGCTATGTACGAGGTTTGTTTTACAAAATCTCAATAGTGAACTTAAGACACAATTTGGTTAGAATTTTGCGTTTGCATAACAGATTCCCGACGTTAGAAATGCGAACGACGTTATCGACGCTGTTGTAGTCGATAAGGATTCTGTGGGTCCCGAGAATGGGAGGCTCGGGCATGGGGCTAAAATCCTCTATGGCAAGGGTGCTTTGGACCGGTATCTATCTGAAAATAAGTATTCCAAGGTATGTATGGATCACAAACTCCTTCTTCCTCTAGTAGGAGACATAAGGGTGTAATAATTAGTTTATTGCTGCAGATATTTACAGAGGAATTACAAGGAGAAGCCCACGTAGAACAAGAGGATATTCCTGTTTTTGCGTGGCAATATTTTCTCTAAAGTAGATCATCATAGATCAAGAAATTTCATGGCATGCATGTTAGAAGCACAGTTAGTTAAACTTAAAGCTCTATTGTTGTTTGTCTCTGTAATTCTGTATGCATTTAGATATTTACGTTTACGAGGTTTGAATACAAAATAAATTTACGAGAAGTTTGGGATTCGTTTTGTATTTTTCCTGAAAGGCCGCTTCTTTTTTCTTCCTCCTTCCAGAATATTCACTGCTGGGCTATAAAATCCCGAGAAAATCTACGTTAAACCCTAGAGAAATCGACCAGGATTTTGAATATAAATAAGTCGTATTGATCTGCCAAAAGTAGTTCACGATGGCGATTCTCTCCGATTACGAAGAAGAGGATCGAGCAACCCCGTCGTCGTCGTCGTCGAAGAAGAAGAAGCAGTTCAGTGCTACACTCGATCCATCGAATCCGTTGGGTTTTTTGGAGGAAGCTTTTGAATTTGTTGCTAAAGAGAGCGATCTGTTCAAGAGCGATTCTCTGGTGAACGACGTCAGTGCTGTTGTCAGGATGGTGAAGGACAAAGTGGGAAAGCAGGACAAGAAGAAGAAAGTAGAGGCCAATGGTGATGCGGGGGAGGTTAAGAAAGAAGCGCCGCAAGTAAGGAAGGATGTGCCTACGGCTAAGAAGGAGGAGCTGAAGGTGAACGAGGAGAAGCAGAGCGAGAAAAAAGTGGAGGAAGAAGCCGACAATGGGAAAAGAGGTTCCTTTTTCTGTATTCTCTACTTATTACTTGGTTGATACGTATTAATTTGTTTGATGCTACTATCTCTCGCTATGTGAGTTGCTAGTAGAAGCTATGGTGCAAACACTTTGAGTGCTAATTCCTTGTTCTGTGCGGGCAGCTCCTAACAAAGGCAATGGCTTGGATATGGAGAACTATTCTTGGGGCCAATCTCTGCAAGAAGTTAACATTACAGTTCCTGTTCCTCCTGGTACAAAGTCTAGATCCATTGCATGTGAAATAAAAAAGAACCATATTAAAGTTGGGCTCAAGGGTCAGCCTCCAGTTATTGATGTAAGTCTATCCTCCGTATGTGTCTGTGTTGAATGTTAGATCTTGGCTTGACGTTCATATGCTTTCATGTTCTTGCAGGGTGACCTTTTCCAACCTGTTAAAGTGGATGACTGCTTTTGGAGTTTAGGTACATGTCTATAACCACAGAACTAGCATCATCTCTTTGTTAAATGCTGTTAACCGGTCGTTTTAATGATATTTCCCCTTTATAATTCTTGTTTCAGAGGACCAAAAATCAATCTCAATTCTCCTAACAAAGCACAATCAGATGGAATGGTGGAAGTACTTAGTGAAGGGTGAGCCAGAGATTGACACTCAGAAGGTGGAACCTGAGAACAGTAAATTGTCTGATCTTGATCCCGAGACACGATCCACTGTTGAGAAAATGATGGTAAATACTCTGCACATAAAGTTTCATCTTTAAAGTGGCCTTCTATTTCTTTTATGGTTGATTTTCTAACTCTTACCTTTCTTCTTCAGTTTGACCAGAGGCAGAAGCAGATGGGACTCCCCACAAGTGACGAGATGCAGAAGAATGATATACTCAAGAAGTTTATGGCTGAGGTGAACTTTACATAACCCAATCACTCTTACCCTATACTTTTCTCCCATATTCAGCGGGCCTTTAATTGTTTGTTCTTGTCTTGTTTGTATGTACTGCAGCATCCCGAAATGGACTTCTCCAAGGCAAAGTTTAATTAGAGTCTGCTAAATTTAGTAGATCTACATATATTATGAAGTATTTGGCTCTGTCGGATGTTTTGATTTTTTGCTTAATGGTTGAACAACTTAATGTCCCCATATCAACTTTTCTTGAATTGCATGTTCCTATCGATACATTTTCTGAAACCCAGATGAAAAGTTGCTTACCATCGTGGTTCCTTGAGATTCCACAAGAGTAGCTAATGACCATTAAAACGCATAGAAGAAGATTTCCCATTTCAAACATTGATGCGTACATAGGATGATGTCTCAATCTTACCCATTTGAAGAAGAGAACTTGCATCCCATTATAGGTTACATCGACGCACATCCATTCTTCTCATTTATTCTAACCCACAAACATGAAAAAAGAAAGATCGGAAAAGTAGGTAAACAAAATGGCAGCTGTCTACATAATGCTCAAAAATCGATGCACCGACCGCTTTTCTCCCAATCGCCAAACCGAGTGGGCTCAGGTCCACGCGGACCGCCGATTTCGCCGGTTTCCTTATTCACGTGTTCGTCCTCGTCTCCGAAGTCTTCTTCTTCTTCGCGCCTATTCTCTTCGATTTCACTTTTACTCTTATCCTCATCTTTATCCACTGGCGATTCGCTCCGTCGCTGATTTTGCGACAGACTATTCGTCGTTCCGATGAATCGACGCGAGAGCTCGCATCTGATCGCCGGTGACGTCATCCGGCGGCTGAGATTGATCGATATCGACATCAGTCTCCTTTTTTAGGGGGGGGGGGGGAGGGGGGGATTTCAAAGCTCGATGTGGAACGGAAAGAGCTTGATGAACATGGCTTTATTCGTTATTAAACGATCTCAGCGGTCAATAAAACGACACCGTGTTGGCAGCAGACACTTGACACGTAGGCTATAACTGGGAAGCTATTGGGCTTGATTGTTGGGCTTACATAAAGTGGGCCTTCTTGTTGGGACTCGACGTTACGGCTATAAACGTCACCGTTAATATGGCTTCATTCACTGTTGACTTGTTTATCGCGGAGAGTATCTTAACCATTGAATTGAACCTGGCACGCGAATAACACACTCCCTTCTCATTTTCTCGTCTGAATAATTAGATTATTCGGAATATTAAATTGATTGATAGCCGACACGATTTTTCGAGATTCTATAGAAGAATCATCTCGACGAATTAAGGATTTAAAGCTTGGGCTTGGATCATCGTATGTTGTGTGACAGTGTCTTTGCCTACTGGATTATTCGGTTCTGTGTTGATTTTTCGTTCAGTTATTTCTTGTTGGTGTTTACGGGCGTTGAGAATACGAGTGGAGCTTGTTTTGTGGTTTGTTTGAACGGTTGACGATGTATATGTTTCGTAATAGTTGACCTAGCTATGTAGATAATCGCTTGTTTCCTTTCCTTTCGGAATTTTTTTTTGAAGTTGAGCGAATCTTCGTGTTGTGCGTACTTGTTATACAGATTTTTAGACTATCACTTGAAACGAAATCAATTTGAGCTGTCAATTTTTTTTTCGGAGACATTATAGCTTAAGTGCTGGCTGTATGTTTGTTTGTGTTAGTTGGCGCATTGATTTTGCGTTGATCAGGTGACGAATACAGCATCCTTTGAGTGGACTTGTTCTAATCTACTCAGTGTTCGCTGTAGATTGATGATAAATTAAGTCTCTAAATGTAATTTTGCAGGACATAAGCTGACGAGTTATGGTAGGTGCAAGTGCAGTTTGCTCGATTGGGCAACAGACAATACTATTGAATCAGGTGACTCTGCTTCTTTTCTTTCTTCATATCTGAAGATCTGACTTGTTATTCTTTGTTTTTTGAAGTCTGAGCAAGCTAATTTGTTAATGCCCTATTTAGGCCAGTTTCTCAGATATCACTTGCCTCAACGTGTATGGGAAATCTGCTTTTATTCCATGCATCGTGGGAATCAAAGTTCCTATTCTGAGAAGAAGCACTGTTCGTTTCCAAAATTCTGGAGTGAAACGGTCTTCTAGAACCATTGCATATGGAGTGCCTCACGAACCCCAGGATAACAAGCGAAATTCTCTTCATTTCACCGGTGATTCATCGTCGATCAGTTCTGAGATTTCTAAACAGTCTGATGTGGTGCAAAAGGAAACAGTTTCGTCCGAGCCATGTGATACAGATCTTACATCAACTCCTTCCGAGCAGAGGCATCAAGATTATCTTCTTGATAAGTTGAAGGCTGTTCAGTTGCATGTTCTAGCAATGGAACAGTGGAATGCGCCGAGGCTTAAAATGGTTCGCAGGTATGTAAGTATCTTTTACAAGTATTTTCTGAGTTTTCTTTGACCAAACACAGCCTCGGTGTTCGATAAAAGCTAATGTGTGTAATAAGTTGATTTGTTCACATGCTATTCTCTGATAATAATCTGAATATTCTATTTGCTTAAGTTTCCTGAAATATTATTTGGCAGAAATTACTCTGAAAGTTCAAGAAACTTAGTGCACTATTTGGCACTAAAAAGCCTCGATGCAAAGCAGCTTGTGGAAGAACTCTCTTCAAACGGACTTCTGAATCTAGAGACCGTGAACCCACACGTTCTGTCAAGTCTTTCGGCCTGCATCCAAATGCTCCTCGGTTTGGGATCAGATTCATTGCGTAATGAAAAATATTCAGATGGCACACTTACTATTCCTCCTAAAAGTTTGACAGATCAAATGGTGGAACTCACTGTGACTAAAATGAAGAAAAGGGCGTCGCACAATAGAGATCTACTTTTGGGAGCACTGCAAGGCCAGAACCGAACTCATATCATGGTAACTGTCGGCCAAGAGGCAGCTGAAAATGATGCGATCCTAACCGGTCTCATTAATGCAGGGGCCTCCATTTTTCGCATCAACTGTGCGCATGGAGACCCTGAAATTTGGAGTAAGATAATCAGAAAGGTGAAGAGAATCTCTCAGATGCTAGAGAAACCCTGTAGGATTCTCATAGATCTAGCTGGGCCAAAGCTTCGAACAGGGAAATTGCAAGATGGTCCTTGTGTGGTAAAAATCTCACCCAAAAGGAACTCGATTGGTGGTTTGTTAAGTCCAGCAAAAGTTTGGCTATCTCCATCTGAAGCAGGTCCGCCGCCTCCTCACCTATCGCCCGATGCAATTCTCTATGTTACGAGTAAAAAGTTTTTCAAAAAGGTTGATATAGATGACATAGTGGGTTTCCGTGATGCCCGAGGTAAACATAGAAGTCTACGAATTACAAGCAAATATCCCGTTCAGGCTGGTGTTGGATTCATGGCTGAGTTCGGAGAGACTTCATACGTTGAGTCTGGCACGGAGTTATACTTAAAGAAGAAGGGGAAAAAATCTTCTGTTGGACACATCATCAACGTTCCCCCTGCAGAACAGTTCATTCGATTGAATGTTGGTGACTTGCTGACAATATCTCGAGATAGTTCGAACGAACATGGTAAATCGACCTGTTCAGACACTACTGCACAGAAGATATCTTGCCCATCTAGCTATCTATTCGATTCGGTCAAACCAGGAGAACCCATTTCGTTCGATGATGGAAAGATATGGGGTGTCATAAAAGGAACCAGCAATTCCGAGGTAGTTGTCTCAATCACCCACGCAGGCCTGAAAGGTTCCAAGCTTGGCTCTGAAAAGTCCATTAACATCCCAGAGAGTGATATCAAATACGAAGGCCTCACTTCTAAAGATCTCAAGGATCTCGACTTTGTAGGCGCATATGCTGACATGGTGGGGATTTCCTTCATTCGCAATGTCAATGACGTCATCATTTTGAACCAAGAACTCTCAAAGAGGAGAATCTCCAAGGGAATCGTTTTGAAGATCGAAACAAAAGGGGGTTTCGAAAATTTACCTCTCTTGATACTCGAGGCGATGAAATCGTCAAACCCTTTAGGGGTTATGATTGCTAGGGGAGACCTCGCCGTGGAATGTGGTTGGGAAAAGCTCGCCGACATACAAGATGAGATTGTTTCCATTTGCAAAGCTGCACATGTACCCGTCATTCTTGCCACGCAGGTTTTGGAGTCTCTTGTTAAGTCGGGCGTACCGACACGAGCTGAAATTACCGATGCAGCTAATGGAAGGAGGTAAGAAAAAGCGATAGAATTCAGATTTTGTATTCGTTTTGAATATATTCATGATTTTGGAGCCGAAAGTAGAATACAAATCTGTTGTATATTTCAGGACAAGCTGTGTGATGCTGAACAAGGGGGAGCATATTGTGAAAGCTGTCTCTGTTCTTGATACGATATTGAATGGCCAGCAAACCAAGGCAAAAGCAATACTGAAGCCTCTTATGTTAGCCTCCCAAGTAAACTAGTATATGCCTGCATATATACATTGCGTGTGCGTGTGTGTGTATTCTATAGTGTGCCTTGGGTCGATTCTATAGTATGCCTTGGATGAAATTTTACATTATGCGATTGGATTATTAAAATAGCTTCCTAAACATAATTTGGTGATTAGTATAGCTTTCTAAGACCATTTTCAATCGAAAAACTCATTTTCAAAATCAAAATGCAGTAATTCTTCGACCAATTCTCAAATTCAAAAGACTATTATTGCAATATTTTCTTCTACCTCATTTTTTAATATTACCTATTTAATTTACAAGTTCACAAATTAAACCACATTGTTATTTTTATTCAATTAGAAAAAATAATGTCACAAAATTAATAGTAAATTCAATATTTTTTCATATAAAAAGCATAGAAAAAATACTTAATAATAACAGGAGTCATTTTATATACTCTTATTTATTTTTATTTGTTATATGAGTACTTCAATAATTAAAATAAAAATAGGATAGATATTGTAATTTTTAATACATCAAACTCTCAAACGCATAGATGCGTTTTAAAACAGGATAAAGAAGACGAAACGCAATTTGAGTTTGCGTCTCGTGTACGGTTTGGAGAATGTTTAGTATACATTTGGGTTTTTGGTATCGGTTAGAGATGCTCTAAACACGTCAATCACAAAATGTCCATTTTTATATTGGAGCATTGTGTTTCTGGGTGTGTGTCGCCGCACCGTCCTTTCATATAGACAAGTTTCGAACAAGGCCCCTCATGGCTCAAAATTATATGATCTTAAAAGAAAGACAAATCTTTGCCAAATTACTAATTATGTTAAATTATACTTTTACTAAACAACATAACATTTTATCAAATTTGAACTAAACAAGTATTGGGATCAGTACAAAACAATTCATGAATCATTATCAGTACTCTTAGTTTTTCTAGCGACTACGTACCGAAACAGTAAGCTGCTGATGATCGATGTCCCCTATTGTTGGGGTTGACCGGTAAATATTTAATTCTGGGCCAGCGGTAGTTAGTTGTATTTGGACCCCGCGACAATTTATCGGGATATTAATTAAAGTCAAAGTGACATTGAGAGAACACCGAGATTTTTACGTGGTTCGGCCAATACCGCCTACATCCACGGAGAGACAATAGTTTTACTATATTTGAGAATATTACACCGTACAAAATAACGCTCGTGTTTAAACCCAAAACCCGAGACCCCTTACCCACCCGGGTAATGTTTTTGTACCCACTCTCAACTACCCAGTAAAACTACACTGGCTCTTACCCTTATCCACCTGGACAAATTTTCTTTTTTTTTTTCTTCTCATTTTCTCTCTCTCTCTCTCACTCCACCCCTCTCTCTCTCTCTCTCGTTGGTTTGGGGTGTCTTAATGCCTTGCTAATCATATCAATTTATAGGCAAATGAAAAACAAAAAAACCGTCATGCCATGCGTCATTAGAAGACCAAATAAAAATGATTTTCTCCTTGATTTTTCAACCATGAGCTGGACCTAACAATTCTCCCCCTCCAGCGACATTCAGCATCTTCTCCTGAGAGCACTCCAGTGAATCCGAGAATGAGAGTAACACGTTCGTAAATACCACGAACGTCCATTGGCTTTCCTTTATAGCACCTACACATAATCCGAATCAAGAATTCCAGTCCTACCCACTTGATCATTCAACAGCCATTCTTATGTGCAGCTCTGTTGAACCGACTCGACCCGTCGATTCCCGAAGAGGGACTTCGATGCAACCCCTTCTCCAGCAGGATTTTCCTTCTCACCATCGTCTGCCTTTATACCACGCTCGAGCGATTTTCGTGAACCCATCGAAGTCTGAGTATTATATACCATACTCACGTCCAGACGATACAAACCTTTGCACTCTTCTCCCATGGTAGGACCATTTCTGCCAATGTGTGATTTCCCAGACTCCCCCTGCTATGAAACCCCATAGCCCTGGAATCTGACCGGCTCGAGAATATTAAATTCTACGCAACTTTGGGACAACGCCACACCACCCAAAATGCGAAACCGCTCCATCAACCATTTTGATCTTCCCCGTTCTAATACACCGAACAATACAACGATATCCATCGGCCCATGGAGATCGAAAAACTGTTCGTGTTTCCCTGAATGTATCAAAATATGCTCTTGGAGCAAATCCGAATTTAATATCCTTCTTCCTGAGAACGAGCGCCATCATTAGAGACTGTGAGAACGTCTCTAAGATAAACTGTGTGCTACCTCCGTTGTGGAATTTTCCTAGCCGCTTGTCCTTCTTCGTCCAAGTCGGACAATTTCTCCTGATATGTCCTGGCTCACCACACATGCAACATCACATGCCCTTCCTGCCACCTGGATTTGGACCTGCTGCTGTCTCCAAATTCCCTGGCGTATCACCTTCCTCTATGATTCACTCTGAAAAATAGTCAACGCCCGACTATCACCATAATTTGACCGCCTTCTCTTTTCTTACTCCAAAAGAGTTGACTCCACCATCCACCGTTTGCACCGTCTCGTACTGGATGGTTGTGATCAAATTATCACTAGAATCAGGAAGCGAGGTAAGAAGCAAGAGGGCCTTACTTCTTCCTCTCTGACACATCTTGACCCCAAAATTTCCGTCATTTACTCCGACTTTTTCGCGTCTCCCATCAAAGCTTATCACCCTAGCCTTGACAAATGAGCACATCCTTCACTCTTCTCTGCCGCAGAGTGAAACCTCCCGCACCAGCACATTGTCGCACTTTGCTGTCATCCGTCGTTATTATCCTTGCAGAAATTTAACAGCCCGGCCCAAATAGTACTGATCAGATATTTCCCAAGAAAGTCTAACGACCTGCCTCACAGCACTATTGCCATAACTCGCCAAAACTGCACCGCCGCACAAGCTCCGCCCACACCGAGCATCCCATCAACGATAACCATTTTGTACCATTATTTCTAGCACAAGGCATCACCTCGTTGAACCTCGCTCTGACACTGGCTCCCCCCGAACGACATTCCCTTCTGATATCTTTTCTGATGTGGAAGATCAGACACAGCTGCAACCACAGAGCATACTTAGAATATCAGTAGGGCAAGGCTCTGATACCACTTGTTGGGGTTGACCGGTAAATATTTAATTCTGGGCCAGCGGTAGTTAGTTGTATTTGGACCCCGCGACAATTTATCGGGATATTAATTAAAGTCAAAGTGACATTGAGAGAACACCGAGATTTTTACGTGGTTCGGCCAATACCGCCTACATCCACGGAGAGACAATAGTTTTACTATATTTGAGAATATTACACCGTACAAAATAACGCTCGTGTTTAAACTCAAAACCCGAGACCCCTTACCCACCCGGGTAATGTTTTTGTACCCACTCTCAACTACCCAGTAAAACTACACTGGCTCTTACCCTTATCCACCTGGACAAATTTTCTTTTTTTTTCTTCTCATTTTCTCTCTCTCTCTCTCACTCCACCCCTCTCTCTCTCTCTCTCTCGTTGGTTTGGGGTGTCTTAATGCCTTGCTAATCATATCAATTTATAGGCAAATGAAAAACAAAAAAACCGTCATGCCATGCGTCATTAGAAGACCAAATAAAAATGATTTTCTCCTTGATTTTTCAACCATGAGCTGGACCTAACAATTATATTATTAGCAAACTGACTTCTGAATTTGCTGAGCAAGTTCTTCGGCACTGAGTTGGCATTCAATTCCAATCTATATATTCAAAGATTATAAGTGGTAATAAAGACGAGTGTTGAATCTAATCCATCCATGCAATGCATGCGCGATATAATAGTTTTCCTTTCTTGGAAAAAGGGGAAAAAAAACTAAGAAGTTATAGAAAAGCGTCACTCATGGCAGAAGATAAAACAAAACTGCCGTCATTGTTCTTCCTAATGAGAGCCGTTGCTTTCGACTGAGAAGACGGCATTTACTAACATACAAGTGAATGAGTGGTCGTTCGTTAAAGCACCAGGAAGAAAAGGAAAATCTAGAAAAAAAGAATATATTACTTGAGAGAGAATTAGGGTTTCATGCATTATTCCTAAAATTACCTTAATTGTGTAAGAATTGAGCATCGTCGTCTCATCAACCATGCTGATACTCACATGCAATATCTCTAAATCGAGCTCCTCTATGGCCGACACAACCTTAACCACTTGCCCGGAAAGAAGACCACCATGACAAGTTGTCGTCTTAAGCACGAGATTCGAGCCCGAGAACTTCACCTCAACCTCAGTAGAAGCCGACTTTGAACTAGCAACGAGCTCGTTCTTCACCATGCTGCTGTCGTCATTAATGATCAAGCTACTAGTATTACCAGAAGATGAACGTTCCATTATTACAGGGCTAATAGGGAGATGAGATATTGAAGAAGGCGAGTTCAGGCCGCCGTGCGTCCACGGCTTGTACGGACTGCTTGACTGGGGAGTACTCGGGCTTATTGGCAGGCTCAATCTCGGGCTCAACGGGGGTTTTCTCGGGCTCGAAAGAATCCTCGGGCTTGAGACGACCACTTCGTTGTAGTTGGCGTGCTTGCGTTGTTTCTTGGCCTCTAGGGATTGGAGGATTTGTTGCAACTCATTGATGTAGCTTACTACTCCACCAATTATTGATGCTTGGTCGCCCTAAATATGAAAGTCAGAGAAAACTCTATATATATCTCATTCTCCAAGGAAGACCTCATTAAGGGAATAGGCATAAAAGCAAACGAGGAATAGAGAAGGTTTTATATTAACCAAGGACACAAATGCTGTAATACGTACTCTTTTGACGTAAAAGGAGGGCATTAAAGAGCGCAACACAGTCAAATGCTCGTTCATCTGCTTCCTTCGATTCCTCTCCATGGTGATGTGAGTTATTCGATGCTGCCCATCTTCTTCTCCATGAGAAGCAGAAGCTGAACTAACCTTCTGCTTCTTCCACTTTGGTGAGAGAGTTTGAGTTTCGTAGGGTTCTTCAGAAGCAGAAAGTACATTTTGAAACTCGAAGCTCTCACTATTGTCCTCACAGTAAACTTCACGAGCTCGTGCCACCATTTTGCGACTATCATCATCATCATATGCAGAATCACTTTTCAAAGCTTCAAGAATGCTGAACATGTCGTCGACGTCCATGGCAGAAGCATCACAGAACTGGGGTTCTGTCAAGAATTCGCATAAGGTCGTACTCCCACCATCCATTATTTCCTTTATGACTAATACACCGAACCTTTCACGAAAAAGGGTTTAAGGCAATTCGGCTAATTTGGGGGAACTATGTGGCAGTATATATTATCGTACAAGGGGACCAAAAACTTAGTTATTTTAAGAATCTGAAAGGGACCAAAGCGATCACACTCGATTCTCTGAGCTTTTAGAATTCGTATTGAAGGTGGATTTTTCTGAACCTGGCTCAACGGTTGGATTTCGAGAGAGAGAGAGAGAGAGCGATTTGCGAAAGGATAATCATTAAAGGAAAATGTTTCCAATAAGAAGATTTGTCGTTCTTGAAGTGAAGTCCAAGATTCCATTGATAACTAGTCAATCATAAATAAACATCCCACTAAAATGGCTACAAAAGGTTTTTTTACTTTAATGCACTAGCAGCCAACTTATAGATTTTTTGTATATCCATTCAATTCCTTCCTCCTTTAATTTCACTTAATGCGCATATTTAACTCTGGATACCTTTTGTTTCTCACAATAGCCATTTAAATACGAATAATAGGATATCGCATAAGAGAACCGTTCTTACTATCTATACTCTTATATTAATTGTCAGGCCTTTAAAACTGCTATTTTTTTTTTATCTAATTTGGTGTATCAATTACACCAAAAGTTGTAGCCAATTAGTTAGTTATCACACTACTCCAATAAATAAAAAACCACCCACTACTCAAATATTTTTATATTTCCAAATATATCCTACTATATTTAGTATTATTATTTTATAATTAAACATTATTATATAGCACACACGCATGAGTGTGCAAAAATACTAGTTCAAGATAAACTGCGATCATTTGTAGTATATACTCAGTGACAACTTGGACTGCAACTCCTTGTTTTATTTTAAAACTTATTAGATTACATTTATTTGGCAACAAAATTCAACTTAATTATTCAGATTCTCCCTGTCAGTATAATTATAGACATTGCCGGCCGTGCACGAATTTAATATTAAGGAAACGATTTTTTTCCCCTTATCTAATAGAATGAGGTCACTAATGATCTCAAGTCAATGATGCTTAAAAGTCGGAACAAAATCACGGTTGACATCTAACCCTAATTGGATTCTCCCTGCAATAACCCTTTCCATTGCGAATCACAATAATTCTTATTGCTTATGCAATTGCTATATATGGTACAAAGAACATTTACGCAAAGAGTTGGTGTTTGGTGTAGTAAATTAAAGATTGACGACGACGAGGCACTGAGCAATAATGTCTGAGCACACTTCTGCAACCTTTTTAAATTTGTCTGTCATTCGTTCATAGTAGATTATTCAAGAAACTCAGTAACTATTATTATTCAATGCACACACACGTCTTTTACGTGCATGCCACCCCCATTTAATTTTTCTTTTCCCTATCTTGATCAAAATTTGATTTTTCCTTCATGGCTCTAGTACTAGTGAGTAGTAAGTGGACGATCATATTCTTGAAAACTCATTAAATGGAAAGCAAATCTTCGCTGTCCTTGTATGTGCTTGTAAGACGGAAAGGTTTTGATGCCTTCTGCATCATAAGACGACGATTGTCCTAGATTGCTTATTGTATTCATATATATATATATATATATATATATATATATATATATTTATATATTTAAAGAAAATGCTCTACCATTTGTAATATATAATTTTTCCGTTGATCGAGAAGTGAAGATACAATATTCTAACACCAATCCAATCATGCACAAAAATACTACTACTGCATTCGAAATTTAATACAGGTTTTGGCAGTCCATAATGAAAATTGACCGTTTATGTCAAAATTACATATCAAATTTTATTCAACATCAACGTAATATTTAATATTTATATATATGGCAACAAAATCCTGATCGTATACAAGAATAAATGATGGCGGGTCCCATAAAGAAAAAAGATAAAATAAAAAGGGAATCTTCATTCATTTCAGTGTCTGAAAAACATCATTTATTACGGACCCACAAAACGTATGACCTCAAATCGTTGCTCGAAACACGTTCGAAAATATATATCCAAGTAAAAAAACTTTTTTTCTTTTACCATGTTATATCCATAAGATACACGTACGTAGGTAGGTAATGCGGTTTACATACACTCGGCAGTGCAGTTAAAAACAAGAGATAATGAATGATGAGGTGAAGCTTCGGGAGTAATAAGTATATGATTACTTCTATTACTTATATGACGATTATTAAAAATAAAAGAAAATCTTTCTTCAGCAAAGACATGTTTCGAACTGTGTACCATATGTTAGGAATTGTATAGTAATAGAACTTGTCATCCATCCATCCACATTCTTCCCTTGTATTAGGTGATATATATATTCTCCTCTTCTTTCGGGCCCGTTTAGTTTCTGGGATTAGCGAAGATAAAGAGCAAATATCCGGCGCAAAATCGTTTAGTATAAATAAAGTCCATTTATTAAATCCCGCAATAACACATTGACCAGATATTATTATCCCACAAACCGGATATAATTCATCCCATGGGTTGGGCTTGAATTATTAATCCAATCAATAACAAAAAGACTAAAATACCCTTATTCCACATTATCTTAAAACTATTATTATTTCATGTTATTTATACGATAAAAATAAATAAACAACACTCATTTATCTTTGTTTCATGTCGATCAAATTGATATATGTATATCTCATATTTTTCGATATTCATAGGGATATTTATTTCTATAAACTATGTATTGCTGAATTAAAGGTTAGTTTTGAAATTTTACAACTAATACTAAACTTAATCCAACACATAATTTGCAAGTGAACAAGTGATCCGTATAGGACTTGTTATTATGATATTTTTATCACATCTTTTCCAATCAGTCAAGGCAAACGCAGCATCAATATATTATTATTTATGGGCTTGTTATTGTGTGCTACCAAACACTGGGCTATATTTACTAATCGGTCCGGGCCATTCTACTGAACCATTGGGCCGTGAGAGCGTGGGCCTGCGATTAAAAAAGTACCTAACTTAGTTCCAAATTGGCAAATATAATACAGTCAAGGGGCTTGCCTTCACAAAGATTTTAACTCAAAAGAGAACCTAAACCCTTGGAACAAAATCCACTTGCAATAATCATAATAATATATCCTATATTTTTGGAAAATATATATTGAAGGATTTTCAGCTAAGCACTTCACATGGTCCTCGCAAGTTCATCAAATTAATGTCTTTGTCGTATACATTATCTCAATAGGAAAATTGTAGAGTTAAGAGATAAATAAGTATACATTGACGTCATCATCAACCTATAACCCACGAGGGTACTTTCGTCATATAAAATAACCCATCTGACGTGGTTATAATACTCCACCATGGTTTTTATCATTCAAGGAAGCTGCAAGAGCATCAAAAACCTGATGTTGATTACCAGACCAAATATATGAAGGTAAGTTTCTCATCTAATAATGAATTGTCGAGCTGCTTTTCGGCGTCTGTATATGATCGGCAAGGCTGGAGGATCCAATCATGATACGCCACGTAGGACGGATAGTGTTTCTTTTGATTTGAGCTGATTCAATTTTGACTTGATCAATGCGAAATTGGATTCGAAGCTCTTAGATGTGTGTATGAATGTTCAGGGATGATTACCTGGTTCATCTGGTGCTGATGAACAATCAGGATTTATGTAGTTAACTACGATATCCATAATATGTGCCGTTTTTTTTTTGCAGGTAGGGATTTTAAATTTAATCGTGTTTATTTGCACATCTTTGTTTGATAGTTAGGAATTCTGGAACTTTTTTTTTCAATATGGTTCGCGTTCTTCGTTTTTGTGTTTTTGCAAATTGTACGTGATTGTGTGTGCGTCTTTTATTTGAATAATGCAAAAAGTTTGAAGTTCGATTGGACGATGGATCTCTGTTTTTAGAAGGAACCCTAGGTTTTGATGCTTATGCATTTGTTACTTTCTAGAACCCTAGTATTCAGCCTTACAAATATAGGAATCTCGAATTGATGGGTGATAAGAAATCATTACCTTTCGCAATTCGGTTTGTTGATAGTAACTTCCCTGTTGTGTTGAACCTGTAATCCTTATCGGAATACTGATCTTTGTTCATTTCCATTATTAGATCTTATCATCTCTGTGAGTTCATCGTCAGGCTTATATTTTGAGATTGATTCTTTAATTTTTGGATCATGTTGAATTTGCTCTGTAGTCTAATCGAATCTGATACGAGCTTTTAGAAACTTGAAAGAATGCCATCGTGATGTATTGATGTAATTCTATGTTGATTGAAATAGTCCGTTCTTTTTCATTGCAGATGTAGAGCAAACCTATCATGGACAGTAATAGATGCGCCATTGATGATAATCACTCGAATGTGGATTCACTTTTGCCACCTCGTAAGCGGCTGCTTGCAGGACTAAAAAGAAACAATTCTGATGTCAAACACCCTGGAGATTCGGGTGTGGTTGATGATTCCAATGCTCAAACCGATAGTTCAGTGAAATCCTTGTTGTCAAACCATCCTCATCGTTCCTATGAAGAGATCGTTGAAGCCTCTCGAATCGCTGCTAGTATTGCAATTGCTGCTAGAGCAAATGCTGAAGAGAAGGCAGCTAAGGCAGCAAGGGCTATAGCAGCTGCCAAAAAGGCCCTGGAACTTGTTTCTAACATTAAAGAGAAGGTAGAAAAATTAGACGGGAGGAGCAAGAAGCACAGGCCCGTTCAAACATTGTGCGGTAGAAACAAAGGGCACGGTAATGGTAATGGGACGGATGAAGAACTTGCCCGTAAGTTGCACCAGGCGATCAATAGTTCCCCTAGGATTTCGAAAAATCCATCTGTTGCTGATGATACAAAGAACCGCAAGTATAGGAAGCTCAAAAGCGTTGCTTTTTCAGGGAAAGCTAGTATTGATTACAATGTCGATCAACCGTCAACAGATACCAACATGGAAGCTCCTGTAAGTAAGGTTGGCATGGCAACGATAGATTTAAACGTAATAAAACCCGACGAAGATCGCCGCTTAAGGCTTGATGACGACGAAAAGCAACGACTAGGTGAAGATCATCAGCAGAACTTGGAAAATAGCGAAAGAGAAGAGATTGTTATTGACTTGAAAGGCAAACAAGGTGAATCTTTCAATGGTTCGCCTAAGAAAAGAGGAAGACCTAAGCAGAAAAAGATGTCCTTGAGCATCCTTAGTTCCAACGAGGAGGGACAAGATCGTTCTCCTTTGCCGCTTTCAGAGAACAATTATGTGAACGGCAGATCGATGCCTATTGAGATGTCATCATCATTGAGGGCTTGCCGATCGTAGTCGTAACTTTCAGAGTTCGTTTCTCAAGACGGTAGGAGTCGGCTGTTGATCGAGTTCATAGGGTCCTAGAGAGAGTTTTTTCTGGTGAATGGAAGAAGGAATGCCTTTCCTCCTTGTTTTGTAAGTTCCTGCGTTTTTTTTTTATTTCTGTGCCGATTGTTGTGATTTTTAGAAGAACGAATATTAAACTGCGTTATTGTCATTGTTTTGCAAAAAAATGATGTACCTTAGTTGGCTTGTATGTTTACCTTATTTTCTTTTCTCTTCTTTTCCTTCTTACTAGTTTGTTACTGGTGCATTGCACGGGTTAACACTATAATTATTTTATATTAATAAATACTTCCTCCGTCCCATTTAATTCTTCTCAAAGATTAGTGGGCACGGAGATTAAGAAACTACATTATTTTAATATTATAGTACACTTTTAAGGTATGGAGAGAGAATACTTATTAGTGGGCACGCAAATTAAGAAGTCTTTTTTTTTTAATATAAATGGTGTAATTAGTTTAATTATTGGAGTAATTTTTTAAATGAAAATGAGAAGAATTATGTGAGACGCCCGAAATAGAAAGATGGGAAGAAATATGTGGGACGGAAGTAGTACTATTTATAGTGAATAGTGTGATAGTGAGTAGTTTTTCATGTTTGTATTATATTTTTAATCGATAATAATTAATTATTATGGGACACGTGACAACACACCTACAATCCTTGAGTTATAATCCTACGCTTAACTAGAATACTTAGTTGAGTGAATCAGCATTTCTCTGGAGCAAAACCCTAACCCTTGTTTCTCCCACCGACCACCACCCCAAGCCGCCATCCCCCTCCTCTCCTTACCCGACAACCACCCCACCCCTTCCTCCTTACCTCCTCCACCGCCTCCATTAACGGAGGTTGGGCGAGCCTTTCCCCCTTTTTCTTTTTCTTTGCTTTTTGAAAAAAAGAAATAATAAAAAATTTCTTTTTTGCTTCCCCCCACCGCCGACAACCGCCCAACGCTTCGCTGCCGTTAGCCACTTATGTCGTCGCTAGTCTCCGTCATATCCATCGCCGCCAAGGGAAGTCGCCTGCTGGCCGCCGTCGCCACCGAGGTCGGCCACCGTCAGCCTCTTCCTCCACCACCACCGCATGCCGCTTGCCAGTCTGCCACCACCTCTTGCGCCGTATTGCCGCTACAATCTAAGTCTCACCACCGCCATCTCCGGCTCGCATCTGGCTGTCGCTCTCGAGCTTCCTGATAAGGATGCGAGCATGCCAAGATGCAGCTATTGTGGTATTTTGCTCCGGTGTGAGTCTCTATTCTCTACCAGATACTAATGTCACCGGAGAGACTTCTTGGACTATTTAGCCCCTGTATTAAAATACAAACTACCGTTTCGGAAAAAAAAAAACTAGAATACTTCCGGTTGTTAATACAAGATTATCTGGGCCTTTATTCTCCTATACTTAAAATCACAACAAACAACAGAGCAGCAAATCAAATGGCCCGTGTGTCTTAAACATGCAATGCTCATCGGAAAACAAAACAGCTGACAAAGTAAGTCATCATCAGGTCTTGAACCTCTGCGATAACCTATCGACTCCTTCCTTCCAATCTCCCGCCATACGTTTTGCGCTTTCCCTAACAGACGATGTTACTTCGCCCGAGCTCCTCTGAACTCCCTGTAAGGAGCTGCCAAACCTCGACTTAGCAGCGTCCTTCACCTCGGACATCTTCTGTTTCAACTTCGATACGAACAAAGCTATCTTCTCCACGATTTTGTTGATCGTGTCTTTAACTCTGCCACTAACCTGGCCTGCCAATTTCTTGAGTTTGGCTGCTAAATTCTCAGATCTTTCTACGGTTTCTTCAACAGAGTACTGCTCCTTATTACCAGCAGCAACTACCCATGTGTCTCCTACTTCGGCTTCTTCGCGGAGGTCGTTGTCGACCATGACTTTTATGCCTTGGCTCTCCCAACGATCTCTGGCCTCTTCGAGTGCTTTTGCGTGCTCTCTTGCCCTTTTTGCCTCATCTTCTGCCCATGCCCTTGATAAGGAACATATAGGAAAGCAGATGCATCATCATAGCTGTGATAGGAATTGAATAAATGGAGCTGAAAAATAGGTGGCAGCGAAGTCAACAAACTCACCTAGCCATGGACAAGGCTTTGCGTTCGACTTCAAGCTCGTACTGTAGCCTTGAAATCTCCTGATTCTCGGCTTCAGCGTCTTTTCTGAGTTTGTTCAACCTTTCCTTTTCGTAAGAAGCCTCCACCTTATCGGCCATTAGGGTTTGGAGCTGCTCCTCTACGTCCTGCTTTAATCTTGAGAGAACTTCCATCTCAGAATCAACGGCGGCACGTTCCTTCATCAGGGAAAGGTTTTCCTCTTCCCTCTCAGCCCTGAGTTTCTCCAGTTCTCTCCTCGCTTCCTCGGCTAGCTTTTCGATGGCGTCCGCCTTTTCCCTTTCCATGGAGAGTTCCTTCTCGTAATTTGCGCTGATGTCCTTCTCGACCTGGGCGACTAGCGCACTGTGTGCGGCGACTGCATTTTCTGCCATTGATTCAGCTTCGATTCGCGCGAGTTCTTCGCTAACTGTCGCAGAAGCATCGCCGGTCGAAAGTGCAATTGCAGCCTGGGCTTTCGTCACAGGTTTGTCGGGCTGGAAAAGTCTAGTGTAGCCTGTCGTGTTTCGGTGCACAGTTATATTTTCGACGCAAGAAGCAAAAGGCTTATGGTCGATAACAGAGACGTGTTTATGAAGCTCACCAAATGCTAGGGTTATGATACCCTGTTCTCCGGCTGCTAAATCAGCAGCTAGTGCAGGCCATGCATCTTGGTGGATCTTCTCGATATCTATGAAACCAGTTAACTGATGCATAGTCTATAGGAAAAGAAAAAAAAATTACCGTGTAATCTTAGATATTCTGATCAAAATACAGAATCACTTTCGTATTAGACAACCTTTTTGTCGACCTCTGGTAGCTGTCTTTTGTCTAACGCCATCTTCCAACTCACAAGATCCTGGCGAGATAAAGGGCTGCAATGGCAGAATTTTGTTTAAAGCATGAGAGACAAGAGACATTAGGCGAAGAGCTGAGATATTACAGGAAAGGAACCGTCATTGTATATCTGGTTTGGAGATCAATATTACAAGAAAAATATATCATGATTGTAGAAATAAGCGTGCGCTTTATCCCCCATCAATTGTGTTAATGCTATCTTCTGTAGTTTAATGTGTGGTAATTGAACAATCGTGAACAATTCTGCGGTTACCTTTCGGGAGAGAAAAACATAGGACTTGAGTCGTCAATATCAGGGGACTGCATATCACGCCTTGAAAGCTTGCTGGCAATAAGACCAGCTTCTGCCAAGCCTGCAAACACCAGTCTCAATAGAAGTTAAAATTAAGTAAAAATAATTGCACCTGGCAACCCATATGTTTACCAAAGTTTAATCTTTTCTACCTTGAATGGATGGAAAATCAGGATCTTCAGGAGTGATATCATCAAATGCAAGTTCTGAGACATTTTCAATATACATAGCGGGATAGACTTTCGATGTAATGTTCCTACACGAAATAGAAGTACGTTTCAATCAGAAATACCAGCGAACTCCCACCGTCCGATATGCTTTAATAACTTTTATGAGTGCAATAACATCATAATCATCCATGAACGCTGTATATAACAACATATTTATAACCTGGAAAGGACACTGCTTGCAACAACCAACCAGCGAGCATATTCCCGCCGAGTACACAAGTCTCCAGGTTGGACATCGTCCTCAATCACCTGGTGTAAATTTAGCTATCACTGTTTACATCGCAGTTCAAAATTCTCAGATTTGGCTCATTGCAAATAGGAGGCCCAATCTTAACATTTCGAAAACAACATCATTTAACCTTCTTTTGCTTCTAAATAAGTCGACAGGTACTTCAATTTCTAAATTTGACGCGAACAATCAGCACTATGGTTCCATCTGAATGAGCTTTTGCTGTTGCACATTGATGCCTCTTTCAATGTGTACAGCGTTTTAGATCATAACAAAGGAGAATCCTTCGAGATAGCAAACTAAGGGCAACGATTTGTATACCTTCAAGACTTGCAAAGCTGATAATGCCTGACTTTGAAGCTGATCAACAACTGCAGGTACCAGAACCTTCCCAGGAGGAGTTTGCAGAGCTGCAGAGACAACAGATGGAGCGGGTACACCAGCAGAGGTGTAAAAATTTCCAGGATTTGAAGAGTCGTACGGGGATTTGCTATCATCAATATTATCATTATCATTTTCGAAAGACTCGATTCCAGATTGATAGGGTTCTTCTGGCATTAATGATGCTTCATTTATAATGTTCCCTGAGGATATATCTCCATCTGCCGAACCCTCCATGACTTTGTTCGGGACAACATCCGCTTCTAGAAGGTCCTTTCTAGGTTCACTATCTTCAGCCAAACTCAACAATACTTGCTCTAGGTCCATCAAATCTTTCCGTATGACGCTAGTTTTCTGTGCTGAATAGGACTCTGTTACAACTGAGATATCAGATAATAAGGGCTCAACAGAAGCAGCATCTGGTGGTAAGCTAGACTTATTGGGTTCGTTTGAGCTAGAAAAGTCATTTGGCAGGTCAGCAATTAGGTTTTCCGAAATGGATTTAGAGGAGTCTGAGACATTCTGTTCATCAGGTTTATCAGATACCAACTCATTGGTGCCTTCACCAGCTATACTGTCTTCGCCACTCTCTATGTTTGGCACACCTTGAGAACCATCAGCAGTATCAGATACTGGGGAGTTGTCAGTGAAACCACCTTCCTCCTCAGATGTCTGTCCTGCACCAGTACCATCACTAGCTCCGCCCTCTTCGACGTTAGCTTCTTCAAGTAAATTAGGGTTCTGGTCAGTCCCTGCGTTGATTTCCTCACTGTTTCTCTCCACATTCTTACTATTCTCCTCACTTTTCCCTTCTTCGGTTTGCTCCTGGTGATCATCAGGAGACACCAAATTCTCCTGCTGTGGAGTCAAGGGTTCCATTTGTGGGATTTCTCCTGTTGATAAGAAAATACAGTGTCAGCCAAAAAAATGGTCCGATATACGTCATCAATTCTACATAAATGCTTCGTCGAACCTACTAAACACACAAACCTATCACTAAAGTGAAAAACTCACCACATAAACCATTTTAGCAAGGGAAAATGTGTATGAACTATGAATAAGATCAATGAAATCAAAGAGAGGAGTGCACTCACTCGAAGTGCTTCTTCTCTTGCTAAAAGACACTGCAGCAAAAGTGAGTCCAGCAACTAAAACAATCCCAACAGCTCCAGCACCCACTATCCCTGAAAAATCACTTGGCATATAAGAACAACAATCAACTAACTAATAAAGGTAAAAGTAACTCAAAACAGAGGAATTAATTTCACGCAAACAACTTTCGCGATATGAAGAAACAGTTAGAACTCAAAGGAGTTTAATTGAATTGGCATTACATAGAGACTACCCAGTACAGGCAAACAGATCAGTCAATACTAATCGAATCATTTAAAAAGAAAGGTATCTATGCGAACTTCAATTAAGATGATCTCTCACCTAAAAGAGATCGCTTGGGCTTCGAATCATCAGTGTGCTCATGTTCACCGCCATCGTTCGACCAACCAGCGAAGGCATCATCAGCCTTAGAATTCGAGCTGTTCGAATTGGCGTCCTTCGAAGAACGCCGTTCCACACCGTCGCCGTTGACCACGCTGCTGCTCCGTACGATAACCGACGCGTACCGACCAAGCTCATACCGGTGGCGCGCACGAACAAACGCCAACGCGAGAGGCCTACGCGGACCCATTGCTAGCTTGAGCTGGAACGAGGTCGGACAAAACGACGTCGTAGCCATAGTCGAAACAACCATATCCATCAAGCAGTTATCAGCTCCCTCTCTCTTGATTCTTCTCCGATGGGTAGGAGTAGGATAACGATTGGGGGTTAGGATTGTATAATACGTATCCTCCTTCAGATGATTGTTGTGTGTGTATAGTATAGGTGGTTGATTGCCTCGGCTTTGCGTTATCTGATGGAACTCTGCGATCTTTCAGAAGCTTCAAGTTCAGTGACGACAACGGAATCACGTAATCTGATGGATATAGCTCTTGTGCAATCGTCGTAGTAGGTAGATTTTTGTCTCGTATTTATTTGTTTATTTATTAATAATATTACAAACTTTCATTTTCGTTTCGGTTTACATTTCCAATTAATAATCCGTTGCAATTAAAGAACACGTTTTAGTTGAGGTTTAGAAAAGTGAAAATATAACCTAAATAAAACCTCCTTAAATTATGTCAAATGGCCTTTCAAGCGGCCTTAACGGAACCACTGGGCCCACTTTCATAGGCCCAATGTGAGCTGTGGAAGAATTTCGGCGCCGATTTTACAATTTAGTTAAATATTGAGGACTGAAATGAAACTCAAGTTACCCCGCCAAGATCGTCTTTCCTAGGAACGTTCTGGCCAAAATGTTGCGAGATGGTTTGCATCCTAAGTTAGCTTGCAATTTACTCATAATTCTTGTCCTATGTAAACCTTATTGAATTATTTGTTGGGTAACCTTTCCATTTGGTTATTGATTCAATATAGAGAAATTTCCAATAAATAATATATATGACTCAAACACATACTAGACATTTAGCTAATTGAACATGTTATGTGCTTCATATAATATAATTACGTTCTAAATTATAAATTGCCTATTCTGTTTGGCCCTCAGTGATTTGTTGTTTCATTAGAAATGTTGACCAGGATTTAATATGACCAAAATTGATATATGATAGACCCCCTATACTGGTCACATACATCTGATTCTATAGTTACTAAACTTTTTAATATTCCAAAATCAATGCCATCTTATTCTTATCTCCCAATAGTGGAAACACTTGCCCTTTAAATACCGTACTAAACCTCAGCTCACATTATATTCCGTCGTCGTCTTCCACAGTCATGTGTCCTCTTTTATTTCGCTCTCTTAATCTCCACATTTCACTGTCTTTTCACCCAGAAAATCCAATCGAGCCAATGATTGCAGTGGCGGCGTCGTTGGATTAATCAGCGGATCGTTTTTCTGTGTTATTACGGAACAGCAGCGATTCGGAAATATGATAAGAGGAGCTTCAATCTGGTTATTATGGATAAGATTGCTGCTACTAATATTAACGTGCGCGGCTCTGCGCGCCGAAGCAGAGGAGTCATTGCAGGTGCGTGAAAACGTGCCGATGACTCTCGTGAAGAGCGCTCATTCTCTGGGGGCATGTAAGTCTTTTCACGCATCCCATCGTCGTCGTCGTTTCGTTTTCTCTGTTGTACTGTAGCTCATTCCGTTAAAACGTTGTACTTATGCGTTTTTTCTTAAATTTCGTCTTGATGTTTGTTACTGGTCATTACGACTGTCGTCGAAGCTTTTCATGTTTCTTTGGTGAGTTTCATCCGAGAGAGGAAATGATATTACTGCTGTTAGATTGGTTTTTTAATGGGGAAAATGTAAAGTAAATACTATTAAATGCGAACTTGAATGCTTAGGTTATTTCAGAAGCTGCTTCAGTCTTCACCACACCACCGTATATTAACAACTACAGTTTTACGCACATCGACTCGACCTTTCAACGTATATGCGTTATCCGTAATAAAAGGTCGAGATATTAATTGCGGATGTTCTTATGCAATCAGTATTACATAATTAAATATATTTACCATTTTTTCATTTGAGATAAATTTCTCTCGATCGATGTGTTGTTAGATTGCTTGGACGGAAGTTTACCTGCGTATCACTTGGACAAAGGATTTGGTGCTGGTGAGAACAACTGGCTTCTGCAGTTTGAGGTAAAATTTCCAGCTTTGGTGGGGCAAAAAGGGGAAACGTAAAGAATATGTTGTAGAAAACATGCACGCAAACAAAAACCTTCCTTTTGGCCGTTTTCTTCGTGAAAGTTATGCCTTTATGGGGAGGGCAAAAGGGGCAAAAGCAGTATCTTGCTTCTTCTCCACCTTGATTTTGTCCCATTAATTGAAAAAAAAAATGATTTTGTCCCATTAACATGTCTGCGATGTCAGACCTTGCCCCGTCTGACATGGCTATGCGTTCATATACTTTTCATCATCATCATGTCATATATAATTTTATAAAGAAGATAAAATTGTACGTCCCATTAAATTTTAAATTTGCCCATACAGTGTGAATTTTATATAAATATGTATTTGCTGTCCGAACAAATGAATTTTGTCCGAGACAATATAGTCAAGTAGTACAAGGATATCAGGTCGGACCATGCTACACTTCATTTTTTTGTATAATTAATTTTCAGGGAGGGGGATGGTGCAATGATATCAAATCTTGTTCGGATAGATCCATAACTCGACGCGGGTCGACCCGTTATATGAGCAGGACCGAAATGTTCTCAGGGATTTTAAGCAAAAATGCCTCCACAAACCCAGGTATGCCCCTTTTTCTACTGTAATGATTTATATAGTACCAAGAAGCAAGAACCAGTTTTTAGTTGTCTTTAATTATTGTTAAGTAGACGCATGTTAGTTATCACGTGGAATTCGAACAGCTATACTTATGTTAGACACAGCAGGCACGCAGCACAGCTATATCTGTCGATTGCATTTGTCTTGTATAGCATATTTTCACGATTGAATTACTTCACTTCTTTGAAAGTAGCTTTCTTGGTTCAGTTCTGCACATGCATGTGCACATTCACAATAGTAAAAAGGATTTTCCTAAAGAAAAGTTTTTTATTTCTACTCTTTGTCCGATATTTTATCCTGTAGTAAATCGAACACGAGTTTCCCGCTTGGAGACAAATCGTACTAAAATCTCTCGTCTGCATTAGAAGTTTGCATGGTTTTCAGCAACTGTCAATACCTTGTGTGTGCGTACGTACCTCGCATTTGTGTAAGTTCACCAGAAAATTCAACAGATTTTTACAACTGGAACCGCGTAAAGCTACGGTACTGCGATGGCGCTTCATTCGCTGGTGATGCTAAATTTGATAACGGAGTAAGTTTTTGCAGATGGCTCACTTTCATGCTGAAGTTTGTCTTGTTAAACTCCGACACTGAAATTTTCGTTTTTGAATGGGTCTCAGACGTCAGTCCTCTACTTCAGAGGGCAAAGGATTTGGCGAGCTATTGTATTAGATCTTCTTCCCAAGGGCTTGGGCCAAGCAAGGAAGGTACTTTATATAAAATATTCTTCACTGGGATTCAAACGAACATGATGAGCCACTTTATAAATTCAGTCTCTCATTCTTACGAATTTCAGGCTCTGCTTTCTGGTTGCTCAGCTGGAGGTTTGGCTTCATTTCTCCATTGCGACAATTTCACCGGTTATCTGCCGAAAAACGTCAGCGTGAAATGCTTGAGTGATGCTGGATTTTTCTTGGACGTGTAAGCTTTTTTATCCAAGAAATTCAAAAGTTACATCTATGCAAAAATCTTATTCGCCGCTAACATGGCATATGCTGAAAACCATCTGCAGAAGAGACATAGCTCTCAACTACACCATGAGAAATTTCTTCAAAAGCGTCGTTGCACTGCAGGTGCATATACACACAGTTCAATTGTACAGATCTCTAAATGATTTTATTCATCCGAGTCATAGTTACAATTGCCAATGCAGGGCGTGGAGAAGAACTTGAACAAAAACTGCACAAGATCTCCTTACCCTGACTTGGTAAGATCCTCTTCCATAGTACTTCCATTACCCACCATATACCATATCTCTTTCGAGCATCCTAGATCATAAAGTCGTCCCATTTATATATACTATATTTGCAGTGCTTCTTCCCCCAGTATGCCTTACCATACATCAGAACCCCATTCTTCATCTTGAACACAGCATATGATGCATTTCAAGTAAGATCATCCACCAAAATTTGAATTGAGATTTATATATATACATATATATATATATATGATAATCTAAATCACATTTGTTGTGACAGATTCGTCATGGACTAGTCCCACCTTCAGCTGATCCTCACGGACATTGGTATCGCTGCAAGTATAACATCTCAACATGTAATGAGGTCCAGATAACAACTCTTCAAGGTTTTGTTTTATTTCCTCTGTGTATCAATCAGTAAATGAAAATCAAATGCAAAATCATGAATCTATACGATACCTCAGGATTCAGGAAATATATGCTTGATACGCTGAAACCATTCATTGCCAACTCGACGAGAGGAGGAATGTTTATAAATTCGTGTTTTGCTCATTGCCAAAGTGAATCACAAGACACTTGGCTTGCACCTGATTCTCCCACAGTAAACAACAAGGTTTCTCTCTGTTTTTCAGTTTTATGTAGCTTTGACGACATCATTTTCTTTATTATGCAGTCAGTGAACATATTTGAAATATATATATACACACACATATATATACGTGTGTATATGTATATATATTACTATTTGATTATACTTTTGCAGAGTATCTCAGAGGCTGTTGGTGACTGGTATTTTGGGAGGAGAGTAAGCAAAGAGATTGATTGCCCTTATCCGTGCGACAATACTTGCCATAACCTCATAGGCTGACAATACAAAGCTGGACAGAGATTCTAATTAGATTTTCAATTATCTGAAAGGAAAAAAATTGTGGGGGAGATTGTTTTTTAAAATTATTGATATGAATGCAACGATGATTGTATTATTCTTTACGTCTTTGATGAAAGTTCATATATATGCATGAATCCTTGAGTTGATCGGTTTGACACAATTTCACTATTAATTACTTAGACTGCTGATATATATTCATGCACATGCAAGACTTGAAAGATGCCTGAGAACAACTGTTGCCTCCTCTATTTCCTCCTCTTCATTTGAAAAAGAAAACCGTATATATATATATATATATATATATATATATATATATATATATATATATACTCTGCATTTCAATCTTCATGGTTTATTGTTTGTAATAAGGATATCTGCTTTTAGGCGAATTTGGCTTCTGGGATGGCAGTGGAGGATGAATGGAATGCAAGCTCAAATTCTTGGAACTGAAAGCGAAGAGAAACCACCGCTACGCTACCTTCAAATCGACGGCCACGGGCGAAATGGGCTTCGATGTCATAAAGTTTCGTGCTTACTGCTAGCTGCTAAATGCTCCGTTGATTTTGATCTCTTTTTCTCCTATGAACGTTTTCGGTTTCTTGCAACGATTTATATTTATTGTTCAATTGAGATGCAATTCTACGTTCCACTGCTCAAAAGAATTGAAAGAACATGAGTTCTTCCTTGGTCCAGCACTTGCTCCAAAGTGTTAAGTGTTACATCGTTCTTTGAAGCAGATGAAAAGTAGATGAAAACAGCTAAGCTAATAAGGGTGTTAAAGTAACTCTTGCCGCCAGAAGTTGTTCATACTATTTCCTGGTATAAAAAATTGGAAGAATCAGTAAATTATCCAATAGAAAGAACATTACAACGAAGGAGAAAGAAAGGAGATAAAAGTTGCATCTTGATAGTAGGATTAATCGTTCGTCGCCTAGCGTAGTAGTGTGAAGGTAAATGATTCAAACTTCAACTTCCACTATTAGAGAAAAAATTCAACCTTGGCGTCTATATCTTAATTAAAACTAGTATTATTTTAACTAATAAATGATAGGACACCAAATTTCTTCACATTTTGGGATATAAACGAAGCTGTGTGTATGTTGTATCTTGGACGCCCCACCCACCTATTCACCCTCTCTCTTCTCTCTATCTAGAAAAGCTATGGCCTTCGTCCAAGTATGGGAGTCTTTGAAGGAGTCAATAACAGCATACACTGGGCTATCTCCGGCGACTTTCTTCACCTCTATTGCAGTAGCACTTGCCCTTTACTACGTCGTCTCCGACTTGTTCGGATCATCCGAGGATAGGCACGCACAGCACAGGCCCAGAGAAGAAGAGGAGGAAGTTGAGCCTTTGCCGCCGCCAGTTCAGCTCGGAGAGATAACCGACGAGGAGCTGAAACAGTATGATGGGACTGACCAAAAGAAGCCTCTGCTCATGGCTATCAAGGGTCAGATCTACGATGTCTCGCAGAGCAGGTATATGTAACGAAATAATAAAAATAATCGTTTTTCTTTCTTGGAACTGATTTTGTTTCTGGGCTGGGTTTGATTGAGTATCTGTACCTTCAATTGCGAATTCCTTGGTGGTCTGAGACCTTTAGGGCTGCCTTTTAGCAGTCTATCATCTGATATGTGCCATCTTTATCAAAGAATCGCATCTACTGCTATGTTTCTTGATAATTTTGATTATTTCTAGTCAATATATTTCCATAATATATTTCCATGATCTAAAGTGGTTCATGAGGTTATGTCAATTCAAAGATAGAGTCCTGTCTTTATGGTAGGGATGATATATCACTGATATACATACTTGTTCTATCCTTGGGCCATTGCATTGTGATTTTCTGGTCTATCTTTTTTCGCAGAATGTTCTACGGGCCAGGTGGACCATACGCGCTATTCGCCGGAAAAGACGCTAGCAGAGCACTTGCAAAGATGTCCTTCGATGAGAAAGACTTGAACGGCGATCTAACAGGTCTAGGCATGTTCGAGCTCGATGCCTTGAGAGATTGGGAGTATAAGTTCATGAGCAAGTATGTCAAGGTTGGAACACTTAAGAAAACAGAGCAGCAAGTAAATGATCGTTCAGTTGATGGCCAAGAAGAAGCAAGTGCTTCTAAAAGTAGTGATGATTTACATAAAAACGAAGAGGCTGCTAATGACAACGTCGAACAACCAAAGGAAGACGAGCAACTGAATGCTCATTCGGGCGAGGCCGAGAAGAACGAGTGAATCAAGTAAAGAAAGGCTCTGTCCCATAAGAGCTTGTCACACACTTATCCTGTTTGTTATATGCACGTCGAATTTTTTTTACCTTTTGTTTTAGGGTTTAGCTGTTTATTATACGCTTTTCATTCCTGGTTTGGACATGTTTTGTTTCTGTGAGATAATAATGGTATGAATGATGCTTATGAAGAAGGTATAGTCCTCATTCTTGGTTTCTCCTTTATGTGTCATTATGATAGTTACCCTCAATCTAATCAGAAAGAGTTCCACGCATGTGATGGGGACCAAACCGATGCCTTTTTAAAGCAGATGATAAGTTAGGAAATTATATTATTTTTATACCCCGTAAAAGCGCGTCTTCGATCGTTATTTACCTAAAATTTCCTCGATATCCTATATTTATGTTCAAATCTATTTTTCTGACAGATATCGAGCGAAAAGATCAAAAATGAGAAGATTCGAACGTGCCCATGGCCAACTTAGCAATATGGGTCTCTTTTGCAATTTTCAAAAGTATTTGGGGCAAATATGCAATTTGACCATATTTTCCTATGGAAGAGCACGTGAACACCAAGTCAAGGAAGATAATCTTTATGCCAAGTATCACGCAAATCAAGGAAATATTCAAAGAATATGTCAAATATTCAAAAGAAGATATACAATCTTTGAAGATTAAGCCCGATACTACGCTTATATACATAGAGGCGACTGAACGGCAGGAAGGGGAGCTCTACACAGCGAAAAAAGAGGAGCGAAAATAAATAAAGCGAGGGCTGAAAATAAAGAAATAGGAGGGGACGATTTTTGACGGCGAAGAAGACTAGATAAAGCTAAGAGCGATCCCGAGGGTCTCCAAGGCGTTATTCCCTCGTTCACGACGGAAGACGCGGCGGCGACGCGTGACGACTCGAGCATCGTGAAGGGCAAATTCTATACCTTTATTATATCGTTTCAACAATGTTTAATTCATTGTTGATTTCGTTTATTCCCATGTTAGCTTAATTTCTTTTGTGATTTAGACCATGTTAGGTCGGATTATGACTACGTATTAATGCAATTATTATTTTATTTAATTATATGATTTGAGTTATGTATTCTTTGTTTGTGCTTCATATGCATACGTGTGATTGGCCTCCATGCGTATGATTATTGATTGGTTTATGAGACGGACTAAGTGATTAGACCGATTAGAACAAAACATTGAATACCACTACGTAAAACCGACCAGAGATGGAATTCGGTTTCGTATGTGTGGTTTCCGAGACCTTAGGCGCCGAAAGCGTCTAAACTCGGGGAATTTCACGAAGATCGAAGGCACGTATAGGAACTACAGTCATATAGACATATAGTTGATTGGTTCTCTATTTACGTAGGGTTGCTATTGCGGGACAAACGAGTAGCACGTATGTTAGGAAATTCTACCTTGACTTGATTCATGATGATTAGATAGATTATATTGCATGAAAGCGTAGGAGTAATTTGTGCCGAGCATGTGTCTTGATCACGTCGTCGTCAACTGCTCTATCCTATCTGTTTTATTTGCATTTATTTTATTATTTGCGTCTTTTATCTCTTTTATCAAATCATCAAAACTATAAAAATTCCGTTAGTTTAAATTAGAATTAGGAATATTTTCTTAGAATTAATCGAGCTGTCTTCGTGGATCGATACTCGGACTTCGTCCGTTTTATACTACTTGCACGACCTAGTACACTTGCTAGTATTTGAGCGTGTCAAGTTTTTGGCGCCGTTGCCGGGGACAGCGGTATATTAGTTCTAGGAGTTATTCTAAGTTTTAGTTTAGACGTTTTAGTTATTTTTATATTTTTATTATTATCATCATTATTCTTATTATTATTACTATTATTTTTTTTATTTTTTTTTTTCTACTTTGATACTCTCATCTTTCTGGTTTGTTTTTGTAGGATAAGGGATGCAGCGATACTCGCAATATTCTCCCGAGACCTATGCGACATGCGATGATGAACTGGAGTGCGACTTTTGCGGATGCCGACATCTCACTAGTGAATGCAAGTATAATCGTTACGAGCCTCCACGATTGTGGTATGATGGACGAGGGGAGAATTGCTACTCTTACACTGGCGACTATTCACCTTCTCCCTCGCATGATTACTTTACTCCACCTCAAAAAGAAAAGGCCGCTTGGGAGATAGCGCTCGAGAAGATGGCAGGGTCGTACGAGCAACCATTAATTCAGAAATATGCCCAACAACAGATTGATCCGCCCCAAAAAGAAAAGCTGATTGGGAGATAGCGCTCGAAAAGATGGCAGTGATACAAGAAGACAGTAGTCGTACATCTACTTCTACGAGTTTTCAGAGTCTAAAAATGGAGTTGGAGAATCTGACGGCCCAATTTAAAAAGCTAAAAAATGCCGTGTGTGAACGCAACCACATTGAGTCAAATCCAGAAGAGCACATAGAAGCCATTCCATTGAGTTGTGAAATAACTCAAGAACCGGTATTGGAACCAAGTGAAGCTAACGATGAGATCGAGTTAGAAAAAACCGATCAACCCACAGAGGCTACTGTAGATTTCGTTCCAGCAGAGCCGAGTCTCCCAGAAGTTCTTGAGGATACTTTGTTTCCATGGAGTTGGAGGATCGTCAAGAAACTAGTGAGGATGAAAGCGAGAATTCCGCAGTAGATGCTGTCGTGGAAAAGAGAAAGATGGAGCCCGAGACTTTCGATCCGATTCTACGCTTGGTTATGAAGTCAAAATATCATTCAGATAGCACATTCACGGAGGAATTCATTAAGGCATCGATGATCGTTGATTTCACCATTATTTGGGAGCCGAAAGTCGACCTATGGAGAGAGTTTAAAGATTGCGATCATGCAAAGTTGTACCATTCTGAGATCAAACTTCTCTCCAAAAAGATGAAATCAAGGTGTTCAGTACTTCTACTGAACATGCAGAGTCGTGGACCTTCAACAGGAACGAGAGTCGAGCTAACGACTTTAAAAGCAGCGCTTCTTGGGAGGCAACCCAAGGCTACCGATGCATATATATTATTATTTTTCCGTCCTATTTTATTTTCGTCTAATAAAAATTTGCTCTCACGGTGCGGTGTATTCATGTTTTCTCGCAGGCTCGGAACTAGTTTGGGGGTTATCCGTTCGCGATGGTTGCTTGTTTACTGCGGATCAACCAAGTCTTCTACATCGATCGACTCATAATTCAGGGCAGTGTCACTTTTACTCTCTCTTTGCTTTTATTTTACACATTGAGGACAATGTGCTATTTAGTTTGGGGGTGGGATGTGACACGTGCTATATTTAATATGCTTACATGTTTAGGTATCGATGTATTTCGGTCATTTTAGTGGGGTAGAACTGATGAAGGTTGCGAGTTGAACGTCATCTATGGAATCTCCTGTCAATGATGAAAAATTTTAAAATTTTACCGTGTCGTGATATGATTCGATGAATTGAGTGAGATAGTCTTACATGTTGCATTGTCGTGCATGATTATTTGGCTATATTGACTGCTTTAGGAGAGTATTGCGTATCATGAAGCACAAATCCAGTTATACATGTGAGTTTTTGAGCCTTCAGAGATTAATTCAGAGCAACTCATTATGCTCGGTGTTTATTCTTGTGTGACACGCATGGACTGAATATTTTCGAACTTGCTCTGTTATGCATGTCAATGGTTGCTATGTGGATTTTTATGTGCGAAAATGAGAAGGGCACTAGGATTGAGTCATTGGCCTAAATATTTCCCTACCTAACGTATTTACCACATAGTGAGCCCCTTTGAGCCTTATTTGACCCATTTGTTGATTTGGAGCCCATATATTTAGCCATTGCCTCAAATTTAGCCCATACGACCCCGCATTAACGTGTTAATTCATCGATATCGTGAAAGTGGCTTGTTGATTGAGAAGGAGCTAATCGTCAATGCATGTTAGTTATGAACTCGTCCTATGATATGGATCTCTCGTCGTAATATTGCAACAGACTAGAAACCTCTCCATTCGATAAAAAGTACAAAAAAAAAGAAAAAGGAGGGCTAGTTCTGAAAAAAAAAAAGAAGCGAAAAAAAAAGAAAAAAAAAAGGCGAAAGAGAAAAAGAAAAAAAGAAAGAGTGAAAAAAAAAAAGAGGCGAGCTAGAAGAGCTAGAAAAGAAAAGGACGAGTCGAGTGAAAAATAGACACGACGAAGAGCGAAATAAGTGGTTAGAAGAGCGATTCGATGATTGACACGTTTGATATTTTTTAGCTCACTTTTCCATATGACGCACCTTTCAAAACCCGAGCCCCATTATAACCCTTGATAAAAGACCATTTGATTCGTGCATGACTTCTACTATGTGACTATGATGTGATATATTTGCAAGCCTAGAGTAATATCTTTTCATGACGTGAATTGAGCGTCTTTATACAGATCCCTTTGAAAAACACTTCGAGCGACTTGAGCGATCCTTGTAAGAGTTGTGGATTGATGCGTGGTATAATTCTAGAAATGTCTTTCATGCTATGATAAGATTGCGACTTATTACCTCATGCCTCGTGTTTTGACTAGATCATTCATTAGTTGATGATTATCTCGACTTTATATGCTTTTACGTTTTCTGAGATGAAACAGGAGAATTTCACTGATAGATGTTCTATAATCCTAACTTGATTTGGTTTTATTTCGCTTTCATGACCGAGGACGATCAAAGCTAGTTTGGGGGTTGTTGATAAGTTAGGAAATTATATTATTTTTATACCCCGTAAAAGCGCGTCTTCGATCGTTATTTACCTAAAATTTCCTCGATATCCTATATTTATGTTCAAATCTATTTTTCTGACAGATATCGAGCGAAAAGATCAAAAATGAGAAGATTCGAACGTGCCCATGGCCAACTTAGCAATATGGGTCTCTTTTGCAATTTTCAAAAGTATTTGGGGCAAATATGCAATTTGACCATATTTTCCTATGGAAGAGCACGTGAACACCAAGTCAAGGAAGATAATCTTTATGCCAAGTATCACGCAAATCAAGGAAATATTCAAAGAATATGTCAAATATTCAAAAGAAGATATACAATCTTTGAAGATTAAGCCCGATACTACGCTTATATACATAGAGGCGACTGAACGGCAGGAAGGGGAGCTCTACACAGCGAAAAAAGAGGAGCGAAAATAAATAAAGCGAGGGCTGAAAATAAAGAAATAGGAGGGGACGATTTTTGACGGCGAAGAAGACTAGATAAAGCTAAGAGCGATCCCGAGGGTCTCCAAGGCGTTATTCCCTCGTTCACGACGGAAGACGCGGCGGCGACGCGTGACGACTCGAGCATCGTGAAGGGCAAATTCTATACCTTTATTATATCGTTTCAACAATGTTTAATTCATTGTTGATTTCGTTTATTCCCATGTTAGCTTAATTTCTTTTGTGATTTAGACCATGTTAGGTCGGATTATGACTACGTATTAATGCAATTATTATTTTATTTAATTATATGATTTGAGTTATGTATTCTTTGTTTGTGCTTCATATGCATACGTGTGATTGGCCTCCATGCGTATGATTATTGATTGGTTTATGAGACGGACTAAGTGATTAGACCGATTAGAACAAAACATTGAATACCACTACGTAAAACCGACCAGAGATGGAATTCGGTTTCGTATGTGTGGTTTCCGAGACCTTAGGCGCCGAAAGCGTCTAAACTCGGGGAATTTCACGAAGATCGAAGGCACGTATAGGAACTACAGTCATATAGACATATAGTTGATTGGTTCTCTATTTACGTAGGGTTGCTATTGCGGGACAAACGAGTAGCACGTATGTTAGGAAATTCTACCTTGACTTGATTCATGATGATTAGATAGATTATATTGCATGAAAGCGTAGGAGTAATTTGTGCCGAGCATGTGTCTTGATCACGTCGTCGTCAACTGCTCTATCCTATCTGTTTTATTTGCATTTATTTTATTATTTGCGTCTTTTATCTCTTTTATCAAATCATCAAAACTATAAAAATTCCGTTAGTTTAAATTAGAATTAGGAATATTTTCTTAGAATTAATCGAGCTGTCTTCGTGGATCGATACTCGGACTTCGTCCGTTTTATACTACTTGCACGACCTAGTACACTTGCTAGTATTTGAGCGTGTCAGCAGACAAGAGTGTTAGGTTTTCTTGATCATGTTTTGGCTCATCTATCTCTCGCGAGATCAGTTGTTTGGTTAGCCGTTGCTTTCAGCTTCTTTGGGTAGGTCCGAATATTTCTGTGGATTTTGTCTGATTTATTGCAAAAGCCATGATTTGAGTAGTTTGGTTTCAGCTCGCCATGGTTCGAGGTTTCACCGAGAGGAAGACGAAGCACGTCAGCAGATTCTCGGCTTCAATGTAAGGTTGGCTTTTTTCTGACTTTTTTTGCAGTGTCATGATGATGCAATAAACCATGCCCTGTTTTGAGTTGACTTAATTAACTCCATATATATCTGAAGCAAAAAGCATCGAATGTGCCTCAAGAAACATCATTTTATCAGTTGACCAAATGAATATTTTGTTCAAGATGGGCTCAGAATCGCCACATTGCCGTTCATATATTGACTTTCATCATATAAAATTAGAGAAGAAAGAGATGGCAAGTTCAATGGTTCAAGAAAAACAAAAAAGTCAACTACTTGTTTATCCAAATATATATTGCTTGTAAGAGAATAGATCATGGGGGTCCAACCATATAGGTTTCTTCCAATATTATTCTTCTCTGACTTTTTTCTGCTCCATTGTTTGTTATAAATAGCTTTCAAATCCTGCCTCTACCTAACTCATCTGCTAAATTCTTCTCTAATAATTTCTTATTGCCCGACTCAAGAATCATTCTTATTACATTGAAGATATGAGAATTCTTGTCTTAACCATGTTATTCTTCCTTTTATCCGTTCATATATCAGATTGCAGAAGCATTCACAGCCCGTCTGGCGAAGCATATCATGATCATCAGCTGAGATTGAGAGCCAAACTTGATTCTTTTTTCTTGAAGCATTTCTCTACAGTTACCCCTCGTCATTTCAATGCCACTTTAGCAGAGAACGAGCACGAAAAACAGCTGCATTTCGTGTCTCGAAGGCTCGTGCCTGAAGGGCCTAATCCTCTCCACAACTGATGTTAACGAAACGGTTCATCGAAGTTTTATTACATCGTTGGCAGATGAAGAGAGTTGTTCCTTTACTTGCTGTATAGTGAATTTTTTTTTGTGTGTGTGTGTGGTTACGTAGAATTTTTCATTTTTCTTGCCGCAACTTTTGTAAGATTTATTTTGAAATTCAGTTTTGTGTGTTTTGAGGGCAGATTTGTCAAGGTTTAAGTTTCGACAGGTTCAGGTGAAAATTCCCATAATTCTAGGGGGCTCTATGCAAAATCTATATGTAATATTATTATATGATTCAGTCAGCTTGCGTAAATTCGACTCGGTCAACTTTGGTCTATTTCGTCATTGCGTTATTATGTGGGGGTATTCTAGGGAGAACGTAGATTTAATCCCGCGAAGAACGAATATAATAAAGGCTGAAAATTCTTGCGCGTCGACTCGCAACAATTTTTCGAAGGAAGCAATTCGAGGGCAGCGACACAAAGAAAGGTCATCGAATGTATGGAAGATCTTCTTCAATCTCCGATCGTGATGTTTCAGTCTTGTATTTTCTTTTATATATAGAAGTGCCATGTTAGGGATTTGTGAGCTGAGTTTTGATCGATTGATTTACTTTTTGGTTTTTCTGTCGGTTTGGTTTGGGTAATCCGAATTTTTGTTTGCTGAATGTGAAATCCAAATCCCTTTGCGTCCAATATGTCTGCATCTTTATAAATGTGTATGTCGATTTGAGTTCCCTTATTGTATCCGTTGCCGAATTATATTTCAGGAATTGGCGACATAATTTACTTTAAAGCTTTTCGAGAGAATAATTTTAAGCGAATTGTACTTTCTGCCTTCCTCAGCTCGACAGTGAACGTACTTCGTAATTTCGACATGTTGTATCAACTTCAGCAGATTGACGTTGATGCACAGTTTTGTTAAAATGTTGAGAATGATTTTTTTTTTTTTTTGGCATGTTCATTTTGTTCACTACGATTTCCTGGTTGCCATTATGTATAATAGTCGTCCACGTTGTGCCAAATGAAGTTAATCGATTTCGGTGCCAGGTCGCGAGTTCGCTGGGATGAAGCTAATATCGGGGAAATTGAGAAAAATAAACCCGTTAGGCAAAAAATAACTGAACCGAAGACGCCATACCATCCCATGATTGATGACGACGAAGAAGATGATGGTCAACTCTCTCTCTCTCTTTTTTGTCGGTTAATGTGATTGCATATCTACTTCCATGCTTAGTGTTAGTTGTTTGGTTCCCAACTGTAGATTCAGCGACTTCCATGGTCAGAGGGAAAAGCTTTCAAGATGGTTTTGATGATGCAATGCACGCAGAGGCTGTTCGTTCAGCATTGAATGATGTCGGTTCCTCTAGTAAAGCTGGCGCTCACCACTCGGGGTGGACCACATCTGAAGATGAAGCTGATGCAATGGATGAAGATGAAGGTTTTCATTTAATCAACTCTCCCTTGCATAACGAGCTAACCGTTTCAATGTTTGGTTAACAGCCTATGATTTTGATCCTTTGAATTAGGTAATGATGCTGAGCGACGGAGAAGCTTTAGGGAGCATCGTAAAGCCCATTACGACGAGTTCATTAAAATCAAAGAACTTCGGAGGAAGGGGTCGTTACTCGAGGATGAATCCGAAGAGGAGATTGAGGACAAAGGCCACAAAGAAGGTCGATGCAACTCATCATCGTCGATAACGGACGGCGTCAGAGACATCGGCATTACAGAATCTTCCCGGCATGGAAATGGGCCTTGAGGTGTTGTTTTTGCATACAAGTTACATTTTTGCAATGTTCACTCTCATTAATTTCATGCTTTGTCGTCCTCCTAGCAGATATACCCATCTTTCGGTATCTCGAATCATCATAAGTGCATGGGTGAAGCAACTCATGTTTCACTTTCTTAGATTCTTGAACTGGTTTCTTGCCGCATGCTTTCGAACTTTTCAGTTATTTTTATGACAGTTGTTTTGAGCACAATGTATGTTGGAATGGTATTCTTGTGATATATAATGCCCCACAATACCTAAAATCCCATAATTGATTACAAGCAACCACAATCCTATCCTAAGCCTATCAGTAAACACCCTTTGTACAATCAATACAATCCACCTTTGTAGCAAAATGACCTACCAAACCCATTCAGACATTGATCTCAGAATCGCACTGATTTTCCCTACTGCAACTTCTCCGCCCCCGAAAAATATTCGAACACGCTGCCGTCTTCTCCGATCTCATATCTTCAGTTATTTCTTGCTGAAATCGAGCATGGCTCTCGCCGACGGTCTCCCTCGACTCGAAATTCGACAGCACATCGTCGTCGCACGTGCAGAAATCGACAGGGCTCGACTGAAAAGGGTTGCCAACCGAAGCCACTCGATTCTTCCTTACATTTTTTCCCGATATTGATGTAGCTTCTTCCGAGGGAAGCATGCAAGAAGCGCACGAGATAGATTTAATTTCCTTCGACGAAAAAGAAGACGTATGGAGCAGTTTTACGAAGGACGTAATCCCTTGTCTGCACAGAGGACAAGGTATGGCGCCCGATGCGACCGACGACTCAGAAGGGACGTTGTTTCCAATTGAGCAAAGGTAGAGCGCACATCTTACGCAGAGCTCATGCCCACATCCTGAAAAAAAATATATGTATTATTACGTCGTGGAAAACAAAAGAAAAAAGCGACCATGTCTGAGATTTTCTGCGCAAAAGTAAGGGCCTGTATCCACCTTCAGCAGCGACAGAGCACGCTCTTTCTAAGCAAACAGCGCAGACGTCGTCTGCGTCGTCTGAATCAGTTGCAGCAGAGGATTGCAGACCATATTCTCTGTTAAAATGCAGACAATTGTCGATTTTCAGAGTCTGGAAAATCGGTGGAGAAGAAGCGCAATGGAAGTATATCGTGCGTTTACCTTGCGATGTTTAATACGCTCAAGAGAGGCGTCGACATATAATTAGAAGGCGGGAACGGTGGAATCGTATTATGAGAATTAGGTCTGAGCAGCGGCTCGAGCCAGTGGCGGCCCCACATTCTCGCAACGTCGAAAGGAAGCCATCTGAAGATCGAAATATTAAGTTTCAAAAGTTACCAAAGAATTAATATGCATTGCGACGTTTTTTTACCCATTGCAATTCAACGACAAACGGCTGGCTCCTCTTGCAAGAAGTACCTGCAAAAAAAAGTGAAAAAACGCCATCCCATGATATGAGATCATTCATAGATTGGTTGGCGTAATATATTTCGAATTCACTGCTATTTTTCTTGTGTATAGTTTGGCACCTGACAGCACTTTAAGTTTCCTCCACAAGCAGCGTAATGCAAAGGCGTGCTTCCAGCTCCTACAAAACATAGCACAGTATCGTAAAAATGAGTTTTTTCTTACAACTCAAAGAAAGACCAAACAGACACGCACCAATGAGATCCATGGATGTTCCATAGTGGAAAGTCACAGCTGATAAATTCGCCTGAAGGTCGAGTAGGAGCTGTACGCAATCGAAGTAACCATTCAAAGCAGCCATGTGAAGAGCTGTAATGCCGCCATCTGCTGCCTTACTCACAAACTTGGACAGGGAAGTGCTGTGTTGTGTGAGAAGAATGTAAGAGCAATATGAGAAAGGTAGGTAATAATAGCTAGTAAGAACCAACACATATTCGAACGGAGAACAGTTGGGACATTAAAAAAACCTCTGTTCTTGCCTGCTTTTAAGAGATTCAAGAGGACCACTTGGAATGAAATCTGCAACGACCAATCTGATGCACCGTGCGTGCCCACTGAGAGCTGCAAAGTGAACAGCACTTCTTCCGCTGAGATAGTCCGTTTTTGTAACCTAGGCGCACGGAATCAGATCATACATGCACCCTAAATTAATCATAAGTTTCGAACCAATTTGAAGAAGTTAAAAACATAAATGATCTGAGATTATTCTGAGCAAAAACTTACATTGCATCTATAGAGGAGAAGAGTTTGAACAACTTCCCAGTGACCGTATCGACAAGCTTGCATCAACGCGGTCTGCAGAAACAGGGGAGGTAGAGAGATTCGGACAAGGATTTAAAATGATTAAAGAAGCATCCGAAGATTCATGAATTTGTTTTTTACCTGCCCACAGTAATTTCTTGAATTTACATCAGCTCCATTCTCCAGCAACAGAGAAACAATCTAAAACATTCAAACTTTAGCAAATCAGTAGCGCGTTTATGTTTTTTCCACTGAAACGAACGCAAGCAGCTTTAACACGCACAAAACGCACACTGGAGATACGATCGAACGCAATCGCATAAAATTGAAGGGTTTAAAGGAAGAGATATGATATTATATCTGAGATTTCTTTTTTTTTTTTTCAATCTATTGGAACCTACCTCATTGTGTCCTTTAGCAGAAGCAAAATGAAGCGGAGAATTCAAGCCGCCAAAAGTGGAGTACTTTGCAAGGCATGGATTGCAGTCCAAGAGCATCTTTGCTTCTAACAAGTCTCCATCTCTTGCCGCTGATACTAATCTCTCGCCTGAAGCTGAGCACCCAAATGAATTACCCATTAATTAATTTTCTACTCTTTTCTCTTTTCCTAAATTTTCGCCTCTCTCTCTCTCTCTCTCAGTATCTCTGTAGGGTATGATATGGATTTTATCTTCAAAATGTTGGCAGTCATTAACTAATAATGATAATTAGTTAAACTTTATGATAATTAGGTTAGCTGTCGTATGAACATTTGAAAAAATTTACGGGATTGGTTTTCTAATCAAGATCTGAGACATCATGGCAGCTGCTCTACACCTTTCTATTTTTATTACGTTGAACAATATTACAAACTAATTGCTGAAAATCTTAAAATATGAACCGATTAAAAAATATTTTTGTTTCTTTTTTAGCGTTTGTCTCACTTGTCCTTGGTTTTATTCTTCCATCGATGAGGAGCTTGGAAAACATTCACATACTGTATAACATTGTTCACTAGTGCAACTTCGGTTTGTCCTTTGTTTTTTTGTTAATACTTTCGAATTGGAAATTGTATATTTTATTGTCGGTCTATTTGAGAAGAAATATATGATTTTCAGGTGTGAGAGCTGATATAAATAACTTATGAGTACATTCTACGTCAAGATTGAGTGGAGTAACGAGCCTTTGTCTGAATCGATGAAAGAGAAAGCAAAGCCAGTTTGGTTGTTTGAAAACTGCAACAATAAATTTATTTATTATACATGTGCACTATAAGTTTGGGTGAGATATTCGCAGAAAATTCAAGAAAGCTAGATAAACTTAAACACGCACTTCTAGTCATGCCATGCCACGAACCATTTTCTCTCTTATTTTATCATAATGTATATCATTATTATTTTCAATTCACTTTAGACACGCAATTGCAACCACCAATTAATCATAGAATAATGGAAAATATCCAAGGCAAATGGCTATTGATGTCGTCATATGTATGAATTTATTTATCATCATATACATCGCTATCACGAATATATGGAATCAAATTATGAAAATATGCAAATATCATATCGTCACTTGTAAAACCAATCAAAAGGGGGGAGCTCGATGTTTTAAATGGGCCTGATGATTGGCCCAAGTACAATAAACTTTGGCCCACATTCTGCAGTCAACTGCATTACATTGACGGGTCGGGTCTCGGCAGCCTGCTCCAGCTTCTTGACGTACGGTTGACAATTATATATAAATATACATACATAATACATGGCAAATGGGATGATTGATAATTAATAATTATTCCATTGTTGAATCCCATTTCTCGATCATCATTTCTGGGATTTTGTAAACTTCATTTTGCGTTTTTATTTAATTAAGAGAGTTAAAGATTATTGGATAGCGTGATAGGACCATATAATATTACAATACACGCAGTTCACATGTGTGGTGGGCGGCACGAATATAAGTGTATGCACTTAATATTGTATAGCATATATTTACTATCGTGACCACCTACCGTACCACCGTGAGCAAATCTCAATTTTTTGCATTTCGATTCACAGCGTCGCCAACCCCTTCGTAGACCTCTCATATCCATTGCTAACCTAAATCGCCCTCCACGTTATTTAAGAATATCATCACTTCGATACGTCGTCCATGTGTGAATAATAAATAATTAATTTTCTTAAAATTAACGTGTTGGAGATGGCGATTTAGGTTAGCAATGGATATAAGAGGGTCTAATGAGGTATTGACGGTGTTGATAACAAAAAGAATGCAAAAATTGAGAGATTTACTTATGGTGCTGGATGCTCACATAACAAATCTAACTTTTTTTTATCATATATGCAATCGAAAGATTCCACAAAAAAAAAAATAAAAAAAATCAGCAGTTCCGCAAGATGCGGTGGAAAATGCTATTGTAAAATCCACATGCATTATATATAATAAGTAATAGTTGATCCACTTGGTAAAATGCTACTTATAATGTATGCAAGTCAGCTCCTCGTAGATCCCGTGTAATGTAAAATATGTTAATAAACATGAAGGAAGAAAAAACTTATTTGCTAATGCGATAGCTCTATAAATTGGCACACTCAAAAGAAATCACACACATACACCTTATACGCGTTCTTCCTCGCTCCTCCTTCTCTTCTGAACAAAACTCATGGAGATCATAACACTCTCAGTTATTATTCTGATCTCCATCTTATTGATCTCCTTTCCATCTCTAAAGAATCGACGAAAGAAACCGATCAACCTTCCGCCGGGGCCCACACCCTACCCAATCATCGGCAATATTCTTTCCATCGGCCAAGCTTACCATCGCTCATTTCACAGACTCTCTCAGACATATGGTCCCATGATGAGTCTTTACTTCGGCAGCAAACTTGCCGTAATAGTTTCCTCTGCAGAGATCGCCGAAGAAGTGATAAAAAACCACGAAATGGTCTCTAAGATCCCTTACTTGACTGTCGTTTCAACTGTCCAAGACCACCATAAATACAGCGCATGCCCTTCGGATCCACTGGGGACTACGAATGGCGTAGACTCAAAACGGTGCCTGGACAAGAGCCAATACCTCAGGCAAGAGATGATGAGCAGATTGTGTGATTACGTCAGCAGATGTAGTGAAGAGGGGACGTGAAAGAGAGGCTACCTTTACTACCGTATTGAATAACATGTCTGCCTCTCTTTTCTCCATCGCTGTGTCTGACTATGAATCTGCAGATTCCCAAGAGTTCAGGAATTGTATTGAAGGTGTTGTGGGTGAAATTGGTGCGAATAATATAGCTGATGTGTTCCAGTTCTCAAGCCTTTTGATCCACAGGGTCTTATGAAGAGGGCCAATGTTGATTTCGGTAAGCTGCTTTCGACCATGGAAGGATTCGCAAATCAAAGATTGGAGGAAAGGAAAAGCGACAACTATGCGAAGAAGAACGATATGCTTGAGACACTCGTCGATCTCATGGAAGAAAGTGGTGGAGACTTCACAGTCAAAAACGTCAAGCATCTACTCTTGGTAATATAATTACGCGTGCGTAGTCGTCTAGCTAGTTTAATTGTCTCATTAAATGCACAATACACAGCCTTTAAATCTGTTGGGTATGCAAACCCAATCCCGCATCGGTTAAGTAAAAAGAATATGAGTGGTTTATAAGCTTGTGGGCTCACTCCCTCTATTGCCAATTGGCTCTAGAGAGGAACCCCACAAGCTTATATGGGCTTGAGCTTGGACTATAATTTGGCATGAAAATTCCCTACATTGGTGTGGTAAGGGTGGAGTGAACACGTCAGGGTGACCTTTAGATGGAAAAAAAAAAGAAAAAATTCTAGCCCGGATACGGTGTGGTTGGGCCTTGGGGTGTCCCCCGCCCTTGTAAGACGGTTGATGAACTGCGAAAAAGCGCTTGGTGCAGTGATTGCGGGAAAGCGCTTGGTGCAGATTATCGTCGAAAGGAGGCCCGTTCGGTGTCTTGAGTTTGAGGGGAGGATTGTTGGGTATACCAACCCAATCCCACATCGGTTAATTAAAAACAATATGAGTGGTTTATAAGCTTGTGGGCTCACTCTCTCTATTGGCAATTGGTTTTAGAGAGGAACCCCACAAGCTTATACGGGCCTGGGCTTGGACTGGAATTGGGTCGATAAAAATCCCTACAAAATCGATGGAAGAAACCCTAATATTGGATATAAATGACAGTAATACGATGTGTTTCGTATCATCATTAGGAGTTGTTCGTGGGAGCACCAGAGACATCATCTGCAGCGACGGAATGGGTAATGGCAGAACTACTACGAAACCCTGACGTAATGTCGAAGGTTCAAAACGAAGTTAGGTCAGTGGTCGACGTGGAAGAGCAAGTTCAAGAATCTGACATCCCAAAACTGCGTTTGTAATACCCGTAAAATTTAACATAGGATTTTGATGTAATCAACAGCATACTTATACGATCATGCGACTTAGAGAGTTTGCTAGTAATTCAATGGATTCAAAACGAATAATTTGACAGATCTCGAATTTATCAAAAAAGAAAAAAAGAAAATTAATATTTAGACACCCGAAGAGAAAGACTCGAACAATGAAATAAATATCGTAAAAAGCTTGGAAATTGTCGAGCTTGACCTATGGTCTGACTATTTAGTTCTCGAGTATAGCTTACATTTTTGGATATACATGGTTTAGATAAATTGATATTAAATCAAACTATACTTAATCAAGAAGGAAAAGTTCGTCACCTCCTAGTCTTATCAGCCCAACTATCGAAATATTAATGTATATCTAGTGTATGTCGAAATCATTATTTAGCAAAGAAACTCTCATTTGAACATGAACAAACCAAGAGAGAACATATAACTTTTGGTTAACTTAGGATCACTAACCAATCCAAGGTGTCAAAGAGAGGTATGCGAAAACCCTTGCTTATTATACTTAATAGTTTCGATACTTATGAGCCTTTATTTGAATATGCTTGGTTATAAGAAATATCCGAATGTTAGTGTTTAGGAAACTTGGGGTTGCTAGATTTTAAATTTGTAGTTATACATTTTACGCGAAATGCGTCAATCGACTGCTTAGACTGTACCACTTTCCAAAATTAGAGTAATCTTCTAAGATAAGATAAGTACGTAAGTTCCATCTGTACTTAGGATAGGATTATTTTGGGTAGAATTAGGGTTTCAATCTTTGGTATCTTCTTTTAAGCTTTCGGCAACTTTACAGAGGTTTAATATAAATAATGTTCGACATTTAAGAGATGTTTTGTTAGCAAGCGTAGAAAGTTTTCGGTGTGTGTGTGGTCACTCAGGTTTCGCTATTCAATAAGATTCTTAGCACGTCTACTAAGTCTTCGTCAGGCTAAATAATGTTACTTGTGGAGTTTGATTTACTTTGCTAAGCCCAAATAGATTCGGTGGTTCCACGGATGACTAGTTTAATTTATAGATATATTTTTAGTATTATTTGATTTCGACAATAGTAAGATTCTTGGCACTTAGAGTTCGATAGTTGTCGTGACCTATATTTTAATACCACAAAGTTTTCATAGTCTATTATAAGTACGTGATCTAAGTTTTCGGTATTGGTTGCACTAGGTTCTCGGCATAGGCACTAGTATTTTCGGCATGTTATTTTCACATAAAAACGTTTTCTGTACTTTACTGAAGTTTTCGGCAAAGACCAAAGAGTTTTCGGCATTCATGATTAATGTTTTATACCTACCTATACTTATAAAGTTTTTGGGATTTTTAGGGTTTTGGTTACTTAGACTTTAAGAAGTTCGAAACTTATGCAACTTAGCAATTTTACTGATATGATAATATTCGTATGCTCAGAGGATCGAAACTTTAGGAGTCACCAGATATCGTGACAAATTTTATCAGGAGGACAGGTAGGTGAATTATTCATCTACAATGCGTAAACACTTATATGAGTTATGTGCTTCTATGTGATTAAATGATTTACGTGATTTACGTGTTATACATATTTTATGTACGGTTTATGTGGATCATGCTTTTATATGTTATCACGTTTATATGCATGGCATATGCATATCATATCACAGGGGTGAGATATTTACACCGTATTGAGACGGTTGATTTGAGATATTGTCGAGCGGGGTAGAATGAGATGGTTGTGATTTTTGTTGTTGACTCGTTGAGGAGTCGAGGTTGGTACTCGTATGACACCTGACGGCAGACAGGCGTGATCGATCTGTCTACTCGGGCGTGAACGTCCCGAGGTGCAAAACCGTCGTGATTTTATTTTTAGCGGAGGGAGCGACCTGACAGGGCAGTTGCGTGATCGTCAAAACGCTGTCGGCGTAGGCTACCGCTTACGGAAGAGCGGCCTAGCAGGGCAGTTGCGTGATCGTCAAAACGCTGCTAGTGTAAGCTTCTGTATGTTATTATTATGGGCGCGCGAGGTGTCGAGTCTGACCTAGGGCCCTGTGTTGTGTGATTTGAGATAGGAGTGTGGAAAAAAGAAAAGAAAGAGTGAACAGTGCATGTGAGATATTGGGATCGGGAATGAGCTTCCACGTGCATACATGCATTTTTATTCACCTACTGGGCAAATCGCTCAGTGTTTACGTGTTGTAGGTACTGAGTCTGACGCCGATGCGCGTCAAGACTGAGGCGGCTGGTGGCGGTGCTCCACGGACTTTTGAGGGCGGTGCGGTACATGGATGAAGACCTGTGGAGCGGCGTTAGCGCTTTTTGTTCTTTTGATGATTTTTGGGGCTTCGGCCCGCGTACAGAGATAACGATGTAGACGGATTTTTATATTAGTGTATATTATTTTAGGAAAATGTTTTAATTAGACGGGCCTTCCGCGGCTTACGCTGCGGAAATCCGCCACTAATCCTAATTAGAAAAGTAGGGTCGCCACAGCGTTACCTCAACGCTGTAATAAAAGAAACCCTAAGACATCACCCTCCATCTACGATGTTCGCACGTGTCCTTGAAGAGGACATTAAGGTCAGAGGCTATCTAATTCCCAGACACACTCAACTACTCTTTAACATCTACGCCATCGCCAGAGATCCAAGTTCATGGTCAGAACCAGACAAGTTCTATCCCGAGAGGTTTTTGGGAGAGAAGAGCGGCGTAGATTACAAGGGCCATGATTTTGAGTTTCTTCCCTTCGGCGCGGGGAGGAGGATGTGCCCAGGAATGCCACTTTCAGATAGAATGGTTACTAAAATGGTTGCTACTTTGGTCCGTAAGTTCGATTGGAAGCTTCCATTGGCAATATTGAAGCCTGAGGATTTGGACATGACGGAAAAGACTAGGGTTACTTTGAGAAAGAAAGTTCCCCTCATGGCTATTCCCATCAATTACCAAGCTGTGAAAAAGAAACAAATGCATATATAAGCTATATATCTGGGGTGGATCTGTTTCCTTTGCTTGTTGTACGTACGACGACGACTTGGTTATTTGTTTCTTGTGTTTGTTTGAATGATCAATAAAATGAATTATCTCGTTTCATATCAGGTTGATGTTAGGAAGAATTCATAGAACATATCTAACTAACCTCGCAACTGTTTTTAATTTCCGGTTACCGATGAGCTGCCTAGTGCTTGCTTAGGCTTTTTAGTTTGCCCAACTATTCATTTTTTCCTCATACAAGCTATGGAAAATCCACAGACGTAGGTGTTGCTTCTTAGGATTCTACAAATAGTAAATGTCTAATGGCTTTTTCTAGGGATTCGTTAATTGTGTAACTACCATACTAAGTTGTGAAACAAGACAACCTCGGGCGGATCTCGAATATATATATCTGTACATACCAAGAGGAATTCTCAATATCAAGAAAACGTGGAATCTTTAATTGTATATACCTTTGAAGCCCAATCTGAAACTACACATATGATTGAGCCCAATTTTGAACCATTAAGTTCCCAATTTCTAATTATAGAGGAGCAAGAAACCATGGTTGTGACAGAAAGCTACGATTGGCATACCTTTGATCTATTTCACAATAAAGATTGAAGCTTTCGTAGCTAGTGCAAAGGCATTTTACGGCGAGAAAGGATAGATGCATAGAGTAGAAGTGCTCTAATTTTGGTACACTTTTGTCTGAATGGTTTGCTTCAAACTGTTATATATAAGCCGAAGAATCATTCACAGGGCAACTCTCCTTTGGCATGTCAATCACATTGATTGCTGTCTTTCAATATTTGCATGCCAAATAAGAGTAGCCCTACGAATGATTTCGCCTTGCATGATCGAAGCCCTTCTTTCTTCTCTAGTAACTAAATTTATTACATCGATCGTTTTCGGGAGTTCTTTTTCTTTTCTTGAATGAAATCTTTGAGTAATAGGTCCCCCGTTTATATAGGTGTTAGCAGAAACGGAATAAACCAAAGCAAGCAATGGCATATACCAACATTTTCTTACATAGATCTTCTTTGCCCTTATCTAGTCTCTTAAAAAAGCCTCTTTCTCGAAGAGTATCAGATACGAAAAGCAGTTGAAACCATAATATTCTCAGGGCTAATGTTAAGATGGATTGACATAAAATGTCTCATGATATATCTTAAACCTCCGAAAAAAATCACGACAGATACGAAAAAAAAAACCCAGCTATTTATGCAGACATGTATACTAGAATAGAATTCGATATCTACGAACGATCGACATGTATACCCATTTATGACCATTAGTAAAAAACGACGCACAGAGACAGCAAAGGGACTAAACAGACGACCTTTTCTTTTTTAGGTACACGAAAGAATCACGAACAATGTATACCGAACAAAGCAAAGACAAACGAGCCTTCTCTCACCTTTGAATCAACTCAGAGCAGATCCCACGTAAAACTACGATTTCCCAGTTGATGAGCTTGAGCTGTAGTAGCAGCAGTAGCAGTCTTGCCTTGGTTATTCGACGTCGAAGCTTGGATTGGTACGGAATCGAAGGTTTCCCATTGAGTCGTTATTACAACGTTGGAAGCTGTACGTCTCGATGTCTGCTGCTGCTTTTGTTCCTTCACAGGCGAGTCGATCAGCGAGCGCTGTTGATTTTGGGCCCGAGGCGAAGAAGAATGAGAAGACAACTTCCCATTCGAATGCTTATGCTCTCCGTTGCTCGTCGATGCCGCCACGCTCTTCGTCTTCATTGCATCGAGCGCCTCCACGTACTTCTGTACTCTTTTCACCTTCAATGTTAGAACGCAACAGCTATCATTACGTCTCTGTTTTGGATCATTTCGTATCGAGCGAATGCATTTATGGGCGTTTTAAGTTTCACCTGCAATCTCTTCTGTGACTTGACATCACCGTCGGCGAATATGTCGTCCAGTTTAACCAAAAGGCTCATCAACGAGTCGGTTAAGTTTAGGACATCTTTCTCAGACACCGTACCACTTTCGCCTATCGCAGATTCAAGCTTCGACACCTACCAAGGATTTACATCCAAGCTCAAATTTACACGGAGACAGTGTAATAAATTCGATCGATTACCTCACCGCCGAGCTTGTCCACCTCCAAGCTAACCTCCGAGACCATCTTGGCAGCTTTTTCGACCTTGGCATTCCTCCTCATCTCCACGTATCTCTTCTCTTGACTGATCGGATCTTCTTGCAAGACCATCTTCGACTTGTCCTTAACGCCAACCGAATCGAGGAACGCCTTCGAATCCCTCTCTTTGTTCTTGTAGAACAGCTTCTGATCCAAGTGGTTCAATCCCGTCGGCCCAGTCAGCATCTTCTTCAGATCTCCTGCGATTCAGCAACCAATTGCAATCAATCGCAATAAAAACGAAACGAATTTTGAGACGATGGCTGGAGATTTACCGAAAGTGGCCTGAGAGCTGATACGAACTTCGTGATAGACCGAAGCGTATTTGACGCGCACTCGTATGGTAGGAGGAGGGACGGTGGGTCGATCGTCGCGCTTCTGCACGAGCATTCCGCACGGTCTGATTTCCAATTCGTTATCGCCGGAATGGACTTTGTCTTCGCCGATTTGATTCGATCGAGGTGGTAATGAATCGCTCTTCATCTTCCGCATACGCATCATCTTCGGGATTTCGAAAGGGAACGATCTAGGAAGACAGAGTAACTAACTACGCCTATGCGATTATGATTAACCTGCCTTATATCAGACGGTTGGAAGCCTTAAAAGCAGGGTAAAGATCAAAGCATTGACTAGGGTTTGATCTACAGTCATCAATTCTTATCCCAGGTAAACAAGCAAAAAGAAAAACGAGATAAGAAAGGGTAAAGGCTATGAAACAATAACCCTATCAAAAAGGGACAAAAAGACTTTTTGTCACTGAAATTTCTAACGCAGCATTAAACGCAGAGACAACGCTTTTTTTTTTTCTCCACGCGTCCATCGCATTGCGTAGCCTTTGAATCTTTGGATTTAGCTCCACCAACTGACACTAACTGCAATCAGCAATTGAAAATCAAACGTCAAGAAATTAAAAAACACAAAAAAAAGGACAAGGAACGTTTCATGCTCCTGAAACAAAAAAAAAAAAAAAATCACTCCGTGAAAAAGAAAATTAACTTAAAAAATAAGCCGCCGGAGCTGAATTCGCTGGCGGCGATGGGTCGCCGGCATTAGTAACAACAACGAGCCTCGAAATTGAATTACCGACAGAAAAAAATAATAATTAGATCACACTTACGGTAAGTAAAACCCAGAACATAGAAAGTAGCAGCTGCAGCAGCTAGCGAGAAATCAGCCAAGAATATCTCGAGATTTCGAATGAAGCAACGTGAAAGAGAGAAAAAAAAAATAATAAATTGGTTAAAATAAATAATTAAAAACGAATTATTTATTGTGCTATCCCTCTCCTTGCTAGGCTGGACCGAGTTGTGTTGAAGATGAAGGGACACATGCGCCTTAGTATAAATCGTATGGACATTAAATTATATGTATTTTATTACCATAACAGAAGCGTTGAATTTGAACATATCCATATTATTTTAGTTTATATCTTATTTAGTATATACAACAACGCAAATTATCGAATAATGTTGCATATTAGAAGCTTCCTTTTGAAGAGTATAAGAAAAAGGCTTTAGGTGATGAGACACATGAGTTGTTACTTGAAGCTTTTTACTTGGAATATTGCACGTGAAAATATTGATTTTAGTTCAGTAAATGATATAAATAAAACATTGGGTGCTCGCTCTTTCGTGTTTGTGTACGCTAAGCTAAGAAAAGCAATAATTTTACTAACATAATATAATCTTTGTTTGCTAAATTGAACGATGTATTTTCTTGATTTGGCGAGAAAAGTACTAAATTGACCTCGTTATAGGCGCGCGGTCAAATACAACTAATGTCCGACCCCTTCCTTATGAATCCCACCGACAGCGAATTCACCGTTGGATTTGTACACGTGGCATCATCTTGATCGACGACGATGCTAGTTGATCCTCTCGACTCGAGCGTCGAGAACAAGACAAAGTAATGGGCGGTCGATTTGCTCTACCTTTTGAAATTGTATAATCATTGTTAATTCATACTAACCTACGAATTTATATATTCTTTTGACTCCGTACATATTTCTATTCTTGTTTTTCCTTGTTTGGTTTGTATTGTGAAACAATAAGGTTTGCCGACAGTATTTTTTACGTATTAATATTTACTATAAATTATTTGTCGAACATGTCGTTGGGCTAACGAATTTGGGCTCGAGCCCATTATTGATAAAACATGTCACAATATGGTTTCATGATGCTCCTCTAGAATTATAAATTCTGAACTTAATATTTTAAAAGTGGGCTCAAAGATGTAATTTCAGATGAGCTTATATTAAATGATACACAACTAAAGATTCATCAATTCTTGACAGTGACAATACATACATCTTGATCGATCTTGATTCTTGGTATATATTTCGATTTTCGAATCCGCCAAGGTTGTCTCGTTTTCATAGCTTATTAGTACAGTAATTACACGCAATTAACGAATGCCTAGACAGAGCAATTCGCCATTTAATATATATAAAATCCAAAGAGGGAACATCTATGTCTATGGATTTTCCGTAGTCTTCAAGGAAAGATAAAAGATTCTCATTGAATAATTTGGGGAACTAGGAAGCCCAAGGCAAAACAGGCATTAGCAGCTCGGTCTCGAAATTAAAAGCAGTCACGAGGTTAATTAGCGTACTTAGGTTTCACTAATTCGCGTTATTCATCTTCATAGATATTTAAATATCGTAACGTGCAACTGAAAAAGAGATTGACCCAATTATGTTAAATAAGCATTTAATTACTTCGATTTGCAATTAACCTAAAGTTTAATTGTTTGGCCAACCCTCGTTTTCAAATAATTCATTTTAGATGTGATTTGTGATATTGTCGTACACTCTCCTTTTGATTCTTGATTGCCTACCTTAGCAAACCTAAGTTTTATAATATTTTATTTCCTTCAGAAAATGGAGATGAAGTCAACGTGCGTGAATCAATCTCGTCTTCCTTATATTAGCAATTGGTGAAGAAATTTTGTTTTATTCTGTGAATGAGAATAAATTATAAATAACGCAAGTACTCCCTACATCTGCCCAAAAGGCAATATCGCACATGTGATGGTTCCGTGCCCATTGGTCTAGGTGAGAAACTGTGATCAAAGGTTCAAATATATATGTATATATTATTTTAATAGAAAGGTTTACAAATTCAATATATTTATCAGAGTGCTGTCAGAACTCTATTCGCAGACACATCATGTCGTAGTACGATGATTTAATGGAAGAAAACAGATCAACCATTCTCACGTCTTCACCGATTAATAAATCATAAAAAAAAAAATTTATTTTCGAAATCATCTTTCTCAAGAAATTCCAAACCCAAATATAGCTGTGTTGTAAATGCTCACCTTCCTTTTACCATTATCTAACGGTTACTAGATTTTGCTAATAAAACAAGCATTGTACAAACTTACCCACTCGTTTTCTTGTTTATAATATATATAAAAATATAATACATTTCTTATCAAGGCGCAATCGTGGGCCTTTTCCTTTTTTGTGTTTAGAACTTTATACAGAAAGACAAGGAGAATAACAGATTATATGATGAAAGAGGAAATATTGGGGTCTGTGGTCTGAAAATAAAGAGGTTGTTGCATCAATTGCCATCAGGTTTCCATTTATTAGTTCCCAATCATCTTCTTCCCTCAATCTCTTCTTTCTTCTTATGCCTACATTCTTGGCATTTTCAGAGGCATTTGCTAAATTAGATTCTACAAATAATTCAAGCTGCTTTTTTTTTTTTTTTTGCTGTGGTTGACCTCTATCTCTCTCTGTATATTTATGGGCTTGAAGAGGATAATATTTATTTCACAAGCTGGGGTTTTCTTGATTTGCTTTCTCTTTCTGCTAATTTTGGTATCTCATCTGATCAACTTTCCTTGAAGCCAACTGATTTTGGGATTCTAGGGTTTATTTCCTTGCTCCTGCTTGTTTGGACTGAGTTGAAACAAGTGGTATTCAGATTTAGTTACTAGGGTTTGCTTTATGTGATTTCTTGAGCAGCTTTTCTGCAATTAATACTCATATTAAACACCGACACTTTTCTTCTTGAATTTTTTCACATACCCTCTTTTGACTTGTCTCCTCAAAAAAAAAATTGGGGACTACCCAGTTCAGATCTTTCAATATTTACATTATTTTGCCTGTTGAGATAAATGGGTTATCTTATCTTGTAGGGTTATCATGGTGAAGACATACTTATAAAAAGTTTTCGATCCTAAAGCAATAGAAAACCTTGAATTAGTTATGTATCCGCAGTTTGCCTTGAAGAAACAAAACATGGTGAGAGGAAAAGTTCAGATGAAGCGTATAGAAAACTCAACGAGCAGGCAAGTGACCTTTTCGAAGAGAAGAAATGGTCTGTTGAAGAAAGCTCATGAGCTATCTGTACTTTGTGACGCTGAAGTAGCTTTGATCATCTTCTCGCAGAAAGGAAGATTATACGAATTCTCAAGCAACAAGTGAGTTGTATATCTTTTATTTCTTTGAGGAAAAAAAAAAGAGTCAATTTTTATATTTCAAATCCCATAAAGTCTTTGTCTTCAATTTTCTTTTACAAGTTTCACTTCGTTCAATGTCGTTTCGTACCTTGTTTTGGTGCTTTCGTCTTGCTTTTTTCGTACTGCGAGGGATACGTTTCAATGCTTGGTTATATTTAAATACTTGAGCACTCGAGTAGTAAGTAGTACACTAAAATGTACTACTGTGTTTTTGTGTTCTGATCATAAAGCATTTCAAGTCCTATACCATCAAATTGCTTTCAAGTAACTCATTTGTGTATTAAAAATGATTTCCATTTAACCATCTATACAGTTATGTGAGATAAAATGACTAAGATCCTATAGAGTCCAATCCCAGGTTTTCCTTGAAAAATATTAAATCCGCTGCTTGATATAACAATTTAAATTTTGTTACCACATGTTTTATGACATAGGGTCTCTCACATTCAATAACACTTCCTATCGAAGGTTATATCACTATGTACATGTCAGTTACTCTTGTACCAGGAAGATATAGCAAGAGATTTGGTTACGATTAAACCACATTATGTAAAAGGAATTAACATTCTGAAAATAAAAATAGGTTATCCAATTAAACTGTGATTACTGCGAGTTAGTGTATCAAAGAAAGGGAAAAACACCTCAGTGTTCCCTTTAAATCAGTCGTCATAAGAAACACATGTAGATGCCTGTTAACTCATCACGAGCTTTGTGTTTTTTCTCTCTATATATCTTCAAGGCATGCATTTTCTTCATTTATTGGCTTGTTTTTTATTCTGAATGTTTCAGCATGAAGAAGACCATCGAAAGATACCTGGAGCATGTTACACAAGATCGCAGCAATAGCGTTGAAGTTGAGCAGCATATGCAGGTTTTTGTTAATCATACAATTAAATTGTGATCGAGTGAGAAATATTACATTGTATATATGCCATTTATGTTAACAGTTAACACGCTATGTTCTACTCTCAGCATTTGAAACACGAAGCAGCATTCCTGGGCAAAAAGATTGAGATGATAGAGAGTTCCCAACGGTTCTTTTTCCTCAACTGATACCTTACGCTGAAATAAGAAACTTTTTTTAAAAAAGAAGTTTAACTTGTGCGACCCATCGATTTGTATATTCAGGAAGCTTTTAGGGCATAACCTGGGCACATGTTCGTTGCTAGAGCTTCAAGAAATCGATAAGCAGCTTGAAGTAAGCCTAAAGAACATCAGAGCCAGAAAGGTTATGCCTAAACAAATAGCTCTTATGAATTCCAAGTGAAATAAATATTTGAACTATAGATTTGTTGTTTCTGCATATTCACCAGGCACAAGTCTTCAAGGAGGAACTAGAAAAACTAAAAACGAAGGTAAAGAAAGTAAAGCCTTCTTTTTATTGATCTTCTAGTCTTGCCAGTTTGTGGTGTAAGGCTGATATCATATTTTCCAGGAAAAGCTTTTGTTAGAAGAAAATGCTAGGTTAAAACAAAAGGTACGCACTTCTAGAAGCATATAAAAATTGGATCTTTATTCCAATTACGTCTAGTCCTATTATATAATCCTTCATCCAAGATCTTAGTTAGGGTTATTATGATCGATCATCTCATTATTACCATATGAATGGTGCGCAGTGTGCATTGAAGGCTATCAAGGAGATTGGTGGGAGCTCTAACCAAAGTACAATCAGCTCTGAGGTGGTGACTGAATTGTTTATTGGTCCTCCCGATTACCAGAAATTAAAGGACGGCCTCTGATATACAATATTTGTCAACTATACTCATTTGATATTATATGAATGCACATATTATTTCCTTCATATATAATCACCTTCTGTTAATCAGCTGGAGTGCAAGAAAACTCAAATACATGTGTGATTCTTCTATTTACAGTTTTTTTTTTCAGCCTTTATTTAATAAAATTCTTTCATACAGAAGCATGCTCACATATTTAGATCGAAATTGGAATCAATTAGCGCATATAACTGTATAATTCATCATCTCAGCTTCCGAGTTTTTACAATGTAGTACGACGAATTCCAAAATTCTAACAGAATAAAGTTGAAGATTTCAACGCGGTAATGATAATCTGGTGTCCATGAACAAAACAACATTATTAGTCATTACACGATTTTAATAAAGTTGGTGTGTGAACATGTATCTCACGTATTTTATAAGCACTACATCCTTACACATCCCAAAATATAATTCATCCTCGCACGTAGTATTAGATAGTATCTATTATACCAATATATAAACCATGTCATTACGCCATCATCCTCGATCAAACAATCCATTTCCCTCTTACATTCCAAGCCAAATAAGAAGAAAGGAGGGAAAAAAGTCCACACACAATGGCTACAATCAACAACTCCTACGGCAAAGTCGACGAGGCCGAAAACGAACGCCTAATGGCCAAACGCCATACTCGAAGAAGGCTAACGATCATCGCATTGTCTTCATTCGTCCTCATAGCCATTGTAGTAGCTGCAGTTGTAGGAGTTTCCCAAAGCAACAAATCGAAGGACGATAACGAAAACAACAGCTCAGTTTCTTCCTCGGTGAAAGCTGTTTGCAGCGTCACCTTATACCCCGACTCGTGCTACAGAAGCTTAGCCCCGCAGGTGAAATCGGGCCACGCCACACCTCAAGAATTGTTCGACTTATCAGTTCGAGTGGCGATCGACGAACTGTCTAAGGCCTCGGGAAATTTCAAGAACTATTACGCGCTCGGCAACGTAGCAGATCCCAACACAATCGCGGCTTTACAGAGCTGCCAACAACTGTTCGATCTCGCCTTGGATCACCTCAATGCTTCCCTGATTTTTCCAGGCACGAAAGCAGCTTCCGACATCTTCGATGATCTTCTGACGTGGTTGAGTTCTTCGCAGACGTTTGTTCAGACTTGTATGGATGACATGGCGCTGGTGGATCGATCCGTTGTTGTATAGATATTAACCTAACCGCTCAACTGCGAGAAACTTTCAAGAATTCGGCCGAGTACAGCAGCAATAGCTTGGCTATCATCAAATCTGTGGATGATTCCATCAATGCCTTAGGTGCTGTGGGGAAACGAAGACGTTCGCTGATGAGCGAAGGTGCGCCGGGGTGGCTTTCTTTTATGGACCGTAAGCTTCTTCAAGCTTCTCTGAGTAATGGGACGACGGGTAATAATAAGCCTTCTTCTTCTTCGTCGACGGTTAAGCCCGACGCTGTGGTGGCGAAGGATGGGTCGGGGAAGTACAAGACTATTTCAGCTGCTTTGAAGGACGTTCCTTTGAAGAGTGAGAAGAGGTATGTGATCTATGTGAAGAAGGGAGTTTATGTCGAGAAAGTTACCGTCGAGAAGAACATGTGGAATGTAATGATCGTCGGCGATGGAATGGCGGCCACCACTGTTTCTGGGAGCTTAAACGTCGTTGATGGAACTCCCACGTTTCAATCTGCTACTTTCTGTAAGAATTCTCTTTTCCATTCGATTAACTTTCACAAATTGAGAAGCTAACCTTTCCATGTTTGTGCGCAGCCGTATTCGGAAAGGGGTTCATGGCCAGAGACATTGGGTTTGCCAACACGGCGGGGCCGGCGAAGCACCAGGCGGTGGCGCTGATATCCACGGCGGACTTCTCCGTCTTCTACCGATGCAAGTTCGACGGCTACCAAGACACTCTGTACGTGCACTCCAATCGCCAATTTTACCGCGAGTGCGACGTCTACGGCACCGTGGATTTCATCTTCGGCAACTCGGCCACCGTAATGCAGAACTGCAACATACTGCCAAAGAAGCCATCGTCGGGCCAGAAAAACACCATCACCGCCCAGGGAAGGTTCGACCCGAATCAGAACACGGGCCTCGCCATCCAGAACTGTACGGTCCAGCCCGCCGAGAAGCTCACAGGCGTGAACACTTACCTTGGTCGGCCGTGGAAGGATTATTCGACAACCGTGTTCTTTCAGAGCGCACTGGGAAGCTTGATCAGCCCGCAGGGATGGCTGCCGTGGGTCGGGTCGACGGCGCCGAAGACGATCTTCTACGGCGAGTATATGAATACCGGCACCGGCGCCGTCACCAAGAAGAGGGTTAACTGGTTCGGGCTGAAGCTCAATCTGAGCAAAGCCCAAGTCGGAAAGTTTACCGTTGGGTCGTTTATTAATGGGCCCAAATGGCTTCCTACAAATGGAGTTCCGTTTAACGTTGGGCTTTGAAGTTCGGACATATTTATTTCGTCGGTTATTTCGGTTAATCTGTCTTGTTGCTGTGCGTGTTTCTGCTGTCTGATGAGCTGAGAACTTTCTCGTTTGAATTTCGTTCATTTCCATTGCCTTGCCTTGAGAATATATATATATATATATATATATATAATACACATCGAATTTCTCGCAACGAACACTTCTATTTTCCAACATCCTTGCTTGTGATAAACAAAAAACAAGTTATATTGTAATATGATGTATCAACTATTTTGGAACGTCGTCTTCTTTCCTCTTCCCCGCAACCACAATATGTAGATACATATACAGACAAACAACCGTTCGAAATGGGTCGGGCTGAGCTTTTTATTTTTAAGAAATTTATTAAAAAGAAATTAAAAAGTTACAGGAACCTTATTAAAGGGCGTAGTATTAGATTGGATATGGCGGAGATGTGAAGACGAGAAATCATGGGACCCGCCTAACAGTACTGATGCAGCAACCTCATTGGTTGGCGTATAATTTATCATACTCTAAATATTTTTAATAATTTGTATTTAAATTTCTATACATATGCATCGATCTATGATCGATCTATCTGTACCAATAAAGATTTGAAAAAAATTTAAAATGAAAACTTCCTAAGTTATTGTTTGTCATCGTCTTTTCATGAGTAGTTAATTCTGCATAAGCACTTGGCATGATCAATTTCTTTGATCAGTTTGACAGACACAAGCCTTTTTATATCATATAATATCTTATGCGTACTTTATTGCGTATGGCATGAGCATGATATTGTATATATACATATGAGTGTGTGTGTGTGTGTGTGTATGCGTGTAGAGAGAGAGACACACTTTTGGTTACTAGGTTGCATAATGATGAGGGGCGGTGGTGGTGTAAGAAACGTATTGGTTACGAGCCAAGGACGAATTAGAAGCTGCTGGTATATCCAATGATGTCACTCAAATAAATTAATCACATTTCTTAGTATTTATATGAACTATGTGAATTTGATGTACACTATGTAAAAAGAATTTCCAAGTATTTACCCTCGAACAATCGATGACATATAACCTAATTGCATACATGCCTCTGATCTTGTCATAACATGTTGCACATTAATAAATGAATACAGTAGTATTAACTTATTGAATTATATAATACACCCAACTATGTGTTGTGATTGCGTGCTAAACTGTTACATAATTAATATAATCATTAAGAAGCTAACAACTTGTAATTAATGAGATGGGCAACAAGAATAATGACTGTACCAAACGCCAAAAACTTTTTGTTCACCGCCACAAAGCATTAATCCATTATTACTACATACATCATGAAAAAATTCTACTATTTAATGTCAAGTTTGCCTCGTGCGCATATGGACCAGTTTGTTCTTCTTCGTTGCAATGAAGAAGAAATGGTGGGGACGAGTGACGACAAAGAGTCATTCATTTCTAGGCCTAGGCTGCTAGATTTATTTACTCAATTAGGAAATGGGAAAGAATAAGTAATTACAAAGATACAAAATTATGAAATGAATTCAATTAATGAATGAAAAACAAAAGGATTAAAGGAGAGGTCTCAATCAGTTGCGGTTGGCATAGGTGGCGCTTTCCCACAAGCCCTGGCCAAGTTTCTGTGACACCTTCGATATACTTTCCCACGAATTCAGCTTTGTCGATCATCAACTAAGTTAAATTAAATTCAATTATAAACAAGAGACAAATTATAATAAATACAACTATCTCAACCTACAAAGGTCGATTTAATGTGTATCATCATTATTATGATCTTGCACCTTCTCTCTTTCTCTATCTCTCTCTCCCTCTCTCTCTCACATAAAAAAACTGGGCTAACTAGCTTTCCTATTGTTTTATTTATTTGATGTTTTCTATATATATAACTCTCCGAAGTGCTTTACTCGCCACTTTTTTGCCTCTCTCACATTAGGGTTTCTTCTTCCCTCTCTCTGTGTCTCTCTCCTTGTGACAGAGGAAAGAGTTTGGGATCTGGGGTGTACTGAACCTCAAGAGCACACTTTCCTGTCAAAACTGTTGGGGGTTTAAACTTTCGAGGCGAAAAAACTCCAGCTTTTGTTCGGCCATTTGCTAGCAGTCTGCAGATATTTGTCCTTAGTTGTCATATGTAGTTGTCTGTAACTCTCGGGCATAACCCTAAATCTAAGTTATTATTTTGTCAACTAAGATTCTTGGGATTTGGGCTTCACCTTATCAAGAACGGTTATCGTGGTTCTTGATCTATGCGTACCAAGAAGCTTTTTACTAAGGTGAAAAGGATTCGACCGTAAATCGTGTGTGAGACACACAGCAGTTGGAAACCTCAAGGTTTGTTCTTGTTTTTAGCTTTATATGGCTTCTCTTTCTCTCTTTATCTCTCAACGTATAGCTACATACTATGATTCGTGTGTTATATTATATTTGTTCATTGGCGAATTTAGAGGGTCAAATTGTTTCAACTTCTTTTTTTCAAGATAAAACGATCAAAATCTATTGGTGATGCTGAGTATGTGTCTTTGTTTGTGTGTGATACTCCGTCTTTCAAAGCATGCTAATTGCTATGTAATAGCTGGGGCACTGATCTATTTTATGAGTGTTAACACGTCTCATGAAATTCATCTATGAAGTCTCATTTCGTTTATGTCTTGATTGGTAAAGCCAACCAAGATAGATTTCGCTGAAGTTAAAGTGATGACCATCATGGTATTTTATTCATCATATCATACATCATCATGAAATACTAAATTGCATGAGAAGTTTTTACGATTCAGGAACATCTTTCCTGTAATAACAAATGGCAGTATATATATTTTAGAAAGAAAAAAATTCAAAAAGCATCAGCAGTATTATCATGTCACTTTCCAATATAAAACTGTGTATTTCCCGAGGCATATTATTATTGTTATTATTTGAAACCCTAGTTGCATTTTATGTTTCGGTATATTTATAAATCTTTATATTTTTTTTCTACTGAAAAAACTAAACTTCAATACAAATCTTGTATTACAAAAATATCTTATGCCCAAGAACTAGAGAGGTTTGATCGAAGCACGCAATGAAATAACGCATCCAGGCTTAAAAAAATAAATTAAATGCCCTCTTTATTGTCAACCAGGAATCTGTGTTTCTCGTATGAATCGCCAGTAAAATGCATATTCTATGTGATTTAATTAACAAACTGAGAACCCCTCAGTGACCCATGAGCCTCAGTTTCAGTAAATAGATATGCTTCCGAGTTATATATTTCATGATATTTAACCCCCCAAAAGAAAAAAATAAGATTGCAGTATTTCAATGTTTATTTTGCAGATCGATGAATAATTTTTCTCATGTTCCCCCGGGATTTCGATTCCATCCCACCGATGAAGAGCTCGTCGACTATTACCTAAGGCGAAAGGTTACTTCAAGACGTATCGACTTGGACGTCATCAAAGACGTCGATCTCTACAAAATCGAACCGTGGGATCTTCAAGGTAACAAATAATTCAGCTAATCGAACTCAAACCATGATTGATATAGTTCAAAGAAAAATAGAGTCTTTTTGACTAGTACGAAAATATCTAAAATGGTATATATGTTTTATTTTTCTTGTATATATAGAGCTATGCAGATTGGGAACAGAAGAACAGAGTGAGTATTACTTCTTCAGCCACAAAGACAAGAAATATCCCACTGGCACTCGCACTAACAGAGCAACGACGGCTGGATTTTGGAAGGCGACTGGTCGTGATAAGGCCATTTATTCGAAGCACGACTTAATAGGAATGAGAAAGACTTTGGTTTTCTACAAAGGAAGAGCTCCAAATGGTCAGAAATCAGATTGGATCATGCATGAGTACAGGCTTGAAACTGATGAGAATGGAACTCCTCAGGTAATTAATTAAGGGTTTTTCCTAACCAGCACCTTTTTCTCTTACAACTGTTGATCTCATACTTGTATTTATTTTCTGTAATGTGGATTATGAACAACATCATAGGAAGAAGGATGGGTTGTGTGCAAAGTATTCAAGAAAAGAATAGCCACTACTCAGAGAATGAGCGAGCACGATTCTCCCATTTGGTACGATGATCAAGTTTCGTTCATGCCAGAAAACATGGAATCGCCAAAGCAGCAGCAGCAACAGCATTCCTACAGCAATTCAAATCTTCAGTACAACTATCACTACACCAACACTTCTGCTTGCAAGAAAGAGAACATGGACCTTCATCAGTATTCAATTGTCTCCCACGATCATCATCACCACCATCATCAGTTTCTTCAGCTCCCTCTTCTTGAAAGCCCTAATAAGATGTCTTCGTTCGGCGGGATGAACATGAACAGCAGTATGCAGTCGTCGGGGCTCAACCATCATGAACAAATGACGATGATCACTGATCAAAACCCTAATCAGAACTTAAGCTCAATGTTCGGAGGAATTACTAACAGTAGCATTAGAGAGCAGTCTGGCGATCAAGTCACTGATTGGAGGGTTCTTGATAAGTTCGTGGCTTCGCAGCTCAGCCAAGACGAAATGATCGCTAAGGAGAATGTCGATACGTATGTAAGTGCAAGCGAAGGGATGAATATGATTTCGGGTGGAAATAATGCGAGCGACAAGCAAGAAATGACGCAAGACAATGCATCGACTTCATCTTCGAGTTGCCATCAGATTGATCTGTGGAAATGAATTAACTATTGGCGCTATGCGTGCCATATATTATTTTTTATGCCATTCTTGTAAATAATAAAAACTGATCATATTATGACCTAACTATGACTAAATTAAGGGATGCGAGCGGCGAGCAGTATCGTGTGGTTCTTGTGTATAGAACTGAAGAAGCTGGTATTTGCATTTTATTGAATATTTGTTGTTATATATATATCTGTTGGTAACCACAGATTCATGTGTATTGATGTTAATCTGTGGTGAAGTTGAATGTCTGTTTATTGCATTGTAAAAACTATATACTATTGAATCAGTATAATGTAATAAAATTCGCCTTTCTTTCATTGTAGTAAGTTCCTTCGTGAATTCTCTAATACCATCAATAATGAACCAAAGCTATAGGAAATCGTTTGCTTTTTCTAACCACAAATGGAAACATGACCTTGTGGTGTGTATAGCGTATCTTTTCTACAATTGGTCATATATATATTGTCGCTTTACTTAGCGTAGTCTCAGCAGAAGGAAGAAGCTTTTCTTGGTATACCAGAAATGGCGTCCCTTACAAGGCCGGGCTTGTGAGCAGTAGTTTTCTCTCATTGCAGATTAGGTTATACATATGATTTCTCATGGGAGAAGCCTTTGTGCAAAAGTCTTCTTCTTACACTTTACATCCAAGTAACGTTTTGTTGGAGTAGTAGTAAAATACACGAATATTCAGAATATGATGGCATACATGGATACTTAACTTAATCTAATGGGGTCCAAAGCTGTCGATCCTGCAATTTTGGTGTAACATATTACAAAAAAAAAAAAGACGTCCTGCAAATTTTCACAATATAATGATATATAGAGATGAATAATCCTAGCCAAGCGCAATAATGCAACAATTCCAAGGAAAAACAAGCAAAAAACTAAAGGAAATTCGTCTATCTGTATACGCTCTTAACTAGCGCAACTACTTATGCAGGAGCATGGTAACCTTGCAATGAAACTCGTTGCTTACCTTCTTCTCACCTCTATAAATCGTTGTGTGTGTGTGTGTGTGTGTGGAGATTGATTATAACAAACTAAAATTTTCATTCTGAGTCTAGCGTTTATATATACAAAAGCCAGCAAAAACTGATGATCATTGGCCTCAATCCTCGGAATTGGCTAAGAGGGTTTAGAAAAGCTGGCATGGCACATAAGAAAATCAGCCCATACATATGAATGTATGTTATTAAGCACACATGCCCTGGCATGCGTATGACAACATTATGGTACACGCATCTATATAATCATTATCAAGCAGCATGAGAAATTTCACGTGGCATTGATATAATTGTGTTGTTCCAAAACGATTGATAATGCTGTCCTAGTTCAGATCCAACATAAATTAGTTTGTCTCTTGCAACTCAACTTTCAGTCTTTTCTTAATCAGCTTTTAGGTTCGAACAGTAAGTGTTGTTCTGAAAAAAAATGTAAATGAAAATGAGAAAGAAACTCGAAGAAATGTCGATAGGATAATAAGATATGCTCGTTGATCCCGTCCGACTTGCCAACAAATGTAATTAACAACCAACAAAAGTAATAATAAATTGAAAGAGCATATCTTTTCTCTATAAGCTTGAGCTGGAAATCATGGCACTGGTAAATATCACCAGCAGCAGCGCAGCGTAGAACTGCAGGCGTACATCCAAAGTAGAAGCCCATGATGAGGTCTTCTGAGGCCTGCGAAAAGAAGAAACTCCTAAGTTTTGTAATAAATATGAATCAATAGTCGATAATTCATGAGAGAAGAGAATTAATTTACTTCTGCAAGTGGCTAAGTGCACCACAGTACAGAGCATTGTCTGGGACGGGATTCTCAGTCTTGTTGCTCGTGTCCGTAGGATCGATAGTTCTCAAGTACGTCTCCTGCCCGAGATACCATCTGTCGAGGTTTCCCGCCCTAAGATTCCAAGCGCCCGCATTGTCCAATGACACGTAGACAGCTGTCCATCCACCCGAGAAAACCTAAGGCAAGTGAATTTTACATATACATTCCAAGGACGGTTTAAAATTGGAGCGCTATACACTCAAACCGAGTCGAAAACACGCACCTGAACGGTAGATCGTATTACCGCATCCCACCTGTTGTAGGAGCCTCTGCTGTTCTCTGTCCATTCTCCGTCGCCCATTCTTTTCACATTTAATAAAGACAAGAAATTTACAGGCGTAAAAACTTACGTATCAACCATGATTCATGGGCATGGATGGAAGAAGGTCAAACATACCCGACGACGAAGAACGAATAGCCATCCATGTGAAAAGTCTGAGGAACCGTGTCGTTGTTCTGCAATACGATTTCGATGAATCCCTTATAAGTAGTGTTGATGATCGAAGTGTCCATCTTAGGCGCCCTGTTATCCATCGGCTTGCTTGGGAAATCTGCCTTGTAGTCTCCCTTAACATTGTACACGTCGGCGAGTCGTATGGGAGTCGAAGGATTTACAAACGATATTCCATTGTAAGTCGCTCGCAATTTCCCGTTGATCATCAGAGGTGGAACGCTCTTCAGTACATACGTATCAGTCACGTTTATCTGACCGTAGTGGAACGAGCCCTGAGGGTTCGGTCGCGCACCACTAGCCGTACCGTTTTGCCTGAAAAAATAAACACGTTCGTTACTACAACATCGATATATACGTATTACTTTGCAAGAAACTAAGGACAAAAGAAGTACCTTATAGACAAAGCTTGGTTCATGGAGAAGGTATGGTCGTAAAAATCGTTAGGTGGGTCGGGGAGGGGACCCACAGCGCTCCCTCGGGAATTTGAGTAGTGCAAAACCGCGACGCCCGTCACTCTCTGCCACAGAGATTCGTTCACGAATCGAGCGCTGGCCACTATGTAATAATCCGAGGTTGCGTTTTGGTCCATTGTTACGAGGAAGGTGTACGATTGCCCCACGTGAATGTCCAAGCTGCTGTAGTTCTGCTGAGACGTGTAGCAGCCTTCGGTTTCTACCAAAAGCAGGCTATGGTTTTGGATTCTAAAGTTCAACGCAGTCGACGTCCCAACGTTGTTCACATGGACACGGTACGTCTTGCCTATGATGCAATAAATTAACAGGAAAAACTTTAAAGACAAGCACCAAATTACTATGATTGGTTTACAGTAAATGAATTCTTACCTGGCTCGACGTTTACAGTTTCGTACTTTATCCCATCGGGGACGAGGGTTGTGTTGTACCTATAAGGTCCCTTTCCGTTAATCAAAACACCGTCGGGCATTCCCAAATCTTGCCCAGCGTCGAGGGCTTTTTGAAGGGCCTTTTTTTTTTTAAATTCAAGGAAGACAAGGTTAGAGCTCATTTACTGATACTACATAGGATGATGTAATAAAAGCCGAAAAAACTAACCGTATGGTTGCGATTATACCAATCGCCGATCATGATGAATATGTCTCCGTCGGGAGGGTTGTAAGGGACGGAGATAATGGGACGGTTTGTGACTATAAAAGCGCCAAATCCGCCTGAAGATCTCTGCATGTTCAACGTCGGGAAATAAAAGAAGCTTCCGATTTGGTCCTTTGCTTGGAAGTTATAAGTCCAGTTCCAGTTTGGAGGGATTGGACAGTTTGTGCCCAAGACGCCGTCTTGCCATGAAGATTGACGCATTTGAATCCCAGACCTATTATGATTGTTATCATTGCAAGAAAATTTAGACAAAGAAAGAATCTTTAATCTCTCTTTGATCCGTGTATCAACTAAGCGTACCATGTGATTAGGAGGTTTTCGTCCAATTTGTTCTTGACGTTCACGACGACGAGGTTGTTCGTCGTGACGTTAATAACAGGGCCGGGAAATTGGCCGTTGACAGCTATTACCTACGCATAAAGAATCGAACTTATTATGAGTATATAAACCATAACTGAGAAAAACTCTCTCTCTCTACAATTCTCTCTCTCGCGCTTGAAACCCTAATCTCAACCCAAAAAACAGCCGCCACCCTCCCCCTCCTCCATTAGTGGAGGTAGGGGGAGATCTACTTGTTATTTTAGTTTGTAGTTTCTATTCTCTTATATATATATATATACAAAAAAAAAAAAAAAATTCGACCCCAGCCCACCGCTGCCGCCACCGCCAGCACCGCTGCCGCCTCCATCGCCGCCCGTCGCCACCTCGTCGCCTCCGTCGCCACCAGCAGCGACGCCAGCCGTGTGGTCAGTCGCGAAGGTCGAGACTCATCGGCGCCCGGTCGCCTACGCCCGCCTCCGCTCTCCCGCTTGCCAACTGCCGCCCTCTGCTCCGCCGCACTCTGCTACGCCGCTCTACCGGCTTCCCCGCTTTCACCACCCACCATCGCAGCTGCCGCCGCTCCCTTTCACCTTTCCTCGCCATCACTGCCGTTTACCCACATGTGTCTCTCGACTTAAAGTCGGGAGCTCTTTCTCCCGGCCTTCGAGCCTGGAGCTCTTTCTCCACTTGTTGGAGCCCCATTCTCCCTTGGTGGAGCCATTTCCGATGAATGCAAGATTCGTAGTCAAATGGCCCGAGCAAAATGAAGAGTGTCGTGAATTAGGCTTAACAGCCTTTTTTGTGATATGTTCTTAGTTCTCGTGTTTTTAGATAGTGAATCTTTGTTTTCTGTCGGTTTTTCGTTTTTGTTGGGTGTTATTTGCTCCGTATGAGCCTTGTTTCTCTTCCAAGTTGATATTACTGGAGAGACCTCTTGGGCTATTTAGTCCGTGTACTTTTGTTTATGATATTGAAGCTATCGTTTCCGGAAAAAAAAAAAAAAAACATAACTGAGAAATTGAAAGAAATCGAACCAAGCGAATAAGGGTTCATCTGTAAAAATTACAGCCAAAACTTTCAGGGGCAGACCAATTTACATACACAACTGGTATAAAAAAAAAACACACACATATTGACATAAACCACACTAATGCTGCAAATTCCTTGATGATTAACAAGCACAGAACAAAACCATACCACAAAAGAGTAAAGATCGAAACTTTAATACAAACAATCGTTAACCCTTCATCACATCTTAACCGAAGACACATGCGAGAAGAAAATGGAAAAATTAAATTAACCTGTTGGGGGACACCAAGTGGAGAAGCAGTTATGTAGGAATAATCCAACTCAAAGCTGACGGTCGGGTCAAGAGCAGAGCGCACTCCCAAAACCAAACAGCAAAGATAAACACATAAGCACAGAAGACTAAGAACACCCATTTAATTTCTAATGCAAAAGGGGATAGAAAAAAAGAAAACAGATCTGCTTTCTTCTTCTTTTTTTCCTGCTTTTTACATGTAAACGCGGAGCGTGTCGCACAGACAAGAAAATGTAAAATAGTTATTTATTTATGGGAAGGGAATGGAATGGAATAGGTCTGGAATCTTCTTTCTGAAGCTTTTATTCGTTGGATTGATGTGAGAAATTTTGCTGTAGTGAGGACGGCTCCGTGCTGTGCTGGGTTCAACTTTCTTGGTGGTTTTTATTAGGAAATGGTATTAATATGAATTTATGTTCTAGTGTTCATGTGAGCTTTGACTTTACCGGCAACCTGTTTGACTGGTTGAGGTTTCGAAGGGACCGAGATAAAATGAAATTTTCACAATGGAAAGCCGAAAAGTCCATAAACTTTGATCAACGGGCTATTGCCGGTTACCCAGTAAAATCGATGGTCAACTGTTTTTGAGTAACGGCTCTTTCCCCTTTTTCAAAACCAACGCCAAACCTTTCCACATGCCAAGTATTGACGATCTTATAATCTCTTCCTATTTTATTACATATTGTACATATTTTAGTATGTGATTGAGATGTGGGCCCCTCATGAATAAGAAAATCATTTACAATATTTACATTTGTGCAAAAGAATAAAGTGAATACAATTATTATCGTATAATAGGGGGAAAAGGAATACGATTATCGTGTAAGATTGAAATTTGACTCTATCGACCTAATAACTAAATGCTGAAATTAATGAATTTGACGTCTTGGCAATAACATGGGGTCTTGGGTGGTAGCTAGGATCGGGTTATTATATTACTCATCAATCGTTGTTGACTTTAAATTCCATATTTATATGATTACCAAACCCTTTATTACACCAATCGCGGCACATGACTAATTAGAGTTCTCAAACGGGCCGGCCCGCCCCGCCTCAACCCGCCATTAAACGGGCGGGGCGGGTCAGCCCGTCAACATGACGGGCTACTAAACTAGTAATCCGCCCCGCCCCGCCCCGCATCGGGTTGGCGGGCCAACCCTTTATTTTTTTTTATGTTTTTTTTTTGCAAATAATACTCTTATTAATAATGTATGTTGGAATAATTAACGAAATTTCATAAATTATTTATGAATTATATAAGTTCATAACTAAATCAATTATAATTAATTACTAACAAATATTATTTATTAATATTTAACATAAAAAATTGTATATAACATGTATACATAATTAAAAATAAAAATTAATTGCGGGCCAGCCCGCCACGACCCGCCTCAACCCGCAGCCCCAAACGGACTGGCCCGTCTCGGCCCGCTTTTAAACGGCCGGGAATTGATCATCCCAACCCGCCTTTTCATGGCGGGGCAGGCCCACCCGACGGGTTCGGACCATTTTGACAAGTAACTAATCCTTCTTTTGTTACTATTTAATTCCGCAAATACGTATAAAAAAGCTTCAACAAGTACGGTGCTTTCTTTATCCAAAACTTTTATAGATATTACAAAAAAATAAAACTTGTTTTTTTAATTTACAATGAAATACATAATAATGGAGTAAGTTGCAAATATGTGTATATTTTTCTTTGATTAGGCATAGGGATGGAATGGGCGGGTTCGGGGCTGGTATTGACATGCCGTCACCATACCAAATTTTTGTTCTTAATACCATCCCCACTAATTCACCAATTATGATGAATTGGTTCGGGGATGGGTAATCACCATTCGGGGATCGGGTTCCCTGTGGGAATTCGGGTTCCCCATATTCATGTATATCCAACAACTTAATAATATTTTGCAACAAAAAAATAAATTATGTAATATAGACAAATTAATATTTAAAATATGATAATGAAGTATAAAAAAATTAATATAATATGTGAATGAAATATGTGTGTATTGTGAAGAATATATAGTGAGAGTAAATTATTTTTCTAAATAACATTGAATCTAAAAGGATGATCTTTTAAAATCTTATATTCAATTATTTTTTATATTTTTTATTAATCAATCTAATTGGAGAACGGTGAATCACCGCTTGACTCAAACGGGGCCGGGTTCGGGGCCGGGATGGGTTAAGAACATGATTACCATCCCCATCCCGTCCCCGCTCTTCACCGACGGGGAATCACCGTCAACTCCCCATCCCCGTTTTGACCGGGGATTCCCCGTCCCAATAGCCTCGGGTCCCGTTCACCGTGGGAATTTTGCCATCCCTAATTAGGCATTTGGATGAAATTAATTACCTGAACTGCAAACTCAAATTAAGAAAATTACAAAACGAGCCACTGATCAGAGCCACAGCCAGAGCGTCAAAGTCAACGACTCAGCTCCACTGCCGAAGAACGACCAAGATTCATTCATTAATCCCACTCAGTTCGTCCGAGCAACCAAGCTTGTATAGATAACAGTAAGAATTCCTCCCAATCATGTTAGAAGATTCCAGTAAACCTCACGCCTTTCTCCTCGTACTCGTCACTATATTTACACCGGTATTGTATTTTCTTGAATCTTCAAATTATGTATGTATATGAGTGTGCAAGTGTCTGTATTTTATTTTGCTAAGTGACCTAATTGGTAGGAGAAATTATACCTTTTTAGCAGAAATTAGTGAATTTCCAGTTCTTGGATCGAATGAATTCCATTTCCGTGATATCACTTGTCGTCAATTTGTCAATGGAAGATTGAACTTTATATAGCAAATAAGTGTTGACTCTTTTAGTATGTTTAGGCACTTGGAGCTGACAATAAAAGTTTGGAGAAATACCCTATAGTTGTGAGCACTTGGCCTTTCTTGGAAGCTGTTAGAGCTGCATGGAGAACGGCTGATAATGGATTTTCCGCTGTCGATGCAGTGGTTGAAGGCTGTTCTGCTTGTCAAGAACTGAGATGTGATGGTACAGGTCAGAATCGAGGTTTCAAAAACCTCGAATAAAACTCATCCGTAGTTCATAGCAGTGATTCATTTAAGCTTCACTAAGATGCATGATTGTTGTTTTTTTCTAGAACAGTTGGCCCAGGTGGTAGTCCTGACGAGAATGGAGAAACTACTATAGATGCTATGCTGATGAATGGGGTAAGAAATCGATTTTATCAATGGCCATACATTACTCAGTTAACAGTTTCTTTCCTCAGATTATGTAATAAAAGTAGAAATGGTTTTATCCCTGGTAAGACGTTCATATCATATAGGTGACCATGGAAGTTGGAGCTGTTGCTGCTATGAGATACGTAAGCGATGGGATTAGAGCTGCAAGGCTGGTGATGGAGCACACCAAGCACACCATGCTAGTGGGGGAACAAGCTTCGATCTTCGCTATATCCATGGGCCTAGCGGGACCCACAAACCTGAGTTCGAACGAATCGATGCGAAAATGGATCGATTGGAAAAAGAATAAGTGTCAGCCAAACTTTCGTAAAAATGTCGCGCCAGCTGATGATTGCGGCCCTTACCATTCCAAGCACGGCGGTATTCGGAAGCTTCAAGAAGATGGGCGCACTTGCGTTGATGCGAAGAAATCCAGCGTGAATGATTACGGATCGTCTAATTTTAATCTCCACAATCACGATACGATATCTATGGCTGTAATTGACAAAGTAATAAGATGATAGTTGGACTCTAAAATCTCCCATTTTATTTATCTGATGTTTGATTATTACATTTTTCAGATGGGACACATAGCTGTTGGTACCTCAACTAATGGAGCGACTTTCAAGATTCCTGGAAGGTAGTAACAATATCAGTGTTTGTTGTCCTTTTTCTTTCTCAGTATAACTGTTGCCTCTTCTCTCGTATCTTTGTAGGGTTGGCGATGGTCCAATCGCTGGATCTTCGGCGTATGCTGATGCAGAAGTAGGAGCTTGCGGTGCAACTGGCGATGGTGATGTTATGATGCGTTTTCTTCCATGGTAAATTTTCCAACGCAAATCATCCTTGGTATTCGATAAGCACAAGTCACAGCTTCATATCTAGTCGGATTTTCTCGAATATTTTTGCTGCTTTGTATCTTCTCAAAAAGCTATCAGATAGTGGAGAGCATGAGGTTAGGTATGGAACCTAAGCACGCTGCTAAGGATGCCATTGCAAGGATTGCGAGGAAATATCCCGATTTTGTTGGGGCGGTTTTTGCGGTGAACAAAGATGGGGTTCATGGCGGTGCTTGCCATGGTTGGACTTTTCAGTATACTGTGAGGACTCCTAACATGTCTGATGTGGTAGTTTATACAGTTAACCCAGACGACGTCGTCTCTTAACTAGTTAATAATTAGTTGGAAGAATGCCTTCCTTTTTTAGTTTAATCATACAAGAGTTGTATTTTCACGGCTACTACTACTTGTGTAAGAATATATTCTGTAATAAGATACATTGCAGAATATATCACTCACGACAGAATTGGAAAGCAGCCATTCAATTAGAATAGATCATCTACTAAAAGTAAAAATCTAAACACCAAAAGAAAAAGCTTCTTCATGATGATGACGACGATAACCATGATTTACCCAGCAAGATTATTAATTAATTATACAACATTAAACATCCTAATATTTCGTCTTGTACTGTATTGTATTGCAGTCTCACGACGTGGTAGAACAACAGAGTGGCGACGCCGACCCATCAGCAGCGCCGCCTTGATCTCTCCTCCGCCGGCCGGAGCTAGTCTGAGGCGGAGGTTTCCGGCCAGCATCCATCGGAAAATTCAAGATAGCTTTTCTGCCCCTCATATCGAAAGCTGCGCAGTCGTAAGCCCTCGCTGCTTCCACATCAGTATCGTACGTCCCCAGCCAGACCCGCCTTCCCTTGCGGGCCGGGTCACGGATCTCCGCCGCGTATTTGCCCCACGGCCTCCTCCTAACTCCCCTGTAGCGATTCCTGCCCGATCCACGACTAAACGGGTCGGATTCAGGCTCCGCCTTCACGACCCTACTTGGAACGTCGAACCCAGTTGAAACGGGCGAGTCGAGGGATGATGATGATGATAAGTCGTCGGCCGACTTGTTGGGCGGGTCGAACGGCGGCGCTGTCATGCTGTCCAAGTTGCTGAAAACATCGTATGGTTCCAAGTACGACCCGATTGTGCTCGGATCCGACCCGGGTTCAACCCAATCTAAGAGATCCGAGGGGAAGCAGGCGTTGAGGCTGTCGAAGAACGATTCTGATCCTTGGCCGAAGTCTTCGAGCAGATAATAATGCTGTCGTATGTTGTTATCGAACGTTTGTGTTTGATAATCCGAGGTTTTCATGATCTTACACTAATCTAGTTTAGCAGCTTTATATTTGAGGATATATATAGTATATTTATGTGTAGTATAGTTGGTGAAAGAAATGGATCTTGCTATGATATTATATTGTAGTCACAAATAATATCCAATGACATTGGTAGCTGAGATTGACCGGCGGATTGTTACATGCAAATTCGATCTTCTTCTCAAGTGGGTATTTACTGTATGCGTGTCCCAAATGATATTTGAAGTCGATTTCCGGATAATTGTTTTTAATTAAGGTCAAGTCAATACATGGGATTAGTCAGATTGGAAAAATAAATTGAAATAAGCACTTTTACGAAATTATACGATTTGCTCACCTTTTGGTAATCGAGTATCAAGATTACCATAAAAGATATCCCTCCGTACCAAACCGTTTTGGACATTTTACTATATCGGACGTCCCAAACTGTGTTAGACATTTTATTATTTAGCAAAAAATTATAACAAATAATCAATATAATAATATTAAATATTCTCAAAAGACGTGTCAAAATATACATTTTTTTACCTTTTAATTGTACTATATTATTAAAATGTTCAGTTTCTTAAAAATCGTGTAAAATCCCAAATGTCCAAAATCGTTTGGGACGGAGGTAATAAGTGATATTTGTTGTATTTTACTATCGAATTCGGATTTGGCTACTTGGATATTCTTTATTACCGACAACCTATCATCAACTTGGTTTAGTTCAACTGTATTTCCTTTTTCTCGCAGATATTTTTTGCCCTGTCCTTTTAATAGTCGGGCATTTCTTTAGTTTAATAATTTGAATTGGATTGTGACGTCTAAAAATAATATATAGGGTTTTATTTTGTTTTTAGCGGCTGCTACTGAAATTCTATCCGAAACCCTCTGTGGTCTGGTCCCCTTCATACGTTTCATAGAGATTGAAAGCTACCTACACTCATATTAAATTCTAAACATTTTGTTTAATAAAATGCAAATTATTTTATACACTAAACCATCCCCATCTAGGGGTGGTAAACAGGTCGGGTTGGGTCACCTTCGGGTTCAACCCGTTTAATAAGCGAGTTGAAAACTTCAACCCTGACCTGACCTGTTTACGTAAACAGGTTGAAAAATCAAACTCAAATCCAACCTGCTTTAACCCTAACCCAACCCGCCAACCCGTCAATCCACTTAAAATTTAAGAGAAAATAGCAAAATTGATAGAATTATAAATCAAATTAAATAAAAAAAGGAGAAGTAATGCAATTTTTTCAAAAAATACCATGTGTGAGCGTGAAAGTGGTAGAGAATTAGGGTTAATAATTTTATTTTATTTATATTAATAATAGTTTAATAATATATATATTCGGGTTAAAATGGGTTGATTTCGGGTTGAAAATCCGAACTAACCTTACCCACTTAATAATCGAGTAGGGTTCAGGTCTACCCGTTTATGTAAACAGGTCCAAAATGTTAACGCTAACCTGCTATTTTCGGGTTCGGTTCGTGTCGGGTTGGCGGGTCGGGTCGATTTTTACATCCCTATCCCCATCCATGCATGTTGTAGAATCGAAACCACTTAATGGAATAAGTGAGTTTGATCGAACTCGAGCCAGGCCGGTTCCCACATTTATTTATTAATTGATAAATTTGATTAATTTGGGGTATTTATATGAACTCTACTCTATTCTAACTTATATTTATTTAAATCATTTCATGGTTGCATGCACGAGATCGCCGATCGGATCTCAATATGATTTCTTTTCTGTTAAGATCGGACACAACTTGCATGATTAGTGTGCCGAAGGATATAAATCTTGTAATGAAATATCAATCACAGTAACGTCAAAATGTAGTACGTCAGCATATATGTCATTTTACCGCAAAAGTCAAAAAGTAACAGTTTCGAAAACACTGAAAAATCACAGACCTTTCCCAGAAAAATCCATTTTGTTTTGAGGTTTCTTCTGATGGATCGATCGCTGGCAGTCACCCATTCGTATTGTGATGCAGTGCTTAACTTAATTTATTATTACCGATTATCTATATATATTAAATATCACAATGCTTTATTTTCAATAAATATAAACTATACATACTTTTGAGAATATATTTTGAATTTACACAATGATTTATGCATTCACTAGTTAATTATGCAATTAAAATAAGAAATCGAAATATTATTTAAAACTTTAACACCACCGACGTTCGATATTGATTAGATATTTAATTATATTTCTTTAATATTTATGTATAAAACTAATATTTGTTTTCAAAATAATTTGTCGGGTACCCGAATAACCCGATTGGAGGAAATTACTATCCGATACCTCACTCGATTAATAATTATCGGGTATCAGGTAACTCGATACCCGACAAATAACCCGAATTACCCGACCCGAACTATCCGAACCCGATCCCGAATACCCGAACGCCCACCCCTAGCTACGAGTCCGCTTTTTTCAATAATTTTAGGCAACAATAGGAACATATCAGTCTTCGAATTGAATTATGTTGCGATTTCCATCATTTGCGGGTTCATTTACAATCAACCGTTAACTAATCATTCATTTAACACAAAGACTACGAGACCCATGTGCTTGACTTGCATGGATTAACAAATAAAACTCGGATTCAACATTTGGACCACATACAAGGGGCCTTTTCAATTCAGCCCCTATTTAAGTTTCAAAATCGAGTTCAGCCCCTATTAGAAAAAGCAATTAGTTTTAAGGACCCGATTTCTCATACCACTTCATCGGTCTGTGGTACCACATTTTTGTTCTTTAGTACCACTTCTTTGTTACGCTGTACCACATCATTGTTCTGCACTACCACTTTTTTTGTTATGTATTACGACTTCATTTTTACGGCAGAAAAAAGAAGTGGTACTGCAGAACAATTAAGTGGTACTGCAGAACAATTATGTGGTATTACATAACAAAGAAGTGGTACAGAACAAAGAAGTGGTACCGCAGATCGATGAAGTGGTATGAAAAATTGGGTCCTTAAAACTAATTGTTTTTTCTGACAGGGGCTGAACTCGATTTTTAAACTTGAATAGGGGCTGAATCATAATTAACTCTAAATACAAATGATAATTCAGGTTCAGGCAACAAACGTGGCAAAAGTAGACAAAATAATTGGGATACGTCTGCTGGTCAACGAGTCAACGTCAAACAAAAAGACCGTACACAAAATCTCAAACAACGTTCAAAATCTTGACCGTACACCTTCATTAAATTATTACAAAACAAACGTAACCCATAAATGACAGCACATGTTATAGCCCATTCAATGTTGAATCAATGCAATTTCACCTATGATGATCTCTTGCGAAAGATGTATTAAAAAAGAAAAAAGGGAAGTTCCACAATAGAAGTTTATTCTGAAAGTATATCGAAGAATCTATTACATACATACGACTCCATCCAATATAGACTCAAACTGGTTCTTACGTTAAAACTCCTATTGTTAGTAATATATTTTTGTAATTTTACCAATTGATGATCAAGAAATGAACCCGACCCACGTGCGATCCACTTGCAACTTTTGGAACTTTCATAGAGACCACCCACCACTATATAATGTAATATGATGTATGTATCCCATCACTATATAATGTAAATGATGTGTATGCATCCCATCACTATATAATACCCACAAAAAAACCCCCTTCGACGATCTTTCCTTATCGCATATTACAATATATATACACCCAAACATTGCATCTTTAAGTTCGAAAACTTGTCAAAGATTCAAGCGTTCTGTTTGTAAAGAAAAAGAAAATTCTTTAAGTTGTTCAATCCCATTAACTAATCACTGTAGTAATAGTGAGTCATGTACCAGCCGTCGACTGAGTTGACGCCGTCAACTCTGCCGTCCAATCCCCCATCTCTCTATTCCCTTACGAGCACAAGCTTCAACGGTCTCGCGCCGTGCCTAACGGAAACCTGGGGGGATTTGCCGTTAAAAATCGACGACGCAGATGATATGGTGATCTACGGCGTTCTGAGCGACGCCGTCAGCAAGGGGTGGACACCATTCAACGACGACGTAGCCATTAAAGCCGAGAAAAACCCAGCCTTCGCCCACCCTTATTACCCAGCTGACGACGTGTGGGGCCCAGCTACTACGGCGGCGGAGGCGGCTCAGCCGAAGGGACGTCACTACCGCGGAGTTAGACAGCGACCGTGGGGGAAATTCGCGGCGGAAATAAGGGACCCAGCTAAGAACGGTGCGAGGGTTTGGCTCGGTACTTACGGAACGGCTGAAGAAGCGGCGCTGGCCTACGATCGAGCGGCTTATAGAATGAGAGGGTCAAAGGCCTTGTTGAATTTCCCCAACATGGCCGGGTCGGATCAACCCGAACCGGTTAGGGTCACGGCTAAGAGGCGCTGAGGCCAAAGTCGGTGCAATAGAATCTTTGGATTCGGGCTTGTTTCACTAAAAAAAACGTGCAGAACGTGTAGTTTTGTTTTGTAATATAAAAAGCAGTGGAATTGTGACAATAAACTTGGCCGTACTTAATTAAGTTTCATATTGAATACACACCTATGATGTAAGATGATTATGCCAGACGGAAACTATACTTCAACTTTAAACTGATTATCGACATTTACATGGCATAGTTTCGATATTTTGACAAAACAAACCTAAATGTCTGCTTTGCTTTCATGAAAATAAATTATGTTTATACAGAAATATTTCTTGGACTGGGAATTAACAGCAATTTCGAACCAGCGGACATGGCTTGCTCTTGGAGATTAGAAGGAGCCTTCGTATACATCATTGTGGTTGATCTCAAGACATCATCTCCAAAACCGCAGGCTTTAAAAAACGGCCTACTCAGATAGCATAAGCATCATCAGATCAGACAAAGAATTGCTTGCTAATCGTTTGCATAAAAAGTGATATCTTTTCAGTATAACTTGCGATAAAGAATGTATGTATGTATGTACCTTTCCTCCTCAGAACAGAGTGCTGATATGTCGTATATACCTTTGTTTGTTAGCATTCTGCAGTTGGAAACAATAAAACAAGAACAGAGAAGGTAGAAAACATAACAACTTTGAATGATGATCAAACATGTTGAGTGCTCTAGTCTAGAGTTTAAAGAAAGAATGGTATGCGTTGTTGTTACCTTACGATTCTTTGAACGATAATTCGCCCAATTCCCCTACCTTGCAGAGAAGGTAGAACCTGTGAAACACTCGAAATAATGCATATGGGTCATCAATACGAGAGATGAATATGTTTATTCTTCGAATTTTCATAGCTGAGTGGCGATAATGCTTAAATGATTTTTGCTGTACTGAAATTTTCATCTCCAAAATTAGAAGAGGCATTTAAACAAACACATGCACGACAAGAACATGCAGATAACAAAATGGATGAAGCTCCATCACCATAACGTCATGGATCGACGCCGTGAGGCTAACGTCCGAAACGGCCCGTCCAAAACCCACCAACCGCCCGTTCCACGGCGTCACCGGCGTCAAGTTCCCCATTGTCCATCCTCCAATGCTTAAACTGAGATCTGCTGCATCGTCAACCCTGGAGAAAACGGAGACTACTACGTAGCTATTGGAGATCGCAACGGCTAGCTTAGCGGGGTCTATACCGCCGGCGACTGCTTCCCCCGGAGGAGGAAACCGATAACAGGAGTGGTTGCAGGCTATGAAGAGTCGTCGGAGATGCTCGACGCCGACGTGAGATGGGTTGGTGGAGATGTGGAGCGACGGCGTTGAGGGTCTGAATCTGGCGGTCGGCGTGATAGTTTTGCGGCGGTGGCTGTGTGTGGAGGAGGGAACGAAGTTTGCGAATGCCATTTGCTTCCGTTTTTTTTCCTTGTCTTTTTGTTTCATGTATAATAATAAAGAAATTAGAAAAATAAAATACTAATAAATCAGGAAAACAATATATCATCCCTACCGTAGAAATCGAGCTACCAAAACCAAAGACGACAGTGGATAAATGGAAGCTTTAGTGTGCAGAAAGATCGGTGACCCGACTGCCCCAATTGAGGGGTCAACCGACTCAGCGCTGACCCTATCGACGACCCACCGATACCCCGACTCGGATCCGACACTTCTGTTCGGATCCGAGTTCGGGCCACCAGCCTCAATTTTGCCAATTACTTGCAGGTTTTGGGTAAGTACCAGGAGAGGCCGGCGCTGCCTTTCATCCCGGGCTCGGATTACGCGGGCACCGTCGACTACGTCGGCCCAAAAGTGACCAAATTTAGGGTCGGCGACCACGTTTGCTCATTTGCAGCGCTTGGATCTTTTGCTCAGTTCATCGTCGCCGAAGAGTCGGAGCTGTAAGTGATCGAAGTTTTCTCACCGTTGTTTTTTCGATCCTAATTTCCCAATTATGTTCATCCATCAGCTCAATTTCTCAGTTAAAATCGTTAATTACTATATGGCAATCGCAGATTTCTTGTGCCCGAAGGATGTGACTTGGTCACAGCTAGTGCAATACCCGTTGCATACGGAACATCGCATGTGGCACTTGTTCATAGAGCTCAACTGAGCGCTGGGCAGGTAGTTTAGCTTCTGCATTTATCGTCTTGTACTAAAAGTATCATCAAAAAATTTGATTTTGTTGATGTTGGGCCTCACAATCATGCGAGCTGGAGAATATGTTACACTAAGATCACGACGTATATGGACAGGTGTTGTTAGTTCTTGGAGCGGCCGGTGGAGTTGGTGTCTCTGCTGTACAAATCGGCAAAGTATGCGGTGCCATCGTCATCGCTGTTGCTAGGTAACGTCTTAATCTTGATTTGGATTTTTTTTGTCTTCAAGAAGATATATGCTTGTTTTTTCTTGGTGAATTTCGTGAACAATGTTGAATGATCATTTTATCCTCGATACGCATTCATAGTTGATAGAGTGGTTGCTCTATTTGTGTTGGGCATTTTTTCAGGGGAGAGGAGAAGGTGCAATTTCTGAAGTCGTCTGGCGTGGACCATGTCGTCGACTCGGGCAAAGAGAACATTATAGAAAGCGTGAAAGGGTTCCTAAAGTCAAGAAAGCTTAGAGGAGTCGACGTTCTCTACGATCCCGTGGGAGGAAAGCTAACGAAAGATGCCATGAAGTTGCTGAATTGGGGGGCACAGATATGCGTTATCGGTTTTGCCAGTGGAGAAGTGCCCGTGATTCCGGCCAACATCGCTCTCGTTAAGGTTACTACCGCACCCTAAATCACTTGAATAGTTTCAACTTTCACGTCCTTATGTGTATTAACTGCAGAATTGGACGGTTCATGGGTTGTATTGGGGAAGCTACAAAATACATAGGCCTCGTGTTCTTGAGGATTCGCTTAACGAGCTTCTTTCGTGGGCAGCCAAGGGCTTAATTACCATCAAGATTTCAGATGCCTTCAAACTCTCACAGGTTAGAATTTGACTCAAAAAAAAAAGCAGATAATAATGTTTTATCAACTGCATAGCTAACTGCTGAACGCAGGCGAATCTTGCTTTTGCGGCTCTCAAAGATCGAAAAGCTATTGGAAAGGTGGTGGTCGTGGTTGACTATGATGATCAGAAAGCTCATAGGGCTAAACTTTAACCTCAGTTTCTTTTTTTTTTCTTTTCTTTTTTCTAGTACTGATTATTAATTATTACGCAAATAAAAGCATGTCTCGACGAAGACCAGTGCCCTTGTAATATTGATGAACGTATTTCTGATTATCGAGAAAGAAAACCATGACTGAATATCTTCAGAAACAATCAAACGAAAATGGGACCATTTCATTATCTGATATAAATATCGAGTATCAGAAATTGCCACTGGTTTCAAGATCTTATCATGAACAGTAAAGCAACAAACAGACATCTTACACTGCTCTGAAGATTAAATCTTTTCAGAAAAAAAAAAAGTAAATTCATACGAATCTCTGCTCTGATGATCAGTGGCTGAATTGTATGTATTGATTGTTGGATATGAAAGATATATTATTATTATTATTATTATTATTATTATTATTATTATTATAAAACAGACATGAACGAACAAGGTGGGAAAAAGGAGCTCCCTTCAGTCCAAGAACGGAGGTAGAGGAACGTGAAATCATCTCCCGCATCATTCACTCAATCATCACAGTAGCAGCATATATATATTATTCATATATTTACAAAACATGTAAAAAATAATATCATCTGATCGAATTTTATAGATATTTTTGGCTACTGTGTGTGGTAGAACGAATGAGTCGGCAGATAATTCAGCTCCGAAATCTCATCCGTGAGTGGGCTGAAGGAAGCTCCTTTTTATGCCACATTATTTCTCACCAACAAACTATAGTAAATCATAATGCATGCAACAGAAAGTATACCGTCAATGAACAAATGAACATATGAATCTATATACATATCCTAAAAAGGTCAGAACTTTAAGAAATAATAACAAGTGAAGAAGGGTTAGGCATACATATAATTATTGAAACCCAATTATTCCACGCACACTTAACTTCTTTTATTACTTACCGTTCATTGCCGTAAAGCAAACCATATGGAGGTAATGAAATGAATTGTTACCAAGTTAGGATGGGGCTGTCATTTTTGGACTATATATCTTTTCATAATAGTAATGAAGTTCAGTTGCCATCTGCAAAAAAAAAAAAAAAACAATTATCTAAGATGATAAGCTAAATATATATAGTGCGTGATATTGAACTCAATATGATATCAGGATCATAGAAATATGAGAGGAATATAAGTCTCTCAATTCACATGTGAAATATGTATAGCAATGTTAGGTGGCTGAAGAAGATCATGAACTAGATTATATATTATGTCATATGTGTGAAAAGGAAAACCATTTTAATGCTGGGATAGAGACAGAGAGACAACTACACGTTCCGAGTATCCCCACTCATGTTAGCACTTTTTCTAACATATCTTTCATACACTGTTTTGGTCAAATCTGCACATAGGATTTATTGGCTTAAGTTCAAACCATGTTTTAAATGTCGGTAATATGTTTTTTTTACTGTATATATGAAATTAAATGTGTACAAGTCATCACGAATGGTGACAAATAAAGATAGAAACTATTGTGCGCAAAAGTGTTCGTTGACTTATATGGACATCTATCTGAGCATGCACTTTGGCATGTTCGCCATCTCCACTTAATAGATAGTATATAGTGCCACCTCTCGCATAGTCCACACACACGACATACATTATATATATTGAATATATATATATATATATCTGTATGTATCATATAGCACCACTAACTATTTGTTGGTGACGACCATTATATGAATTAATGGAATTTATCTTTATCATCATCGTTATCGTATCTGTTAGTGAGCACTAGCTAGTGATCAAATTTGACTGGCTGCTCATTCGGGACTATTATGACGAGACGACATGTAAATTAAATAGATATGTGAAAGTCAACGCAGTATAGTGCTCCATCTATTTCTCTTCACTTTGAACTTTCCTAAGCCGCCAATGCATTAGCCTCCTCAAGTAAAAAATCGCGTGCCTAATATAAAATAAACATAGACCTAATTGTAACGAATGCAATCTTAGAATATAGTTAAATAAAATCTTCAACAAAGTGGCTGTAGTTTAGTGGTAAGAATTCCACGTTGTGGCCGTGGAGACCTGGGCTCGAATCCCAGCAGCCACAATTTATTCTTTTATCAAAATTTCTTTTGCTTTTTCACGCTAGCAATAAATTCCGAGACTGCAACAAACCCAACACACGCACGGACCGAAGGATTATTCTATAAAGTTCGGTTTAAATGTGCCATTTAAATTATCAATATTGAAATATTGGCCTATTAAAAGTCCAGCCCACCTTCGTTTTGTAGTAAGGCTATAAAGAAATTGAAGAAGAAATAAAGTGTAAATGGCACTGAAAAACCTTTTCGTTACTCGGCAAGTCATATCAGATTCCAATGTAGGAATAAATTCAAAGAAATAACGAACAAAAGTTGAGGTGAGGCCGAGATTCCGTTTTACCTTATCGTAAGAAGTTATTTCCTGCAATAATACCGAGCAGTATTCTATACTTATGTGCCCTTATAACAATGCTTAAATCTTATACCAATTTAAACAGCTTATAATATGAAATAAAACGAGACTCACAAATGACAATCATAAAACAGTTTAAACTTTAAAGAGACAAAAATAAAATAAAAATAAAAATATTATCTGTGTGGCATTTGCTATAAATTACATACATACAATGCACGATAAATCCATCGAACGAAGACGATTATTGTTTTCTCCAAATTCGGACAATACAAAACGTGATCATTTATCGCAAGATTTTATCTTTCTCATCACATTTTTACAGCCATCCAACGAAATCACCCAACCTCCTCCGCACCCACATCACCTCCGCCGCCTACTTCCGCCGGAGGGTCATCGACCACCGACCGCCGGCAAGTGGGACACGAAGAATTCGATCCCAACCACACATCCACACACCTAACGTGGAAACAATGGGCGCACTTGGGCAAAACCCTAATCTTCTCGCCGCCGACAAACTCGCTGAGGCATATCGGACACTCCGTGGACCCCACCGCGCCGCGATCCGACCCATAAACCAAGACCCTAATCTCCCTCAGCTCCGACTTGTTCAGACCCTTCTGATAACGGCGTTGGGTTCCTCCTTCGGCGGCAGTCGGCGGCGGTCCTCTGTTAGCGCATCGAAGGATGCATCTCACTATCGAATTGATGCCCAAAGCGAATATTAAGGCGCACAATAGAACTGCGAGTATTATCACCATATTCGTGTCGAACTTTTCGTGGGATTTGCTTCCATTTCCGGCGTGTAGCGATGATGGGTCGTTGGACTTATCGAGGAGGAGTACTCTGTGGGGACGATGATAGAAACTCATGTGTTAAGATAGCTGTAATTCTGATGGGCTTTGAGTTTTATAAGCTGTCAAGATGTGAAGTTGTCTTCTGTGGTTAGAATCGGACAACGAAGGAAATGGAAAGGAGCGAGTTCATCTTGCTCATGTGATCGCAAGATTCTACAGCAAACTTTGCTCTGTTTTCTTCCACTTTTGCTTCAATTTGATGTTGTTGGAGGAAACAGAGAAGTGGAACTAAAGAGGAGAAGATGGGTTTTGCAGTCTTTGTTGTATGGAGATTATACTTTGCTGAATATATATTTAGTTAGAGCTTTTGTAGATGCTGTAAGAGAATGTTGAGATGCTTTAACGCAGCATTTGATTTTGAGTTTTGAGTTAGGTGCATTTCATTTTTGTTGTTATTTCTTTTTGAACTGTTGTTATTCGCCTCGATTGAACTTATGCTACGTAGGAAGATTTGTAAATTGGAAGATTTGTAAATTGTGATGATAACTTGGTGATTTTTAAATAAGTAAATAAATAAATAAAACTTGGGACAATAATTGACAATCATGAGAACTAGGAGACAGTATTCAAGATTCGTTTTCGATATAACTTGTTTCGAATGAATTTGGGTCCCCCACTAACATCAAACTTAGCTTACAAATTGAAAAGTTAAATATGATTATGATTCTCATAGCACTAAATCCTTCTTCTAAATTTCCACGCTACCACTAAATTGATTGATTTGTTTTAGTAATAGTTCCATCTGGATTTTATGCCGCGTTTGGTCCCATTTATCAAATCAACATCGACGTTGCTTTACTCGTTATATTTACTTTATTCAAATATATTTCTTGTATTAGGTTAGAAAGTGATGTTACTCGACTATATGTATGGGGACCATTCTCCAATTGTCTAAACTAACTAAGGCGTAACGTAATATGCGTCTCAAATATTTTTTGTTTTGTAATTAATATTACATCAAAACAGCCCTGTCGCGTCACCTGTCAAATCAAGGGGCATATATAGGGCTGTCCCACGTAAGTTTCAGGCTCATGTCAGAAATTTTTTAGTTTTAAGGACCCGAGTGTTTTTCAGTACCACTTCATGGACCTGTAGTTCAACTTCATGGACTTGCAGTACCACTTTATGGTTCTGCAGTACCAATTCATCGTTATGCAGTACCCACTTCATGTTTCGTAACACAAAACGGTAGTGCGGTACCAGTTCATATACATTGTATAACACTTGCATAAATTTTAGGTCCTTATCTCTAAATTTTACAATCGGGTCATTAACCTTAAAATTTTTTGACAGGGGCCTGAAACTTAATTAGTACTTTAAAATTTGTTGTCTTTAATATTAAAAAAAAAACCTCTCTCTCCCAAACCCTACTCTCCAAGCCCTATCCGCCTCACAACACAAAACACAGCTGTCGTTCTCCCCCTTCCTCCATTAGTGTAGGTTGAGGGAGCCATTGTTCTCTTTTTTTCATTCTTTTTACAGCTGCTTTTACTCTTTCATTGTTTTCTTTTTCGTTTTTTCGCTCTTGAATCTTCCACTTGTTGCAAAAAAAGAAAACCGGCTTGCTCTCCCGCCTCGTCGTCTGCCCCCCAGTCCGATGAAAATAGAACACAGAAGTCGAAGGCCAAGTGAAAGTGAAGATTTAGCTTCATAATTTTATGTTATAGGTTCTTTAGTCTTGTTCGTAGATAATGAATTTTGTTTTCTGTCGGTTTTTTGTCCCTTGTGGACCTTTTCTCCCCACGTGGGAGTGTTGTCCTCCCATTTTGGGGTTGTGTTGTGCTCATCTGTGAGCCTTTGTTCTCCCGGTTGACGAAGTACCGGTGAGATCCTTTGGGCTATTTAGACCATGTATTTTGTTGATTTAGACAAGCTATCGTTTCGAGAAAAAAAATTATATTTTGAAGATTTTTTCTGCACATAATCATAAATTTCTGTATATTTTTGCGTCTTTTTTTATTTGTTATTTCTTCGACTCCGTTGAATTTTGAGTTTTGACTTTTGACACACATCACATGATGTATCGCAATTGGATTACAACCTAATCGATGAAAGAATACACTTTTTTTATACTCCCTCCGTCCCAAAACCATTTTATACATTTTACTAAATCGGGCGTCCCACATCTTTCGTACATTTTCTTATTTAGCAAAAAACTATCACAAATAATCAATATAATAATATTAAATATTCTTAAAAGACTTGTTAAACTATACCCTTTTTTACCTTTTAATTGATATATTATTAAAATATTCAGTTTCTTAACCCGACCAACTTCCAAATGTCCAAAAACACTTGGGACAGATGGAGTATATCTTTTTCACTTTTAAATAACTGGGCTATTTTGATGATTTGAACCATTTTGGGATTTTCCAGTCCACGATAGATTGGGCTTTGGATGGTCTTTATAGAATAAGAGGGGTTGAAGCTCTCTATTTTTTGCCCACTACTTCGAGTGTACTTTCTTCTCCATATTTCTCTAGAAAAAGTTACAAATATCCCTAAATTGTATATAAATACACATTATTTAAAAAACTTGCATTCTTGATATAACAATAGAATGCAAGTTGCAAGTGCCTTAAGATAAGACTAAACTAAATGTATCCTATGACCATCTAGTCATAGTCATATATCTCATCATATATGGATATCCTTTATTTTCTTATATAATTTATATATAAAAGCGTCCCTTTTCACTATGCCTCAACATGTTTTCGGTCCCTCCATGAATGTCGAGAGATATCATATCGACAAATCCCAAACACCATTCACATATCCTTCTTTTGTCCGAGACAGAGAAAATAAATAGATAACATTTGGACCCCAAATTAAATTGCATTGTCACCTTTCAAAAGGGTCTCAATATTGGACGAAGAAAAAAAACACCAAACTGCACATGGCAGACATAAGTGCTTGCATTTGTGTAATTGTCAATTTAATACAAAAGGAGAAAAAGAAAAGAAAAAAAAAATGTGAAGCTTTAGTCAAAGAACCATGGCTTCAATTCATATTTAATGTGTTACTGTATATACGAATACTATAGTTTCTGTCCTTCATAACAGTTGAACTCTGATCGATCATATGCATCGTTTAGACTTTAGACTTTTGGAAAAGCTTTCATTAAGAAAACCCCAAAGGAGTTATTACACATTAAACAGTTTCCTAACAATTCGGTTGTGTAATGATTTTTATTTCTTAAAGAACGTAAATATTGATTTATTTTAATACCACACATTGTCGGATAGCGTACGCAATTCCCTTTTGGGTATTCAATATGAGGCTTGAAATGTGGATGAGAAAGAGCAACCACGTCATTAAATGATCTTTGAAATGCTTTTTCGAATTGGGACTAATATTAAATTGATAAAGATATTACGTGTGAAATCGAGATACAAAGGGATTATTTTTTCTTTTTAGGTATCGATGTCTTCTAGATTAGTGTTATACAATATTTATAAATTTACTGTTAAGTAATGCTAAAAGTTCATATATTACGTATTTATGATGGAACGGCGTGCTAGATTTATCATTCAAAACACTACAACACCCTAGAATAATTTAATAAATTAAATGATATCGTTATTTCCGTTTTCTAAATAACAAGTGGGGTTAACTACTAGACAACCTGGTCAAGATCACACATTTGGTCCTGAATTTTATTATGGTTTCGTGGATGTCGTCTCAATGGATTGATATTGTGAGATCCATTCACGAAATTTGGATCACAAAATCTAATTTTAAATAGTCTCAACATATTTAAATCAAGAATCGACGTATATAATATAATCTAAATAATGAGGTTAAATATTATGAGCTAAGACGAACAACCATCGAAGGTTGTTACATAAAATGGTAGTTAACCCCATTTTCTCATCTCCGTGTATCGATCAACCCTCCTATATTTAATTATTCTAAATGAATTTTCAACGAGATTATGAATATGATATTGTACGAAAAATAAAAGAACCACCTTTTACGGGCTTTGCATGTGCCCGTAACATGGTAGGGTCCTTCCATTTAATACAACAAAAAGAAATACCTAAAATATGTCAACAAACTAACTATTATTCGGATAACGATTAATTTGACTAATACATCGCACAAAGTTCGTGTTAATAATATATCGAACTAATATATTTCTAATCGAAGTCGATTAACTATATCGGTACGTATATAAATATAGATTCAACAATATTATCTTTTTGTTCGATTTTACAATGATCAATAATGGCCTAGCAAGGATTTGATATTCTGACGAATCAATCATTTATGTGTAGTATCTTTTATTAAACAATATGTTACTAACTTATTTCAACAACTAATCATCGAGCAAAGCATAATAGTTGACTCTATTGCCATGTTGATTTAAAATTGAACGAAGTACGGATCAGACTAATACAAATTACAACTCAGTGTATTTTATCCATAAAAACCACCCATATCGCAATAGTTTATTAATAAAAAATAATAAAATTTTCCCATAACCATGATCTTGAAATTCGAAATGCAGGATTTTTACACGTTACGGAAGCAAGTTAGCTTGACTTTATTTTTTTTTTAAATAAAATCGTCAGAAAATCGAATTAATCAAAAGCAAAGAGTCAAATGGTGCCAAAATTTCAAGTCTTGTACATACCTGCCACAGCGCAATTTCAGGCCTCAATCTCACCAAGAATAACGAACTCCACAATGTCCAAATGAATACACAAATCAATAAAAACATTTATCACCGAATCAAATAATTACAATAAACAGATAACAATTGCAAACAGTTGAGTAACGCATGTGCATGTAGGGCCTTCAAAGATTGGCCGTTGGTTCGTTCAACTTGGAAGCATATGCATGTGCCATTTGGTCTCTCTTACAAAAAATAAAATATAATAAATTAAATAAATTTTGCATTTCGATTCTCTCTTTCTCTCTCTCTCTCTCTTCGCAATTAAAAAGAGAAAGAAACTAAATGTTTGTTGACATGTCCTTGTCTACACTACCTCTCCAATGTTGCATATATTTTTCCTATATAAGCAATACTCGTACCAAGAAGCTCTCTCACAAGTCACAAACAAACTTCTAAGAAATCACATTTGTTTTCTCAAAAAGAAAAATGGCCATTGAATCGTTTGCCATACTACTGCTGTCGTTCTTGAGCATGTGCATAAGAACAACCTACGGCGGTGGCTATGGAGGAGGATGGAACAATGCTTTTGCTACTTTCTACGGCGGCGGCGACGCTTCGGGCACCATGGGTAAGCCGCCGCCGACGCTATTAACTTTTATAACTCACATTACTTGCATCTTTCGAAACAAGTGTACGTTCTGATTATTAAATAAAATGCAGGCGGCGCGTGTGGCTACGGAAACCTGTACAGCCAAGGGTACGGCACCAACACGGCGGCGCTGAGCACCGCACTGTTCAACAGTGGCCTGAGCTGCGGCGCATGCTTCGAGCTGCAGTGCTCCGGCGGCAAGTCGTGCTTGCCGGGCAGCATCACCGTCACGGCGACAAACTTCTGCCCGCCGAACCCATCCCTCCCCAACAACAACGGCGGGTGGTGCAACCCGCCGCGTCAGCATTTCGACATGGCCCAGCCCGCCTTCTTACAGATCGCTCAGTACAGGGCGGGGATCGTCCCAGTTTCTTACAGGAGAGTGCCGTGCAGAAAGAAGGGAGGCATAAGGTTCACCGTCAACGGCCACTCCTACTTCAACCTCGTTCTCGTGACCAACGTCGGCGGCGCCGGCGACGTTCAGACGGTGTCCATCAAGGGCTCGAGGACGGGGTGGCAGAGGATGGCGAGGAACTGGGGTCAAAATTGGCAGAGCAATGCTTACCTCAACGGTCAAAGCTTGTCGATCAGTGTTACGACGAGCGATGGAAGGACAGTGACAAGCAACAACGTTGCCCCTGCGAACTGGCAATTTGGGCAGACGTACCAAGGCGGTCAATTTGCTTAACAGAACTAATTTTTACACACGCACGTACTATATATAAAGGGGTTTGATTTGTATTATATTTTTATTACATTGGGAAAAGTAGGTGTGTGAGACAGAGAGAGAGAGAGAGGGGGGGAATTTATGGGAGCTGTGGTGGGAGGTTTTTCACCCGCTTTTGCTTTGCTTTGCTTTGCTCATAGGGATAGTGCATGGAATGTGTATTATACAATGATTATTTTACTGATATTCAGATGATGGTGGCTGCTATTGGATGAAGGCCATCAGGAATGAATATCACACTAAGTCGTGATTAAAGTTTGTGTTTTTATTAATCCTTGACTCGAGGTGTAAACTTTGGGACCTACTTGAATTGAATTACGAATATGTTCTTTGTCATTGCGCTTAAAGCATTTTGTCTTGTATGATTCTTGTCCTGTGTGCTTTACAAATCAGTGGCTTATCATGTTATGTGTTTCTTCATCTTCCTACAACAATGTCTTGAATGGTGTTCGTCGAAACTTGGAAGGAAGCAAGCTTTATTAACTCACCATCATGTCTTAAATGTAATCCTTGGGAAGAGTTTTTATCTCTTGTGATAGGATGGAACTAATTCAGGCAGTGCCTGGACTTGTCCGAAGAAACTGATAAAAATCTTGATCTGATTCTGAAGGCATAGTTTTGCCCGGAGAAACAACAGTGGCACAATTAAAATTAGCAAGACATCAGAACAAAAGAGACAGAAAAATGATATTCCTGAGAATGCATAATCAGCAACCAAGAAGTAGCGAAACGCTCGAAGATGGCAAATTATGTGAATTTAACTGATAGGTTGTAAATTAGATAGTTGCCAGAAGAAAAAATGATGTTTAGTTGGTTGTTTAAGCTACGCAGATACGCTGTCGTTTCGAGCGTACACTACTTCGGAACCATTTTTTTTTTTCTTCTTAAGTGGGGCGCACTTTTCACAGCCCTATTACAGACAAAAAAGATTGCTATTACTGTAATGATTCAGATTTTACTCGAAAGATTTATACTTTAAACGTGCGTATCGAGTAACGTTTGCAGATTATACGGTCATATGGTAAAATATAATATATTAATCATTTGGATTGAGATTTGAGACACACGCTAAGCACTAACAAACTCTTGTTGAGTGAGCTAACGACTGTGACAGCTGAACTCTTTGCTCTGAAATATTTTTAATCAAGCTTTGCCGCTGATCTCCCAATCACAGATCAACGCCACCCACCGCAAAGATATAGCTCTCTTGGCAATATATATACAGAGAACAGCAATATAAGCAGGTGCGTATCGAAATTGCTTCGTTTGTTCGATTGCGAAAGTTTTGATCTAGGTGATTTTGCGTTGTGGGTTTTGTTATTTATAGGAAAAAGATGAATGAGAATAAGGGTTTTCAGCTGGGAACCGTTGGAGCGCTGACATTGTCGGTGGTTTCGTCGGTTTCGATCGTGATCTGTAACAAAGCGCTTATGAGCTCATTGCATTTTATTTTTGGTGAGTTGTTTGCTGTTCTTCATGCCCGTGGAGTTCTTGAATGATTACGTTCTTTGTGAAGATTTGTGGCTTATCCCCACTGATTTTTGTATGATACAATAACTTATAGATCTGTGATGTAGCATATTTGTTTTTTCTGCCTGAAAATTGGGCAAGCTACTGGTCATAACTCAATATGCATTGTTTTTGTTATATTACAAATTGTGAGTTCGGGGAAAAAAAAAGCTCTCATTTTCTGGCTTATAGTGGATTATGAAATTTTTCTGGCTTATAGTGGATTATGAAGTTGGCAACTTTAAGGCGGCACTTTCTTGTGTTGTATGTATTCCGATGAGTTCATGTTCAAATTACATGAAGTTTAAGATACATGCTTTTGTGGTAAGGAAGGGATTAACCAAAATTTTTATGGCATCAAGTTTAAATTTAGCTGATTGGAGAAATTTTTATTAGCTTGAATACATAGCATGGTAGCTTGGCCTGATATCTCGCTCTTGGATTTCGATGCTTTAAGGCTTAGTTCTAACAAGAAATTTCTTAGAGCCACCAGATGTCACTTTAACCATATTTTGCCACAAATACCTTCTTTTATGATGTAGCTATTCAGAATATGAGGGTCGAAAACAAAGAATTCTAACGATTTTTTCTATTGTTGTATTTTGATTTAGCTACGACGCTCACAAGCTGGCATCTACTGGTTACTTTTTGCTCTCTGCACGTTGCTCTTTCGATGAAATTGTTCGAGCACAAGCCAATTGATTCACAAACACGCATCGGGTTTGGTATTCTGAATGGGATTTCCATTGGACTATTAAATCTGAGTTTAGGCTTCAATTCAGTTGGTTTCTATCAGGTACGTAACTCCACTACGTTTTCCGACTTTGCCCTTTATTTTCTATTGATTTATTTTATGAGGAAAAGGTTATGTTAATTTCCCAGATGACAAAGCTGGCAATCATCCCGTGCACAGTAATGTTGGAGACCCTTTTCTTAAGCAAAAAGTTCAGTCAGAATATTAAGCTTTCCCTCACCGTTCTGCTTCTTGGTGTTGGTATTGCAACAATTACTGATCTACAGCTCAATGCTCTTGGCTCCTTTCTCTCCTTCCTTGCAGTTGTTACTACGTGCATTGCCCAAATCGTATCCTTTTATTTCTATCTTATGGGCTATTTTTCTTTTTTCTCCTTTTTTGCTCCATATTTGGATAACTCCAAGAAAATTTTATGGCATATTTGGAAAACACGTTCCTGGAACATACACGGCACTGTCGTCGTTGGTTATTCATGAATTTGTTTTAGGCCTTGACACCTTTTGCAGATGACAAACACCATCCAGAAAAAGAACAAGATCTCTTCGACCCAACTTCTGTACCAAACTTGTCTGTACCAAGCCATGACCTTGCTTATATCAGGTCCATTTCTGGATAAGCTTTTGACAAGCTTAAATGTGTTCTCCTTTGATTATACGCCAAAAGTTGTGGTAAGTGATGAGTTGCACAAATGTGAATCGTTTTTTTCTGTCATAAAGCATGTTACTGAAGGGTGCCCCTCACCAATGATGTCGCAGGTTTTTATCATTCTTTCTTGCCTGATCTCAATCTCCGTCAATTTTAGCACGTTCCTTGTCATAGGAAAGACATCCCCAGTCACTTATCAAGTGCTCGGGCATCTTAAAACATGTTTGGTGCTTGCATTTGGTTATGTTTTACTCCATGATCCATTTAGTTGGAGGAACATTCTTGGGATATTTATTGCGTTGATTGGGATGCTTCTATATTCGTATTATTGCGTCGTTGAGAATCAGAAAAAGGCCTATGAAGTGTCACTGTTAAATCAGGTGCCGTATACTGCTTATCATGCTTATATCGGACTTCGTATTCAATTTATTCCTGCAGTTTTGCTTTATATAACTCTTAATTTCGTTAACTCAGACAAAAGAAGTTGAATCTGACCCGCTGTTACTCGTGGAGAACGGCAATGGAAAATCAAATGATCTCCCAATCTCCAAAGGCACAGTATGGGAGCCGGACAAGGATTTGCGTGCTTGAAGTATGGCTCATGGATACAAATGTACGAAATAAACATTCACCAATCAACTTCTTTAGGGCATGCGTGCAAGTGAAATTTCAATGTGAAGGTGAAGTGATAATCGTCCTCTGTTTCGATGCATTAGCATGTGTTAAAGGAGTACTCTTCTATACTTCAACCAAGTTTTTTTTTTTTTTATTGCATTTTTAGCAGCCTTCTAGTGAGCTTCTTGTTTTAATTTACCTTATCAGTTGTGGAGAAGTACTTAGGTATAACATACAGAATGTGTACTTGGAAGTATCTGTGAACACAAATTCATTCGTTTCTCTGTATATGATCTTTTGTTCAATCTGAAACAAACAACACGTCTAGCTTGGCATGAGTGTGTTTTCCTTAGTGATGTTGAATCTCGTTTTTCAACCGACATTTCGGAAAGTGAGGCTAGCTTTAGTAAAACTACCTGATGTTGAATTTTTTTGTTTGCCAGATGACACTAAGAATATAGTTTTATTTCAAAGTACAAAATTCTTTGACATATCCCTTACCCTCATACAACAACACATACCTCTACTTAGGGTAACTCGATCAGCTCAGCAGCGAAGTTTCCAAGTCGTCTTGATTACTTTCATTGTTCTTGTTTGTTAACTCCTTTGCTCTGTTTGCTTGCTGTACCCAATCTGTGTGAATGAGAGTCCATACCATCATGCCCACACACGAAAACTGAGCCGCCGCAAGTCCATACCACAACCCAGAAAAACCCATCTTAAACCCAAAGGCTAGCAGAACTGCAATTGGTAGACCAATGAGATAAAAAGACACGAAATTTATATGGCAACCCATCTTAGGCCTGGCCGAACCCACCAAGATTCCACATGCAGATGTTTGGGGAGAGTTTCCTAGTTCGCAGAAACCTATTATAGGAAGAGCAACTGATGTCAACTTGAGAATCTGTGGTTCACTTGTGAATAATCTTCCCCAGAAATCTCTTACTGCTAATGTGAAGAGAGAGGCGATAATCCCCCAGAAAGCCGCTAAGATGAATCCGATTGTACTTGTTTGTCGAGCTTTGTCTGGCTGATTGGACCCTAACTCGTGGCCGATCTGTATTGACAGAACTGAGCTCCATGAGGAAGGAAATACATATAGCAAGCTTGTGGTTTGTATTAGGATACCCATTGCTGCTACATTTGCCTGTGGATTGACTAAAAGACTGCATAGCAGTAAGAGTATTTCATAACACCACCATTCGAGGGTCACAGATAACACGCTTGGACCTGCAAGTTTAAGGAGCGATCTCCAGTCTTCAGAGAATATATCTGCTATTTCTCCGCTCCAAGGCCTTAGCGAGCTTTTAGAGAGAACAAGGTACAAAAGCATTCCAAGATTTACGTTTACAGTGTTCCATGCCGAGGCTAGTGCGACTCCTCTCACGCCCAAGTCTAAGGACACGACTAGGAAATAGTTTATCGGGTAGTGAAGAAGCATGGCGATCGTCACAGAAATGGTAAGAGGTTTGTTGATGTTCTGAGTCCTTAAGAATGTCTTTAGGGGGTGGAAATGTGCCTGAGCGACCAAGTCGGGGATTGAATAGGTAATGTATGTCTTGGCGACTGCAGCAGTTTTCTCGTCTTGTCCTAACCATAAAAGGACGGGTCCCATGTTCAACCATAACAGAGAGATTGGTAACGAAGCTGCTATGAGAAGAATGAGAGTTTTCTTGTAGGTTTTAGGAAGAATAGCCCAATTCTTCGCTCCATAAGCTTGATAACATATCGGCTCCATTCCCATGGCGAGCCCTTTGAGGACTGAATACCCAGTTATGTTGGCGAAGCTAATCGATAATGACCCCCCAGACAACGCTGTGTCACCGATATGTCCTAAGAAAAGCATTGAGATGAAGGACTTTGAATTCATTATCAGGCTTGTTATGAGTATAGGGCATGCAATTCTGGCCAAGCATGCCAGCTTCTCTGCCACCTGCATTGGATTGGTAAGATTCAGTTCAGTTACATCTTGAAATACTTGCAAATTTCTTCGCTAATCACTTTTTTTTTTTCATAATATGCTACAGCTTATGTTTTCTACCAGTATCTACAATTACCGAGGTGTTGAAGAACATGGATGTGGCTGGACTGAAAAACCTTTTCATTCGATTGTGCGACTCTGCAACTGTGATCTGCGAGCTGCTAGCTGTGGAGAAGTGCTGAATTGGGTAAGCTAGATGTCCACGCAAGTACGTATTTGATTCTCATTTTAGTTAGCTACTGAATCGAATTTACGGAAGGGGACAACATCATATCCCGGTGCATGTCTTTAACGTGTTCTATTCAGCAATTTTTGTGATAAACTATATTCTAATAATCATTGTGGGTTGGGGTTGAGCGGTATCCTCACGAAATACACCACGATGTGTTTGGCTTCTTTTGAGAAACTACTGCCAGTTGTTGTTTTGCATGCACCTTAAGTTAATGAATTTGTCATTTACCGTGTATTTTGTTTTTCCATTATTTGCCGTCATTATGATTTTGGTCGTGGATTGGATATGGCTATTAATGAGAATGATGATACGCTATTTATTTACGATTGATTTCTTATTCTACGTCGTCTTCTTTGGAAGATGCCTTATTTAACTTTTGAAGATTGGGTTTTCCAACTTCTGACTCGTGGAAAAGAATAAATGCGTGGACTCGAAATGTTCATTAAGGTTTTTGTCTTAATGATAGGACGTGTGTTTTTCCATATTTTCGTACAATCTGTCATACAAATGGACATCAACTAGTCGATGGAGTGATAAATATACGTTGATCCTCTAATTTGCTGCATGCATTTTGCACTTGCCTGATCAGTGACTTAACCTAACCACTTCAGTTTAGCATACGAACGAAAATAGGCCTTGCTTTTCCTTTTTCAATGGCGTAGCGTGTTTACCTATTCGTTGTCGGTGTTATTATGATTTGGACATACGCTGCTAGTCAAAAGCTAATGCCCAGAAGATTGAACTTTAGCTTCAGCCTTACGCTAAAAAATCTATAGGTGAGAAGATGTGGAGAAGTGCTTTGACATAGCGGATGCATGCATATGGTAGTTTGAGTTTTCAATGCTATAACCTTTTGATGTGTTAAATATTTCATAAGCTAACTTGTGAAATAGGTCCACATTCATTTACGTGTTGCAGTGAGAAGATCATATGAATCCCAGTTTAATGCTTACCTCCTTCATTGTGAAACTTGTTGCAGACATGACCTTCCCTTCCTTGCATTAGCTTAGTCATTGATCAAAGTTTCTGTGTGGTTAAGGTTATTTCCCATGTCCTCAACCATTAAATGTGTTTTTTCAGCCCGGAGCTTCTGTTCATCTCCGTGTCTCTCCTATTTAAACTTCCGCAAAAGAAAAGCATTGTCTATGGAGATTTAATTGAGGTCTTAATCTCGACATATTTTTTCGAGTGCAGTCGTCGCCTTTGTTCTTGGTCTTACTTGACCTCCATCTTGTTTATTATTGAGACGTAGACAAATCTGAAGCATTTGCATAGAGCAGAACAATACAGAAACTAGGAGGAAGATACAACATTGCACTTTGTTTTCTCCGTAAGGTAAACATAAATTTTTAGCTATATAACTGCTGCAGATTCTGGAGAAGATACAAATAAACTTGGAGTTCTTTTTCCCTCAGCATGCTCTTGAAATAATCACAGTGACCAGTTTAGCTATAATATCGAGGCTCGTTTGGGCATGGAAACTTACGTTGCATCAATACAGTTTCTAGCGAATCTTATTGGACTTATGGGAGCTTTGCTAAAATTCTGTGTTTTCGTTATCTGTCCATCGTTCAATTGCATTGAACAATTCACGTATTAGCATGTTCTTCGATAGTGTATAGCTTTGCTAATTCACGTAGTTCGTTTACTGGCTAATGTTTTTGCTCCTTCAAGTGACATTACACCCTCATTGGGTCTTCTCTCCATTTCCATGAATCTTGTCTTAAAACAGAGTTCCTCGGCAAAACAGAGCATAGGAATATGCTTATTTATTATATAGCAGGATCTCAACCGAATCTTCTGATTTGACAAAAACCAATTATGGAAATATTAAGACAAAGCTCAACTAATCCCTCGTGACCAAATGGTGTATTCTCCACCGTTCAATTGTCATGTCATGATGCCAACTTTGAAGAATTCTTTATATATTCCTACAGTGTCCTACTCGCTGGAATATGCCCACCAATCAAGGGCGATTTGTGAATACTTTATTAGTTTTTCACTTGCCCTTTGATTGCTCTACAGGTACCAAGTGCTACTACTACACTTCACTAGAGAAAGTAGACTGTAGAGAAGCAACTAGTTTCATTTCAGTTCACTGTAGTTTGATCAATGGAGAGTAGTAGTGGCAAGTCTGCTGTGGCAGGTGTAGTACTCTCTGCAGTTTTCTTTGTACATGTGTTTGTTTTAGCTAACGGTGCACTGCATCCTTACCTGCTGAGTGCCGATGAGAGACCTATTTCAAGTATCTATGATACTTCCAAGTATGGTATGTTTCAGTTAAAGAATGGCTTGGCTAAGACTCCTCAGATGGGGTAATAACTGCATGGGCCTTCTTCTCTTCATAGTATTTATTCTATTTAACTTTTTTCTGGTACTGATGAAACATGTAAAAAAAATATGGTTTCCTGAGATAGGTGGAATAGCTGGAATTTTTTCAAATGCAACCTAAGTGAGGATATCTTCAAGGGAACTGGTAAGCCTCTTAATAACTTTTCGCCATAGTCTCTGATACAATGTCGACGCGTTGTTGCTTTTGAAATCTTTCGAACAGCCGATGCACTCGTTGATTCGGGGCTGGCGAAGTTGGGCTATATCTATGTTAACATAGGTGAATCCATTGCATATATAAACCTCTTACATGTTCGTTTATCATGAGCTCAGACGTGCCTATTTTTCTTGAAAATTTTCAGATGATTGCTGGTCCAAACCAGTGCGAGATTCGAAGGTAACCAACCATAAAGTTTACGTCGAATAGTTTCGAATTCTACCATAAATTCTGGTCCTAGTGGGATGATAATTTGTGTATATTGCAGGGGCGTATCGTTTCTGACCCTGAAGCTTTTCCATCGGGGCTTAAAGCTCTTTCTGATTACGTCCACTCTAAGGGATTAAAACTCGGTGTATATGGAGATGCAGGGTATATAAGTATATATGAATAGACATACATATATGTAATTTGAGCATGTAATTTTCCGAGAAAAGATGATCTTGATTTGAAATTTGCAAGGCTTTTGACGTGTCAATTTCGACCGGGTTCGCTTGGATACGAATACGAGGATGCTGCCCTTCTTGCATCTTGGGTTAGCTTACCTAATCTTTTTCATGTCGATTTCAGAAAAAAAAAAAAATAGATTATAATTCTCGCTTATTGATCTACTGGCTAATCAGGGCATTGACTACCTCAAGTATGACAACTGTTTCAACCTCGGCATCGATGCAAAGATGAGGTATTATCCTCTTAGTGCTGTAACAATAAGCGTTAATGCACGCAAACGCTTTTATGATTTTATGCCACATTGTAGACAGCTGCTATTTTTTTACCAGGTACTCAGAGATGCGAGATGCCTTAAACGCGACTGGACGACAAATGTTCTATTCACTTTGCGATTGGTTAGCTTTGATCACTGTCTTTCTTTCTACACAGTCATTTTGCATTATATTTTGGAAGTTCTTTCTTCTTCTTTTTTTTTTTTTACAAATGTCAGCATTTAAATGTAGGGGTGAGAATGACCCGGCTTTATGGGCGGGCAGCGTTGGGAACAGTTGGCGAACGTCAAATGACATCATAGATTCGTGGGAAAGGTTATATATCTGAAACTAAATTTCATTACATTCGCAGCCACGAAGAAACTAAAATACAGTTCTTGTTTTAGCATGACGTCGAATGCTGATATCAACGATCGATGGGCTGCGTACGCAGGCCCTGGTGGATGGAACGGTGAGTTAAAACATTTTACTAATCTTCTGCTGAAAATTATATCTTCGATTCATATGTGTGCTTTGGAAACCCTACGGTAGATGCCGATATGTTGGAAGTAGGCAATGGTGGGATGTCATATGAAGAGTACAGAGCTCATTTCAGCATATGGGCTTTAATGAAGGTAAAGTACACTAATGCATACTCTTCATGTAAGAAAATGCACTGTGTATTCTGTATCAGAAAAACAATCGGTTTCCTAACGGTTCCTATATTTGTTCCTTGTACGAACATTCAGTCTCCGCTTATCATAGGCTGTGACGTAAGAAACATGACCAAAGAAACCTTTGAAATTATTGCGAACGAGGAAGTTATCGCAGTAAACCAAGGTATTTTTCACTGTTTCTCGAAGCGTTTTTTGCATACCTTTTCATGGTTCTTCTTCTTCCTCTTCTTTGTTTCTGACATGAAATCTTACGACAGATCCACTTGGTGTTCAAGGAAGGAAGGTTCATACATATGGCCCTGATGGTAGTTATCAAGTATGCGTGTGTGCCTCTATATAATAAATACTTTTCTCCTTTTTTACTTCTTGGTGTAATATGTACGATTGATTCGTTCATTATGAAATTTTCATCAGATCTGGGCAGGTCCCTTATCTGGGCAAAGATTGGTCGTCGTTTTATGGAACCGATCTTCGAAAACGGCTGCCATTACAGCAGAATGGAGCGTAATAGGGCTCGAATCTTCTGCATCCGTCACTGTTAGAGATTTATGGAAGGTGAAACTTCGAAGAATACATCACAGCATTATTACACGAAAACAATATCTTCTCTTTTGATCACGTAAAGATCGAAATGTCTACTTATTTTTTTCATTATTTATTATATTTCTGCTGCAGCACGAGTATATTTCGCTAAACTCGACGAGCTCGGTAAGCGCAAAGGTGGATTCTCATGCCTGTGAAATGTACATCTTAACTCCCGCGCAGAGCAGTTCTACAAGTTAGTTTATTGCTTGATAATTTTATTGCAAGCTTGTCTTTTTTTTTTTTTTTTTTGGTTTCTCCTCGTACTGTATCAAGGGTTGCCAGCCATTATTACCATGGAAGGACCGTGGGAGACAGATAAAAATATAAACGCGATTTGTTCTCCACAGCTGAGTATTCGTACTCCATCAAAGAAAATCGACTGCATGTTAATTTTTCGTAAATAAACGTACGTAGTAGGATCATTAGATAATCATTGATCGTAAACATTCAAGTAACGGTAACTATGTTTCATTTCAGGCGTGTAAACACACAATATATATCGAACCCTATCGATATGCATGCATTTATGTCTATATAATTATATCATATAGTATAACGCGTTCGAACTACCTCTTGCACCATCGCCTTCAATCATGAACCCCTGTTTGGCATAAGCATGAAAATCAAATCAGCGTTTCCATTCAAAGAACAAGAATAGTAGAGATAGTAACACAAATATAAATTTAAAATATGCCTTTATTATTCTTTGAGATCATATTAATATCTTTGCTAGGCCCAGAAACTGGAAAGATCCCCTTAGGCAACATGCTGAATATCATCATCCAAGGCGCATCACTCACAGTCGCACCAACATTATTATTATGCTGAATATGATCCGTTTTGCCGAGAAATAATGCTCTTTTTTCGCCTCTAAAACCATGCAGATTTCGAGCTCGGGCTGATCCAAGTTGGTAGTAGGTGATCAGCATGAGGAAGAAGATGGCGCAGAAACAGTGGAAAAGATTGAGTTTTGCCATGAATTAATTACTAGTAAATCAATGATGTACTGTATTCTATTGCATGTGAAGTATATGGCTTTGAGCAGTGTACATATATATAGGCGCGCGAGGCTTTGCTTTGCTTTGCTTTGCTTGGAGGCCTTTGTGACGACAAGTCAAAGTGACTGTGTGAAATGAAGTTAAGGTAAAAGGTAAAAAAGAAAGTGCTGTAAAAGAAAGATTTTGTGTCTGTGGTACATTTATGGTGTTGTCTTCCATCAGTTCTCGACTTTGCTTTTCTTTCGTACAACTTTTATCAGTGCAAGCAATGAGGTAATGGTAACAATAAATTTGTTTTTTACTAATAATCGTCTCTAACGTAGTAGCTCTTGTTGATACCATCTTAGTAGACTTCTGACAATTGACATTATTGGAAAGAAACTTGGCCGACTATTTTTTATTACTAGAAATGAAATGATGGTCGTGGGCCAGTGAGAAGATGCTGCAAGGCTGCAGAAACATTGATAAATGTGGGCCGGGCCTATTGAGCCCAATATTTAAGGCCCAATTTAAAATGGCGGGATCAACGCCTCAGTTTCGGCGGGAAACACATTCGCGCGGGAGAATGCCCTATTTGTAGAACAAGCAAAGCCCTAGCTATTGTTTGGATAATCAAGAAAAAAAAAGTAAAACGGAGACACATCAAAGATGGTTGGATTACCATACGATTGCCTCGCGAATCCTCTCGGAGCCGTCAGATTGACGTTCGAGAAGATGGCGGCGTCGAGTTCAGATGCGGCGGCGCTCGACGGCAAGGACTGGGGAGTTCGCGATCTATTTCACCGGTTTTTGACTGATGCGGATGGGCTATCGGAGGTCGATCTTTGACTTTGTTATGTCCTTTTTTTCGTGATCGGTTTTTCTTTTGCTGTCAGTCGGTCTTTTGTGAATAAAGAAATTCTGAATTTTGGAGCATGCCGGCAACTTGGTAATTCATTAGGTGCCGATGCTAACCCCATCAACCATTAAAAGAATACGGCCAAACACTCTTGTGCGCCTTCGGGGGATGATACAAGATATGTTCGGAAATGAATATTACATTGGTGCTTACAAGGTATTTCCTACTCTGCTTCCTGTTCTCATGTGAGAGCTACTGTAGTGTAGTGTGCTTATATTTGAATAAGACATTTTCCCTTGTCCATATTATGATCAGGAAGGGGATGCGTGGAGAACTACAAAATATGCTGATGCTTCACAATGCCCCGTTTATGGCTCCACTGAAATGCGGATTTGGGAGCGTAGGCTTCTCTATTGTGTTCCTGTGAGTTGTTTTCTTCCTAGCAGTCTTGTTTGCTCCTGCGCACTTATGTTCTACACGTGATTGTGTAACGATGCTTGGAATGATAGAGAGTATCAATGGTCCCTATCTACCTTTGCTTCAGGTTCCTGGGCAGAACTCATGGGCTGAGTATGAAGATGAAGATAAGAGAAATCTATCTACTGATTTTTTATCTACTCAAAGAGAGAAACGCAGGAGGGATGGTGATTCAACTGTAACCAATTATATGGTGATTTTATTCTTCCCTGTTATCTTGACATTAATATCATTTGTTGTGATATGTTATTAACCGCAATTCGTCTTTTTTGGCAGGTCATGGACCACACCGATGAAGATTCTCCACATGCAAAGAAAATGGTAAGTAGAAGCAACTTGTCTTAAATTGCACATCTCAAGCTTTGTCCCCCTACTGTGGAGCTTGCCTCAAATGAATGGATCTTAATAGTGGCGTATGTCGTGTGTTTGAACTTTGGTTAACTACTAATCTTACATATCATTCCTAGAGGGAGGATGGAATGGCTGTGGAGTCCTTGAATTTGCAAAATGCAGTGACAAATTGTAACTCTCCTATGCCAAGCTTTGTCCCTCCTTCTGAAGATAATTCTTTTGCTTGTTTAGTAAAGGTGAATCTTTTCTCATTTGAAGCTTCTGCAGAGTTTTTATGTTCAATTCTATTATTGACCAGCTTGTTTATTTTGCAGGTATACGACTCTCCAGAGTCTGAATTGAAGCTAAACGATGTTATCGAGTTTGTTGGAATCTTAAGTTATGATAGTGATCTCGTCGTACATAGTGATGATAACAAGGAATTAGCAGATGAAGTCTTAGTTGATTTGCCTGGAGCCATGGTAACCTTAAATACATTTACTCCACTGTATCCTATCACCTGTTCTCTATCACCTGTTCTATCTGGTTGATTCTAAGATCTTTCGTTGGAAGTTACTCTCTCTAAACATCTCAACTATTGTTCACTGAGTATCGATGAAATAATGGTCATATATATTTAATGATCTCTGTGCGCGCATTACCTTGATCTAATTGTAACTTTACCGAGGAATCATTGCTTTATATATCATTGTGTTTCATGTTAATGATATGCCATGTTATCTTCCTATGAAGGTGCCTCGACTTCACTGTGTTGTGCACCGAAAGCTTGCAACTAGTGATTTTATTCCTAACCCCCATTTAGAGGTGAGCCTGCAATACTCAGTTGATCTTCAAATGTATTAATCGCCAGTGAATCTTAGTCGCTATGGTTTTCATTGATGATCTAGCAGTTGAGTGCATGTGCTCTAAAGGAATTGAGAGAAGCTCTCCTTTCTCACCTATCAGCTGTTCTGGGCAATGATAGGGTTGCAGCTCAGTACCTGCTATTGCACCTACTATCCAGGGTACTGACTTCACATTCCTTTCTTTTAGTACGGAATAGTCTATCTTTTTGCCCACTGTTACATAATAAACGAATCTCTATGACAATACACAGGTGCATGCTAGAGTTGATTCAATTGCTGTGGGGAAGCTGTCTCTGAATCTTACTTGCTTTAATAGAGAAAGTGTATCTGTTTTTGGGAATCGTCTTAAGCTAGCAATTGAAAGCCTTCTGCCTTTCACTGGATTCTTACCACTCACGGTAGATAATCTCAACAATAATGCACTTGCTCCAAAAAAGGACTACAGCACAAATAGGTAATGAAAATTTTGGTCAATTCTATCCTACCTATCTAGAATGCTTGCTTCTCCATTAGGATGTTTAGACAATGCAAAAGATTTAAATTTTTTATGACTTGTCAACATCTTAACTATATTGGTGAAAAACACCAACAATTATACTTCACTGCACTTAACGGCAATCTCATCTGCATGAATAATCAACTTCTCTTAACTACGTTGTCCTTTATGCAGGCTGGCATCTGGACCATTGCAGCTAGCTGAAGGCTCGCATCTAATTATTGACGAGACCACTCTACAAGCTGGGACCCTTAACTCCAGGGGAAATGAGAATGCAAGAGTATTGAAGAACATGATTGAAACACAAAAGGTACATTTTCGAGTCGTGCAATATGCTGTCGTTATTACTAATGAGTGTCGATGATCTTAAATGCTACAGTCGTCTCAATTCTGCGGTTTTCTCAACTTGTCTTCCAGGTCGAGTATGACTTTGAGTATTATAAAATGGAGATGGATTCAGATGTTCAAATGCTGATCCTCTCCGAAGGGAAGTCAAATATCCTTCCAGCTGATTTGGTCCTCCCTTTTCACCCATCGTCGGTGGATTGCATTTCAAGTGCAGACAATGAAGAGATGCTGAGAACTTGGAGATGGTATTTGGCTGCAATGAAATCACTACCCCATTCAATCGACCCAAACATGCAGAAGGTTTGTGTTTAAATCCCAATTGTTGGTCTCCGTTCCACGAGAGATCCTAGGATGAATGCAATTGTATTTCAATGGTGTTTAGGTTGTTGAAGATGATTTAGTTGCTGCTAGGCAAGCTGATCGAAACTTGGGCACCAAAGAACTTAGCAGGTAAACGAAAAAAAGATGATTATTGTTCGTGCTTCTGTGTTTATTTATCTAGTATTTCGTGTTTTTTTTTTTGGCAGATGGCTTACAATGGGTAGGCTGATGTCTGTTAGTTTTGGTGAAACAAGTTTGTCGATGGATCACTGGCAGATGGTTAAAGAACTCGAGTCACTACGAAAGAAGAGACTTCGGGTCATTATGTAATAGTAATAAATTATTTTCACCACCTTAACTCGAGCTTGTAATGTTTTATTCAAAGAAATTAATAGTACCATCCATCTCATCTCAATGATTAACATTTCGATCTAATCTTAAACTTGGATGATAATTTTGAATCTGAAGAAAAAAAGAGCCCAAGAAGATAAAACCGCAGAAGCCAAACTCACCTGGTCAAATTCAACGCAGCCTCGCGGCTAATTTCTTCTATCGCCACACCCTAATTTAATAAATCCATTCCCTATGTTTGTCTTTTTCTCTCCCTTCAACAATATACATCATCCATCTCCCCTCCATTTCTTTCGGGTTTTTTTGTTAAATAGGATTACTTTTGTGTGAAATTAAAAAAAGAGGATTCTAGGTTTTCTAATTAAAAAAAAGGGAACGGGTGTTTAAAAAAAAATCGAAGTGTTTGATTATCATTTGATCCACTCGACTGAAATTTCATGTCGAAATGAGATTTTAATCGATGGGTTCGTGATTCTTACATGTATTAACCCAAAATCTGGGTGAATTTTCGTGTTTTTGAGCTTGAAATCGTCGTTTTCGAGCAAAAAACGATTTATTCGAATATTTTATTCGAACTATTTGAGTGAATTTAGAAAAATAACACTTATTCGAGTAAAAAAAATTCGAATTAAAAATTCGAATTAATATTTTTCAATTCGAGTTTTTTTTTACTCGAATTGATTAATTCGAATAAATTCGAATTAAAAAAAATTATTCGAATTAATTCGAATTTTTTAATTACTCGAATAAATGCTACTTAAGTTGGGGTATTTCAGTAACTTTCGGTCCGTTCCCTTTTGTTTAATTAAAATAGGAAACGCTCCCTTTTGTTAAAAGAACCCCTTTCTTTCAATCTAAGCTAACAAAGATAAATATTTTTTTTTTTGTAAACAAAGGGAAAATGGGTGATCACGTGGCGAGAGGCGATGAATTCGAGAAGAAAGCTGAGAAGAAATTAAGCGGATGGGGATTGTTCGGCTCCAAACACGAAGATGCTGCTGATTTACTCGAGAAAGCTGCTAATTCCTTCAAGCTCGCTAAATCATGTAACGTGGCGAATGCTTCAACCATTTTATTGTTTCGTCGAAAAAAAAAAAACGTTTTGCGTCAGAGTTATTGATAATCCATCGGGTTGTAATGCGATACTATGCTTAGATCTGGATAAGTTATAGAAATAAGCCAATGTTTCATACACGGTCACGAGCTTTGGCAACAAGGGTCTTTTCCTTATGATGTGGAATGGTGGTGTGCTTGTCTATGAATTTATAGGTCTCTATTTTAGCTTCTTGGCGGCGTAAGAATTTTGAAGTTTCTTTTCATTTATTATCGAATTGAATTGAATTGTTCGCATCTTACTTGCAATTTAGTGCACCCATTTGCCTTTTCTTAGAACACTAGTTGAATATGAAAATTGGAATCTGAATGGATGTTTGGTAGTTTTTGTAGTATTTGTAATTTTTTTTGGGAACCTGAATTTGATGAATGTCCCCATTTTGATAATCTTGTTCCTTCGGCATTGATCGTGGGGTTTTTTCTTTTTTCTCTCAGGGGATCAGGCTGGAGCAGTGTATGTTAAGTTGGCCAACTGTCACCTCAAGGTAAGTTTTTTTTAGTCGGCAACCGTTGCTGCTGCACAGCCATGATTCATTTGTCTTGTGCCGTTTGTGACTATTTTTGCAATTGGCACCTTATGCCCCTCCAAAATTACTATTTGCAGCTGGATAGCAAGCATGAAGCCGCTAATGCATACGCTGATGCTGCTCATTGCTACAAAAAGACCAATACAAAAGGTGTGGGTTGTTTTGATGATCTTTTGGTCCCTCACTTTTTTACTTCATACTTGTGGGTCATTGGCTTGGTGTTTCTTTTTCGATTTTCCTATATGTTATGGTGGATCCTCCTAAAATGATCTGCTGCATTTATTACATTTTTGTTTTGTTTTTCAGAGGCTATATCATGTCTAGAGCAATCTGTTAATATGTTTCTGGAAATTGGAAGGCTCAATATGTCTGCCAGATATTACAAGGTAACTTTCCTAAAAATATTGTTGCTTCATATCGGTGAATGGAGAGACAATGCTTACTGGAATCTTGTCTTGTAGGAAATAGCTGAGTTGTATGAGCAAGAACAGAACCTAGAGCAGGCTATCGTTTTTTATGAGAGAGCTGCTGACCTCTTCCAAAGTGAAGAGGTTACAACTTCTGCTAATCAATGCAGGCAAAAAGTTGCGCAGTTTGCAGCACAATTGGAACAGTTGAGTTTGATATTCGCTTCCTTATCTTATATAAACCCATTGGAGTTCTTCTAGATGATCTTAGATCTTTAATCCCATTCCCGGCTTCGGAAATTCTTCAGATACCCGAAGTCTATCGAGATTTATGAAGACATCGCCCGACAATCTCTCAGCAATAACTTGTTGAAGTACGGAGTGAAAGGTCACCTACTTAATGCTGGTATTTGTGAGCTCTGTAAGGGGGATGTTGTTGCAATCACCAATGCTTTGGAGCGATACCAGGTACTTTTCATTCTATTAATTAACAACTCCAAACTTTATCTGGTGTATGTCAGCAAAAGATATATGAATATGACTGCCTTATCCCATTAATTCTTCAAAGGAATTGGATCCTACATTTCCTGGCTCTCGTGAGTGCAAATTACTAAGGGTATGTCTTGTAATCTCTTGCACTTGTTTCTTTCTTATTTCTCGAGTTTATCTTTAGCATTCTTGAACCGCTTCGATTCACTAGTAAGTGATACGATCCGATGATGCCCAGACGTTCTCAAATTACATGTTAAATCCGTTCACAACAGGATTTGGCTACTGCGGTGGATGAGGAAGATGTTGCCAAGTTCACCGATGCTGTGAAAGAATACGACAGTATGACCCAGCTGGTAAAAAGTGAACCTCATCATATTTCCTTCTCTTGTTTCTGTTTGCTCATCACAAAAATTCATCTTTTACTTTATTATTATTCTTGCATTGCTCGTAGGATGCGTGGAAGACAACACTTCTTCTGAGAGCAAAGGAGGCCCTGAAAGCCAAAGAGCTCGAAGAGGACGATCTTACCTAATAATAAGTCCATATATAATTGGCTTACTTCTTTATGATTGATTGCAAGACTACTCTTAATATGATTGTGTTGTCGTTATGTATGATATCCATCCATAGGACTAAAACTGGTCCGTATCTTCTTATGATTGCTGATTTCTTGCTCCGCTTGCATGCAATAAAACCAAAAAGGAAAACATAGCAACACATGCAAGAAAATTAATATTACACACTCACTACCCTTAATTAGTAATTACTAGTACCTTAAACAAGAAGCTAGCTAGAACTCTCTAGGATCAACGAAAACAGACAGCCCAGGCGGCGACTTAGTCCAATCGCCGACAGGCCCGTCAATGTTGTCTTCTTCTTCTTCTTCCAACCTCTTAATGCACCATAAATCTTCTTCGCACGATAAGCTCTTCCAATGAGGAATTCCTAACTTGAGCGGTTCTTGGCTCGCCACTTCGGTGACCACTACCCCACACCCACGTTCCTTAGCCATGTTGTGGGCCAGCCCACATAAATCCTTCGTGTACTTCACCTTCTTCGACCCATTCCCTCCAAGCCCATATAAGAAAAGAAACCCGAACGACCCGAAAACCTCGGGCACGGAGGGCAGCTTCAGCCATGGAAGAGCCGTGTCCGTCAACCTCGTGCACTTAGCGATGGCCCTGCGTGCCCGCGACGCGCCGCGCACTTGGAGCCTGTAGACGTCCATGCAGTTCCACACGCTCATTATCGCCCAAGACTCGGGCTGCTTCGCCAGGAACTCGTCGGAGCCTCTCCACGCGCCGCCGGCGCCGACTCCCTCTTCCTTGGGCACGGCCAAGAAAGTGCCCAGGTTGAGTTTGTTGGCGAGGATGGAGTCGATGTCGCCGGGGAAGAACTCGACGGTGGAGAATCGGTGCTTGTAGAGGGAAACGGCGTCGCTTGGCTCGAGCTTGATGATCTTGACCCGCTTGCTGAGTCCGACCCGGTGGGCGAAGACGGGTCGGACCAGGATGGAGGGCGTGCGGAACTTTGAGTATCCGCATTTATGGGTGAAGAGGTTTATGGATGGGTGGTTGTCGTTTTCTGTGGCCATGTATGAATAGTTGGCTCCGTTTTGTCTGAACCATCCTTCTAGTTCACGCACTAGCTTCAACCCTATTCCCATTCTCCTGCTTATTGGGACGACGTTAAAAGGAAGAAAGAAGAAGGAAAGGTTCATGAAATAACTTCATTCACATACATGGGAACCAAGTACAGACCTATTCATCTTGATAAATTGGAAGGGCAAAAAGGTGCAATAATTAAGGTGGTCGGTCTACTGCAGAAGTGCGTCTTATGACATTTGAGGAAAGTAACTATGTACGCAAAACATGACAAGATAGAAAAAAGGGAGGAGACTACGACGTTTGTTGGGCTAAAGATTGAATTTTTATTCCAACCCCACCTCGTAAAATCTTACCTGTGTAAAGGAGAGACGCGTAGGCCCAAGACATAAGCAAGTTTAGCGTAGACAGGCTCAGCAAGTTGATTTTGCTTGTTTGAGGAGATATTATTATTATCCATGCAATTTGTAGAGACGTTTGTTGTTCCGCACGTAACGGTCTTGATGCAACCCCTTATCATTCCCACTATCTCCCTCCTCTCTTTGTCCTCTTCACTGCCCAGAATCACCATTTCAGCAACCTGCAAAATCATTAAAAAAACGTCGTCGTATGTATTTATCTGCATAAGACGAGTACATATGATTACATGCAATGCAAGTATATATATGGAAACTCACGAGCATGAGATAAGCAGGTGAATTTCGGACACGGCAGATGGGATCTCCTAAGAGGTCTGTGTACAAAGACATTTTACCGTTTGGACCAACTTCACATCGCTTCTCAACTTGTTCAACTGCTAAACTGTCCTTTTTTGCATCGTATTCCCTCACGATAACTAGTGCAACAATTCCATCTTCCATCACCATTTTCTCTGACGACTGTGTTTTGTTTTTCTAAGATTAATGGCTAGTGCAAATCTAGCTGAGATTTGAGGCGTAATATAAAGACGGCTGTGTAATAATAAGTGGTGGGGGTGACTATTACGCGAGGTCCTATGATAATAACTTGTGAGTGGATATCATTCAGATGATCGATACCTTTCGAATGGACCTTTTTTATTTAATAATAAAAAAAACAGCTCGAGAAAGGTGAGGATAAAAGTGGCTGATTTTAATGCTTTTGGTCTATAAATTTTTTGGTTTGAGAGGGGATGAATTTCATTACCATCATCAACATTAGTGTGTTTTCATGTGGTTTCTCACTCTTTGAGGTACATTTTCTTGTGGTGTTTACGTCATGCGGTGTGGCCTTTTTATACTTGATTTCTGTGAAGGAAGTCGAAGATTATAAAGAAAAAGAAAAGGAAAGAAAGATCTCAGTGCAATAATATGGGCAAAATATTCGAAGACAAATACCATAATTAATATGTACAATTAATTATATGAATCCACTAATAATATAGTGGGGACGAAGAAATGGCGGCTATTGCTGCGTATGCCTCTCTCTCTACCTGCGACTTTCGCTCTTTCCTCATAAATCATAATATTCGGTCTATCAGAATCAGAAATAATAATTAATGATAAAAATAATAATAATAATAATAATAATAATAATATCTTTTGTTTATAGTACGTCTCTAACTCAATAAATTTTACCCCACCTATGTGAGTGAATTAATAATCATTCGTTTCAATGACAAAATGGCGTTTAGAGTCGCTTCTCAAGCACTTGAATGATAGTTTGATCTGACGGTCACGATTCACTCTCTCCATCTGACGGTCAATAATCATCGTTCATAGTTGTAACTTGTATCTCGAGTAATCATAATTCAGAAAAAAAAAAAAAAAGAAATGGAATAATATCAAACTAGTACACATGCATACTCCGTGCATATATAAATATGTAATATTAAATTAATTTAATAAAGAATTGAAATTATAATTTAAATATAATAATGTATTTATAAATTATAAATTAAAGGTATAAGAATTAAGTAAAAAAGTAATTAAGTAAAAATAGTAATTAAAAGATAGTGGGTAATTTTTTAAATTTTATTATTGATATTTTTTGTGAAATTGACAGATCAATGATAAGTTTATACCCACTCTTCACGCTAGTAAAATAGAATAGATGGTTCGTGCATGAAGACGTTCAGAAAAACCCCACGATGATTATAATGGGCTCTTTTAAGCAGCGTATGAGGTTCATTTAGCTTCTTTAGAAGCACTAAATTTAAAGGTTTTAAACATTTAATGTTTTTCATAATGATTGATATTTCAAGAAGTGGGATGCCGTCATCGTCATCGTCATCATCATTTAATTTGTCGCTGGGGTTGCAATTTGCATAGATTCATTCACTATATAGCGAATATTTATTTTTATTATTATTTTTTATTTTTTGTCTCACTTTTATGTCTTTTCGTTGACGATCACTATTGAATTGGATATTTATTATAGAGATTATTTGGTTTTTTAGAATGTAATCTACTTGAACTTGAGCTCATAGATATGGGCTTAAGGAAATTTATTTTTCAATTACAACAAGAGAAGAGAGAGCCACACTAGCAAATTGTTGGTCTTTATATTAAATAAACTACAGTTAAAAATAATGACCTAAAATCATACATGTTCCTCGAAAACGATGTAGAAATATAATGATTATTAATATCATCGTGTGTTGTGGATTTCATTGTCCGTAGTCACAAGTTCGTCGGCTATCATGATTTTGTCTACATACTTTTCTCCGATATTATAGATATAAATATAAAAACTTAAAAGCATCTATGGCTATAGCTGCAATTGCGGTATGTATACTGAAAAAACTAAGGTTATAATAACTACTTATGTGTAGTATCGATGATTATATAAAAATATTTGCGCCCGAGGTGGTCCAAAATTTGTTGCATTTCATTTTGGTCACTTCGTTAATGCTAGTTTTCCTATTACATGTGAATATAATATGTTGATATAGATTTTGTAGATTGATGACGAGGACAAGCAATAAGGGTCAACGGTCAAGCTAAGCTACTATCCTCATGCCAGTATTCTTTTTAATTATACCCAAATTGGCATTGAATAATAATTGTAAGAAAAGAACAGTTAAACATCACCTTATGTACAGGTAATAACCAGACAAAACCCTCGGTATGATCATGGCAGGACTTTGTTCCCTCTTCCTTCGATACGTATGTAAAATGATCCGTACAAGCGAGAGATAAGGATAAATACATAAGCACGATATTATTTTGTATATAAGTACTGTCCTAAATAACACAAACACTTCATATTATTATGCATTTTCTTTTTTCTTTTTCTCGTTTTTTCAATTTAATTACAAATATTTAGTTTCGAGATATCTAGACCACCATGCATAATTGTTATTTTATAATTAAAAACAACTTGATAGTAAATATTTATTTTTATGATTTATATGGTAGATAATATGTGTCGGAACATTTTTAAAACGGCATCATATAATCGGATTAAATTAATTCAAGAAAACACATGTCAAAGTCAACGAGCTATTGGACCGACATAATCTATCAATATCCTAATTTCGGTTAATGAAAGGCGATCTTAACGTAAGCCGTTGAAAGTCAAAAGCCTGAACTATGGATGGTGTGGCTCGAGGAATAGAATATATTATATTATAATGGTCGATGTAAGATCATAGTTAAAACAACGGATTACAAAATTGACTATACTTGTAAGATCCTAACGTAGTTCATATGGCCTTTAATAAACGTAAAGACGTATGTAGATGATTGTAGGTCCCAGCCTTTACATATCTAGAGCACTTGAAAATTTATTACTCATAATTATATGGAATTTATATATACATATTATTATATACACGAAAGATGATGAGTGACTGATGATGCGGGGCGTCATTTCCTCTAAATTTAATTTGTTTTGTTTTAACTTGGAATTTTTTATTCATGCATGTAGACCATGTGCCGACACTATATTGAGGTCTACCTTCGATCGAATCCCTGTATTGAGCACCATGTCTTGGAGCTGTCTATCCATTATCCGTCTCTATAAAAATTAATACGTTGAAATGACAATACATAGTCAATTACTTTGTCGACTAGTAGCTTGTGAAGGGAGGGCTTAATAAGATTTATTACTACGAGTACAAAGAACAGCAGAAACATACAGAGCTCGGTCAATTCTTGCATGCAGAAATGGAATAATCGATGTTACAGCTAATGAGGACAATAATTTGGAAAACATGTTTCACTGTTTTGTTTAAATTGGGATCTTTCGTTGAATAATGCATGGCAAGTGACAATACTTCACAAGCTATATAATTTGTTCATTATCTGAATAGTTCTGGCATGAATCGGACGTGTGTCTCTTTAGGGCTTTCTTAGGCACTTTGAAAACCCTGATGGTAATTAAACGCGTGAGGAGGAGACAAAGGAAGCAAGATTAATTTAATCACGTTTTAAGGGGTAGTAATTACACGAGGAACACGTCTATATGTTTGGCTCGTTTTCACATAATGCTGGTTAAAAGGTGGCAACTTTTCTTGGATTATGAAGTCATCTGTTACATTTAATATCAACCTTTCTAGGATTATGGAAGTCACATGCTGAAATCTCTTCTTATTCTTCTTCTACACTCAAGTTGATTTCAAGCTGTCTTCAGAAACTTAAATTAGCTCTGAAGTGTGACAAAGGTAAATTATATCTCGAGAAAGAAATTTAGACTGACCCGCAAAAGCCTTGAACCGTATATTCAGATGGGATGTTTTAGTTCAACATCCTCATCGATACATCGCCGTCAGTGACCCTTCAACGCCAACACTCATCTCTGTCCACATTTTTTTAACTTCAATATCTACACTCTACACTTAAATATTTTATTAATTCCTAAGATTATTATTACTATTAGATCTATCTATGATCGAGCGAGAAATTGCCCGTGACGCGTTATTAAATACATAAGTAAACCTCCGTTAGACTAATACAACATTGCAATCAAGAACGAAATTTTCGGTTTAAACACATGGAGTTATAATTGCATACCAGAATTACCTACCTACCTACCTACCTTGAGTTAATTTATAACTTTAAGTGATTAGAACAAAATGGGCTTTTGTGGATAACGGGCCCGATTGTCAACCATGGGCGTAAAAGTAGTGATAAATGCCCATTCATAGCCCATACAATAGAAAACAGAACAGAATCCGCCGCCATTCTAAGGGGAAGCTTCATAGCTATAAAACTGCGAGGCAAAAACAACGAGACGAGAAGAATTCGGCCACGGTAACAATACGAAACTCGTAGCTACAGAAAATCAGCATATGCCCTTACTTGCTCCATCCCTCGATGACGATGTTTACTACGAATAACAACGAAGAAAAACAAAGTTAGTTTCTTTATATGTGGAGTTAAACAAGTTCCAAGAAACTCATCACCATCATCATCATCATCATCATCATCATCATCATCATCATCATCATCATCATCAAGATTAAGAAAAGGCCATGACTAATAATTGTTCCTTCAATGCATCAATATTTTTTACAATTAGCAGCATACTGATGTTACTGTTTGGTGGTAATAACAATTTCATGATGATCTCTGGCCACAACGATCTTACGACGATCCAAGGTGCAGGTTGCATTGCAATGGGGTCAGATGGTGAACGCCAACGGCCTATTTATGACGATCGTGCGCAGCCTATTGGACGATATAAAGGATGAACTTTGGGAGGAAGAGGGTGTTTGTCTTTCGACAAGATGTTCATCACTTGGCTGAGTTCTCAGATTAATACGACGCTCAGATTAATACGACTGCTTGTAAGATGAGATGCGAAAACTACAGATTCACCTATTGGAATTTCAACTTGTTTGATGCGATCATGAAACGTCACAAAATGTTAGCCTTGCTTGCTTTCGATCACTAGCTGATCATCGTATAAACGTGTTTTCGATGTAATAAAAATCAACGGCCACTCGTCCGCCTTTATCTTCTTCAACAAGGGCAGTAATTTAAGCTAAACCATGATTCAAAAGTTAAAACGGTAATGTTATGATTATTACAGTATACAAGATCAACGAGGTAACCAAGCACTAGCAAAGACAACGTTGTGTCCCTTCCACGTCAGCACAAGACCATCTTCTTCTTCTCTCTTGAGACCCCAACCAGTCGCGTGCTCGTCGAGCATGCTCTTCACTTCATTAGCCGCCTCAGCGCTGAACTCAGCTCCTCGGAAGCCAACGCTTCTCATCCTCTGAACCCATCTGCACTTTGGCTCGAGGCGTTCGATTCTCCGATGCCCTTCGTGGGAAATTACGTTTTCGATCTTCCAAGATATGTCTGCTTCGTACCACTGCCTCTGCCTGCTCTGCCCTCGGGGAAGAAACGTGTCTATGGTGTCGTAAGGTATCCATAGGTAGTTGTAGGCCGATCTCAACCTGCTAACGAGGTTGTTCGACGTGAAGTCTGCGTCTTCGTCAACTAATATCACCAGGGAAGGATCTAAGCTTCTCAACTCCTTGAGAAACACAGTACGCAAGCATGCACTTTCTTGAATAACTGACAAGGAGTTGTTGTTGTTGTTGTTTGGGTCGTCGATGATGTTCGAAGATAGGGTTGTCGTCGTTTCTTCGGGTATGTAACGAAGCATCATGTGACAGTTCACCACTAAAGCCTCGCTGTTTCCTTCAGCTCTTACCAAGCGCTGCTGCATTTTAAGCTGTTCGATTAAGGAAGAGAACCCATTCGAATAGCTCGAACGCACCAAATTGAACTCCATCAAGACGTTGCGTGACCTGGAGAAGTTGACCAGCTTAAGCCCTAGCTCTTCGTAAGAAACGTCGAGCATTGGAGGCAAACAGCCATGTTCTACAGCTAATTCAACCACGGTCAGCTTAACCAAAGGCGGTGGACCTTCGAGCCTCGTAGCAATGGAGTCGACCAGCGTAGGAATCTGCATGCAGTGAGTCAAACTCAAGTCGACGATATGAACGACTGGGTACCCTTCGATTGCTTCCAACACGGCCATGTTAGCAGCCGTGAACCCAAACCTATGCCAAGGTGTCAAGTCAACGTAATCAGCGAGCTCGATTGTGCTGAACTTGTGATTCATCTGCAGAGACGATAAATCGCCAGCAGAATGGATGTCGACCATGGCCGTTAGTAGCTTATTATTATTGCCGCTCTTTGCAGCTCTTGCTATGAGGGCTCGGAGAAAAGCGCAGGTTAGGCGCTGATTGGAGTCTCCATCTTGAGGAGCTATGTTGTTTAGGACCCACAAGATCTGCTGGGCTAGGGTTGCGTCGCTGTTTTCTATTGCAGTTGCACAGTGGACTAACAGCTGTTCCATGCAATTTGTGTCGCCAAAGTTGTTGTTGTTGCTGCTCAAAGAGCTCGTCGTCTTTATTGCTGGGGTGGTTATGGAAATAATCCCGGCCAAGGTTTGCGTGTCTGATTATTCAAGAATTGGTTTTTGCTCGTTGGAAGAGACGATGTAAGAAACTGCTGGTTTTCTTATTGCATCAGCATCATGGGTTGAGACCCTATTCTGATTTTCTCCCTTTCTTTTATATATTTATTACTACATATATATAGAGGCAATAGAGCGTGTGAAGGGCTGAAAGATACATATGAACAAGAGAATAATACAGGGGAAAAGTGAAGCCAAAAGAAAAGAAAGTGACTAGACTAGTAGTATATTATTTATTAGTGGTGGTACCTCTCTGCTGGAGAAGGGGAAAAGGGAATTTTTTCTGCAGATGATATTGAAGAGAAATTGACTGTTCATCTTTTTCTTTTCTTGTAAGAGATATAGAGTGAAATTATTCTTACCTTTTTCCATGCATGGCAAAAAGGAGACTGATCCGATGACGAGCGCACTGATAAAGAAATTCGATGATTTCTCAAGCTCTTGAGAATATTTAGTCTACAAAAGTAGAAGATTATAGAATGATGGTTCGTAGTGAGCTAGCGATGAGAGAGAGAGAGAGAGAGAGAGAGAGAGAGAGACATAGGTTAAGGCATGAAGAGGGAGAAGTAATGGTAAAGAAGACTAGGCAACGTGGGAAGATTTTGGAGGCATATGTGAAGTGGCCGTCCAGAGAATTTTCTGTCTTTGTGTGGATTTTTGTCATGTGATGTGACAAAATCAAGGGGAAGAATGAAGCTTAGCTTTCACTTTTACGGATCACGGACACGATATGTATGGATCATGATGGAGAAATGATTTGACCCCCTTTTTTCAATTCTACTACGTTGTTATTTCTAATGTTATCAAGATGAGTAAATTAAATAGTAAACTTATATAGGGTTTCCGTATGGGTCAATATTAAGTCACTTGGGTATGTATTACCTTGATGAATTATACAAGGAAACTGATTTCTTTCTCGAATATGTAGGAAGGAAAAGAAAAAAGGAAGTTTATCTAGTCGATGGTTGCTGTAATATAGCACGACATATTTGAAATTAGCAAAATCCAATCAAGCATTCAAACGGGGTTTATTATTACAAAAAGTCGCTTTCAATGAGAATGAGAATGTCTTTATTACACACGCACACACAAATATTAAAAGTTATTGCATGTTAGGTTCTCTATGTCGAGGGACCCTCGTGACACTACTCATATAACAGCAGCCAAAAAGATTTCTGATGCAATAAAGATTGACGATTATCAAGACACTTTCCTAATTAACAGCGGATATATATTAAGCCTGAATTTTCACTATTACTCACTATTACTCACTTTCCTAATTTATTGTCAATAAATTTATCGAAACTAATAATCCGTATACACCCAAATTATCCAGGGTTGTAATAAAATACCTTATCCCTGGTTAAAATTATGATATCCACCATAAAAAAAAAAATAGAGAAAAGCAGAAACCCTGACACTCTATTTGTATATATCATCTCAAGAACTCAATCTCACATCCATATATGATCGTATTATATTATCAATACTGCATATCTCGTTATCGTTTTTATTTTCTCATTTTTATTTTGCATATTGAAATTACTCGAATCATTCCCTCGCCCCCAAATCATTGAGAAGGACTAATATAGGACAAAACCTACCTCAAAACATGAATATTTATCTACCCTACCATATTATATCCCGGAGTTTGCTGTGCTAAAAAATAAATAGAAACAAAAAAATAAGATAGTTAATATACTCAAAATGTACTTATGTAACTATACCCCTACGGAAGCCAAAATTGAACCACGAGGCAAAAAGCTGACTGGCTTTTTGTCCTAAGCTAAAGTCCAAGTATTAAATGAACCAAGCATCGTGTCAATGTCGTTGGGAATCGAATGAGGTATTAGAGGAATCTTGAGTGAACCATATAGGGATAATCAAGTAAAGATAAAATCAGGGGTTTTTAATTAAATAATATTAAAAAAAACAATCATTAACAAAATAAACATCAAATGAAAACTATTAATAAAACATCAATTTTCGTACTCTGGGAGTACGAGTTACTAACTCGTATTCCAGGAATACGACTTACTACTCCACGCTGGACTCTGACCGTGACATGGCTTTTCAAGTAACTCGTATTCCTGGAATACGAGTTACTCTTTTCTTTTGTTTTTTTTTTTTAAATTTTAACTTATTTTATATTATTAATAATAAAATCAACCAAATCATAAAAGCATCGTTATCTCATGTAACATACATAATAAAAATCCATAAACGCATCTAAATTACTGTTTGTTTCGCGACGATTAAAATGATATGCATATCTTATATTTTTCGAATATCGAAAATATATTTTTTATTTTCGATAATAATTTATTGGATAAAAATGTATTTCCGATATTTGAAAAATATAAGATATGCATGTCATTTTAATCGTCGCGAAACAAACATTAATTTAGATGCGTTTATGGATTTTTATTATGTATGTTACATGAGATAACGATGATTTTATGATTTGGTGAATTTTATTATTAATAATATAAAATAAGTTAAAATTTAAAAAAAAAAGAAAAGAGTAACTCGTATTCCAGGAATACGAGTTACTTGAAAAGCCATGTCAGTGTCAGAATCCAGCGTGGAGTAGTAACTCGTATTCCTGGAATACGAGTTAGTAACTCGTACTCCCAGAGTACGAAAATTGCTGTTTTATTAATAGTTTTCGTTTGATGTTTATTTTGTTAATGATTGTTTTTTTTATTATTATTTAATTAAAAACCCCGATAAAATCACCTGTATTATAGAATTTAAATATTCTAATAACTTAAATACATAATGTATGTAGTGGATCGATGCAGAGAACAAACGGCCTGTTTTCTCAAAATTTTCAAAATTGGAATTTTTATTTCCTGAGTGAAATTCTCTAGCATCCAATCTAAAGAGGTCGTTTTCCACTTTTCAAGACCAACACGAAAAACAAAGGACGAGTGTATGCAAACGTGGTTTTGATATTTCAGAATATATGTTGTTTATACATTCGATCGATAGCATATTCCATATGGAGGTAGTAAAGGTATAGTGGCACAGAAAAAAAAAAAGTGCATTTTGAAGTTCGTGTAATGTTTTACTCACGTTGTCTGATACTTTTCTGGTTCGAATCGCATGGTAGGTAGATTATATTCCGCGAGTAAGATCTAAATGGATTTAATTCTTATTATTCATGTAAAATTACTCGGTATTCTCTACGAGGAAACTCAGAATCAAATACGATATGATATATAACATTGGGCCCCTAAATAGGTTCCCAACAATATTGGGCCATATATTTCATTAAACAACTATGGTTCAAGTCATGGCACGATTTAATTATTTTATGAATTATACAATTAAATTAGAAAAGAAAAAAAGGAATATCGTGTGGTGTGGTGTGTGTTTATCAGAAGAACGAAATCAATCATTCTTTCGACGACGCCATATTCAATTTAATTCAACTCAACTCAACTCAACTCAACTCAACTCAACTATATAAGATACGAAAGAATACAACATGAGATTTTTGTTAGAGCGAGTGACATTAATAAGTATTCAAACTGCGCCAGAATTGAACACTTGTCCTTTGACTCGCTCGTTGACTTCTGAAGTTTCAATTTGACTGATGCCTTCTGCCCTAATCTCACTTACCTGTCTCCAACGTTCACCTCCGCAAAGATCAAACCTTTTTGCATTCGTTTTGCTCCGTTGGTCGGTTTCCAATTTAATTAGCTGAAATTACCGATATTCCCGCTTCTTGTTATTGCGAGGTTGGTCAATTATTACTGTTCAGAGGTAAGCGTAGGCAGGCAAGTTCTGCGACTGAAGTCTGAATCAGGTTAGAGTTCTTCTATCTGTTATTCATGTGTTTACATTTCCATGTTGCATTGCGGCGAGTTTTTTGCGATGGGTTTGTTGAATTTTTTTATGGTGATTAGGCTTTTATTAATTTTTCTTTTGCACAAGTGATCGCGCGTCGAATTACTGCGTCCGTCGATTTTAGAGAAGATTGAGTTCTTTGCGTGGTTTAATTCTGTTGTGGGATTTTACTCTTTTGCTCGCAGAACGTACGATCGACTGGGAAATCAGCTCTACTTTGGACTGTTGTAACGGATATTTGTTTGACCCATGATGATGAAATCAATTCCTATTTGATGAAACAACAAAGCCGATGAAGATGCTTCTATCTGATTTCCCTGTCATGCCCTTTTTTGTTTGAGGAATTCTGTCTGATTATTACCAGCAAAGTTGGGCACCGAACATGCCAGGACAACGTCGTCACACTCGAATCGATACCATCGTGCTGAAACATAATATCGAGACAAGAATTGGTCCTGTAAAGTCTGACAAGTACTTCAGTGTCCTAAGCAACTACTTGAGTCACCGCATTCACAAAGCAGAGTTTGACAGGCTCTGTTTTAGATTACTCGGAAGAAACAACATCTCTCTCCATAATGATCTCATCCGCGCTATCCTCAAGAATGCGTCCACTTCAAACGTACCGCCGCCTGCGCCTTGTAATAACTCACGAAAAATACAGAATGTTGAAGTGGAGAACGGATATCGTCAGGGCAGCCTTCAGTTGCTATGTAGAAATGTGTTTCCTCAGTCTCCTAGGAAGCTGCAAACCGAGGATCATGAATATGAGGACAGGCCAAGCCCGCTCGGGCCTCTTGGTAAGAATCCTCAGAACACGGAATTGCAAGAGGTTCCAGAGATTCCTCTTGAGGTTGCTTCATCTGGGAATCAAGATTTTGAACAATGTGAAGGGAGTTTTGGATTTGATCATGGAAGTCCTATTAAAGCTCCTTTTGGGGTTTGTCTTAACGGAAGAGAAATAAGGAGATTTTCGACGAGCCTCAGTTCAGACACATGCTATACTAACAGAGAGCTTCCTGACACAAGTACGTTGAGTAGAACATTGGAACAAAATCTGAGCACCGATCAGAATTTAAGCATCGCTGAAGATTGCGCCAAGGTATTAAACAACGGGTTAGATATGTTTATAAAGAGATTACTCCGGCCTTGTTTGGATTTGGCTGCTTCAAGATCTGAAAATAGAGTACATATGGAAGTTAATAATCAGATGTCTACTTTACCAAATGGGAGGAAGATGCTTGAATGTGTACAGAAGTCCGGCAATAAGAGATCTTTTCACGTATCGATTGAGGATTTTCGAGTAGCTATGGAGTCGAATCCAACGATTCTCGGACAGGATTGGCCCTTACAGCTCGAGAAGATTTCCTCGTATGAAGAACACGATAGTAAAGGTCGGTCTCGGTAAATAATTTATATAGTTAAAGCAATACGTAGGTGCGGGGAAGATTTAGGCTTGACGTGATTCTTTTGGTTCTTAACCATCAAAGTTTATGTTTTACATTTCTTTTCAGTTAGATCATACGCTGTTAGCTCTTTATCTAAAGCAAAGCAAATCTCATTTTAGGTTTTTTATTTGTCAAACTTGAGTAATAACTACAGCTACGAGTAAGGATTTGCATTCTTCTGCACTATGCGAGGCAGTAAAAGAGAATACCTTTTTGTGTGGTATAGTATCAACGGATCTATCTTTTAATGGATAACGTTCCTTAAATGTTTTTGGCTACTGAAACTATCTTTTAGACATTTTCAGACAGTTGTTGAACCGTTACATCATATTTCCATATATATTACATTGCCCAAGCTCTGGTAATAATAAAATGCGTAAACTTTGCCCTGCAACTCTCGAGTTTCCTTATAAGATTTATTTCGAAGAACAGCGATCAGTTTTAAACCTTGGGCTTTAATGGGCGGAATTCTGATAATTACGTATTTGCCCATCAGCCTCATCAGCGCTGTTAAGGTTTTGAAGCCATCGATTTTATATATACAATGGGAATGGGAATGGGAACGTTGTACCAGTAGGCACAACAACCATTTATGGACACAGTGATACAACATTATGATTTTTTTTCTCTACATTTCTATGGATAACAAATAATACAGAGGATTTTCATACAATGCGATGACAACACATAATATTAAAGGCTTGACAAGGAAGATCAGAGCAGCTTGGATATGATGCCATAAGAAGTCCAGAAAGCTGTTGAAGCAGCATTGAATAGCACAGGGTTCTGATATACTCTGTATGCGACAAGAAATAGACATAGCAAATGACAATCTTAAATGACAATCTTAAACTAATTGTTTGTAAGAATGGGACGAAGATGCATCAGTTGTTTAAGAGAGGAGAAGAGCTCACCCTATGGCAGTAGCACCCCACGAAGCAACGTTGTAAATTACTTTGGTACCGTCCCATGCTTTACGGAGCTTACCCTTCTTCTTCTTTGTCGAGAATGTTTTGCTCAGAGCTGACGGAACAAAGGACAAAAAAGTTAGAGAAATCTTACAACTCGCGTGCTTCGCCTCATCTATGAAGGTAGAGCTCACCTTCTTGAAGCTTGTTTGGAGCCAAATCCTGTAAAGGGAGCAAAAACTATATAATGAGAAGATATTAACTGAAGAGAGGACTAACGGAACGGAAAAAAGAAAAAAGAAAAACGATTTTTTCCTTTACGTAGATTCAACAAAAATAGTTTCTTCACAGAATAACAGCGTATCGATTACTCTATCTACATGGCCGGACCTTAGATTGTTCAAGTGATAGGAGATAGGCAGCCATGAATGCAGCAATGCTGTCTGCAATGTCTTCTTGGCTCACCACAACAAAGTCATCTTGTCCTAAAGCAGTTTCTCCAACGTCCCAAGTATCATTTTTGGTCACTATGTCCCATGAACTGCTTTCCTCTGCTTAAAGAAAAGGAAGCACTCCACTAGATATGTGATTTCTCTAAAAAGTAAGCATAGTAGAAACCGTACCAGCAACGTTTTGTGAAATGGACGCCTGAGCTAATTCTATTTTCTTGAGAAAATCAGCAGATTCCACCTTAGATTGCAAGAGATCATAGAACTGCATGTAACGCAAAGAAAATGAAACTGGAAACTTGGAAATCTCTCCATATGACTACAAATTTTGATGACAAACTTGGTTTCACAGTGTTATAAGCTGAGATCAGAGGGGGGAAAAGCAAAAGAATTTGATAGTTTCACCTCAGCGTTGTCGATGTCGTATATAGTAGAGACAGAAGAATCCTCATTAGAATCCCGAGGAACATCATCACCGTCATCGCCATCATCATCGCCATCATCATCAGAAACAGAGGTGAGTTGTTGTAGGGCTAACTGACACTGCTCGAGAGCTGCCTCTAGGATTTTTCTGTCTAGACGGAGCTTATCTTTACGAACACAAGTTAGCTCGGCTGGCTCCATGATTCTTACAATTCCTTGTTTAATGTAATAAAGAGGGATAAGAGGAAATACAAGTATCTCTCGGTAACACAATGCAGAGATCTCGTAAATTCACAAACAGGGGCTCATGAATCTCGCCAGAGGATGCATTGTTCATGCATATGTAGGTGAATTGAGAATCCTAATGTCAAAGAAATAGACGATATTTCAACACTTATTCAGGCAAATTACAAAACTTCTTTAGAACCATTCAGCAACATCTCATATTCATTCTGAGAAAAAAGAAACAGAAATAGACAAACTCATTCAAGATCAAGACTGCAGCTGGAAATTATATCCCTTAGCCCATGAGCTCTCAAGCAGTACAGTAGAATTCAAGGAATAAAACGTCATTCCCAGGGCCAATAGGGAATAATTGCGCTCTCAATTCAGCAAGGTTTCCATCAACAGAGGGCACTATTAATTAAGGGATGATAACTTACGAACAGGGACAAACTGATTTAGTTCAACAACCTCAAAAGAAAAAAGCACAGGGACAAGAAAGAAAGAAAAATTGAAAAAAAAAAAAAAGAAGGAATGAACTTTGATGGAAAGAAAATCGCAACGAAAAGGTCGAATTGCCCACCTGAAAATCTCGTGATTCTATTCAATTTCTTTGGAGGTTATTCCTCTTGATATGCTCTCCACAAGCATTTCCTTCAGCTTGTGTCAAACACAGACCGACACATCAGTAATAAGGGAATCTCAGTAAAATGCTGTTGAATCTCTCTCTCTCTCTTCTCTCTCTCTCTCTTCCAAAATCTCTCCCAAAAACCCTAGCCGCCACCTTCACAATTCCCCTCCTCCTCCACCTCCACTCCATTAATGGAGGTGGGGGAGCTTTCATAGCCTTGGTTTCTTTTTTCTTCTTTGCCTTGTGTCTCTCTTTTCTTCGTTTTTCATCTTAAAAAAAAGAAAATTTAAAATTTTGGTCTCTCTCGGCTGCTCCGCCGCCGCTGTTTCATCCACCTCCCCCGCCACATCCACTGTAGTCCCCGCCTCCGTTGTCTCATCCGCCGCCACGGCTCTGCCTCACCACCTCAGCCGCCTCCGTCGCTCGCCGCCTGGCCACCTGGTTGCCTTCGCCATCTCGGCCACCTGGTTGCCTTCGCCATCTCGCTGCCCCGCCCTTCCCACTGACAACCGCTGCCAGCAGTCCACCACTCGCCACTCGCCAGTCTTGAGTTCCCCTTTGTGGGATCTCATCTCTCTCGACCCGAGGGTCGAGAGCCTTTTCTCCTTGTGGAGCACAAGTCCGATGAAGACAAAAATTCAGAAGTCGAAGATCTAAGAAAGTGAAGAGTGTCGTAGATTAAGCTTAATAGCTTTTTCTGTAATAGTTTCTTTAGATCTGGATCTTAGATAATGAGTTTTGTTTTTCTGTCGGTTTTTTTTTGTCCTTTGTGGACCTTTTTCTCCCCACGTGGGAGTTTTGTGCCCCTTGTGGGTTTTGTTTCCTCTTTTTGAGGACTTGTTTCCGTTTGGCAGAATGCGACCAAACGGTTCTGTTGCTGTTTAGCACGTCTGTATTTTTGGTTTTAATGGGAATGGCAAGTTATGATTGAAAAAAAAAAAGTAAAATGCTGTTGGCTTGTTGCGCTAACATTGGCCGACTTTTTTATCATTATTATTTCTTTAATCTTTTCGAGTTTTTTTTTTTTTTATCATTTGCAGCAGAACGCATGACTCCCTAAAGAAACATAGGAGTTTTATGAAATTTCAAGTTTGTTAATAGCACATATGAAATAGAAATAAATCATAAATCTTGCGCCATTAAGAGCTATTAAACATGCTTACCACATACATACAAGATTAAGAGTTTAATCTCTATTCTAAGCCTAATAGTAGTGAGCTATCTAGTCTTAGTTAATACATAAAAAAGACATCTTTCGCAATCCCCTTGCTCTTCATCTTCACTTTCTCTGGCACCCATCCAAATTGTGACCTAAAAAGCATTACAAGGTTCGTAAAAGTACTATATTACATTCACGGCGAAATCGAATGAAGACAAAAGAGAAAAAAAAAAAGTGCTCTCACGCATTCAACTCCTGTGGAAATAATGGCTTGCTAATCGGACTTGGGTTGAGCTGCATTGGTTCAATTGCTGCCCATGATGATTTCTTTTCTCCAGGGTTCATAGTTGCTATCTGTTGAAACCATTGCCAGTATCACCCAAGAGTGTATAGTATTGTGTATATATGCACGTAAAAAGAAGTAAACTTCAAGATTTTTGACTAAGGCTCCGTTTGGATCGTGGATTTCGACGTAGAAAAGAAAAGAAAAAGTATAATTGTACGATACGTGAACCGTAAAGTACAATGATTCGATGCGTAACACCACACTTTTCTTTTCTTTTCCGTGTCGATTTCCACGGACCAAACGCACCCTAAAGATTCCACCTTTAGGGTTAGCCCTAAAGAAGTTTCGGCTCATTGATTGTATCTTCAACGCCTCGTCCTGTATTCAAGAAAAAGACTAATGCCAGTAAAAACCATTCTGAGGTAATGCAGTTGCTTGCTTTTACCTTAGACTCAGCATAGAACGGAAACAAGGGTGGTTCTGACTCCAAGGTAGTTTTCGAGCCCAAGATGTTCCACGAATCGGAGGCAATCAGGGCACTGTTAGCGCGATTTCCATGTAATAAACGTCCAATCCCTAAAGCATCTTCTGATATGTCTTGATGATCGTTGTTGTTGTTGTTGATGAGATTATTACTGGTGTCTTTATCATGCAGCATCATGGGATGAAGCCCAAGTCCGTTTCTCATTGTTAGCATCTGCACGAGAATGGCGAGTAATTAGATGAATCTTAATCCCAGGAAACCAAAAATCCCATAATCAGAGCTCAAGTGTTCCTAATTTTTGCTTCACAGACAGAAGAGAAGGTATTATGGTAATGTTCAGTCAGACACTATTCAAAGTGTAGTTCTTGACTTGCCTGTACTTGAAGCTGTAGCTGCTTAAGATACTCAATAGCTTCATCAAGCATTGAGGCCTTGTCAGTCTACAAACAGCAGACAACGTTTACGTTAACACCTTACGAATAATCATTACAAATTGTATAATAGTTGTTATTAAAGACCACTGGCCTTGTTTGAATTCGGTATCAGATTCTGCAGTGCCTTCATTTTCTCATTAATCCTGCTTCTCCTTCTCTATCAGCATTATTAAGAGGACAGAATTAGTACCAAATCCCATAACACAAAGCAAAAGGAAAGAAAGAAAACAACCTTTTCAGACAAGTTGTGGACTTCGGCTGCTCTACTCCTCTTAGAAGAAGAAGAAGAAGAAGAACCTGGTTGCTTTTTCTTCCGTAATAAAGCTTCATTTACTACACCTTCCTACACATTCCCAGCCTACCAATTTACACAAAAATATACTTGCATGCAAGAATGTATATGCAATACAAAGGAGGATGGCTAACAGCAACGACCTCACTCTCATAGTCAAAGTACTCGTCTGCTAGCAGCTCTGAACTCAACCCCGCGTCATGCGAAACCATCGTCGCCCGTTCTTGATTTTGTGCAGCTAATGCGTAATGACGAGCAAGGTGATCATAATGCACGGCGGCTGAAGAAGAAGATGACGACGACGAAGAACGAAGTAGGATTTGCTGTAGAAAAACTGAGATCTCATCTTGTTCGTAAGCAGCATTATCATAACGGCCGGCCATTGATCTGAGTTTGATGAACTAAGGGCCTGGTCTGATTTTCTCTTCTTTCGGAACTTCTTCTGATATCATCAGAAAGCATTAATGGCAGAAAACCCAAATGGCCAAAACAATACACAGTGACGACCCAACACTATGTGTGAGTGATATCTCTGATAAAAAGGCAACACGGCTTTTGAGGGTATACGTAAACAGGTTAGGTAATTGATTTTTTTTGTTAATTTAATTTTTTTTCTGTGTTTCTTGTGAAGTGAAAGACTGCAACATTATCAGACACGTACGTCGTACTTTGCAACAGGTAAATGGCAGGCGACGAAAGGACGAATTTCGTGGGCGTGAGCGTGACGAGAGATTCGTGAAACCGATGATGAAAAGAGCAATATTCTTTTCTTTCCCATAAATAATAATAACAAATATGCGAAAAAGGGCACACAGTCTCGAAAACAACACCTTTTTCGCAAGACCTTTTGGCATAATAGAAAAATCGAAGAAAATGTTTTGTAAGTTAAATAACCCGTCAGAGAGAAACTTTGCGAACTTCAAGTAACCCGACCCATACCCGCATCGAACCTTTACATGCACGTACAATAATGATATATTATTCGACAAAGGCTAAAGAGCAACGTCATTGCATACCTAGAGGACTAGAATCTAAACCCAACCCAAGTTATAACACGGCAAGTAAGCTGCTGCTCTGCTAAGGCTTGGAAGTTTGAACTACTGTACTTTTTCCGGTCAATTGAGTATCATTACAAAACTAGTTAGGTCCTTTGGAAATTCGTGATGTTTTCTTTTTGGACCACGCTCATGTGTTCGATCCAACGGCTTGAAATAATTCTGGATTTCTCTCGTGGGGCCTAGCCTAGTGGGGATACGATGGATTTTTTTTTTTTTTTTCTGTCCCGAGGTATCCCCACACTGCCTGGCTATGGGCTAGCTCCTGCCAGCCGTGGGCTTTTTTTACGCCACACAGACTTGGCAAGGCGGGGGCTATTTACGCCACACACTCCAGAGGTGGGACTAATCCCCGGGCCAGATGGATACGTCCCAAACCCATACCGGCATCGATAGTCATGAGGAATAATTCTCATGGGGACTTTCCAAATTCATGTGGGAGGTAGGGTTCGAACCCCTGACCTCCTAGTCACATGAATTTTGGGGCCTCCTCATCAGCCACTAGAGCTGATGGGTCATTGGCGGGATACGATGGATATGAGTTAATGGTTTTTTATTTTCTCTTTCATTTTTAAGGTATATCTCATGACTATGGTCTTCCTCAAGAAACACGTTGATTCGAAAAAATCTACAGGTCATTTCAAATTCATAAGCGGGCTTGTTAGTTATGATAATATTCGGCCCATTAGGAGTGGATTGTGGTTTAATTGAGCCCATTAAGGCTTTTCTTTAATGTATTCATGTTTCTTTTTTTTCTCGTTACGCATCACACATAAAATGCCTGACAGCTTCTCTTCTATGAGGGCCAAGCTTCCCCCGACTATGATATAACGTTTGACCTCAATACTTAATTGGAAGAATTAATTAATGGCGACGATTTATTACCATTAAATTAAAGAAAATAACGTATTCGTTTAGCACAACAAGACACTTCGACCAGAGTCTGCGGTTTAATATCGGCCACAAATCGTTATAAAATCTCCCATTAATTCGAATTTATTAAAATATTACTAAAGAAGAACTCCAAATGAACATCAAACGATGATGAAAACATGACAACATCTTTATGGACATTTTTTTCCTCGAGAAGTAAACTGAATTTGCCATCTGTGACTTTTCGTGCTCCCCGTTCTACGTGTAACCTAAGCATCCATCCATAAGTCAACTTTCTATATCTTCCGATCACTAGCAAAGCAAAACAAAGCCAAGCCATCGACGAAAGGAAAATCGTAATATGAGAGGGGGAAGAGACGAAGAAGCTGATATCGATAGGCTCCCTATCGATTTACTGGCCCATATATTCTCTATGGTCGCCTCTTTCAAAGAATTGGCTCAGTAAGTTTAGTATTGATTTTGGTTCATTAGAGCTAAGCTTTCAACAGTTGTATGAGCTCTGATTGTTCTTTCTCTCTCTAGGCTGAGCAGTGTGTGTTCAAAATGGAGGCAAAGCGTTAGAGAATCTCTGGCCCGTAAAGAAAGACTGTCTTTTTCAGGCTGGAAAACCGACGACGAGACCACCGCACGTTTGGTTCACTTGGCTTATGGCCTCAAAGAACTCGACATGTAATTTTTAATTAATTCGTTCTTTATCCCCTTTTTGATTTACTGTGTGTGTGTGTGGTGTAATAAATAATTAGCTAACTGTAAAAGCTGGGTATTGTGCTGCTTTTTCTTCTCCGACAGATCAAGAAGTCGTTGGGGTTGTCAAATAACTGATTGTGGTCTGAAGCAGATATCTATGGCCAAGTGCGTTACAAACCTGACCTCAATTTCCATTTGGGGTTACACTTCGATTACAGACGTAGGAGTTGTTCATCTCGTATGTATGCTTTTTCCTTCTTACCACCCACCTGGCCTGGGATTCTAGTGTCTTTTATCTGAATCACATCCCATGTTTAAAGTTGTATCTACTTGGGACAGATTTCTAAATCTGCTTCACTCGAGCACCTGAACATTGGTGGCACATTCATCACCGACGCTTCACTCTTCGCCCTAGCAGATAGCTGCCCTAATCTGAAGGTATGTAATATGACATTTCTTGATTACCATACCGTTGCATGTTAGATAAACATGTAAGAGATAGGGCTAGCTTGGTTTCTCACTGGCATTTTTCTTTGATGCATTGCGCCAGAGTGTCGTTCTATGGGGCTGCAGACATGTTACAGAGGAAGGTCTTTTCTCTATCGTGAGCAAATGCCGTAAATTGGAGTCGATTAACGCGTGGGGAATGAGAGTGCCTTCGGAATGCTTCGCAGCTCTCCTCGTGCTAAGTCCCGCCCTTCGAATCAAACCTAACGGAATGTTAGCCAACAATGGAATAGTCCCTGTTTATTAGATGCATTTCCTGTACATAATGTTTGATTGATGGCACTAAAGAAACAAGCAGATGAATAAGCCTGTACAATGAAGTTTACAGGCATAGATGCATTCAACTCAATGGACCTGTAATGTACTGTTACTGCATTTTCCATTGTGTGTATGTATTTGTATATATTGGTTTTCGAACTTGAGATTCGAACATGGAGATATATGTGGTTAGATATGCTTTGTGAATGTTCGAAGCCCAGCGATTTTATTGAATTGTTATGGGCTTCTTGGCCCATTTAATCGAATCGAAGAGATGCATGATTGAGTAATGATGGACACGTAAGCACTCGAGGTTGCTTGTCTCCATTAGGTGTAGGGGTACACAGATAGAGTTGTCGGCACAGAAAGGATATTGAGTTGATTTGATGTTACGACAATCCGATACTAAAATAGTGATAAAAGGTACCAATTAAGGTGCTTCCTTGTTTAGGAAAATCTTATTTAATCAAGTGTGTTGTATCCCATCCCACTACCTAACTTTTACACCAACCTATGGATAAAAATATCTATATATTGCATCTCACCAATAGTTATATGCTATCATCTGATATGAGTCAAGATATTTACCAATTCAAGATGTTTCTTTTTTTTTTGTTGTTGTTTATTTATCATGTGGTTCAAATTATTAACCAATGTTCAATCATGGTGATATGACAAGTCTTCAATTGTCGAAATATGATTTTTCTAATAGTTTATACATTTATATCATCAGCATCATAAATCAAATCAACCTTAAATTAGAAGTGAGCCCTGTAATAAAGATGGATGAAGTGAATGACCGAACTAAATTTAAAGCAAGAAGCTTTTTTCCCCTCTAATTAGCGCGCATCTTCCCCCAAGCTGGCAAAACACTGACATAAAGAGTTCAATGGTCAGATGGCGTTTACATATATGTGTGCTCTAAATATAAAATAGTAATACTTACTCAATGTTTTTTCTGGAAATTTCTTAAATTATCTTTCTCGGCTAGTTCATGGGTTATGTTAAGTCGCTTTCATTGGGCTAATATTTACTGGAAAAGTAAAACAACGGAATATATAAATGATAACTGTGATTTATTGGTGAGGTGCTATTTCTCCTGGCTGGACTTGTGAATGAGCCTCTGCTCTGTGTGTATTATCTGTGCTGTGACTGACCTATAGATTTTTATTTATTTTTATTGTTTTTTATGATAGTGTAGTTAATGACCAATAGTAACTGTTCTCAGATGCAGTTATTAGATTTAGGTGAAAGGGGTTAAAAATCTATTGCACACTGTGCTACTGTCAGGAGATGAAACCCCCCTTTTAGGAAAAGAGTATGGGTTAAATTTTTTTTCGGATTTTCAATGAATCCCCTATCCAAGTAAATAAATAAAAAAGATAAACAATAGTACCGTAAAGATAAAATACCTATTTATAGTACAATATTAGAAACTATAGATTATTAAATGGGCACCCTTCAGTTCCTTCATTACTATACCTACTAACCACGGAGGCTATTTATGTACTATTTCTTAATTTAAATATTATCCATTTTACCTTTTACAACAGTATTAAATATTTTATACGAATGTGAAGGATAGAAGTGTAGTTGTACTACATTAAATAATGAGTTAGTATAATTTAGAGTATTAAATCGGGGATAGTACGATATAATATTTACTACTATAATATAAGGGTAGATGGTGTAGCATAAAATCATAAAAATTGCAATAAATGAACGTCGTGGAACATTTGCTTGGGGTCTGTCCACGAATTTAATGAATTAGGAGGATTGAAAAGTAATTGATCGTTCACCTTGTAACGAAAACATATGAATGGAAAGTGAATGAGTGAATGAAAGTGCAGATACCTATTTCGCCAACCTAAAATCTGACACAATTCGTACTAAAACTGAAATTAATAAAGAAAATAATTCCTGAATTAATTTGCAATACTATTTATGTGCCCACAACTGATTTCGCATATATGTTATTCAGAGAAAAAATACACATTACAGTAAAAGAAAAATATTTGAAAACCAAACAGTTCCCCAATAATGGTTCAAGAAAATTCCAAACGGAGAAAGGCCAATGAGATTATTTCCCAACAACTAATACGTCGCCACTTTTTGTTTTCAATTTATGTAAATCGATGTGTTGTATATTGCATGTACATTTACGGTCTTGTTCTGTGCTTTTATCATTGTTTCCTATGCTAAGGAAGGAATCTAAAGAACATAACCTCTGAACGCCAATACTGTCACCAGGAAAAAACCCCTTTTTTTTATTACACTATTAGCTATTTACGAAAATATCTTTAAATATCTCCCACTTGTCGATTTGGGATTTTTTTAAATCTGAAAAATAAACAGCCAACAAGGCTATTTAGTCTTAATGACGTTTTTTTTTAATTTATAGGGAAAATGAGATAATATTTTCCAAACTTCTGCAGTGATTATGACTTCAAAATTTAATAAGATTTAGGATATGTTTCCTTAAAAGGTCAGGAAAATCGTGTAGTTTAATGAGCAAACATTGGACCCGGACCATTACGCGCAAGGAACGATAGTTGTGAGAAATAATTAAAAAGAAAAAAAGTTGAGTGTAGATTCTTAAATAACCTTTTTACACAGTCACCGAAGAAGAGACGAGAAGAACACATCATTAAAATAACGCAAGGGGCTTGTCATGATTCTCGGTCCTTTTGCGATCGAATCATGATTAATCTTAATCTTGTACAAGACACAGAAAAAAGTATTATTATTATTTCTTACATAAAATACAGATACTTTCTCAAAAGGACAGTGAATTGTCGACTAATGCGCCTATAATTGAGTTTATATAATTGCAACATGGCCAAGAATGGAAAGGGAATCTGTACATTAATATAATCGATGATGACGCCCCAGGTGATGCAATTGTGCAAGACTTGAATTAAAAATTGAATTAAATTCTTATTCATCGAGATGTGTTGGAGATATTATAATCAAATCATGAATAATATCTTGGATTGAATACATGCAAATTGCGTACTTACGTAGTTGCCAACGCACAGAAGAAACTAATCCTTCGTAACTCTCGACTTTAAATAATCCCAACTTACCACCAATTTGCTGTATACATTCAATTTTAAGTATAACTAAAGTTGATTTGCTTTTAGTGTAGTTAGGTCAAGTCCCTCTCGTCATAATAGCAATGCCTGGTGCTTTTGAATTGCTCTTTATTAGTTCATGAAAAAAACTGATTCAAAAGGACACAAAGCGATGGCGACAATACATTACCATATTGTTTGAGTTTTCCCACGACAACACAATTCGATGTATTACATTGTTGGCATTTTCATGCTCGATTTATTACCATCATTCATCTTTTCCAAGTTCCCACCATTTGTTCCTTTTTCGACTTCACTTGCTTGAATATATACAAGCATCGGATAATATAATAACCAGCATCACATACAAGAAAAAAAGGGTTCTTGACTGACAGGTTAAAAAAGTGAATTAAAAAAAAGAAACATTATCATCACTAGGGTCTTCTGAGCTGATTAATCCCATTTAAATTACTATTATTATTATTCTGCAGCCAATTCATTTGAGGAGATGATGATCTGATGAATATTTGAGGAGAGTGCTGGAATCCTGATGATGCTGCAGCACTGGCAAACAATGGATGAATGTTTTGGTTCATCATTTGCCACTGCTGTACTTCATTTCTTCTCGACGACGATGATGGCATAATAGGCACAGAAACATCGCCTTGATTAGCGCGGATCGAGCCCGAGAATGGATGCATCTGTGTGTTCATTTTTAATTTCAAAGTTTATCATTCGAAATTCCGAGGTTAATGTGAATCGGGTTTCAGCTAAAGGGCCATACTTGATTATGATTGTTGTACCCATGGGAGCTAAGCTGATGAGTAGGCGGCAGATTGAACGTTTGCTGCTGCAAATTGAGCTGTTTTTTTTTTTGTTTCATTGGTAGGGAGAAATTCGAATGTATTTATAACCGAGGATGTTTGTATGTACCTCAGGCCTGGTTGTTCCTTGTCTCCTCCAATCGATATCGAACATCTTCGAAGAACTATGAAGCCTATCATCATCTCCATTCACTGCTTGCTTCGAAGCAGATGATGATGAATTGTTGCCTCCCAAACTCAGGTCAAGATTATGGTGATGGTCTGAAGCTGTGTTGTTGGAGAATTCTGATATATACGACATGGAAACAAAGAGTTGATCTTATTACAAAGTTGTTGCAATTGGGGAGGAAAAGAAAGGTGTGCGTGTGTATATATAATAATATCAGTACCATTTGCTGCTTTGAGTTCTTCATCGTAAATGCTGGGATCAAAATTGGTCACGGCTTCTCTACCATTGCATTTGATTGCAGCTTTATCGTAAGCCCTGTAAGAGAAGAAGAAGATCATTCACAGAAAAAAACTATTTCAACATGTAAGCAGCAAAAAACTATAAACTCATCGAATGACTAACCTCGCTGCTTCGACTTCTGTGTCGAATAGGCCTAGATAAACATACCTGGAATTTTTCCCAAGAACATACAAGCTCATAAGCTTCTCAAGATATATATTTATACATATCTATATATAATTTATATATATATAGAGAGAGAGAGGTACTTTTTGCCCAAGAATTGGCCCATGCGAGCTTCCCATCGACCACATTTGTGCAGAGTAACGCCTCGATACTTGGAACTTCCCCTGGGAAAACCAGTGCTTTGTCGACGAAGTACATGTACAAACTCCTCCTTCGTAAGATTGCTCATCTGAGATACACACAGTAAAAATGTATGTTTGACTGTTTCTTCTACTATTTTACAGAACCCCTTTCTTGTTTTCTGTCATCAGTTTTCAGTCCTCACCAATTTCGTGTAATAAAAATTTAGATTGTTAGTCGCGACAACTGTTGAAGAAGATAAGGAAGGGGTGAACGTTAAAAGAAATTACTCTTTTTTATTTCTTTCCTTTTGTAGTCATCATCTCCTCTCTCGTCTCCTCAAATGATGATACATACTTACCTGTTTCAAGTCTTCTTCGTAGTCCTGTAAATTGAAATTAATGTCCGCTTCGACACCTCGGAACTTTATCGCTGCTCGATCATAAGCACTGCACATGAAATTAACAGATCATTACACTTCTGCAACTGAGCAAAATTTCGTAATTTCTTGAATAAAGTGATAGAAGAAGCCTACCGAGCTGCAGCATGAGCCGTGTCAAAGCCACCTAAACACGAGAAGGAAAAAAAAAAAGGAACCAATCCACAAACCATGATTCTTGAATTGAGGGAAATAAAAAAACAATATTCTTTGAAAGTTAAAATAAGGGAAGACGAAACGAACCCAAATAGACTTGTTTTCCGCAATCCCTATAATCATTCAAACAGGAAAAAAAAAAAAGTGGTTCAATTGCATGTAATTGTAAGTGCAAAATAAAGATTCATTCTTTGCTCTTGGTTACCATATATGCGACTCCCAACGACCAGTTCTTCTGTAGAAAGTAACGCCCCTATACTGTGAGCTCCTTGACCTCGGCCCACGGCGGCTCTTCTTCAGCGGCTGCGCCGCTGAATCCGCCGCCGGCGCCCTCCCCAGGGAGCCGCCGTACGGCCCGGAAGAAGACTGAGAGAACTTAACCCCAAGCCAGTGAGCCCTCGGAATAATGTTATTGCCATCACTTCCACGAGCTCCCCCATCGACGGGGAAAAACTGCCTAGTCACAGGAGTTTGGCCATCGTTTTCATCATCGTGATCATTGTCGGCGGCGTCCGTATCGCCGTCCTCACGCGCCACCGAGAAGCCAAATATCTTACTCGAATCGTTCTCTGTAAATTTCTCACCTTCGTCTTGCTCGTGTTCTTCCATGACAAGAGCAGATGAACAAGAGCTTGACGACTTATAGACACCCTTTCCCTTGTCGTCGGAGCAGTCAGATTCGTCGGCTGACCTCCTTTTTTCCGGCGAATCGTTAAGATCCCACATTTATATAACGGAAAAGAAAAAGAAAGCACAGATAAAACCCAAATAAGGAAAAAAGAGGAGATGCCCAGACAAACAAGGGTTCTTGTGATTTTAACAGAGAAAGATGGAGAGAGAGAGAGAGAGAGAGAGAGAGAGAGAGAAGGTCGAAGAAAAAGAAAGGGGTCGGTCGTCTGATCAGTGGGCAGTCTAATCAAAGTAAATGTTACAGTAGAAGAAATAGTGGGTTTTGATGGATGTACAGACACACAACGCATACACAGATGTAGATCATCGTTTGTTGTGGATGGCCATGTCCATAAATAATAAAATTTAGCAGTAACAAACTAATGCTTCTTCAATGGAAGATAAAAAAGGACTACTACCTAAGAACGTAGAGCCGTAGAAAACGGGCTTATTTCAAGAAATAAAAGATCAAAATAAACACAAACACCCATTCCCCAACTCCTCCTCCTTGTCTAATTAGATCTCCCTTTTCTTGCGAGCTACCTATTCTTGTTATTATAGAAGTAGTAGAAGCAAGTTGTTTTCTTTTTCTTTCTTTCCTTTTTTACTGTTTGTGTGACATCTCATGACAGATGCTTCATTTTATAGACAAGTTGCAAAATCTCTATTTCTCGACTGTTAAAGAATGGTTTTCTTCACAAACCTAGAGAGAGATAGAGAGAGAGAATGAAAATAAAAATATAAAACACTTATTGGGTTTTTCTGGTTCTGCGTTCAATCAAGTCATAAATACGTGAGAGATAGTTTTCTAAAACGCTTTCCATTTATGTACGTGAATTGAATGATGTTTGAGCCTCGTAGGGTAGGGTGTTCTTGCTACTACTATAAACCTTTCTTTTTCTTTTTCAAAAACCTTTAGTTTGGTATGTATTTATTCATCTATGTACGTATGTATATATCGTTTTAGTACGTTTTTATTACTAGGTTTTGAATTTTGCTTTCTCTGACCACCTCAATCTATCAAAGATTCTCTCTCTTTGTGGGTTTGATGATTTTTTTTTCTCAAAAGAAATTACTTAAGTAAAGAAATTTGGAATTTTGCTTCTGCAATTATTATTTTTCCTGGTAGTTTTTTTCATAGCACAAAGAAATGGTAATAATAATAATAATAATAAAAAATTTGGAAAAAGAAGAGGAGGTGTTAGAAACATCTCTTTCTTACGCAACTTTCCGACGTTAACCAAATCGAAAAGCAATGTTATTTTCTCTCTCTGAAAGAATAATCCCATTAATGGAAATAGACAGCACCAACAGTCCACTCGTTACTCAATTACCTTTATTATCACTTCATTTAAAATCGAACGTCAATCTTTACTAAATTTAAAATGGGCCAACCTCGTTTCTTAGTTTCCGTAGCTTCATGGGCTTTATATAATCGAAAATGGTAATGAAAGTAAGTCTACATCTGTAATCTTGATCAAATCAAGCCCAAAATTAAACCACGTTTCCTCTTTTACTCTTATTTATAACACTTTAGTATATATTCTATTATAAAAATACGTGACAAATACAAGAAAAACATCTATTTTTACCAAAGTATCTACATTATTGGGAAGTCTACATTAAAGAGTAAGCTCATTTGGCTCTTGTCCGGGCTGGTGTTTAGCCGACAGCTATGTTATAATTTGAAATATTTGTTTATATTATAAATATATATATAACTTTTTGACATAACTAGCAAATGAAGGAGTCGTGTGAAATCATTACACGCCTCTCTCGCTAAAGAAAAAAACTTCCACAAAAGTCTAATCTAAGTGCACGGTGCATTGGACCACACCACAATGTATTACTACATTTTCACCCATCTAGCTAGAATTATTTTTACCCACTGAGTGAGGCGATATTAATATTATATTATATGAAATTGTGTTCGAGTTGAAAATCCAATTTAAAAATATAAAACATTTATATAGTAATTTAATATTATAGAGGATTGGAAAGTGTAAGTGGTGTATCTCGTGATTTACGAACTTGTCAGTTTTTTGCTTTGAAAATACGATTGATGTTTTTATGTTTCGGTATTCAATGCTCAACTCTATTTGAAAGGATAGCTACACTTCTTACATTATATAAGTATGATAAATTACTTATAGGCCTAAAGATAATAAATAAATTACAGGCCGAAAATATATAATTTTCGCCATCAATAATAAATAATTTCAACCACCCGGCGCCAAAAAAATCCCGAACTTCCTATAATTTATTTTGCGGTAGGCAATGATAATAGAGATGGCTTGCTCAATTCAATCCAAGGCGTTTCATCATTTCTTGCTGTCCTTTGTATGTTTGAAGGCTTTACTTTCTATAGTACACATTTGCAATGTAAGTATACAAACTTTGAGGACCATTCATATTGATCTAGCTCATATCTTAATGTTTAAAATATAAAACTATATAATATTTTTTTTACAAAAGTAACTAGGTGATGAAGAAGCAATTGAATGCGGTCCCATGTCGTAGAACCTCAGTTACGTACTCACGTTGCATGAAGATAATTGGACGAAAGATAATATCGAAATCCGTTGTCACATATAATTGAAAAATTAGAATTTTGAAGGGTCTCTCCGATTTAGAAAAGAAAAAAAAAAAGACTTGTTCAAACACTTATGAAACATCAAGTTTATCAATAATTAACCGATATCACAAAACATATTTGTCTATTTTACATGCATATTCTATCGTATATTGAAATAAATGAAATAATAGAGATTATATCTCTTAACATCCACTACTAAAAACCGGTAAAATAATACGACGAAACAAGGCTAATAAGTAATATTTCATCGAGTCAATCCCCCTAGTGGAAAAATAAACAGCGCCATGAGTGGGCCCACACAACCTCGTTCTTTCTAGTTCTTGTACAGCTTCCCTTTATATACTTTTTTTTTTTCGAATTTTAGAAAAAATATTAGGGATTCAAAATTGGGTCATCTTGATTATGGTACACTCGAGCAGAAATGCTATGCAAATATTAAATATAAAATGATTGTATCATCATTGCACACACACCACAATGCATATAAATACATATACATATATAGCTTTACGATTGTGTACACTTCTGTCAATAAACGTACGAACATGATCGATGTTTATGTGACATTGGCTGACGTTGGACAATAATTAGATCAATAATTAATAACGTACGTACAATTATTACCATCTTTTGTCATTGTGGAATTATTCTGTCAGAATAGTTACATTTTATTAAATTCACGGCCTTCATATACGTGCAAGAACTTGAATGAAATTCAAATTTAGTATGGGTAGTAGATACATTGGTTGAAAAGTACTAGCGCGTTGTCAATCGTCACACCCGTAAAGCATAAATGTCGTGTCGTTAAAATTAATCTACTCTTTCACAAAAGAATAATAAAAATCTTATACTGATTTCGATCAAAATCGGGGACCATTCTTTATATATATATATATATATATATATATATATATATATATATATATATATATGGGGGAGTAACATTGCGAAGAAAGAAGTAACATTACGAAGTACGAGCCAATCGTATGCTATGTGGGGGAGCATAAAGAAAAGAAAATGCATTAGATTCTTTCCGAACTTTAGATCTCTAGCACATGCGAAAGCATTACATTCTCGGAATAATGTTTGTATACAAATCAATCAACGCATGAGTAGTAGTAGTACTCTTTGGTCTGATCCAACTTGTGTTGTGTGTCGTTAAAAGCGAGACGCGGAACATTTTTAATATGATGTATATTGTTACGTGCATTGATTATACATCTCATATTTAAGAACATCACAGTTGTTCGTTGTTATTTTATGAGACCAATGGACATAAACTAGGAACCCTTCACACGTGTCGTTCATAGATTTAATCTTAGGATGATGAAAAATGATGAGGCTAAAAAGCCCATTTTCTGTTGTAACTCATAATGGATCATTCTGTAATGGTTGGCGCATGGCCCAAAGCATATGGCAAGAAATAACTTCAAACGTCTTTCATCAATATCATTTCATAATGTTATTGATTTCTTGAATTTCATATTCATTGCATCATTGGCCGGTGGTTGTACACTTGTACTGCAATATTAATCCCTGATGATGACCGAGCTATAAGTTATGTTTTTGTTTTTTAATGAACTTAGCAATATTGACTTCCGTGGATTCTTACGTTATTATAGTAATCATCAGTTTTGTTATAATGTTTGTGTTTATGCTACATTAAGCATATTCAATTATTGATTCCTTAAGCAATTGGTTGGCCACAACGTTAAATATGCTTTAAGGTACAAACGAACTAGATAGTAGTTTGAGACATTTGTAATTACTTTATTTTGAATACATTAGATTAAGCTGAATAGTGTATTTTATGTGACAAACAATATATATTTTTTGGCCTGCAGCTGTAATAGTAGTTTCCATGTTTCATTCCACACACTGCCATCCAGCTTTGTAATGCTTGCTTAATCTTATATGATTATTAATTAATTGAATATTGTGTTTTTCGGCGGGAATTAAATTGAAATACGATATTCGTACAACGATGAGCGACATTGATTACATGGGATGCGGCTAGTATGCAAAAAGGTTATAACCTTGTGTCTCCAATTGGGAAAATTATAAAAATGGGTCACTACTTATGCTAATTTCGATTTTGGGTCACTATGTTTGCAGTTACAAAATTAGGTCAATAAGTATGTATTTATTTACAAAATTGGGTCACTGACCTCTTTTTTCTTATTATACAATTTAGTGACCCAAATTTGTAACTATATACATACTTAGTAACCTAGCTTTGTTACTATATCCATACTTAGTGACCTAGTTTTGTAACTAGTGACCCATTTGTTACTATATACATACTTAGTGACTTAGTTTTGTAACTGACAAACATAGTGACCCAAAAATCGGAAAATGGTATACTTAGTGACCCATTTTTTATAATTTTGCCCTCCAATTAGATTAATAGAAAATATAATGTTTTTTTCGGATAAATATTGAAATCAACGATGAACCGAGTAAAGATAAATTGTGCCCTTATCACGTTGTAGATCGATTTTTATAGTAGGGTAGGGTCGAAAAAGCCCTATTTTCACATGCAATTTCGTGTTCCCTCTCCTCTATATGAGGTCACATACACATACATCCATTGATTTTTGCCAGTACCACTAACCACATAATCAAATGTATAGACATATATATAACTGACAGTAATATTTATAGTTTATTTTATTTGGCAAAAGCTCTCGAATTGGATAACATGGGCGTGCATATACAAATATTTTGATTGAAATGTTTTTCCATAAAATTGAAAGTACAAATAATTGACTAGTTGCACACTCGAAAATTTGAAAAGAGAAAATAAAATTTATCTAACAATGAAGTGAAAAAATAAATAGGCACATAATTAATCTCTTGCTTCCCCAACATTACTTCGTCCTCGTGATAGTTTCTGTTCCACTATAGTACAACGTCAAACGTAGAAAATGCAAGAAAAAGAAGGGTACAAAATCTACTGAGATAAATAGATAGTTCTGAAACTCTTTGCAAACTCCGAGGTAATGTTACTATTAAATAATAAAATTATATAATTAATAATAAGGTTCCTCAATCTCATCGATATTCTCAGCAGCAGGTTTCTTGTTCAAATCAATGAGGTTATCGTGTTGATGAACTGCCGCGCCTCGCGCTTCAGCGCCGCTGGTCTCCACCGCGTCGACCCTGGCGCCGACCTCCGCAGCCTTACGCCGTATCGCCTCCGCCGACAAGAATAATCCCTCGCCGCCGCAGTCTTCCATCCCGAAGATCTCGTCGGGAAAATTGAGCTTGGCGGTGGGCCCGCGCAGGCAATACACGGCGGTGTCGTAAGCCCTGGCGGCGGCGATCGGCGTGCAGTAGGAGCCCAACCATATCCTCGAGCGCTTGTTGGGCTCTCTTATCTCCGCCACCCACTTACCCCACTTGCGCATCCTTATTCCCCTGTACGGCTTCTCCTTCGCGTTCCTCCGGCGGCCGCCGCCCACCGGCGTTTCCGGTGGTTTAACGGCGCTTGCTGAACTGTTCTCCTCATGATCCATAGAGTTTAATCGGTATTATTCGAACGAAGATCGAAGAGAACCCAATCACTTTCTTCTAACGATTTCCTATATCTTTTTCTCTTTCGATTACTGCTTTCGCTTCATAAATGGGTTACTGGGGAGAAACGAGGATCAATCGTTACGGCGGATTACGGTGGGTGCGGACAGAATAAAACGGCAACACGTTCGACTGCGTGCGTGTGCGTGTGTGCTATAAAAGCAGGGTTTTGCGGGAAAGAAAAGAAAGGCTCTCTTACACAATCCACCGACAAGTTCCTACAAAGACTCTCTCTCTCTCTCATTCTCTACTATTATATATATTATATATATATATTATATATATATATATATACAGTTTACATATTATACAGGATTGGTCGTATTAAGTATAGATGTGGTTGATCTATTCTTTCTTGTGTCGTTATAAATTCTGTTGTAGTTAAGGAAGTATTATTACCAATAAAGCATACAGTACGTCGCAATATCCTTTTGTACGTCATCGTATTCATATATAATAACTAGTAATGAATCCATAGCTTGTAAATGACATGTACAGTTAGCTGGCTTTCCTTCCGTATGTGTAAAGTATATGTCTAAACAAATACATAAAATTGACGTATATATAGCTTTATAGCTTAGCTTGTAGGCGGAATATATATAATAATAATTTGAGCTAGTTGTCATTGGTTGCGTAGAGAGACTGATTAGTTTTATTAGTGAAAAAAAATGCTGAACTGAAAGTGATTATTGTTCTTATCATCATTTGCTTGCTTTGTGGCCCCTATTTAATTAATTTCTTCACTATCATTGGTATTTTGAAGTAAGATTATCGATCGATAGGGAAAAATAGTAAAAAGGTCGGCGGAGGAGACAGAGAGAAACATCTATAATGTCTTTGCCTAAGCAATGATTTATAGTCTTGGAAATATATAACAACGAACTATCATGGCATGGAGTGGAAGGGGCCACCTGAGACGATATTTATGTCTAAATTCAACCACTTATCTTTTGAATTTTAATATATTCGCTTTCTCAAATTAACTACCGCATTAGATTACTAAATAATAGTGTTTAGTAATTACTATAAATATACATAATTAGTGTAGTGAGCTATCAATATTATTCTGCCGCCCAACTATACAATTGTTCTGAGGTGGACCGCCGTCAGGAATTATCACCTTGACGAGTTTTGATTAACAAAATTATCGGATGAGAAATATTACACCATGCCGAACAAACCATAAGAATATTTAACCGTGGAACATTGAAAGTTGGAAGTTTAAAATAGAAATTTTGATTTTAGAATAATGCGAAATAGATTGTTTGAATTTGCTTTAACCAGCTTGTTGATGCCTGTAATACGAACGATATCAATTATTTCCGGCGATAAATGTCGGGACAGGAGAGATCAAACACTCACTAATGTCCGTCACGTACTATATGCTGTCTTCATTTATTACGTAGATATTCCATTGTAATTAGTGAGACATGCTCCGTTATTAATTAAGAATAATCTCTCGTAATGCGTCCGCATAACCACTAATTGCGATGCTCAGTACAAATAATACAAGTGCTTCAATCAACCTAACAACTAAGCACAATTCCAAAACTAATAAAAGGAGAACAAAAATATACGATTATAGTCAAAAGCTGGTAATTAGGGCCGACGCCTAATATATCCTAGATTTTCACGCATACAATTATTGCACATGGTGAAATACAATTAATAGTCTCATACAAAGCCCATTGGAAAAAACTAATAATAAAATCCGCTCAACCACGACAAAAAGTCTTCAATAGTGGGTGAAAAATACAACGTAATTTACTTATCCTCCCACCTTTTCCTCTCCTACCTTTGACTTTTCGATACATCATATCATAAGATAACAAATATATTCATATATACCATGCTGGTAAATAAATATAGCGACTCTCGTGACATTCATCAGAATATGAAATAAAAAGCACGTTTTTAATCCAAATTGAACTAATCTCACACAAACCAGTTCAGCCATGATGTAACAACTAGTTTAGTCGCAATAAATATTACACAGCTTAACATAACAACAGAAAAAGATCAACTATATAATCTAATCACCAGGTCGCTACAAAGGGTCATTAAACAATGGCCTTACATAGACTTCTTACTCCTCATGCCCATTCTTGATTTTGCGAATCTAAAATATTCGGGCTAAGGAAAATGCGTCGATATAAGATTTCGTTAATAAAAGGAACCAAGAATGTTGTCACGGCGGAATATAGGGAAACGAGAAATAGTTAAAGAAAAGGATACTCGAGCCTCATTCCTTCGCTGGAAGTCGACGAATGAAGAATTGTTCCCTGTAGCCAACTTAGAGCCTCAGTTGAACTAGCTGTATCCTGAATGTGCCATATATTAAAGTTTTTCATCGTGAAAGAAATCTACAAAAATTAAACGAACAGCTTTACTATGAAATCATGCAGAAGTGTAAGTGAAGATATCCCATCCCATAAGATTATCTGAATGGTACTGAGAGAAGATAGAACAAAACCTGGAAGTCCACAAATGCAACAGGAGATCCATAGGTGCTTTGCATCTTCAATTTTAAGTAACCACGGCATCTATAGAATGTTAATTAAATTAAATGTGTCAAAAGTTTTCCTACTTTTCTTCTGCTTTGAATAATAAAATTTGACAAGGGAGTTTCTAGAAACCTAGAAAATAATTGTGTAAGCTCTTCCTCTCTACAGGTTGGTCCCAGGTTGGCCACGAAGAGTGTTGGACATGGGGTATTTTTCTGCAAAATAAACTGAGCTACTCAATTGTTTATACATCACGTTTCCGAGGAAGCTGTTAGAGATTTTAAATTAAATAGGCGCCTCACTTATTTACTTTGGATTTTCATTGGACCTCACAAATTGGTTAAAGACCAGAACCATGATGAAATAGATTTTCTACTCCATGGGCTGTCATGCGAGGGAAGACCATCTAACAAAACTGAAATATTACAAGAAAGTGAATTTTTACCGATTTTATCTGACGCCCATGCACTGATCCACCATCACTGGAAGAAGGAACAGAAAAAAAAACTAGAAAAATAAGTCCACGGATGTACAACGAGAGCGAAGTTTTGTTGCTTGCATCATGATGGCAAACATTAACAAATCAAAGCTAAGAAATGGTGTGTTCACAGTGCTTCTGCTATGGGCCTATGGCCTTGACGGCTTGACCTTTCAGCTAGCTAGTGAAAGTAACTCACCATAACTTCACCACACATTAAAATAAATCTCCTCTAAGTCAGCAAAAAATAGTGCATGAGAGTGCATGTGACCTTTGTGTGGGTGGATAACCAATGGTGTTGTAAGCGGAATTAGTCATTCCAAGCAAGTGAACGCTGCCAACACCTGCTAGTGCCGAATCGTGCAAACATGTGTAACGTGAGCCTTTTAAGAATAACAAGTCTTTCACGTGACTAAGTAGCGAGAACCTCAAAAGTGAAAATTGAGAATACTAGCCGATGACAAGAAAAGACTGTATTAAAAGACAAGGACAATGAAGTGAATGAATACAAATGACTCTCGTCAGAAAGACCCAGTGTAAATGCCAACGTGAAGGGGTATCAAACAAGGAGCATATGCATGGCTAAAAGCTTCAAAAACGAACTAACCAGGATCATAGCTCGGCAAATAAGAAACAGATGATTTAGGTCTCTTTCCTGAGTTTTGTCTCTCGTCATCTGATATATTAATTAAATGCCTCAGTCAATTGTCACAATACCATGTAAAATAGTGAAATAAGATGGAAAGGAATACCTTCTCTCGTGCGCTTTGATCTGGAATTGGATTTTGCAAGATCGATATGTAGAGTAGAACCTTTTTCAAGGTCGAACACCAAACCCTTACCAAGAAAATTTCATAAGAAATCACAGTTGGTAGCTTTTCAAGGAAAAAATCTTACATAAGAAACTTTTTTTGATTGGATTTGACAATGGAGCAACAGGTTTTTGAAAAAATTTAACAACGTAACATTCACCACATAAGTCCAGAAGAAGAAGTCTTACATTCAGTGCATGCAAAGCCATGATAGCAGACTGTTGATCCGTGAAGGTAGCAAATGCAAATGGCTGAAATGCATATTTCACGAGTCAGAACCAACTAAGAAACATAGGGTGACAAACGCAATCAAACGACAAAATTTCCACATTATCATCAGTATTAAGGTTGCGGCACATTAGTTGCTAATGATGCTAGTTTTACGTTTACCCAACCAATCTCATCATATCTGCAAGACCAATTCCGCAATGTTTTAGCCATTGTAAGGCCTAGAGCACAAACATTTTCTTACACCCTAGATTTATGTTGTATGGCTACTGTTGCTACCATTCCCTCTCAAGCTAAACACAACAGAACGTTGCTGATCGAAGCCAAGTATAAAGCTCCATTTTCCGTGATTGAGGTCGAGCTAACCAAACATCAACAAAACTCTAAAAGGCTAACAAATCGGTGTCGGCCAAAACTGGCAAACTGGGCTTCAACTTAAATGAACAGCTGCGCATACAATTTATTAATAAAACAATACCTGACTATTCGAAGAAGACGATGGACGAAGGTTTGACGATTGGTATCCCGGAAACTCACGGAATAGATTGTAAATCTCCCGCGGCTTGACATCCTCAGGAAAACCGGCTATGAAGAGCGTTCGGAGCTCATCAGGCTGGTAGATTGGGCTCGGAGCTGCTAGCTGGGCCTGAAGGAGTATCGCTGCCTGAGAAGAGGATGTTCCCGGAGGCGGAGGCGGTGGCGGCGGTTGTGGCTGGTAGTATGGGTGGTGGATCGGCGGAGGCGTGGCGTAGTATGTACCTGATGCTCGGTGGTCCTCCATTGACTGCGAATTCTAAGAAAGCCTTCCTTCAACTGACGATGGTGAGTGATTGCTACTTTGGTTTAGCTTAATGGGCCTGGCCCGTTCTTTATTTTCGGGCTTTCACGTTTTTTCGGGCTTTTTATCCTTTGCCATATGTATTATTTATTTATTACAGGGTTTTGATGATAGAGAAAATAACAAGGATAACTAAATAAATCACAATTACATTGACATATGATCTACCTAGGACAAAAAATCCACGTGAACTATACATCATCCATCCTCCAATGATAAGTTGACCTGAAATTTCAAAGCAGTTTTTGATCAAAAAATAATCGAGTTCATCAGAGAACAAGGGGTGGGTACTGCTTCGCCTGTTGCTTAACCCTCTTCTTATACTCAACAGGATCCTGCAGCAGCAGAAAGCACCATTCCACAATTACGAATCTTTTGCTCACAGAATAGTCGAAATTATCAATCACAAATATTCTATGCTCATTGACTTCTCTTTCCCGAATGTTGCATTACAAAGATTTAGTTTTCCAAACAAGATAGGATTGCAAATTCATGGAGAGATGGGGACACAAAGTTTCATCAGGAATTACCTGGATATAGAGATGGTACCCTTCAGTCTGCGCTGGATCAGCGGGATTTGGCTGATCTAATAAATCTTGTATTCCCACTAAAATCTGCTTCACCGTGATTGCTGGGCGCCATCCCTGAAGAAGAAGAAGAAGAACGAAGACAGAAGAGTTAAATCGTACTTACTAACTTCGGGCTACCTTCTTACAATTACAAAATGAGATTTATGAAGCCAACAAACTTACGCTGTCTTCGTTAAGAATGGACAAACAAACTGTCCCCGAAGGGTATACGTTAGGATGGAAGAAACCATGAGGAAATTTACACTTGGGTGGTCTGCTTGGATAGTCTTCAGTGAAGTGCATCGTGAGCTTATAATAACCACCTTCCCAATCAGTCTACAACAACAATGAGAAGCGACTAGTTTTCAAATATGGTGGACACAATCAAACCGATTTCCAACATGGAGAATAAAGAGTAAATGGAATAGAACTCCCTAAAACATACTGAAAGTCTATTACTAGTTATTCCCACCATGCTGAGCTCACTATCATTACAGAACCGAGTTGAAACCAGAAAGCTGATGCTAATACAAAGTTTATCGACACAATGTAACTGACTCAAAGAGTACTAATTCAACCTGGATTAATTAAAACCCAATAACACTACTGAAGATAACATTGAATAGCATGCTCACATCAAAATAACTAAAATCTAGCTGTAACCTTCACTTACCCCAACCTTACCAGGGATCATACAATCCCAAACCATCAGATTCACCGAACCATCAGGCAAAGTCTCTGGCTTCGCCACAAACCCCTAGGAACCCAAAAAAAAAAACACCCAATAATTCCAGCTCAATTCCATCAACAAAAACAAAAAAAATAATACAAGCTAACGCGATCGTACGTGAGGGTGATTTTTCCTCCAAGCTTTTCGTTCCTCAGCTAGCCTTCCACGAGCGATTCCACCAGACATTATATCCAAAAAATTCTCAGCAGATTCTCGCCAAAATAACAAAGTTTCGTTGGGCAAGACTTCGCCTGTGTCTCTGTGGGCTTCTTAGAAAGAGACGAAACAAAGATAGGAGGTTCCAAAATAGAAATTATTTTCTTTTAGGCCCTCAACACTTTTTAAATCTTTCTAAACGGTCCACATATAATCATTCACAACCCATTTTTGGCAGAGGCGAAAAAGTCAAACAAGCTTTATTTTCGGCGTCAGAACCACGCAATCAATACGGCAGCCTTTTCTTTCTTTCTCGGAGGGTAATTACGTAATTACCTATTTCTAACTACGTCACTAATCCCAGAACAGAACACACTAACATCCAATTTAAAGATGAAGACAGCTTCTTGCATCAGCTCAGCATATGCAATTCCAAGAAGTAATATCTATGATCATTATTATTACTCGTTACTACTACAAGTAAACATCATCATCCTTGGTAGAATCATCCATGATCTCCTTAATATTCGTGATCATCTTCAACACTTGCCACATACTCGGCCTCTGTTCAGGCGAAGTAGCCCTGCAAATGCTCGCCACCTCAACAAGCATCCCCAATCTTACATCATCGTCCCCGTCGTCCACCCTCATTGCCCGAACCCAATCGGGCACGTCGGGCGGGGCGAGAAAAGGGTGATGGCTAGGCAGCTTGCCCGTCAGAAGCTCAAGCAAAAGCACGCCGAAAGCATAAACGTCAGACTTGATCGTGGGCTTTCGTTTGCCTACTTCGGGCGCCTTGTAGTTGTAAGAAGAATCTGAATCGTCGGGGTTGCTGTTCTGTGAAGGAGACGATTTGTCTGTGAGGATCGATAGGCAGTAATCGGTGATGCAAGCTTCGAAATCTGAGCCAAGAAGGATGTTTGAAGATTTGAGGTTTCCATGGATTAGCTTCGATGCTTGGTGTATGTAGGCTAAGCCTTGGGCTATGTCTTCGGCTATTTTCAGGCATGATGTCCAGTGAAGTGGCTTGGCTCGGGTCGATCTTGAACCTGGAAAAAAGATAAGATACGTTGTAAGAAGTTGTAATAGTGATCAAACTTGCCAAGAATCAGACAATTGAGTCTACTTACATATGAATCCAAGAACAGGGTAATGTTAGAGCTGGTAAGAGGTAATAAAGGAGATAATGCCTCAGTTGGAGCCCATTTTCTTATGTCAATACAAACTAGTGCCAATAAAGTCATTGAAAGCATTGATCGATTCACACGCCGGAAACGAGACAGAGCTAATCTAAATACATTCTCTAATTCTCTAACCATCACAGATGACTGATAAAATGGTAGAGAAGATAAAGAAAGACAAAGACATGTTGAAACGTCTAGAAACGGTGAAGAATTAGAGAGCCTTTCGATTTAGGTGATTATGGACTTAATTTTAGTATCAACTTTACCGTGGATGAGATTATAGAGACTTCCATTGGGCTGATAATCGTAAACGATTAACCTTTCTTGTCTGGCCTGAAAATAAGCTCTTACAGGCACCAAATTGGGATGCCTCAAGGCACCGACGATCTCCATATGATGTTCGAACTCCTCGCCACTTGTAATATTAGTTTTCCAGGCGTCCAATCTCTTCACAGTGACGATCAACTGATTGGCCATTACGGCCTTATACGTCGTACCCATGGTGCCTCTTCCAAGCAGCTCCGCCGATGCCCTCATTAGCTGGTCTAAATTGTACAGTTCTTCCTCGCCCGAACAAAACGCCAAACTCCCACTTTTTACAACCCTTATTTGCTGCTCAGGCGACCTATTCTCCGCCGCTTCTTGCTTGGACTCGTAACTATGAGCTGTTGTGTCCGTATTTGCAGGCTCGTCTTGGTGTGTGAGCAAAGTAGCTTCCTTTTTGTTGTTCGTTGCTTCTCTGTTGTCAAGATGAGAAGCTTCAAGATGTTCTCGATCTTCTTCATCTTCTCTCCTCTTTCTGATCAAGGCGAAGAGGCTGAGCACGCCGGCGAGCACAATCAAAGTCCCCGTCACTACGCCCAAGACCAAGCCCACCTTTTGGTGGTGCTTTTCGTGGGGAATACCGCGCAGCCCCAGCTGCGAATCTGCATTCTGAAGAAGCGGAGACGGCGGGGACTTGTTGGCTCCGCCGCCCACGGCGGCGCCGGACGATGAGTTGAAGAAAGGGTAGTCTTTACAAGGCTTGTTGACTACCTCCCCGCAAAGATTGGGATCGTTGCCCAGAAAAGATGAAATCTTGAACCTCTTAAGAGTTGGGGTCGCCGGCACCGCACCGCTGAGGTTGTTGTTCGACACGTCGAAGACTTCCAGCGTTGTCTGGTTCAGCGCCGGAATAGGCCCGTAAAACCGGTTCGACTCGAGCCTTAGGTAGCCTAGCCGGTCCAAAGCGGTTAAGTTCGCCGGCAGAAAACCGGTCAAGTTGTTGTGAGAGAGGTCAAGAATGAGCAATCTGTGTAGGGACAATATCGGCAGAGGAAATGCTCCGGCGAAGTAGTTGTGGTCCAAGAAGAGAGATTTAAGGTTGACAAGCTGCGAGAAATCGGGCAACGGTCCGAAGAGAGTGTTGTTCCTTAGGCTGAGAACCCTAATCTGGTCGAGGCGCGAGATTGTGTCGGCGGCGACGGTGCCACGTAAGCCGAGGCTTTGGACGACGTAGCGCACGATACGGCCCTGAGAACACTTGACGCCTTGCCACTGACAGTAGTCGAAGTGCTCGTTTGTCGTGTAGAGAAGCTTGTTGTCTAGGTCGCCATTCGTCTTGAAGGAGAGGAGAGCCACGGCGTCGGAGGGGAGCGCCGACGCCAGCGACTCGCCGGAGCCTCCACGACCAAGAGCTTCGCTGGAGGCGGTGATGAAACTGAGGACGGCGAGTGCTAGGAGGTGGAAGTTGGGCTTGGAAAGGCGGGGACTTGACATTGTTGAGCTTGAAGCTTTCTGTACTCACTCACAATGAGGTTGTTCGTTCCATATCCTTAACCGTGGTAGGTGGGTGGTTGCCCGACCGGTTAGTGGTGGAGGACGGCGGCGAAGCGGCGGTGCGGACGGTGGTGATTGATTGATGGGTGTCAACTGTCACTTGAAAAGAGGAAATGAATAAGTCTATTGTGTGAATTGGTAATTGCGTTTTAGTGTCGGAAGTCGTGTAGTCTTCAGACAAGTAATACAGAAGTCCGTGATGTCTCTTTCCCATAACTTAATAAGGGGGCCTTTTTTTCTGCTTCTATTTTATTTTTTAAAAATATATTAGTTAACTAATTGTTAGCATCTGATTAGATACATAGCTAGGTCAATCTCCATCACTATTTATTTAATATTCTTCAGAGAAATAATGACTAATTGCAGATGGGGCTCTATCGAGTCTTGGACGCCCGCGGGTCGTTTAAAAAGTTGGCTTTTGACATGGTCAATTTAAAAAAATAGCCTCCTAGTGTATAATGACAGTTATACCCTTACCAAACTGGTCCTACTTTTTGAAATCAATGTCTGTTATCGGGGTCACAAAAGGGCGGGGGGCGAGTCGTAGTTCAGTGGTTGTGTAGTGTGTGTGGGGGACCCTGCACTGTGTGTAGGGACCCTTGCGCTGTGTGCGGGCAACAGCGCAGGGGTCCCCGCACACAGCGCATGGGTCCCCGCACAGAGCAGGAGACCCGCACATAGCACAGGGGTCCCTGCAGCCGCACACAGCGCAGGGGTCCCCCTGCACACAGCGCAGGGATTTCCGCACACAGCGCAAGGGTCCCGCCCATGCTGTGTGCGGGCAACAGCGCAGGGGTCCCCGCACACAGCGCATGGGTCCCCGCACACAGAGCAGGAGACCCGCGCATAGCACAGGGGTCCCTGCAGCCGCACACAGCGCAGGGGTCCCCCTGCACACAGCGCAGGGGTCCCCGCACACAGCGCAGGGTCCCCCGCACACAGCGCAAGGGTCCCGCCCATGCTGCGCACCAGATGGGCGGGACCCCTGCTATATAGCGCAGGTCCACTGAGCAGGGGACCCGTGCTATATAGCAGGGGTCCCCTGCTATTTTTAAAAAGATGCCCTGTTAAATGACGTAAATGCCCTTAATTCAAATTTTTTTAGAAAACATAAAAAATCGACGGGGCTATTTTTTTAACGTTGACTATGTCAAAGGCCATTTTTTTAATATTCCCATTTATAGCATATGGAATGGAATTGTAAGCTAGCTGCTAGCTAATTTTCAAGTCTTTTATATTATTTTATAGAAAAGAGCAAATAAAAATATTGAAAATGGAACGAAAAAAGATTGAAAACTTCTTTTAACCAAACCATAACAAGGACATAAAGCAATTGGCAAGGAGTCATAATACCCACTGAGTGTCTCTTTTTTTCTTTCAAGGGGCGTTAACTTTGCCAGAGAAAACGAGGTGTTACTTTGTGAATTTCCCACTTGCCAAAATAAAGTTTGGCTTTTTGCAAAGTGAAGTTTTGACGAATCAATCATTCACAAAATACTACAATGTAGTTCTTCAACAATGATCCGATATTGGGCCTAACTTAAAATAACGTTTTGGCCCATTTCGGTGGACGAGTAATTTGGCCCATCAACATGCATCTGAATTATGATCCAATGCATGTTCTTTTTAATTTATGTTTTTTTGTCGAATGTGTACTTTTTCAATGTTTTCAATACTCTTTTTTTTGTCATGATTAGCTTCTTGGACCTTGGTTATTAGATTTTATTGATTGCCATTCGACTTTTATTTACTTATTGAAATTAAAAACTAAAATCTCTGGTAATGATCATAAGTTTTAAAGGCCCGTGAAACATACGCTGACATTATTTTCTCAGTTCCAAAGCGCATAGACTTAATCAATTATTTCTTAATTTATAATATCATTTTTAATTTCTATTTGATTATAAATTATACATTTCATCGAGGTTTTGTGAACAGCTTGACTGCTGGACCCTTACGGCATTGACAATTATTTACAAGAAAGTCAATTATCTATTATTTGATAAAAGCTGCTGCTGCACTCTTCTTTGTGTTGCCATGCCATTCAATTTATTTTCACCGTCTACATTATCACCAAAAATATTTCACAAGTGATTGATTATATTATTGCATATGTTCAAGATTCTAATGATTTGACCATAATAGCCTCAACTGGTGTACTGCAGATCACTGTACAGCAAAAGGCATTATTGTTGAATCTAAGCATTCGATGACAAAAATTTTACTCTCGGGACCAAATATTGCCATCAGGTTTACAATAAGTAAAAAATATCATATTATATCTGAACTGTCACACCAAAATTAAATAAAAATGAAAAAAAGAATAGTACAGAAGTGAGGGTCTCTTCTCTGAGATAAAAATAAAAACCCTTCTCCTCGCTTTACTACGCTTCACCATCCAAAACCTTCGCTTCCTTTCGTTCTCCTTTCAGAACAAAAAGAGAGGGAAATAATTAATAAAAAAGCGAAAAAGAAAAAAAAGTAAAAAAACGAGGGGAAGAAGATATGATTCTGAGCGGAAGGTTGAATCTTCTTACCTACTGATAATGAGCTTAGCCTACGATGGCTTCTTCTTGCCAGAAGAAGATGATGGCTTCATGTTTCCAGGGGCATCAACAATCCCATCTGCAAAATCCAATCTTTGACGCCCTTTACTGCGAGGAAGCTCGTTTTGATGATGATGATGATGATGATTTCTGCTTAGAAAACAGAGAAATTGAGACTCGGATAAAAGATCCCATTACTCTTCTGTCAGAAGATGACCTTTTTTGGGACGAGGACGAGCTTGTTAGCCTCTTGGCGAAGGAGAAAAAGGAAGCCTTTCTAAGTTGTGATGGGAAGATGAAGACTTTTGACGGGTCCGTGAGCGACGCGGCTGTTAAGTGGATGATAAGTGTGGTTTCACATTATGGGTTCAATGCCGTGACAGCTATTTTGGCCGTGAACTATTACCATAGATTCGTTAGAAGTGTCTTTTTCCGTGGCGATAAGCCATGGATGAGTCAATTGGCGGCCGTGGCTTGCGTTTCTATTGCTGCCAAATTGGAGGAGACTCAAGTGCCACTTTTATTGGATTTTCAGGTATTTATTTCTGAATTTGCAATGTAGTAGGCCTTTGATCTAGTACTTCTGTTGTTGATTTGGTTTGGTTGTGTTTAACTTGTTTTGTTCATAGGTTGAGGAAACTAAGTACTTATTCGAAGCTAAGACCATCCAAAGAATGGAGCTCCTTGTTCTTTCCACGCTCCAATGGAAGACGAACCTCGCAACACCGATGTCATTCGTCGACCACATAACAAGGAGATTCGAGCTGATAAACAACCTACATTGGGACTTTCTGAGTAAATGCAATGATTTGATTCTCTCCATTTTCGCTGGTATGTGCAGCTAATCACACATAGCATGACTTATTAGTGATTCTTGTGTCGTTTCGAGCCTTGACAAACTCTTGCCTTTCGTACGGTTCCAGATTGTAGGATTCTGAGTCATCTTCCATCTGTTATTGCTGCTGCAACTTTGATCCTCGTAATCAAAGAAACACAGACTTGTTGTGATGCTATGTCATATCAGAATCAGATAATGAGTTTGCTCGTTACTAACGAGGTTGGTTCATCAGAATTTTGATTCGATAGAGGCTTTTTAATTTGTGTATTCGAACTAAATGTTTCATTCCTTACTTTTGTAACAGGAGAAATTTGATGAGTGCTGCAAACTCATTGAGGAGATAAGAAATAGTAATCTGAGCCATAATAAGCGTAAGCGCGAATCAACGCCAATGAGTCCAAGTGGGATCATCGATGCTCATCTTAGCTCAGAGGATTCTCAGGCTATTTCATCATCATCTTCTTCGCCAGAGCCATTGTTCAAGAGAAGCAGAGCTTAAGAACAATAATGCAAGACATGATGGGATTTTGGGCTCACAAGAATCGTGTTTTCTTCTATTTATCTGATAATTTGAAGTGGTATTCCATAATCAACCACCTGTTTTGCTATGTCTTTACTTTATTAATTATGGTTTCAATTATGTGACTTTTCGAAGTACATCTCACTGTAATTTTCTGTCCATTCCATTCCCTTCCCATGTGGTCTATCATGGGATAATCTTTACTAGCGAGTTTGTACTCCGTATTGTCTCTCTTTGATTGGGAATGGAGGGTGAGATTAAACTTTTAAGAGAGAGGTATATATAATGAAAAAAAAGGAATCGTTTTTGCTTGAATGCAGCAGCATGGCATGGACATTTTCATAATTTTATTTTTATTTGTTCTCGACATTTAATTCTCAGCGAAAATATGAATAATGGGAAAAGATGATGATGGGTTTGTCCCCAAGTCCTTTGTTGCTTTGTCAAAAATGAATATTCAATTAACTAAAAAAATCTTTTTCAATTTCTTAGGACAGGTTGGACATGGAATATATGTGATCTCTTCACAGGTCTTTAACTATATTTATTTTCCCATTACAGAGAGAAACTAATAACAAGATCTCGGTTTTAGGAGCAGTTTTGTCCTCGAGTGGGATTCGTTTAGACTTTTCTTGTTTGTTTTTGACCTAATAGACAAGACATTTTGCCTTGTGGAAATAATTCCTAATACACCTAAGATTTTGGGTCTTGCTTCAACTCATAGTACTTGTAATGTTTCAACTTGACGAGATTCCCAATAACTTTCACTGGAATTACCCATTAAATATGTATCACCGCGAAACTGAATGTAAAACCAACCTTACTTTGACGACCTGACCATATATTATCTTCTTACATGTATTTGTTTGATATATCTCGGTTGTGTTCAGATAAATCAATAAATGAGACTGTAAAATGATGGCATGCTGAATTTAAGAAGACAATCTCAATCTTTTAATGTGCTATTCAATTCTGGACTAGCAATAACGTACGTGTTATATATCTATCACGTGGAACCTACGCTTTATTTAAATTTGAAAAACAAAAAAAAAAAGGTTATATAGATTTCTCATTTAATAGAAATTTATATGTTGGGACCTGATTAACGATTCCATGAAGCTCACCATTACTTTCCCTGCCGTTGACTGATATGCTGTGTTCCTTGAAATAGTGCCTTCATAATGTCTCTTATCTAAACGGAGCCCAGATATAGTACTCAATCTAGTCAAGTAGCTCAACCTCATTTATTTACTTTCAGTTGTGTGGTCTGATTCATAAAGGTGACATCGTTTCTACTTTGTAATGATATAAAGAACATTAATTTAAATTTGATCTGATAAGGTTTCAGTTCATTCAATCAATAAACGTTGCCTGGCATTACCAAGAAAGACATCAAAAGAATGCTAACTGAAAACCTTGCAAAGGGCAAATAATCAATTGGGCCAAGAAACAACATCGTCATAGAAAGAACTATGTCAAGTTCGATACCATCAACGCTTAATTGATTAAAATGTTTTCCACAAACTATGCGTAACAAAAATAACAGAGCATCACGAACCTCGAGATTGTCTGAGATGATCAAAAGGTGACGAGAGTCGATCCGCTGCCACGAACATCTGAAGCTTCAGACAGCCTTTGCCTCGGAGATGAAACGTCATTCGAAGCTGCTTCGACGTCGACGTTGATAAAACTTTTCCTCTTTTGGGAATCAGATTTGCACTTCTCGTCGGCTTCTTCTTGGTGTTGGATGTTCGAAATCATAGCCTGAGCTTGTTCGAAAACTGACTCCTCGTCATCTGCAGCGTACAAGATGCTTTTTATCGCGATAACCACCTGCAAGAACGGATATTTGCCGACAATGAACAGCTAGTCATCAGCGTTCCTTTAATGTATGCTGACGAAACGATTTTTTTCTTCGTTTTGGTTAAAATACTAATATAAAAGCAGTACAGGCGAATCCTCAATTTCAGAGGTCTGGCACAGAAGGTCCACGTCCCTTAGCTTGGCAAAGTAGAAGTCCCGTTCTTTTTCTAAACCGTCAACTAATAGCTTCAGCTCCGTAATCTGCAGTATTGAGGGAAAGCATCGAGTAAAAAACAGCATGCTCTTATAATACATTTGCAGATTATCAAGAAAATTCAGTTTCAACAACCTGTTGTTCATGAAGTGTGCGCTCAGATTCAGGGTAGACAGCTTGGCGGGCAACAGTTGAAGGTGGTCGAGCAGCCTTAATGGGCTGGGATTCAGTACTAGCATGAATTACTTCAGACCTTCGGACATTGCTAGAAGCATGTTTTGGGACTGATGCTGAACTACTCTTTGTCGAAGCTTGTGAAGTAACAGATTTTTTGTTCGGATCCTTCCCACCTTTGCAGCCCTCTCGTCTTTCCAATGGATTGTAGCTACACAGGAATTTCAAGTCAAGACTACCATAAGGTTACATTTCCAAGGCAAGCGAACAGATACAGAATCAACCAAGAACATTCCTAAAATTTAATAAAAATGATAGCATTGAGGTTTTACTTGCTTATGAGACCTCCACTGACGCTATCGCAGTAACGCTTCATCCACTGCATGAATTCCAAATTGTCCAGTGGCCTCCCTTTGATCAATTTGTTCACTTCAATGTGCTGCAACGCGACACATACATTGAAGCAGTGACATAAATCCAAATTAAAGATTAAAAAACTAGTTACAGCGGCGAGATAAAGCAAAAAGGAATACATAGCACACCTTAGTAAGCTTAAGTTTGTTGAAGACATCTTGAAGAACCTTGTAATTTTGGATCATCTCGTACTCGTTCTTAGCATCGAAATTGACTTTGTGCATCGGCACAATACCAGGATGCACCGAATCCATGAGCTGGCACTGCACAGCACCCGTACAAGCCTTCGAAATCAAAACAAAAAATATCATTTAAACGACGCACTCATTCCAATTTGGGGCAAATTAAAAATAAAGCATAGAATCTGGAAATACCTCTTCCACTTTGCTAAGATTCAGATGGAGAGTTGAATTTATCCAAGAGAGGATCTCAGATCTGCCGACGAAGTACGCCGAATCCATCATCCCGATGTTGGACGACATTTTTGTTTCCGTTGAAAATGAAATTTGAATTTCAATTTCGTCAAAGATAATGGCAATGGGTGTTGACGTCGTGCGTTTGAAGAGCGGTAATTATCGTCTTTTTTAAGTTTTCAAACAACTGGGCTTTGTCGGGCCAAAAGGATAGACTGTTGAAAGCCCATTTACATTTCTTGATGGGCCTAATTTTGGACAACGAACAGAATCACAAGCCTATGGTTCATCATTACAACATCCGAACTATAATCTCTAAAAAAAACCCCACAAAAGAAAAAACATCATCCATCAATGAATCACCGGTTGAGATCACCTATTCCACTCTTTGTATTCCACTTTGTATTTCAACGAACGAAAATCGTTACACCCCCCCTGTCAAGTGTTAAAACACCCGTAAACATTATTACATCTATGAATTTCATTACAACAAGTGTTTAAACAAAAAAAACTCATTATTACATATTTTTCTAATATGGTGTAGAAAAAATCAGTATTATATATTTAAAAACGTAATAATAAGTTTTTTTTGTTTAAACACTTGTTGTAATTCATAGGTGTAACGTGTATACGGGTGTTTTAACACTTGACGGGGGAGATGTAACGATTTTCTTGCGTTGGAATACGGAGTGAAATACAAAGAATAGGTGATCTGAACCGATAATCACAACTGATCGTAACGGTGCGACTCACCACTGCATGGGAACTTTTCAAGCGCTTGCAACACCTCTTTCATGGAAGGTCTCTTCTGCGGCACGAGCGACACACAGCTGTACCCTAACCTCAACAATCCAAGCAAAGCATCCTCCTTACCTTCAAAGTCCCCACGTATAGCCACGTCAGCGACCTTCAAAGCCTTAACCCTATAATCTTCGCCCGCTGAAGGCCCGAGGGTCAGCCCGGGACCCACCTCGTCCGACGTAACGACCTTCCCCGTCAAAAGTTCCAGCAAAATAACGCCGAACGAAAAGACGTCCCACTTCGGGCCGGGCTTTAGGCTCCTCAGAGACTCGGGAGCAATATAAGGCGAGCCTCCGATCACGCTCGGGCTCGGGCTCAGAGTCGCGTTGGACGCGTAGTCCTGGAAGCTTTCACGAGAGGCCGTGGACCTCTTACTGCTGCCGAAATTCCGGGCCGACCCGCCCGCTTTCGACGATCCGTGGTTCACGCCCGCCACGAGGCGTTCGAGCCCGAAATCGCCGATCTTGGGCTCCATGTTCGGGCCCAAGAGTATGTTGGTGGGCTTTAGATTTCCGTGGACGTGCTTCTTTTCGTGGACGTAGGAAAGCCCGCGGGCCACGCCTCGGGCTATTTTGAGCCTTGTTTCCCATGGTAGGTGACATGGCGAAGAAGAGCCAGCTTTCCCTGAAAATAACGTAGCGAAATCACTGTACAGTGAGACTTGGCTTGCTTTAGTTGTGGGCCAAAAGATAAGGGGGTAATAAAAGCTAGCTAGCTAGCTAAGCGCCATGGTTGACTTTTTACTAAAATAAATGGTTTTAGTTGCAACTACTCCCTTGTGTCAGTTACAGACACAGCTCACCTTAGCTGATCAGCATGTAATATTTTATAGCTCCAAAATAGTAAGAAATTAACTAATCATGGGGACCATTTGGTTGACGAGAGGCTGCTGCATGATCAACGGAGAAGGTTGAACTTTTCGGACACTAACTAAGATGAGATTTGCCAGAAAAAGAAAGTAAAATAATGAAGAAGAAGAAGACTTACTACTATAACGAGCATTGGCAAGGCTCCCATTAGGCACGAAGTCGTAGATAATCAACTTCTCGTCATCACCCCAATAGAACCCTCTGATCCTTACCAAGTTGGGATGGACAAGCTTGGAGATTGCCCTGACCTGATTCTCGAAGTCTCTGAACCTCTCCAAGCCAGTTTCACCGACCCTTCGAACCGCCAAGGTTGTGCCGTCTTCTAAGACAGCCTTGTACATAATGCTAGAGCCCGAAGCACCCAATATGTAAGCTGATGCCTTGAGCAGAGTCTCTAGCTCGAGTTCTTTCTCGCCGTCGACGGTTACAAGCGCCCCATTTTTCTGTTCTCTGTCGCCTTGGGTTTCTTGGTTGACCCTTTCGATGTCTTGACTCTCGTCGGAGCTCGTTGTATCCGAGGTTACATCGTTGTCTTCTCCATCACGGGCATGTCTCTGTTTCTTCAAACATGTCCAGGTTCTTAACCATTTGTACTCTCCTGGCGATGATTCCGACGAGGCCCAGTCGAAGTGGTGTTCGTCTTTCGCACTTTCCGCCTCACTCCTTATGGATTTGTTTATCGTTCTTCTCTTCCTTAGGGTGTAAACGTACATAAAAACGAGCACTAGGATTGCGATACCTGCGACGTCGCCGATGACGATTCCTAGTATCGTACTTGTCCGAAGACGGTTGCTCCGCCCTCGATTCACGGACCCCGGCGAGGTTGTTTCTGGGCTGGAGTCGATCGTCTTGGGAATCGCAGCAATTGCCGGCGGAGAATCTGGGTTCGTCGCCACAGTAGATGGAATCGAACACAGGGTTTTCAACGGCGGCCCACATAGCTTGGGATTGCCCGAATATGCCCTAACGTCTTGGTTAGAGAAAAGATTCGATTTTGGGATTGCACCAGTGAGGTTATTGAAGGAGATATCTATGGTAGCATTTGCAGGGATTTTATCAGCAAACCTCTCTGGGATTTCGCCGGAAAGCCTATTGAACGAAACATTCAAGTACCCGAGATTCGACCCGCCGAAATCCCAAGGCAGAGACCCGTCGATCAGATTCGAAGAAAGATCCATGAACTTAACCGATTCGAACCCACCGGGCAAAGACCCGTAAAAGTAGTTGTTCTTCAGAGAAACAGTCGTCAGATTGCGAAGAACACTGAGATTCCTTGGTAGTTGACCAGACAAAGCGTTGTCCGACAAGTTCAAAACTTGAAGGCTCGTCATGTTTCCGACAAGCTCCGGCAAGAAACCCGAGATCAAATTGTTGGAAAGATCGAGTCTTTGAAGCTCGTATGCCTTGAAGAGTGAAGAAGGGAACGACCCATTGATGGAATTGTTTGAGAGGTCGAGTACTCTGAGGTGTTCTACCATGCCGACTGTGGATGGAATCGGGCCGAGGAGCCCGAAACTTGGTAGTGAAAGGCCCTTGACGCGCATATCTTCTTCTCGGCAGGTTACTCCGGCCCACGAACACGGCGTTGCGTCGGTGTAGTTCCAGTTTCTGAGAACGTTGAACGGATCAGTTACGATGCTGAGCTTGAAGGAAAGCAATAGCAGGCCATCTGTGTTTAAGCCCATGCATTGAACCTTGAAGACGAGGAAAATTGAAAGAACTCTCAAAGGGATCGAGGAAATGTAATCTTTTGAGCTCATGCTTTGGTTACGCTATGGTGCATCTGAGCATCTCTGTGAGTTTGGAGAGAGAGAGGGAGAGGGAGAGAGAGTTAATAATATAAAGGTAACTGAGATTTATGGTAAGAACAAACCATGTGAAGGGAACAAAGGTTGATTAAAAAAAGGGAGGAGGGAGGAACACAGCTCACCAAGAAAAACCGAACTTCCTCGCATTACGAAAATGCCCTTACTATTGCAGTGCAAACCTTGATTGTGGGTGGGGGATAAATTAATGACCCCTTTATAACTTCAATGAAACTGATATAAATGCAGTTTTCTTGGCTACACTCTTGGCTTTCCCCATTTACGATGGTTTGGGTGTTTTATTTTATCGAACAAAAGATCACTATTTGGAATTTGGATGGAAAGAATAGCATCTTTGCCAAAGGAGAGGTAGAGTCAATCAAGACGACCTTTTTCCTCTCTTTTTTTCTTTTTATTTCTTTCTGTTTCCTATTTGTGTTTACTTTATAAAAGGGCTTTCAAATTATTGGTTGTCTTTATTTGATATTTTTTTTTTAGACGTGGGATGTCACATTGGGAAAAGCCTGATATCTGGCTTAATGCTGGGATTTGGGAACTACATGAAGTAGTACTATGATTCACGAGAAAACAATGTTGCAATTTATAATATTCCTTTTTTTTTAGTGTTGCCGGGGAAGAGACGCAGTTACTGTGGAAATTAATAGCAGATATTACTGTCATAAAAAAGATTCATTTTCAGATTATAACATGCTTTGTGATCCTACGCAGCTCCTGTCACATAAATAACCCATAACTGAAATTATTTCCTAAACGAATAGTAAGGAGCTGCCAAGTAAGTGTCCTTTCCTTGCTTCTTCTCTTACCGGCGTTGACATATGAGTTATGACTGCAACAATAATATACACACCTTCTAATTGAAGCACATAATAACGTACATAAATATTGATAATTGGACCACCGAAAAGAAAATTTGGAACATTGGCATAACTCCATACTCATATTTCGTTGCTTGTCCTCACCACCACAACAACACATGGCACTTTGAGTTGGAAAGCTGTTTTTTTTTTCTGAATATGAATCAAATCTTGGAACCATCCATTGCCACTTTTGCTTTTATCGTTTCTTAATAAGATAACACTTTGATTGTATTTCGAGAGTAATCTTGGGTCACAATCTGATTTCAACAACTGCATGACTAGGGTTCGTATTCCTATTAGATTGATTGTTGTGTTGATGATGACTTTTCAACCGTAAAATTTAATTGCAAATTAAGTAGGACAGTGTGGGCGTCTCGTGCCGCGTCGCTTTTCCGTAGCTTTAAGTCGAGCTACCAATTTATGAAGAAATAAAACTGCTCAACTTCAACCAAGTCATTTACAAGCTATTTGATAAGAGGCACGGGTTTTTATTTTATTTTATTTTATTCTCCATGCACCTAAGATCATTCGTCTTTAATCTGCTTGATAATATGCATCACAGAGATACTATAACACAGAAGAAACTAACTAGTGGGTCGACCAAACCTAGCCGGGCTGAACCGCCTAAGATCGACGGTCCTCGACTCACCATCCATGACGAGCTCGGAGACTGCTAAACCAGTGGCTGGACCATTCAGAATCCCCCAACAGCTGTGGCCCGTCGCCACATAACATCCCTTCACGCCTGGGATTTCACCGATGATGGGCACGCTGTCATCCGTACAAGGCAAGAAGCACGCTTGCTCTGCTTTCACGGTAGCAGCAGCTTCTCCTTCAGACAAGTGACTGGACACCGTCCTTGCAACACTCTTGAGGACTTGGATCGATTCTGGGACCGGAAATACTTGCTCGGGATCTTCGGGTACATCAGCCTCACTAGACATCCCACATATGTACACCTCGCCTGTTAGAACAGAACAATTATTGGAGGAGCTTCAAGTTTGTTCTTTCTTACACAAGTGAACATTGGAAAAGCAGGGGAAAGAAAAGAGGAGAAAGGGTATATGATCTTTTTGTACCTGTAGGTCGAGGGTATACCTCGGGGTCCAAGGGATTCCCTCCATGGGCAGGATAATAGCTCAAGAACAGAGCGTGTGGGGTGATGGCACCTTTATCGCTCGGCTCTAAGATGATGCTATGAGCTTTGAGTCCGTAGACCCTAAACAATGAGGCTAACATGTTCAGTTTTCCACTCCACGGCCCAAGGGCTAAGACGACTGCATCTGCCTCGATCTCTTCACCGCCTTCAATCGTCACCCCTTTTGTTGACCCGCCCTCGCTCACGGCCACGCCAGCCACCTTCCCTGTAACCACCTTCAGTGCGTGCTCTGAGACTGCTTTTTCCACCAGTGTCCTGCGAACATAAGTTGAATGGACGATTGCTTTTTAACGATAGCAACTTTTGTCTTTTGAGGGACATATGCCTTTGAACGATTGAGGGATTGCAATAACGGAAGAATCGTTAGCATTCATTAGGCAATGATCGAATTCAGCTTTTTTGAAAAAAGCCTTGCCTGCAAAACATGCGAGGGTGGACCTGGGCAGTTGTCTCTGTAGTCCCAATTGACCTGACCGCTTTCGCCGGACCATCAACCCACGACGGCACATTCCGAGCAGGTCTCCTATTCCCCAACGACGCCGTTTCCGTCACGGAAAGGCTCAGCGTATCGAGCCTCCTGTAGCCGTACGCTTCTCCGCCGTTGAGCTCCTCCGCGAGCGAACGGTGGAGATCGAAACTTGTCCGCGCGAGCGAGGACACGGGTCCGCCGTCGCACCAGTCCAGGGCCAGGAATCCACCGGCTTTTCCCGAAGCCGCCGCGGCTACGGACGATTTCTCTACGAGGGTGACGTCGGCGTCGCCGCGCTTTGAGATGAAGTAGGCGGTGCATACGCCGATAACGCCGCCGCCGCAGACGACGACTCGCTTCTTCTGCGCTTGTTGCTCCGACATGGAATTCGAGCTGCGGTACGCCGGCGTCTCTGAGGAGCAGCGAATTGAAGCAAATTTGACCGTACGATGTTGTCTGTAGATTGGAGGAGCTGATGCTGCTGTCAGTAATAATGTCATCGTCTATCGCGAGTCTTGGATGTTTTTTTTAGGAGACACGTGCCACTTGTAACCGTTTCTTCCAAATTGGGCCTTCATAAGAACAATTAGGTCCAATTAAGAAAGCCCACACAACCTCTGAGCCCCACATTGCCGGCCTAGAGTTCAATTATTGGATGGAATTATGTGCAAATTGACAAGAGTATATTGGGTTCCATCAACTTCTTTTATTTCAATTGCCACCACATAGTGCTGTCAATTAACTGATCAATTCGATCATTCTAATAAAAAATGAGAACCATAAATCAAATTATCTTCTAACAGAGACACATACGGACATTAAGCAATTAATAAGTGAAGATGTACATCGTTAATTGGTATGATAACATCAACTCTCAACTCTATCCTTACCGGGAATATCGGGTTTGTGTAGGTAGTTGTTCGCTGGTTAAGAGAACAAACATACATAACCAAACAAAGCCATACGTACCTTAATCATTTGTTAGTTAAGTAATAGATAGAGGTTTTATTTACTCTTTTTTTTTTTCGTTATTATGCAATCCAGCTGTAATACTTATCTCTCAATTGATCTCTTTTTCTCTTAATTTGCATTAGTTTGTCGGGCAGTTGAAAAGAACCAAATCTAAAATAGTTTCACTAGCTAGGCTAGCACCTTATTCGCGTATGATTTTAAAAATATATATAAAAAAGGTGAATTTGGTTGGAACCAAACAAGGCCTTAACAGCTGTATATGTCTCTCCAATTCACGCCATTCATTATCCCCTGTAAGAAAGCGACAATCACTCGTGGGCCACCACACTTAACTAGCGATCTTTTTTGTCACAAGCGCCGAAGCATATTGACTACGCGGCTGTGTTTCATTGGAGCATATCTACCATGAGCGCGCCGCTTAATATGACTCTCCATTGTAATCATGATAATAATAACCACCTCCGTTGTATTTCATCTTTATTATTTCCTACAATGCTGATTATGTAGTACACGTTGTATTGTACTGTACCATCTCCGTCAATCTTCTTGGGAAGGGAGATGGATAACGGCTATTATGGGAAGGATTCTTCATGTTTCAACATAGGACGCAATAACCTCGCGTGTTTCCTCCATCCCCGGTACGTGATCGCTGCTTTACTACACAAACTGTTGGGTTGAGCAGTTGGGAATTCTATTTTATTTATAAGGACACCTAGCAATGTCCTTCAACGGTTACCAAGCATTTAATATGCCAACGATTCACATACTTTGCTTCTTCATTTAACATTCTAATTATTGTTATAGAAGAGGAAGGTAGCAGGAAAGTGTCCTCCTCTGGTCGTAGGAATGGTGGGAAATAAGAAAATGTATGTATCCATCCGTACAGATAAAGCCTTCAAGGACGGTTACGAATTCTCAATACCATTATTTATTATATTTGTTAATTTCGATATCATTCCTCTTCATGATGATAAATAAACGGGTCAATTCGAAATCAGACCCCTTTAAGGGTTTGATTTCGAATTCAGGCCCGTTTAAGAATTTTTTAGGTTAAAGGACTCATTTTATGTGGTGTAAAAAAGTGGTATGAAAAATATATGAACTGGTATAGAATGATTGTTTTGTGTTACAAACTTTCAACATACTGGTATGTCGGAGCAATAAAGTGGTACTGCAGAAAATAAACTGGTATCAGATGATCATAAACTGGTATCGGATTATGGTTTTGTGGTACAAAATTCTAACATACTGATATGTAAGAGCAATAAAGTGGTACTGCATAAAAATGAGTCCTTAAAACTAAATATTTTTCGAAGAGGATCTGAACCATAAATTATACTTATGGAGGGGCCTCAAATGAAAATTGCCCTCAATATGTGCGCATCTCTTTCTTAGAAAAAGTATTGCACAGGCTGGAGACTGTTTTTATTTTTTGTCGTTTTCGCAGTGTCAGCATTTCCCATGCATTGATATTATTACTATTTTCTTTAATAAAGGATAATTAAAGAGGAATAGGAATTGATAATTAAGGAGTAATATACTACAGACAGCTGTTTACCCAAATCCAACCGCTTCCAAGTTCCAATATCTTGCGATATATAACGACCAGCGGCATACATACATACATACACCATCTCCATGTCCTAAAAAAGAACTAACTATCAAATCTCATGGATCGTATCAAAGGACCTTGGTCGCCGGAAGAAGTTGACCTCCTCCGACAGCTCGTCGGCAGACACGGCGCCAGAAACTGGTCACTGATAAGCAAGTCAGTCCCCGGCCGTTCGGGCAAATCATGCCGCCTACGGTGGTGCAACCAGCTTTCGCCGGAGGTGGAGCACAGACCCTTCACGCGCGAAGAGGACGAGGTCATCGTTCGTGCCCACTCCAAGTTCGGCAATAAGTGGGCCACCATCGCCCGATTGTTGTCCGGCCGAACTGACAACTCCATCAAGAATCACTGGAACTCCACGCTGAAGAGGAAGCGTCCCGCCGGCGCCGGCGCCGCCGTGTCTGACCGCGACAGCAGCTCTACCGAGGAGATGGAGAGGAGCGCGAAGAGGTCCTGGTCGGGTTCGGGTCAACCGGGTAGCCCGTCTTGGTCGGAGATGAGCGACTCGAGCGTGCCGGCCCGACTTTGCAGGACGGTGACGGCTGAAACGTCGTCGTGTGAGCCGTTGACCAGCCTTAGCTTGGGCCTGCCGGGCTTAACGGAGACAAAGGCCGATGACGTCACCGAGTTGGGCGGCTGTCGGAATTTTGAGGCGCCGCGTAAACATCCACCGCCTCCGTCGTCGGCTTTTGGGGCGGAGCTTCACGCGGTGGTTCAAGAGATGATAAGGGCTGAGGTGAGGAATTATATGGTGGAGTTGCAGAGATAAAAGAGAACAAAGTTGCGAGCGTCCGTACAACCGCAGAGATTCATTTTCCTTTTAGTTATTATGTACAGAATGAGAAGGGGGCCCCCACAAAACAAAAACAAAAGAAAATCATATTATTTTCATTTCACTATATAAACAACCATACAAGAAAGAAAGGACTCCAAAATATGAATCCCCATATGAAATATGATTTAATATACACAGCCATCGTATAAACGTATGAGAGAATATCAAACGACTATATCCAATTAATTATTCATTTATCTAGGCTGATCAATTTTGAGCTGCGAAAACACGTCATCAGGCGTCAAACTCGAATTCCCGTCATCGTCTTCATCAATCGTCATACTCCGCGAAGGCAACCTCGCAATCAACCCAGCGCTCAAATCCAACGAAACATCCGTGTCGTAACTCACGCCGCCGCCGCCACCGCGCCCACGCTGAAGCTTCAGACAATACATCAAGTCCCACAAAACGTCGATCATGTCGGGCCTTTCCGAGCCCTCTTCTTGCAAGCATTTGGCCACAAGCTCGCCGTACTTCCTCAAGCAATCGGAATCAATCCCCCCCGCCATCAACCCATCAACCACGCTCTCAATTTTGCCCTTCCTCAGCCAACTCATCGCCCACTCTATCAAACTTGTCCGATCTTCAGGGAGCGAATGGTCGATTACTGGCCTACCGCACAGAACTTCGAGAAGCAGAGCCCCAAAAGAGTAAACGTCTGATTTCCTCGTCAGCTGATTGAATCTGTAGTACTCTGGGTCGAGGTAGCCGTAGGTCCCCTTCACGCCGGTGACCACGTATGAGTCTTCGCCGAGATGTTCCAACTTGGAAAGCCCAAAATCTGCTACCTTAGCATCGTAGTTCTCGTCGAGGAGTATGTTGGTGGACTTTATGTCCCTGTGGATGATCGAGCCATCGGAGCCCCTGTGGAGGTAGTCGAGACCCTTGGCTGCGCCGATGCATATTCCCAGCCTCTGCTCCCAAGACAGCTTCGGCGACGATCCCTGTTGGAGATCTCCGCCGGCGTAGAGATGGTCCCTTAGGGTTCCCTTCTCCATGAATTCGTAGACGAGTATCATCTCTCCTCTTTCGTTGCAGTACCCTATGAGGGAGACGAGGTGCTTGTGTCTGATTTTGGACAGGACGGTGATCTCCGTCTCGAACTCAGCGAGGCCCTGGCCTTTCCCCGGCTCGCTTCTCTTGACCGCAACCTTGGTGCCGTTCTTGAGGATTCCTCTGTAGACTTTTCCGAACCCACCTTGGCCGATCATCAGCTTTGAGTCGAAGTTCTTGGTGGCGTAGAGGATTTCGTTTAGGGTTATTTTCAGACCGAGGTTCAGGTTGGCCAGAGGGCTACCTGGGTTTGGTGTTCGATCGATGGTACGAGTGTAAGAGCTTCCTCCACCTCCTCCTACGTTGGGTGGCCTGCCAAAGGGCTTCTTCCATTTTCTTCTCTTGCAGAAACAGAGCAGCACGGCGGATAAGATGAGGACTAGAACGAGCCCTCCTCCAAGGCTAGAAGCGATGATGATGACCAACAGATGCTTCTTCCTCGTCGTGTCCCTGCTATCGACGAGCTCCATGATCTCTATCCCATTTAAGAAAGCAGTCGTAGGCGAAGCCTCCGAATTGCTTCGAGGAGGGCCGATGCTCACCTTCAAGGTGCCCGAATCGTCTGAATCGACGGAGTAATCGTTGAAGAAAGGGGTCGCAAAGGGCTTGGGGCTTATCGTTTCTTGAAATCTACCATCCATGAATAGATAGAACTTGAGGTCGTAGTACGATAGGTTGCTCACAATGTCGCAGAAATGAACCCTGACATAGTGGCGAGTTCGACTTCTTACATCGAAACGCCAAGAAACGTTGAAGAGGTTGTTGCGAGTACCCTGAGTGTTCATTTGTTTGGCGGTGCTGTAAACGTCGTCGGGGGCTATGAATCTCGTCACTGTATTGCGGCCGTCGCCGTACTTGATTTGACCGGTGTAGGGCGTACTGTTCTTGGCGTTGACCTTACTGTACAAGAATTCGTCGTCGGGGACCCAAAATCGGAGGAGGCGATCAGCGTCGCGCGCGACGGCAGAACCGCCGACGTTAATCCTATGAATCACACGTAACGGATTAGACAACCACCTTGCGTCTCCTCCTTGTTCGGTTGAAGTGCTTGTGGGACGATCAGAGATGAAATCAGGTGGGGCCATGAACACTTCCATGGCGTTCACGAAAGCGAAACAGCTCGAGTTGTGAGGGTTGAACTTAATGCTGAACTTTCCGACAGAAATAGTGAGCAAGAACTCTTCCACGAGTGGAAGAGCAGAGTTATCACTGTTATTAACGCCTACTGAGAAATCGGACAAAAGCCTGAAGCCTGAAGCAGCGACGACGTCGAAGCGTGCGTATTCGAGTTTTCCCATTGCTTGGAAGGGGAAGAAATGGAAGCGCACGACGTAGGTACCGTTGATGTCTATGTCTAACTCGTACGGCGGGGACGATTTCTTGAAAACCCATGCTGTCTGATATAGTTCGGTGGTGTTTGATGAACTAGGATAATCTTTGACTGGTTGTCCCCATCTCTTTTGAAGATCGCCTGTGTAGTTTTGGCCATTTAAGACAGAGGTTGAACCTGAGCCGCAGTTGATGTAGTAGTTATCTGGTCGTTGAGCATAGTCGTCGCCCACGGACGAGGAAACTGAACGTAGGAGAACGAAAAGAAGAAGAAAGAAACGTGAGAATCTCTCGTGGGATGCAGAGGTTTCCATGGTGAAATTCTTAGTATTCTTTTTAGTTTTTTTTTTTTCCAGGAGAAATGAAAGAAAAGTAGTAGAGTGGACCAAGAAGACAAAGCTATGGCTCCCATGTAAAAGACGATGTTGACTTGACAAGTCTACAAGTGGTTCTTTTCTTTGGAATTGTTGAGAATTAAATAATTTGAGTTCTGTGAGGCACGTGAAATGCCGACGAGGATTCTTTTGTCGTCAGAACGTCCAATCTCCACCAATTCCTCTCTATCTTTTCAGTCCATCCTCGACGGTAGGTTTTTTGGGTAATTAGAAATCAGAAAAATCTGATAATTTGAGATATTTACCGTTGTGGCTCGTAGTAGGTTTTTCAGTAGGTTTAATCTATCATACCTCGGTTTTGCTGCTTTTTCTTTTTTTTTTTCTTTTTTACTTTTCTTATCTCATTTACTAATATTTATATATTAATATTTGTTTATATATTGATATTTATTTATATATTAATATTTTGTTTATATATTAATATTTATTATTTTTTTAACTAAAAAATTTTAATGCGTTAAAAGTGTTTATTTTTTATTTAACTTATTTACTTTTTCATGCATTATTCTTTTTAAATTTAAAAGTTAAATAATACGAAATATAATTATATAAAAATTATTTTGAAAACTAGATAAATATAATGTGATGATTTTTAATACTTTATTTCTTTTTTATCATATATTATTATTTGTTTATTAATTTTTTATTTTTTACGAAAAAATTTAATGTGTTAAAAATGTTTATTTCTTTTATATTTTAAATAAATAAATAATAATTTTATTATGTAATCGAATTTTTTTATAAATATAAAAAAAATATATAAAAAATTAAATAATATGAAATATAATTATTTGTAAATTATTTTGAAAGTTTGATAAATATAATTGGTTAATTAAGTAAAATTAAATTAAATTAAAGAGGGTTCTCAATAAACCTACTTTTCGGGTTTTATGGTTGAGGAGAAATTTTGTTTTGGAGGCCGAGATTTTTTACTTTTGAGATGGCGTCGACGTGGCACACAAAAAACCTACTTTTTCGGGTTTAGCATTGAGGAAGGCTATATGAGAACCCAACACTGCCATTAAATTCAATAATTTTGTAAGTCTTCACAAAGTTCGAGTGTATTACGAGGAGCCATTATTCTTGACGAAGTAAATCGAGCAAGAACTTCATCGGTCTGCAAAATGCCTCCAATGGCTTCAACTTGGGCATAGTCAAGCCAAATCCTTCATCCAAATCAATCTCCTCATCACACCTCAATCGATCCCATTCAAAGCAATGCATCAAAGACCCTAACACCACACCCACTATCCGAAACCCGAGGCCCGACCCGGGAGAGGCCCGCCTCCCCACACCAAACGGCTCATACTCCTCCTCCTTTCCCTCGAACCTTTCCCAAGTCCCAACAATGTTTGGCGGCGGTGGTTAGTTATTTTGAGTTTTACTTCTATTCAGTTTGAAGCGATACGTTGGTTGAGCGGGTTTGAAGCTCGTGTAAAGGTTTCTCCTTTCCCAAGTCCCAACAATGTTTGGCGGCGGCGTTGTTTTGGGCTTTGTATTTTAATAGGACTAAAAAGCCCATATAGGAGCCCAACGAATTATTCTTATGAATATAAAAAAATATAACATATGCATATCATTTTGATCACCATGAAAAAAGTAATAAATTCCAACTGCTCCACTACACACACACATGGCAATAGACGTGACCAACAAAAAAGATAAAAAATTACTGTCCACTCACTATTTTTTGTTGTTTTTAGCTCACAAATCGGTCGATTATGTATCTAGGGAAGAATTTCTGAAGTTTAGGATCAAGTTTGAGCGATTTTGGTTGAGATTTGAGCAAGAACGGGACGCGCCCGCAGGAGGATCCGACGACATGAGGGAGATGAAAGACATGATGAAGACACTCCTCACAAATTTCAGTAGCACCACCGCAGCCCACGAGCGGATCGAGGCGGCGGCCAACAACCGAGCCGTTGCTAGGCTCGCGGAACGCCGTCGCCCCGATCGTGGGGGACAGCGCGCGCCATCGGCGTGCCTCGGCAACTGCTAAAATCCCCCTTATAGGGGGGGAGGTGCTCCTGAAGGGGGCTTGGGGCCGGGCAGGCCATGTGGGGGGCCATGGCCCCAGTTGGGCGGCCGATGCCCGGCCACGCATGGGCCGCCTCGGCACCGCGCGCGCGCCGAGGCGTGCCGCCCATGGGGCGCGCCCAGTGCCCAGGCCGCCCGCACATGGTGCGCGCGCGGTGCCCAGGCCGCCCGCCAGCGTTTTATACATTTTTCTTTTAATAGAGCCAAGCGGCTTAATAACGCCAGTTTTCTCCAACTCAAGTGTCGTCTGTTTTCTTCTAAGTTCTTATGTCGATGTTTAAGACGAGCCCAATTTTACCGAGGACAATGAGACGGTCATTGCAACCAAGGGCGTGAATTCGTACTTGGCTCATCGGGGTCTCCCTTCATTTTATTTATTTTTATTATACAAAGCACGTGAAATAACGATGATTTTATGATTTGGTGGTATAAGGATATTTGTATCTTTATTAGTAGTGGACTGTATTAATTATCTCAGCTAGATGGGTCGGATGAATTATAGTGAGTTTACTGGATAACAATAGCGGGCCGTCATATATTGCGGGCTTTGTTAATTGAGGTTCAATTATACTGAACAATACTACGTAAGATAATATAGCTTTTATATGGCGTTATCGGACCAACTAAACGGGGCCTTATAAGACAGACAGCAGTGTAAATTATTTTGGTTCAGTGTTCATGCAAAGGGCATCGTTTCTTTTTTTTTTTTGTGCTCCACTTTCTTCGCACTTCCCAACTAAAAACCTTGTAAGACTAAGCTAAGCATCGCATATAAGTTGGAAATATATCTATTTAGTAGTGGTGTGTTGGGTGATTATTGCACATTTAAACAGAAAAATACATCTATATATATTACATGCGCAAGGAGAAAGGGGGGTCGATATATATAATACCCTGACAATACATTAGCAACAAAGTCTTTATAGGGGACAAAGATAATGCGAGATAAATTGTTTGATGCAACTTGTAACTTTGTATTGCGGCTGCCCAGAAATATCAGTAAATCAGAAAGATTTGTTATCTTCATGCATAATATAGTTTGTCTTTTGGCAGACAGCATCCCACATACAAATATTGTGAAACAATTTAATAAAGCTATGTCACTGTATGTACACTCTGCGGCTGTTAACTATCTAAATCAACACTTAACTAAAACAATCTAATCCTCCGTAAAATCATCTAATTTTAACCCAATCGCCTGACATTGACCAATCTAGAAGACCTTGTTGATTAACCAGGCTCCTCAGCCTCTCTGCTGGCGGCGCTAAGGTGGTCGCCGGCCAAGTAGGCTCAAAACACGGCGAGGGTTCGCCCACCGACCATTCTGGAAAATCGAAGGGGCTTCTCGGAGAAGGCGAAGGGAGTCGATCGTCTTCCTCCTTAATGGAGAAGACTCGGTCAATATCAGAATCGAAATTCTGACAGCGAATGAACGGATGATCGAGGAGCATCTCAGCCGTCCATCTCTTCGTCGGATCTCTGACGAAGCACCTGGTTAAGAAATCTCTTCCTTCGGATGACAGAGAACCGTCGATTTTCGGCACCTCCTCGCCGACGCATATCCTAATCATCACTGCAGCCGCGGATTCGGAGTTCCTCCACGCCGGAGCGCCGGTCAACATCTCCGAAACAGCGCAACCCACAGCCCAGATGTCCGCCGGAGCTCCCTGTTCTCTGCAGGCGAGCATCCATGTACAGAGGCGTTCCTCTCACCTCACACTTGTTACTAAGGCCGTCGTCTTTCTCACTCTTCGCCAAACCAAAATCAGCGATTTTAACGCTCCCATCTTCGCACAGGAGAATGTTGCTGAGCTTGACGTCACAGTGGACGTAACCAGCCCTGTGTATATAACGTAGTCCCCTAAGCAAAGCCTTTGCGTGCCGCCGCACTTCGTTCTCCGGCAGCTTTTGATCGCCGGAATTCTTGACCCTTTCGTGTAAGCTACCGCCGCCAGCGTACTCGAGCAACACGTTGTAAAGCCTCTCGCCCTTCTCGTGGGTGAAGCTATCGCCGAAGCATCGAATCACTTGTGGGCAGTCTCTGAGTTCTTCAAGAATCAACTTTTCGTTCATGAGCGAAGCAGAGTGTGAAGCGCCGCAAGACTTCACGGCAATCAACGGCGGAAGAGACGCCGAGCGGTGGCTTCCCGTCGCGGCCAAGCTCACCGTCGCAAAACTACCCTGCCCTAATCGTTTAAGTCTAGTCCAATCCATGGGGGTAAAATCGAAAAGGGAAATTTTTCGAGCCGAAGAGAGGGAAGTGGAGGAAAGAACAGAGCTTGCGAATCAGAAAGCTATGGGAGCAGAGATTTGTGGGGCTGTGAATATATATTTATGGTCATACGGCCGAAAACGTTGCTATGAATAAAAGAAACACGTGATTTGGAAAGATATATCTCGCGAGGATCTTATGCAGTCGAAGAACATCATTGAATGAATTGAATAAAGATCTTTCTCCATTGAATGTTTCCTTTTCGCGATTTTAATGACAGTATCCCCACGTTAATTGGGTTGTAACTTGTTTTGTTAGGCGTGAGTGACATTCACATATTTTAAAAAAAATATTTAATTAATTCTATATTTGATAGCTACCGCTAAAAATTAATCTAAATTATAGCAACATGAAACATGATGTTAGTAAATAGAATATAGTGGGCATTATTACATATATAACTTATTATTCACGAGTCCCGCGTTTGGCCGTGTTTCGGACCCAATCGGTCGCCGCGTTTTTCACTACGTCTGGAAAACCCACGTTTGTGGTTACAACCCAAAACATGCCTTTCAATTATTTAATTATTATTACGAGTGAAGACGATATTAAAAAGATAAATAAATTTTAAATGCATATTATATGGGTACAGTACAGGTGAGATGCATGCCCTCTCTTTACGAAATCTTATCACGAGTTGAACTAATTAGAGCATTATGCGGCTATATTTAGGAAGCTTGAATCTATACAACTTGAGTAACTACCATTTATTTATACAAAAATAAATAGCTAATGCAGCATAACAGAACCCGACATATAGTACTAGGATTGGCCCCACGAAACAACTTGGTGGGAAAATAAATAAAATTGAAAGGCTAAGTGACACTGCTGAGTTCGACAGATTTAAATCACAGCCAGCAAAAATGAGAAAATAGTAAGTTAGCTTTTGCATGTTACTAATATGCCTTATCGTCGGTTGTCTCTATGAAAACTGTAAAGACAGCAACTCTTTACCCGATTAATACAGACCGGAGTCATTTTCAAATCAAATAAATAAATTAAATTTCTTTATAAGACGTATTTGTTCGATTCGGGTCTCGAACGTGACATTGAAATATTGAATGGTTTATAAGTCGTGAATGTCGATATCACTTACTTACCAATGCAATTTGCAAATTGCTCCAATACGAAATAGCTCGACGCTGATTGATAATTTGGGCCTGAATGGCCCGTTAAGATAATTGGGCCCCTGAATACTTAGATCCATTAAATTAAATCGTAGCCCAATTCTAATCACGTGCCTACCTGGGGTCGTTGTTCCTTGACTGGTTAAACAGTTGTATCATTCATTATTACAAAAAGAAGAGTACAGCTGTCATATCATAACAAGTTTAAACAGCAGATCTATTACAATACAATAAAGCCAAGGCGTACAAGATAATCATACAAGTTAATAACCATTACATTGTTGATAATAAATCTTAAATACCGATAATCCTCGTCGTCACCACTTGGTGGGCCGGGCAGATCTTCGACACGTCAGCATCACCGGCGACACCGAGTGATGGCGGAGCAGCCGCGCGTGTACGGATGAACGGGTCCCCTGGCGCTGTAACAGTTGTGGGTGTAATAAGACCTGCCAGATCTCGGCGGACAAGGGATTCGATTCGCCGACAGAGCACCGTAGGAGATGTAGTAATGGATCAACCTCTTCCACCACAGAAGCGACCTTCCATTGCCGGACATTGCGGCGGCGGCCGTCATGCTGCTCATTCTCCCATCGCCGTCGTCGTCGTCGGCTTCCTCGAACATCAATGTGCTGCTGATGTCTCCGAAATGCTTCGCCCATTCGTCGGAGTCCAGCTCAGCTGCGTCGGTGGTTGTTGGCTCGTCGGAATGTGCCTTAGCTGATGCAATAAGGAAGAGCACTGTGAAGAAGAAGAAGAAGGAGGAGAGATACTGCCTTTTGGTGGAAGGGTGTTCCATTGCAAGATCTAGTTTGTGGGTAGTTAGAAGAAAAAATCAGCCTGGGAAGTGAATATAAAAGCAATTTTGGCAAGTCTTTTTGTTGTTTCTTAGTTAGTATTATTTTTTAAGCCCTTCTTCTACTAAGTTCATAAATATAGATAGATTGGGTCGTTGGATCACAGCTGTATTTTATGATGTGTGGTCGTTGCGTTGCCATCGTTATTTGCAAGAAAAAAGAGAGGCGCTTTTGTGCAATACTAACTGTTATTGCACTCACTTCACTGTTTTCACAGTCAAAGATAATCGATCGCCTTGCATTACATTTATTATCCTTAAATTTCTCATTAAATGGCCTTTTTGTTTATGAATGTTAATGTGGTGTTGTACTTGCAGGCTTGTCTTAACTTGGTTGTAGAATGGGCTTACGAACAAGCCCACTTCAAAAAGTTCCTCATTCATGCAAATCTGTTACTGTAAAAGTCTTTGAATGAAAAGCACTTCAATCCTTGGAAATAATCTTGACCTTTACGTGATCAAAGCATTGAAAAGTCTGCAAATACCTAGTCGTTCGTTTTAACGTAGGGCGTGTTTAACAAATTTCCTAACAGTCAAAGTTTAAACAACTAGATTGATGAAGTCACGACGAAAGTGCATAAATCACGTTGTTCTCCAATTGATCGCTGGATTAGAGAGACCATCATTTCCACGAGTAAATAAAAAAAAGCATTATTGACCCCCCTTTAGAATAAGAACAGAACAACACGTTTGAAATATTTCATACACTACTTTTCTTATTAAAAAGCATCCATCCTTCAAGAGCTTTTGATTTGTTCGCTAGCTATAAATACATGCATACCCTTGACGCACATCTTCACATCAAACATATATCAACAAACAACAACTACATTCAAATTATTTTCCATTGTATACTACTTAATTAGTGCATGATTAATAACATGGCTTCTTCTTCTTCTTCAACATGCGACAAGTCGTTTAGCTCCGACTACATGCTCTTGAAACCTGAAGAAGCTAGTTTTGTCGAACTTGTAAAGATACTATTTTCAGAAGATGTCAGCAAGCGTAAATTTGTCGACTGTCCCAGCAATCGATTAGTTAACGAATCGTTTGGGCGAAGATGGATAATCTTTGTTTCAATCATGGCTCAGAAGTTATTGCAAGCTACGTCGAAACCCATGTCAGGCTTTGGCTCGGCGGTTGAGTATTGGCTCAATCTGCTGTCGGGAAATGGAGGGTTCTTCGAGCTTGTAATGAAATCCATGGGAGGTACACGCATTATTATTGCTTTGGTCTATTAGCTAATGGAGTTGTTGGTTGTGATTAGATCAAGCTTTCTTAACTAATCTAATCACCCATGAGATAACTAATAATAGTCAATTACGTACTGCGTACATATATTTAAATTAGTAAAAATCTTGTCTGCTGTAACTTGAATACTTTTCCTCTACATCCCACCCCACTTGATATAATATAATACATACTGTTATATAGACGACAAGTTGAATTTTATTTTATTTTTCCTTTTCGCTTGTGTGTGTAGGAAAAGTGATATATCCAGACAAGACTTCGAGTCGTTTTGCGTCGCTTATTGGGAATATAGACAAAAGAGTTGCATTAGATTCGAGTATTAACAGCCCAAAATTAGATCAAAGGTATTATCCTGCGCTTTGTGTGATGGCTGCTAAAGCATCTTATGAGAACCAGAAATACATCGAGGCTGTTGTCAAGGACCATTGGAAGGTAAAGTGGTTAATTTTGGTATATCAAATATAAACAAGATTATTAAACACACTATAAAATATTATACACACATTATTACATAACATCTAAGAAAATAAAAAAGAATTGTCTAACCCTTATTATTTCACTTGGCGCAGATGAATTTCGTGGGATTTTACAATTTCTGGAACGGTAATGATGATCCGTTACTTAAAGATATAGTCAAGCGGAAAAAAAAAAAAAAGGAACTCTTTTTTACCGTATGCTTACCTACGTACGTGCTTATTATTATGCGCAGAATATCAAGGAAAAGCCACGACGCAGGCATTCGTCTTCGAAGATCGAAACGACCACACAATCATATCTTTCAGGGGAACGGAAGCGTTCGATTCAGACGCATGGTCTTCTGACTTCGACATTTCGTGGTACGAAATCCCAGAGGCGGGAAAAGTCCACGGCGGTTTCATGAAAGCCCTCGGTTTGCAGAAGAGCCAAGGCTGGCCTAAAGAACTATATTCAGACAACGGCGATCACGACAAGCCCAAAGAAACTGCTTATTAACATCTCAGAGATCTCCTAAGAGAGAAGCTAAAGGCCAACGATAAAGCCAAGTTCATAGTAACTGGTCACAGCTTAGGCGGCGCATTAGCCGTGCTCTTCCCAGCTATTCTCGCTCTGCACGAGGACAAGTTTTTGCTCGAGAGATTAGATGGGGTTTACACCTTTGGACAGCCAAGAGTTGGAGATGAGAGGTTCGGAGAGTTCACAAAGAATGCTTTCCGTAGATACGACGTCAAGTATTACAGGTTCGTGTATAGCTTCGACATGGTGCCGAGGTTGCCCTACGACGACTCGACCCTCATGTTTAAGCATTTCGGGACATGCATTTACTACAACAGCTTCTACAAGGGAAAGGTTGTGAGTGAAGAGCCAGACAAGAACTACTTTTCGCTGTTGTGGGTGATACCTAAGATTGCAAACTCGTGTTGGGAGCTCATAAGGAGTTTTACGATCACGTACACGAGAGGACCCGACTATAGTGAAGGAGGGCTTCTTCGTGTGTTTCGAATGATTGGGATTTTGGTTGCTGGCGTGCCTGCGCATTGCCCTCAAGACTATGTTAATGCGACCAGATTGGGATCATCCCTTGTTTTCTCGGACCAAAAAGGGTTGTTGAAGGAACAGTAATAACAATCCTTTTTCACATTTCCTTGCTGCTTGTGTGTGCATAGGTTGAATTGCCATTTAGTTTTCCTCAAGATGTGAAATATTGTGTATCTTTATCCATCCATGCCTAATGCTTCTTCTTCTTTTTTTTTTTTTTTTTTTTTTTTTTTGTAATATATATATATATATATATGTTTTTTGGTTTTCAGAAACTGTAACGATTTATTTTATGGGGAAATTTTTGTTCAGTCCCCTGTCAGGGTCTGAAATTTTGTTCAGGCCCTGTCAGAAAAAAAAATAGTTTTAAGGACCCGATTATTCAGTAACAATTTATTGGTCTGCAGTAACAATTCATTGTTCCCACAATAACAGTACATTGTTATGAAAATAACATAAAACGATCATCCGATAACAATTCATACACACTTTATAACAGTTGGTCCTTATCTTTAAATTTTACGAAAAGTTGGTCCTTTAAACTAAAATTTTTTCTTAAAGGTCCTGGAACCTATTTTTAATCACTTTTGGGGCCTGAATGATAATTTAACCTTATTTTATTGCATTTGCTTTTTAACGTAATGTGTTTTCCTCGTGGTTATTTTTTTGCTCTTTATTACATCAGCATCGTGCGTGCATGTGTTGTCTTTCTTGTTTAGGCCATAAGCGTATTAAGGTTGTCTAAGCAAAATTGTTAGTTTCTTAGAGGAAAGTCGCTTGACAAGCGATTAACCAAGCAAAAATTGAACAAAAAAAAAATGTTATGATAAACGTCATTTATGGAAAAACACATCCCCCTATCGAGCCTAGCGTAGCGAGGAGAGCGACGAGAGTGAAAGGGAACGAGTGACCCGATCTGAGCCGGAGAATTAGGGTTTCGAAAATCCCCAATTTTGGAGGTCAGATAAAACTGTGAGCGCCTGCTGTGTGTGTGTGTGTGTGTGTTTTCATCTTTGGTCAATTAATCGCGTTAGGTATTCTTTTGCAAGTTGCGAAAGATTGAATTTTGAGATTTCCTACTGGCATAATGATGGTGTTGATGATGTGTTGTGAGAAAGCGGTGTGCGTATTCTTGTGTGCAGGAAGAGTGCGTGAGAGGTTGTTAGGGGTTGTGAGTCGGATTGAGGGGTAAAGTGTGAGAGATAGAGGAGAGAAAATTTCGAGAGCGATTCCACATCTCCACAACCTTTATCGGTCGTCATGTCGGATCGAAAGCTAGTCGTAAGTTCTGATATTTTCTTGCATAAGGTGTTCTGTGTTTTCATTGAATGAGATTCCTGTTGTAAGAAAAGAGTTGGGTTTTCATTTAAACAGTGTGCTCATGACAGTGTCCTGTTTGTTTAAGGTATTGGGAATTCCATGGGACGTGGACACGGAAGGATTGAAGGATTACATGAGAAAATTTGGGGAATTGGAGGATTGTATTGTGATGAAGGTGCTTTTCTTGGTTTTCTCTTTGTTTTTGGATTTTCAGCGTTTGTAACCCATAGACCACGTGATACATCGAGGTTGAGTTTTAAATGACAACGGTCCCTCATATTTTCCTTTCAAACTTGATTTCAGGACCGTGCTACTGGTCGTTCTCGTGGTTTTGGATATGTGACATTTGTGACGGTGGATGATGCAAAGGTGATTCAATCTTTTGTAGTGTAGCCATTGTTTAGTCCTTCAGCTGTTTGTTCTGTAATATATGATTGTGTCAAGTTGAGTTTAACTTATAACTCATTTTCATGTCTTTGCATCATGTAGGATACACTGGCAAGGGAGCATGTCCTTGGTGGCAGAAAGCTGGAAGTCAAAATAGCAACACCCAAGGTTGCTTTCATGATATATTTTCTGTTTCAGTAGTACTCGTTTTTCGTTCCAGAATTTGTTTTACTCCTGCGACGATTGTGGTCGAGAGTTTTAGAGCCAATTCTAGACTCATCTCGTTGAAACCCACTCGGGACGTTGTATGCTGATTTACAGGAGGAAATAAGGACTTCGTCAAAGAAAGTAACGAGGATTTTTGTTGCTAGAATTGCCCCCTCTGTAACAGAAGCTGCATTTAGAAGGTTACTGTCCATGAATTTTATCAATGCTCTTTTTTGTTGGAAAACTGGTTCATCAGTCCTGTATTTATAAATGTGAAATTGCGAGAGTCTAATCTTCTCATGCAGTCATTTCGAGAAGTATGGTGAGATCACGGATTTGTATATGCCAAAGGTACTCGACCTTTCGCCTTTGCTTAATGGATGATCATTTATCTCGAGAATTTATTATCTGTATATATATTCCTTTTAAGGATCCAAGAAACAAAGGCCACCGTGGAATTGGGTTTATCACCTTTTTGAATTCTGGTATCGATTTGATATTTTAATTCGTTTGTCTAGCGTCAGATCTGCTTGGAAATCCTGACCATGATCCTGAATACCAATATCTTGTGTTGAATCCTTGACAGAATCGGTAGATGATCTGATGGCCGACACTCATGAATTAGGAGGTTCAGCGGTAGTTGTGGATAGAGCCACCCCAAAAGTAATTTTCCAACTCACGTACACATAGATTTGTGAAATTTGAAACAGCCCATCTTAGTAGTTTATGATTCTTTTCTGTTACAGGAGGATGATATTCGTCCATCTAATGCTATGCCCCGCGGGATGCCCCATGGTGGTGGTGGTGGTGGTGGTGGTGGTTATGGATATGGTGCTTATAACACATACATAAGTGCTGCGACCAGATATGCCACTCTTGGTGTACCAACGTTGTATGATCATCATCCTGGTCCTATGTATGGAAGTGAGTAGAACATTTGTGTTCAATTTTTTTTAGGCTGAGTTGTGACTTGTATATGGTAATTGTATATTTTACTAGGAGGTGCTGCTCCTCGTGGGATGGGCAAGAAAATATTTGTTGGTAGGCTTCCTCAGGAGGCAAGTGTAGAAGATCTTCGCCACTATTTTGGCAGATTCGGTCGCATTATGGATGTGTATGTTCCAAAGGTGAGAAAATTAAATGCTCTCTCTGCCTCATGAAAATATCCGAGATACACCATCATCTATTTTCGCAGGACCCCAAGAAACCTGGTCATCGGGGATTTGGATTTGTAACATTTGCTGAAGATGGCATTGCAGATCGCGTGGCTCGTAGATCTCATGAAATATGCGGCCAACAGGTCGTCATCATTGTTATATTTGTAGGATCAAGTACATTTGAATGGCTGGAAAGCTTCAAAAGATTCTTGAACAGATTTTGTAGAACTAGCTCCCTTTTCTCGACTTAACGTTTGTTTTTTTCCTTGATTTTTACAGGTTGCCATAGATTCGGCTACACCAGTCGACGATGCTGGTCCGAGTAGTAATAATTTCATGATGGGTCCTCCTGAGATATATGGCTATGGTGGGCCGATGCGTGCTTATGGAAGAATGTACGGGAGCCTAGATTTTGACGATGTAAGCCAATTTGTAAGAGAAATTGTTGAAAAGCACCATCACCTCTCATTAGGAAAGTATCAATTTCTGCTACAAAAATGTCTTCTTTCCTTTGCATGCAGTGGGGCTATGGCGTTGGAGGTAGTAGTATGGGCGGTGGTGGCATAGGTGGTGGTAGACCTTCGCGTTCGGAACACAGGTATAGGCCTTACTAAGGTTTCTCTATCTCATTGCGCATGTAATAGATTTACAGAGGCGCTTTGAGAAGATGACAGTTGGTATTAAATCTCGAGTTATCTGCAAAGCAAAACCTTGTTTTCTCTTCTGTTGGCTTGTACTTGTGATTATGTCTCGTCTTTCTGATTAAAACACTTTTTATGTACCAACACAACGCAAGCCTTCTAGTTTAATGTTCATTTATTGAAATAACGTTTAATTCTTATTATTACAAAGTCAAGATACGCTGCATAAGAAGCAACTGGAGAATGAACAGGTTTTGATGTATGTTGGAATCTTTCGAGAAGATGGTTTGTCCGAAATTGAAAGCAAGTCTCTCATAGTTTGAGCCTTCATTTGCGAAGATCTGAGCTTGTTCATAATCTTGTCCATGCCCGCTGATCTCTTCTTCTCTAACTTCATCTGATTAAATAAACTGGATATAACTTACCTGACGAGGATTGATGTTAACTGTATAAAACAGAAGAAACCAAAGCAAAACAAACCTCAAGTTTCCGAAGAGCTGCCTCAGCTTTTGCCTTCTGCAAGTTCTCCCATGCAGTGATTTTTGCTTCTTCCCTTTGCGATCTTAACAAAAAAAAAAAAAAAAACCAACGATTAATTTCACGGCTAGAACAGTCGTAACTGGAGAAGATGATATCTACCTAGATGTGTTCTTCAATGCCTCGGAAACCTTCCAAGGTGAAGTTATTAGTTCAAACTTTCTCGAACCCTTCTTCGACTGTCTTCGCTGCTCAGTTGCTGTGGTGGTACTCTGATCTATCTCAACGTCTCTCACTTGATGATCCTTAGCAGCAATTGGCGACAAGGGCAACGCAGAGAACGAAAGCTTGGAAGAAGATGAACGGATGCTCACAGCTTCTGGGCTCATCTGAGTCGCCATATCTCTTCGTGAGACATCCCTCGAAACTATCGAAGATTCTTCTTCTTCTTCCTCCTCCTCCATAGTTCCCTCAACTTTATCATCTGCTGTGCTCAGTTTACCTGTCAAAACGAATACGCAGGCCCATAAAAGATAGTGGGGAAGGCATTTTCTTCTTCACAACACTGCATAAAATACCTGGAGAACTAGGCAATGAAGTCTCACTCAGCATATCTGAGAAGCCAGGAACGCTAACACTCCTCATCAGACTACTTTCGTCGTCGAAAGGTGCAGACTTTACACCAAAACCGCGATCATAGCTTATTGATACGCCATGGCTTACCAAAACGCCAGTCGTAAGGGGAGAATTAGCCATGAAAGTTTTAGGCGACGATAAGCACACTACGCCTGTTTGTCCCAGTGGGCCGCTCTTTGACACTGGCCTTCTCCTAGGCTGGGGATTATGATTCTTGAAAACGCCATAGCCTGGAATGGGACTAGTGATCCATCTCTCAGCATCGTCCCACTTTGAAGGGAAAGATTTACCGTTGTTTAAGGGAATCATCATAAATTGTGGTCTCCGAGTAATGTTACTGCTGCTGCTGCTTGCTGAGGAAAAAGGTACTCTCTCTGAACTCCATGTCTTTGGCAAGTCATCATCGCCATGGTTGTTGCTGTACTCAGGGCTCGTATATGAAAGGAAGTTCTGAAAAGAATCTGAAGCTCTTCTCATGGTTAATTTAATACTACGGCAACTCACATTGCACCAAGAAATCACCAGAAATTGAGAATCATAAAATCAATGCCATTATCTTGAAATGCGAGTCTCTATAAGTGAAGGACTTTCTTGAAATTAGTAGAGTGGCTAAGTTAGTATGCGCATTCTTGGAAATGCTGACATACATACTACACCTAACAATGTATAGGTAGCTGACTTGCGGTGTCAACTCTGTCGCAAATCTTGGACTGGTTCGTCTGCTCTGCTCTCTATTTTTTCTTTCTTTCTTTCTTTTGTTTTTTATCGTTTTTTGGGGCCTCTAAAGCGTTATGGGCATGTGTTTTGGACCACAGTGAGACTCGTGAAGGTTTTTATATACATCCAAGATTACTGTCGGATGACATCAAACACCGTAATTATTACTATTTTGTTGTCCCAAAATAGTACAGAAGACTCGAGAATTACGAATAGGAGGAATAACTACTGCATAAAAACACTGCCTTTACCTACAGCTGAGATAGCTGTAAGTTTCTTAGGTAATTTCAGAAGCACATACAGTAGTTTACAATACTACAAAAATATTATACTTGTTTGCCTTTCTCCTCGAATTGTAGAAGAGGAGACTGCTAACAGACACCTACTAAGAAAAAAAGATTGGCTGGTATGGTACATGTAAGATCAAGAATTCGAGGGTGTGAGTGTGTATTCAATTAAAATATTATTACCGAGTTAAAGCTTGATGAAAACCGAAAAGTATGAAGGAAATTATACAATAATACAGAAAAAAACAACTAATATTATTGCTATGTACAATGCAAATTCTCAGGACAGAACGACTCAATCAGAGTTTTAATGGTGGAGGAAAATTGGTGGGGTCAAAATATTGATTTTAGTAAGTCCAAAAAACTGAACTTCCACGTGACACGCTTCCCCAAATAATAATCACGACAGAATATAACAAAATATCAGTACATAACATCACTGTGAATTGTGTGACCAACACCAGCAGACACTAAACAAAGCAGCAAATTCATATCCGAGCTTCTAAATAATACATGAGAAAGAAAGAGCAACTAAAATATTAGCAGAAAAAAACTGAGATTTGCTCTCAAAATTGCTACCAGAAGGTTTTGAATCCATTCAATATCTCGACCTTCTTTTACTCCTGTGATATACACACACACGATTGAGTAACGGTATCTAACTCACCCCCCCACCATATGCATGAAAAATAAAGACAAGATCTTATGACCTGGGAGAACGTGAACGAGAGTATGTGGGAGAGCTTGAACGAGACGAAGATCTTGAACGGTACCTTCTTGAACTTCTCCGGCTATCAGGGCTTGGGCTTCGCCTGTATCTTCTGAGAAAACGCCAATAATATATTAAAGAACATCATATGAGTGACTAAAGATATCTGCTGAGATTGAGGGTTGATTCTAGTGGATGTTATACCTAGGAGATCGGCTATAACTTCGACTTCGACTACGACGGGAATGTCTGCCCAGACGACTCGTTTCAGCAAGCTTTTCCAGCTTCTGTCGCTCTTGCTCACGTTTCTTAGCCATTTCAGTTGCTGCATCCTTTTTAACTGCAAAAAACGGTGCAACATTATGAATCGTTAAATTTTGCAATTAAATAACGAGGATAAGAATATCGTTTATGAGGGACGATTCAAAATCAAATCCTCTTGAGACAACAAATTCCAAGGATTCGAGTGCGCTTCGCTTCTAGAATCAACAAAACCGAAATGTACTTTGTTTGTTCAGTTGTTTGTCCATGATTCGTTTAAGACGTTCTTGAGGAGTTTCCTTCTTCTCTCCTGGTTGTTTAGAAAGACTACTGCTGCTGGGTAGTAGCTTGGTTAGCTTGGCTAACGCAGAGGATGCACTGTCATAAAGAGTATGTTTCACTAAGGAAAGAAAATAGCTCGCAATGAAGCATGAACACGTGAAAGTGGCGAGACGAACGAACAGGATATAATTAGTCACCTCGCGCTAGCTGGCGGTTTTGAAAGGTTCGAATTTTTATCCTTCTCAAAAGATACACCAGAGGCAGGATCGACATGTAAGGCCTCAAGTATGCGATCAGATGATGGCCTGCATGAAAGAGGAAGCATTAGCTACACACTTCACATGACTTTCAGCATCTCGGAGCAGTCATATGTGTCGACTCAGAAATATAACATCTCCAATCGTCACTCCTCGGGCAATATCTATAAAACTTCAGACTTTGGATAAGTTTCTTAGTAAACCATAACGGTTTGACCAGGTAAGACAAAATGGAGACCAAAGCTGCTGCAGCATAATAGTGCCAATCTATCTTTGCAAAAGTAAAAGGCTGAGTGCTCCGACCGATTCAAAACATGAGCATTAGATGGAGGAGATGGTGGTGGTGTATATCCTTCGAGCTTTGGTTTGTCTCTATCCTCAACCCCCGAGCCTCCAAATTCAGTAATATACTCTATTTTAGAGCCACCATCTTTGCTTCGATGGCCATCATGAACATCTGTTACTCGTGAATTGCGTCTCGACTTTGACGGTGAGTATGAGCGAGATCTTGATCTTTAACAATAAAAGAAAGGGAATTTAGTACTCAGCTCATACAAATATTAAGGGAGAACTGCTTGAATATTCACCTTCGAGAACGTGAGTAAGATTCATATGTAGGACTCCTCCGAGAGTCCCTAAAAGAAGAAAAAAAGTTAGAAAAAAAAGGAAACTATGCGCCAAGCTTTTCAAATTTCAAACCAAGAGCATGAATTTTGTATAGCAAAATGTGATGAACACGACTTAAAGCTGTTGCCTATTACCGATAAGGATCATGGCGAAGTGTCCTAGGTCCTGTAAATTTAGCAGCGTCCTTTTCTCTTCCTCTTTCCATCTGAGATGCTTTCCTTCTTTCTTTGCGACTCAACTTCTTCTGAAAAATGAACATCTAGCCAATAAATAATCTTATCGATCTCACAATCTATCAAACACAAGGAACACACGTACAACCGCAGGATCTCCTTTGATGATTTCTTTCTGCCTCCGCTCCTCCTCTTTTGCCTTTTTATCCATATACACAAGCCAGCCATACCTCTTCACGCCGAATTCTTTAGCAATCGATTCCATTGCTTCATCATTGCTGTCATCACTGTTAAAATCCTCCTCATCCTCTTCATCTTCGTCGTCCTCTTCGTCACCATCTGAATTATGAGCCTCTTCTTGTCCATGGCCGTCATATGAGAACCCAACTTGAGAATAAGACCCCTTATTAACCTGAGGCTTGGATGCCTGAGACCTGGTGCCATTGCAAAGGGAGTCATTGATTTGGTTGACTAGAACAGAATATAATGCCTAGTCCGACGAATTGGAATGGAAGCATTAGTACCTATCTGATCCAAGACCTGCAGTGAGTTTAGCCTCCAACTCTAGGTTCACATGTTGTAAACCATCGTCATCCATAACTGATGAAATTTCGATAGAAAATATAAAATGAAAAATGCTGAATTTTTAACGGGTTGCTGAAAAATGTTAATGTCCTGACAATATGCTTCACCTAAAAGATAGCACGAGACAGGCTCTAGAATACATACTTTAAAAAATGGTTGTATACCAAAAAAACTAAAAAGTACCGACATCCTCTACGACGATGTTTAATTAAATCCCGGTAGCGCTCAAAATTAACACACTCTTCCAATTCTTCTTCTTCTTCGGTTCTCTCAGGAGCCCAAATACGCCGGTCACTGCTATCTCGGATAAAATCAAGAAGAGCACGACCATCAAACCTGCGAAGAAGATGAGGTGTGGTAATCAGATCAATTCTTAATAAGGCTAATAAAGATCACATACGACTAATAAATAAGCCTTTACTCTTACCTATCAATCAATACATCCTGCTTCCCATTCCAAGGTATCCTGCTTGACAACAAAAAAAAAAACACTTAGTACCTTCATATTTAGCTCACATAGGTCGTTACATCAACCATAAACAGTAGAACTCGACTCACAAAGGCGACAAGTTAAGCATCGACTAAACCATCGAACGTATCAATTTGGTAGAGTAAAGGAAAATGTACTGCAAATCCACATCAATTCCGATAAAAAAGAAAGAAAAATACCATCTTTTTTCGAATCATAATCGCAAAAATAACAACACAATCGCACTACAAACAGTGGCGGAAACTGAGAAATATAAACAATTATATCTTACAGTCCCTGTTGGTCTTCGGTGGCTTGGTAAAGCGCCTCATCGCGGTGGATCCTGCACCGAGATCCGACTGCTTGAATTGATTGCTGTGGGTCGCCGCGACGCTTCGCCAGATACACAGCTCGGCGTTGAGCGCGCTTCCGCGCCGCGTCCATCATGTCGTGGACCTTACGCTCCGACCTACGAGCCTCGTGCCACATGGTGATATTCCTCCTTCTCCCTAAGCTGAATTTGCTCTCTTGACTTATGATCGATCCATATTTCTTGAAAGAAAGCCCTAATGAATTTTCTCCTTTTTCCCTCCTTTTGTTTATCTATTATAATATCAATCAATTAATTAATACGTCAGTTCTTCCCAGTGGTGACGATTAGTAAAGGCGCCTTCGTGATAGTAGCGCTTTTTCAGAAGTCGTTTGCAATAAACAGGATTTATTTCTATATTCATTAAAAATGAGATCAAAAGCTATGCATCGCTACAAATTCATACCGAAGAAATAAAATACTAATTTGATATAAATGAACTTGAACATCACCACACGATCCCACTTCCTATTTATATTCCCATCTTTCACCAACACGATATTAAATTCAGTAACAAGCCAAGCTTGAGTACAATTGTCCTAGCATGGATATTAAAACGTTGATATATCAGATCATATAATGTAACATTGAAAATTAATTACTATTGTTATTGTCATATAATATGGATCATAAGTCCGGTTTCGTGAACACACAAACCTTGGTCAAGGCAGAAATTAATTATATATACTCTTGCTATTCCAAACGTTCCATTGGACTAAGTCAATTTCCAAGAAATTCGGCCTTAAATTCACCATTTCACCTTTTGAATTTTTCAAACATCATTAATAATCTTCTGCGGCAAATTAGGAAGAAGATGAATGATCTAGCATTTCTTCAACAAAAAATAATATTTTCTGATCTAAAAATAAATCGCACATCATATTTTAATAAGATTGAAGGTGTTTGTTTGATAACATTAACAGTCTTACCTTGTTCGTGTTATGTGCTTTTCCTTGAAATGATTCTTCATTTAATTATTTAAGGGATGGCTGGATAAAATAGGCAACACGGCATCGAAAACAATTAGTAGAAGATCATTGAAAAAGTGAGCGTGTCAAAAACTTTACGATTTATCTTATCTGTAAGACCTTGTAGCAACTTTTCCTTGAAATTCCAAGTTGTGTTAATTATACATAACATTAACGTAGTCTAGGTAACACTTTGGACTCATGGATGGAATAATCTGATAAAGTATTAGACAAAATGCTGTTTCATAAATTGCCCTTATTTTCCAAGTTCGGCTCTCTGAAAAGTATGAATAAAGTGGGTTCGTTACTTACTTCTAGAAACTCCATCTCTCCCCAATTGACAATTCTATATATAGACACATAACGTCATTTGAGTTTCTTACAAAAAACTTCATCTTCCCTGATAAGAAGTTATGGTAGAGTCAATAAAAGCAAATGAAAATATCCAAGGATTTCGGTTTTCTGTCTGGGTTCTACTGCTGGGGCTGGGAGTTTCTTACAGCCCTCTTGCTATTTAGTTGCTGATAGATAATAATACTCATTTCTTGTTTTTCCTTTTTATATGTTTCGCTTTCTCTGAAGAGAAAAAGAAAATTAGTTAATTAGTAGCTTTGTTTGTCTGGTGAGAAGAAATAAAATGGCTCAACGGTCAGTTCCAGCGCCGTTCTTGGCGAAGACATATGAGCTTGTGGACGATGCAAGCACGGACGACGTCGTATCGTGGAACGAGTCTGGCACCACCTTTGTTGTGTGGAAAACCGCAGAGTTCGCCAAAGATTTGCTACCCAATTATTTCAAGCACAACAATTTCTCAAGCTTCGTTCGTCAACTCAACACCTATGTAAGTCTCCCTCTCTCTCTATACATAGATATGTGTGTTCTTAAGCCTTAATCTTTTGCTCTCTTCCGTTTTCTCCACCTATCAATCAGTCAGTTGCGTAGATCTATGCGTATGGGTTTTTTCATAAATGTGAATGTGTCATGATGTTCTAGAAGGAATATTAGAGGGGATAATAAATACGACAATAAATGGTCAATAACTATGGGCAGCCACGTTTGATCTCAAGCTTACTTTACTGTACAGCGTTTTAATTGTGTGCGTCTTTCTCACATATTTATGGTGGATTTGTGCAACGACTTTTAGCTTCTTCTAGCTGGTGATATAATTTTTCACACACCAAAAATCGCTATTACATCTTAAAAAACCAATTTGATGTGATGTGACGGCGTTAAGACTCTTAACTAGAAGGTCGTTTTATCATTGGAGGCGCTGTCACTCTTTGACTTACGGACTCCAATAAATAGGACAAAAATAGTTGAATAAAATACATAATAAAATGTGGGTGCCGTCGGTTGATTGAAAATCCTCCTTTATTGCAGCTGTTATGATCAAATTAATTACTTTTTCTCTTCTTTATAAATAAATCCCATACTGGAAACTATATTATTATCATAACTTATCTTAGGGTTAGGTTACGTGTTTGATTTGGTCATAACTTCGACTATTACTATACTAGTGCCTCTCGATTTACGAGATATATTTTCTAATAGAAGTCTATATAAAGCGATCCCTATCTTGTTTTGTCTAACTCCAAGGTCTAGATAACTTAGACAAAAACAAGAATAATGCGTTTATAAGTTACCAATCATCTCATATGAACAAGTAGGAAATGCTAGTAACCACCTATTGAGAAAAGAAACCCTATATAACACATCATATTATTATTATCAAGGCTCTTCCATTCTCATATAGTATAACACATATTTTATCATCACGTTTCAGGGATTTCGAAAAATAGTTCCAGACAAATGGGAGTTTGCTAACGAAAACTTCAAGCGAGGATCGAAAGAACTCCTCAAATCTATTTGCCGCCGCAAAAGCACACAGATTCCATCGAAGCCCACGGGTCGAACCGAGAACCCGCCAAACTCGCCCGCAAACTCGGATTTAGGGTCGAGCTCCATGTCCACTTCGCCCGAGGACACCCCAGGAAACAAACATCATTCATTTGAGTCCCAACTCGCTGAATTATCAGACGAAAATGAGAAGCTAAGGACAGACAATCAAATGCTGAGCTTGGAAGTAACGCAGACGAAGAAGCAGTGCGATGAGTTGATCTCTTTCTTGACTCAGTGCGTTAGGGTTTCTCCCGATGAGATAAGTCGGATTATGAGACGCTATTGTCCTAATTATAGGGAAGACCGCGGCGATGATAGTGTGAGTTTATTACAAGGTAATGACAATATTGTTAATGGAGACGATCATAAGGTCGACGATGATGATGACGAAAAAGAGTGTTGTATGAAGTTGTTTGGGGTGATGTTGAAGAAGCAGAGGACTTGTAATAAAAATGGTGATGATGCCTTTGATGGGTCGCTGGACAAGAAAGAAGTGAAGATCTCTGCTGCTTTTCAGCATGGGGAGACAAGCAAGGTTTGTCTGTAATTAATAAAAAGGAGTAGTTTCTTTTGTCTCGATAAGATGAGTGTAGGAAAATCAAAGCAAAAGTTGCATTTGGTTTTCTTTTACGATCCGATTCTTGTAAGTTTTATGCATTGATGATGGCATAACATAATCCGTGTTCGTTCTTGAATAATGTTCGTTTTAAAATACGTTAGGTTTTATGTAAGAAATATCAAAACAATCATGTTATTTTGCCCCTACGATTTCAAACAATCATGATATTGGTCTGTCCAGTCAAAGGCCCATCAAAATTTCTTTATCTTTCTTTTCTATTATAATATCGGACAAATATCCCATTTTGTTTTTCCCATTTTCTTTCGAGAAAGATTCAAGACAAATTACCATGTATCGACCAAACAAAAGAAAACATCACATCTTTGAATAAAATGACGTAGGTCACTGTCCTATTTAGTTATTTTAATGTCGGCATGAAACTGATAATCAATTTAGTCTCCGCAAGAAAAATAAAAAAAATATATGTATATAGATATTATTTGTGTAATAAATATTAATGTACATGAATAAGGTCCCCCCTCATCTGATATAAATACAAACATCTACTGCTGCACTGCAACAGTATTAGAGGGACCCTTTAGAATTTATTCCATGAAAAAATAAAAAGTACTTGTTTAATTATTGTTTTTAATTCTCTTTCGATTTTCCTCCGATATTCCCACTCCCCCAAAATGTTAGTTAATGTATTGGAATGGTCACTTCCTTAGTTCATGGCATTGCTTCTTCGAACAACATAATACTATGTACAACCAAAACTCATCGTCGTCCGAGCACCACAAAGGCCACGGCGCACTACCTCCAAGAATCTCCTTCTCAAATGACTTCGTAGAATCGTCGTCGGCGTCACATTCCAACGCACGCGCAAGAGGTGGAGCGTATAGGGACGCGCCGGTGTCTTCGGATTTTGAGTTCTCCGTGAGTGGCTACTCGATGATGAGCGCCGACGAGCTTTTCTCCAAAGGGAGGCTGATTCCGTTGAAGGAAAGCAACGACCACAAGAAAACTACACTTAGAGATGAACTTGAGAACGAAGACGAAGATGATGGGAACTCTGCGTTAATGCCACCTAAGAATCCGAGGTGGAGGGGTTTTCTTGGACTGAAAAAATCTCAGATTGGGTCCAAGAAAGGTGCTAGTGAGAAAAGGTTGTCTGGTTATAACCCTCAAAATCAGGATGATGATGTGCAATGCAGCAGTAAGAATTCACAGGTTAGTGTGTGTGTGTGTGTGTACTTTATTCTTTGATAATTATTTGGCTAATTTGAGTAAACCAATTAGTTGTTGATTGAAGCCATGTTTGCTGCAGGATTATACTGATTGACCAACCAAGAATATGGGCATTTCAAGGATGGATTATTACTACAAAGTTTTGGTGCAGAAAGAAAAGTGAGAAAAATTTGCGGATCAGTTCTTTTTTTTTTTTATATATATATATATTTGCTGTCTTCGGTTAGTTGTAATGGGATTGAATTGTATTGTAATAGAAGAACACTTAGCTGCCTTGACTTCTAGGGTTTCTTGATGAAGTTCATGTATGGCTCCTCTCATTTCCTTTCTCCGTAAATCTTCGTTTTGAAGGAAAAAGGTCTTATTCGAAAAACTTCTGATGAGCTAATCAGTCGATAAATGAATATTCAAACATCATAATAAATGTGAGTATGTCTAGTGACAGAGCTGGCATCATAGAAGTAATAAATAAAAGAAAACTCTACATGTTTTTGTGTAGGGAGCCATTCAATTCAGTGAAAGAAAAAAAGGAGAGAACATGTCTAGTGCATGTTGAGAGTCAACGGTCAATGTGACAGCTAGTCAATGCAGCAGAGAATCACGTTGAGGAGAAAAGAAACAAACAAAACGAATTCAAAAGAAGAAATTCGAGAAAAAAAAAATTAAATAAAGTGAACAAAAGAATTGAGATGAATGAATGAACGAGAATCATCCGACAAAGTGCGAAATGGGTATTAAATTCTTACATCAAAGAGATAAATGTGAAGAGTTGTGGGCTGTGGCTGGCATGGCAGTCAAAGTATCACTTTCCTCCTTTGGTCATAATAGATTCTCACAATACAAGCAACCTTCCATCAACAATCAACAATCTCATCTTATACGTCATATCATATGATTCTCAAGAATCTTGGGCGACGAAAATATGATATATTCCGAGATGTTATATCAAGTAAAACCTAACTTACTAGGATCCACCAAAAAAAACAGTTAATGAGTCACATTACCAAGAAAATTACATCCTTTTTCTCTCGTACGCATAATTTACGATCATACCCTTCGTCGCGAAGAATTCACCACGGTGCGTCGACCGCTTGTTGAAAATCGATCTCAAAGCGCTCAACCCTTTTCTTCATGTCACCACAATCAAGCTTCATGGACATGTCTTTGAGTTGTAATAGCTTCATATCGAGTTTCAATATCTCTTCTCTAGTGCCCTTTTGGGCCTCCAAGTACCTTCTCGTCTTCAAAGCGCCCTCAGAATCATAAGCCAGGCTAACTAACCTTAAGATACGCAGCCTTAAGAATCCCACGTTTAATCCCAACAGTTCGAACGATCTTAGCGATCTTTCCCATACGTCGAATTGTTTCTTCGGTGTAGTGATCTTACATCCTCGTAAAGCTCTTGCAATGGTCACAGTTTCGACGATCAGTGCAGCTGTTAGCTTAGAGTAGAGACCTGGGCGAATTCGATCGTGGAGATAGCAGTTTCTATCGCAGCAAAGACTGTAGTAATCTTGGCGAGTCTCAGCAGGGATTTCAGAGTCGATGCACGTTCCATTGACTGTGATGCGGAATTCTTCGAAGCTTTTGACGTCCTTGAAGGGAGGAGAACGTTTCGAGTACTTGGAACCTTCTAGAACTTCCGAAGCGACTTCTCGTTCTTCCATGTTTGGCCCAGGTGGTCCTTGTTCTTCGTTTAGCTTTTTCCTTTCAACAACTATCAGGGGAAAAGATTTTTCTTGTCTCCTTTTCTTGCCATCTGTGTTTTCAAATGCGTAGTTCATATGTATTAGTAGGTTGTAGAAGATGATTGGTTACAGAAGATGATTGGTCTGAAAACTCGCCTGCATTGTTTTGCTCTGTCTGAGAATCCAAAACAAGCGGGCTAATTGCGCCGTCGACCTTATTTAGATCACACGATCTTACGATATAGACCTACAAATTGATTATACGGGCGAATAAAAAGTTGTTAAAAAAAGGTGAGTGAGAAAAACAACCGATAAAAATGATTCACATGATCACCTTAAATCTGCAAGGTCCAATAAGCTGAAAGATGAGAACATCTCCTTCGATGAGTTTATTAGCGACAACAAACCTCCTCCACCCCGCGCTAAGTCCCGTCTTCCGAGCAATGTACTTGACTGGAAATTCTTCACCGCTTTCATCTTCGACAACTACAGTTGTGTCCTTTCTGGGTAAATTCATCTTACAGAATAGCACGGGTAGGCCCTGAAGAGAAAATGCAACTATAAAGCTGTAATGATACTTGAGAGGAAATTGCTTTCAATTGTTCAAACATACCATCCAAAAACAGCTGCCAACATGTGATCTCACTAAGGTTTTCAGAAAGCTGGGCTGTTCATTTCCCAAACTTGCTTGAAGCTCTTCGGCCAGGATCATGGCAGGGGTCTTAGTTTGATCACGACCATCTCCTTTGCTGATTACACAAGCAGTCGTCGTCATAAGAAAGTGTACGAATGCATTCGAACTGAGCTTTCTCAAAGTAATTTTTTCTTCTGTTGAACTTACCTTGCCAATGTTCCTCCAGTATCAGGGTTCCCCTGCTCAAGAAATTTTACAGAAACTATTAAGGGTAGTAGCAGTAATGTGTGCTCAATTGGCACGTAAATCGCTGCAATATATGGAACTATCACAACGTTACCAGCTAGAACGAGTAATCAAGGTTAGAATTTTTTTATCAGTTAGAGAAACCCTAAATCACAATCAATCGATGCCCACCACATAAAAAAAAACCATGGTTCGATCAGCTGACTTTCGACCCAATCTCACCTTCTTCTTCGACTTGGAATCAGAAAAGTTTTTACCACTGTTGTTGTTATTCCTTGTCTTCGTCGGGACAATGGTAGAGACCTCGTCGATTAGCTCCTTTAGCTTCCTCTTTCTCGGACCCTAATGACGACAATCAAGATCACAAAACCCAACAAATCAAAGAAACGACGACTGAAACGGAAAAGAGGGGAAACTCACGGTATCAGAAATTGGACGACGACCCAAGTGAGAACGATCGTCAACGTTGTCGTTCAGCTTATGTTTCTCCACCTCGATTCTTTCGCCGTCCGTCGTGGGTCGCTGTCCGAGGACCCAAGTTTCTTGATTGTGGACTATTTTCAATTTCATCTTTGCTATTTGTGTGTGCTTTCGACAGAAACAGGTTATTTACATATCAATGGATCGGTACGAACTGTGAAGAGAAGGTTTGATGCTTACCAGGCTCCTCAGGTTTGGCCCTGCCTGGAATATACTACAAATACGAGGAATAAAATGTTGTAACTGAAAGAGACATGAAAAATTATAACACGAACCTAACCATACCACACAATACCATATTTTGCTGGAAATTAAGACACACACCCAGGAACACAAATTCCAAGAACCCACCTAATGATCAAGGTTCATTTGATTACACAAAACAGCACAAGTTTAGTTCTTTCGGTTTATGTATGAGATAGAAGATCATAAGGTCTTCAATCATGAGATATAAGTTTTGAATTCAGAAACTAGATCGATTGAAATTAATTAGAGCGATTAAGATAAAACTAGACTAAAATGTACATGAATACCTTGGTTGCAAGACCCATCATTCTTAACATGAAGACTCGACTCTTCATCGTCATCGATGATTATTTGTTCACAATTCAGACACATCTTAGACGTGTTTCTTCGTAAGCTTGTTCAAACAGCCGATCCACGAAAACTAACTTCTCAATCGTGTGTCCGTTTATAGCTTTTGGCATTGACATGTGAACACAAACTTGGGCTGTCTACTGCCATTCGTAGATTCTTCAAAGAACATAAAATTCTGAACAACCACTCGAATTGAGCTCTCAGTCTCTTTTCGACCGACAAAAATCCCGATCACGTTTCAGCATATGATGATTTATCCATTCATAGGTTCGGTATGTTTTGCATCTCTAAAGTCTGAGGCTTGTACATCCTTAATCTATTGTCATCATCTAGCTGTTATGTAAAGAACGTCACTTCGATTCGATTTTGCTATGAAGTAATGAAGCAATTATGCCGAAATTCTCAAACCTTGTATGCTTTTTAAGACCACCTAAATATAGTTTGTTTAAATATGCATCACTTCGTAGGAAATCGTGACTGAACGTTGCTTCTTTCTAGTGTAATAAGATATGATCTCAACAGAGAGTTTACTTTGCATTAATTAAACTAAAAAAAAAAAAAACATTCGGATCAGTCATTGGGATCCCAAAAATGATCACAGCACAGTGTTCCCTCCCACTCCTTGTCAACAACGTCTCTCTTCGATTCCCTTTTTTATGTTCGTTTAATTAATTCAGTGTTTTTTTTGTAGTCATCGCCACCATCTTCTCCTCTGACATGGGATTATTGTGAATGGTAAGGTTTGTCTCTTACAGTTTATAAATCAAACTGAAAAAAATGATAGTTGAAGGAAACCAGTTCCTATACAACCTTTTATTTGTATATGGATATTTTTTAAAATTTATTTTAGCTCGCACACAGTCTTCGTATCCTGCCAAGACAGATGTTCTCTACCTAATCCCAATGTTAATTATCTCTCTCTAATATAGGAGGAAGTTAATTAGCTTAACTTACTTATCCAATAAAAAACTCAAGAACAGCTATGGGATCTGAACGACTTTATTCAGTAAATAATTATATCTAAAAAAAATCAAAAATAAAAGAGTGGGTCTATCCTATCCCGTCAGTTTGAGTAACATTCTTTCGTTAATAAATGTACTATTTATTATTACATATATTTAACTAACGTTAAAGAAACCAATACTGGACCACCTCTTCTACGTTGACATGCCACCAATTTTTATGGAAGAAGTTTCCCAAACGAAATTCTCGCTTTTCTGATTCGATGAAGTGTTCTTATTTATATATTCAATATAAAATTAGTTGAAAGATTACTTATCTGTAATGAAGTCACATGGAGTTGGATCTCGATTAGCACATGCCCGTATCTTACAACCGCAAAGCTCTTTCTTGGTTGCAAAGGAAAGGAAAACCTTTTTTCGATCGTGACTACTCAAAATTTTAAGCAAAAGATTGTTTTTTTTCGTAAAGTCATTGGCAATAATAACCATTTCCTCACTCGTACTGATGTTATAACCGATCTAGTTATATAGTACAAAGATCCCCACTCTAAACTGTCGGTGGAAGATAGAAAATTTAGATTCAAATTTCGAACGTGATAAAGAAATTTCAGTGACAGCACAGCAATTTGCAAATCTAATACTACAGGGAAAAAAAGGCATACGAAAATGGAAAGTAAGAGATGAATGACTTCAGAGCTCAATAACTAATATAAACGAAAAAGAGAATTGGAAAGCGAGAGAGGATGATAGTTTACCAGATTGAATAATTATACTGAACATATTGACAATTCAACTATCCTTCATCTTCATCCCTAATGCCGTTGTTGGTGATTTTCCGTCTCCATAGTGCTACCAACTATACATTATAACCAATCAGCTTGAAACTAATAATAGAAATCAGTGGAAGTAGTCGTTGTTTTATTTCTCCAAGCTAGTTCACGGCTTTGGCTTCTGTTGATTCTGAGATTTGAACCCATTCGTAGCGTCCTTGTAAGGGCTCGTCCTTCACAATGTCGTAATTATACCTGAAATGTATATATATTTACACACGAACACACAAATATTTTAACCAAACATTCATGTGTGTACACGTAAGGATTATATGATTACTTGTCGATGAACTTCTTCTGCAGACCCTTTTCAGCTGCTGCGAAGAATTCCTCGAGTTCATCGTCAGATGGCGTTTTCTTCACAATCGCATTATTGGTTTTCCTGAAACAATTCTCCATGAAGTGAATAAGATCAACTGTTTGTTGGATGGAGAATTTGAATTTTCAATAACTGGATTCACATTTACTATTTTCCAGTGCTTGGTTAAAATTTTACAAAAAAAAAAAATCTATTAATTTTATTTTCAGCTCTCTCTTACCAATAGTGGCTGAATTCCACGGAATTGCGGCCAGACAACACCTCATCACCGTCTTCCTGATTTTATTTTTAGAAAATTCCAATAAAACAAAAATCAGAAAAAAGGAATTCGTAGCATTTGTTAAATTACCATTGAAGCACTGAACTCTCTATCCAAAACACATACCTCTAGATCTACTACGGATTTTGATGTGAGATTGCTTGAGCAGCAAGGCGCGAAAATACGATCGGAGGCACGAGCGCTCTCACACGTGTTGGAGGAATTTCCCGTTGAATCCTCAGCAGGCTGATCGTGAGTGGTCGTCGCTGGTAATAAACGGGGTGATTTGAGCTGATTACGGAATGACGACGACGCTGAGTTCTCTGGTTCTAGCAGCTCGAGCTTTCTCTTTGTCGACTCTCCTGACACCTCGCTCTTCATCGTTACGTATGTAGAACGACTTTCCGTTCCAAAACTCTACTACCTCCTCAAATATTTCCCTATAAGCAGGAAAAAAAGGATTGCGTAATTATATTTCGTTGATTGGAATCTGAATCGTTCCTCCTTTTCTGTGCTGAGATATTGCGAAGAACGTGTATGTGCGGGGGGCAATCTGCTATCACCACCTGTACTCTTTTTCTTCTTTTTTGTTTTCTGTCGTAGAAATTTTCTGGAGAGAGAGAGAGAGAGAGAGAGAGAGAGAGAGAGAGAAGAGTGGAGTGGGTAATGATGCGTTGATGAAGATGCTATCATTCATTCCATCCTTCCTCTTGAACCGTTCAGATTTTGGACTTGTATTTATTTTTTAACGTGGATAATTCCCGTTAACGGTGACGGTGTAGCAAACGGCTTCCGTTACCATTACATGTACAGACTGGAAATGAGTTTTTTTCTAGGTCCATACCAAAAAAAAAAAACTAAGCATTTAATTCTAAATTAGTAAACCGAAAACATACGAACAAAAAAAAAAAAGAAAATATAAGGAAAAGAAACTGGTACGTAATGCAATATTGGCTATCTATTCTATGCATGTTAGGATGAAATGAACATAGAAATTGAGAGACATGCCATGCATGGACATTTAATTTAGGGCAGAAGTGAATTAATGCTTATTCGTGTTAGGCAATGTGGTCTCAACTCCTTAACGGGTTATAAATAAATCACACGTGGGGCTACGTTACGTACCCCTCTTTACATTTTGCTATAACTATCAATTTACCTATGTCATGGGTTAAAATGAATGCTGCCAGATTTGATGGTTCCCTGAGTTCTTTATTAATGTTCACAACTGAATATATGCATACAGTAATAAATATCCCGATAACATTATTTATTAATCCATAAGAGAGATGCTGCTAAATCGCACATCTAAAATGTGTCAAAGGGTGATCGATTGATAATCCAATAATTATCAGATGTGGTCTGATCGCTTTGATTTCCCAAAATTTTGCAGATAACAGACATAAAATTAGAAAGATGGAAAAATCAATCAGCCTTTGATTTCACACCTCCCAAATGCTATTTACACGCGCACACATCAGGCCTGCAAAAAAGATGTACATCAAATTAACGTAAAACACTGTTAGAATGGTGCCCAGAAATCACAAATCATATTTTTTTTTGCTTTTTTGCACGGCACCATCATATGTAAGGCAAAGCTGTTATTTTTTTTTTGTCAACGGTAAGAAGAATATGTCGCGCGGCATACCTCAAAGAAAGCGGTAAATATTAAGTTTTTGTATCATCTTCTTCTTCTTCCATCACCTGCCGTGGATTCTGTAGTGGAGAATAAGGTCTTCTGGTTTCTTCCATATGTAAGCCCGAACAGTGGCTAAGGTCATATCTGGAGGTAAAACCTGCCAAGGAAGTTATTTTACCTTTTATCAGAGAGCAAATCAAGTTCCCACGTCGATATTTTCAAGTAATAAATGCATAGTAACGATCGTTGGGAATGAAGCGATAATATGGAGAAAGATGAAGAATATTCAAGAGAAATCATTCAAAGAAAGTGTTACGACTCTGCATTCTTATACTTCATTCATGCATGCAGTCCTATTTATTGATCCATACTTAATTACGCATGTGCATGCATCAAGGAATTGATAAGCTTCTTAACGTTTTACTGTTTGCTATTGCAGATGGTAAAGAAGACGCCATTATTTTCTTAGACATTAGAGAGATTTTGTAGGTTTAAGCTAAACTCGCCTGGTTATTGCAAAGGATCTCAATTGAAGGCTTGAGTTTGTGCCAAGGTTTTATCCCTGCACGAGCAGAACCATCTCCAGCAGCTTGATGCGAAATCTGACCGGGAGCAAAAGCACCATCCATGTTCAAGCTATCGGAAGGCTTATCAAGGATCATCTTCTCTATCAAATAGTTGACAACCTACAAAAAAAGAGTGCCAAAAAAAAAAACCTTGAGTAACTGTCTAATGCATGTCAATTCAAGGCGAAAAAATACACAGTTGGATATTATATCAACAATAATATGTGAGATCAGGTCCACATAGCCTCATGCTACTCAGAGGGATTCTCACTTTGTGTATTCGTAAAATGCGGGGAGCGCTGAGTTTTCCTTGAGTGCTGATCGACGCTGTTTGATCAAATGGTTGCAATTGGAAGCTGCATCTGCAAGAGACAAAACATGCATTTCAAACGCACCAGATAAATCTGTGTTCAACAAAGAACATGATAACAAACTAGTTAAAAATATTCATACAACGTGGTAATGATAAAAGTGCATGCCCATTCATATCAAGCAAAAGATTGGAGCATAGAGGGGATATAAGGGTGAATTGTTGGTGCTATTACATATAAAATCTCAGTCACAAAAGAATTGGCAATAACGAGAATGAAAACTTTGATATGTATAAGAGAAAAGTAAGAAATGCACAATGACTTTTTCTAGCAAACATGTGAATCATGTTTACAGAAAAATAATCAAGCAATAAAATAATAAATGTGTTTCCGAAGAAAAACTGATATCCAGAAAATTACTTGGTGTTTTCCCTCGCAGGAAGACGGTTATTCAACACGCTATCAATAACCCACCAAGGGAAATCTTTCTCGTCTTCAGTCCCATCCAAATCGGTAATTTTCTTCCTCCATGGGCCTCCTTGTGAACCCTCGGTAATGATGGACGGAGGGGTTGCTGATGAAAATTCAAATGGCGGATAAACAGTAGAATCATTTTCAGAGTTACCATCACCTTCAGCTCTTGATGGGTCAATGTTCTGGTAGTGATATCTTTTGCAAGTTGTGATTCACCATTAGCAGAAATTTGAGATCCAAACTTCTGCTTTCTCTTAGCTAACCAATGTACCAACAATCCTTTCAGGGTTTCTCTAGCCAAGCTGACCTGCATTTTATATCAATGACGACGGACGGAATAAAGTATAAGGTAATGGATGGAAGGCTTTAGAATAAAAAAAATTGAGCATTAAGATGTAATGAGAAAAATAAAGATGATCAAACATAATAACTAATATATAAAACTGTGAGGATAGTAGACCAGGCAAATTACAGTTGGGTATGCAAAATGGAACCAAAGGGGAAAAGCTAGAAGAACAGAAGGAAAACATCCCTGTGATAAGGATATGGAAAAATTCAATATCGAGATAACGACAATTATGATTGCAGCATGAACATCAAAGAGACAATAGCTTTTTCAGAAATATAAAGCGATTTGAAGGCAAATACCTTATCATCCTCAGCCTTCCCAGCAATTCCAAGATCAACAGAGTACATCTCCGCAGAAAAGCATTGTGGGGTATCCAAGTGTATCGATAGACTCCCAAGCTTTGTATCTCCAGTGAACCATGCAGGAACACTCACCTGAATGACCATAGGAGGTCAAATGGTGCACATGAGGAATCGAAACATTATGGACGCAACGCATGACAAAAAAACATACCATCTCGAGCAGTTCTTCTTTCTTCTTCTCGAAAGAAACCTTTAATTTAGTGAAGTGTCAAAGCATGATATTGAAAAGGAGTGTTGATCACATAGACAAAAGTCAATTTATGTTCAATTCTAATTTCAATTGGCATTACTGACCTCTCCATAGTTTTCTATGACAACACCTCTTGTTATTTCCCATAACTTCACTTTACCAGAAGTGTCCTTGAAGAGGTAAGAATTGTGATCAACAAATCAGGTAAGGAAAATATAATTCCACAAGGTCACCATGATAAAAGGGAATTGATTCAAGTAAGTTACCTTAGTCAGGACATGTCTTCTGTTATTTAAAATCTCATGCTGCACTATAGGTGAGGTTCCATCTATGCTAACAGATGGTTCTCTGTAAACGGGCACCTAAACCAGTATTGTTTTGGAATAACCACATAAGCAAATTGCCAGGATAAATCCTTAATTGGCCAAAGGAAACTGAAGAATTAAATGAAACTTGTCGAAAGTCGGAAAACAAAGAGAGAAATCAAACCGTCGAATTGATAAAGGAAGTTGTAGAAAGTTCAGAAGGAATATTCAACTTACAGGAGTAGACCCTTCCAGAGAGACCCTTGCCCTTGAAAATGACAAATTACCAGCCAAGAACGAGCACCCACTTTGGAGTACTTTCTGGGGCTGGTGGGCTTCTGCAGGCCATTTATGCACCGACGAATCAGTCGAGGCAACCCATATACCATCATCATGCAATGCCAATTTCAATATTGCATGATCAATGTTACAAAGCAATACACTTTCTCTTGTTGCCAGGTCCGTCAAGTACAGCTAAATGCATACATAGTGTCAGTTTCTAATACTGAAAGAAAAAAGAAAATAATGACTAGTAGTAAGGTTGTACTCACCGAAAGATCTCTTCCACCACTATAAACATGACTAAATGTTGGTGTGCTGGCAAGTGCCCAGACCGAATCTGTGTGCACAGCATAAGAGTGCACACATCGCTGCTGGCCAAGATCCCATAACCTTAACAGACATGCAATTATCAAGCATATTAGTTATAGTGTAAATGTACACGCACCAACAGATTATGAACAACACCGAGCCATGTCACAGGCAATATTCACGTAAGATGTGAGCATACCTGATCATACTATCGGATGATCCAGACAAGCAATATCTGCAATACATATAAGACACTAAAAATGTGAAAGTCTGCATGACTCAAACACGAAAATTAAATAAATGCTCACAGTAAGAATTAGGACCAAGAAAAACATGGCCATGCTGATTTCACTGACTGTTACAGTTAATGAAATGATAATAAAAGTTCTGGTGAAGCCATAACTGACATTTTTTCCACACATGCAAATATGTTGGAAAACAACAAAATCCAGGTCACCCATCACCTTTTATACGGGTCACATTTAAGAGTAACAGACATCATTTTGGAAATCATTATGACAACAATTCAAGATTGTCAGGCCAGAAACAAAAAAAAATTACATTATCACAGTATGATCTAGCTTAATACTAAAATCCCATCCATATGCACAAAGCATGTCCCAACTATATATCGCGAATGAGGAATTTTCCTATTTGTGGCTGCAAAAAATATTTGGAGATGGCACGCTCATATAATGACATTTGAGCTAAAGAAAAAAGAAACATATCCGTCCAACAAACCTGCCAGTAGAATCCAATAGGAGCGCCCTTATATTATCCGTGTGCCCCCGAAGTTTCATGGTTTTAGAACCACTTCTTGGGTCCCAAACTCGCACAAGCTGTGAAACACATCACATTACACGAGAATTTCAAGATATTTTGTTTTCCAGATTGAAGAAAGCACGCAAAAGAGAAATATAACGTGTATAAAGAACATTTGTGATCCTACAGCTAAAACCAAACATCATAACTAATACAGTCCAAATACCCAGGCCTTACCTTCTCAGTTCCACCAGACACAAGAAGTGTTCCCTTTCATTCATGGCTAATGCGTATACAGACTCTTTATGGCCTTTTGCAGTAATGGGATTGTACCCCTGAGACTGGGTGGCATGCACTGATATATTATTGCTCGAACTTATAGGCCGAATACTTGTACTTTGCAATGACGAACTCAAGCCATTAACAGTTGTAGAACATTCATCCTCAGTTGTATCATTAGATTTGGCTATGGGGGTGAGTGCAGCTTCAAGATCCCATATTAAAACTTCCCCACCAAGGCCAGCAGAGGCAATGAGATTGCTCTGTAAAGCATAGAAATGCAGAAAAGAAATAAAGGGACACTAAAAAGAAGCAAAAGTCATAATTCATTGTTCTTTCCAAAAGCCAACAGAAAACAACAAGCATAGGTGAATAGAGTGGGAGATATAGAGTTACATTCTTTTCTGCTGCAGCAAGGCAGATCACGTAGTCAGAGTGCTGACGAAATGTCTTCAGACATGTTCCTTCGGACAAGCTACTCCAAACCTAATATAATGCAATCGAGTCAAATAGAGTAATAAGAAAATTTCAGAAACTATACAGCTTAAAGGAGGAAAGTGGAAACCTTAACAGTAGCATCTGAGGAACAAGACACTAGCTTCTCACCACCAGCAAGGACAATATCATTAACCTGATCATAATAATCCATAAAAATTATAGTCACGACCATCCTACCCAACCAAACACACAGACGTAATTTGCTCTTGGAAGCCAGTAGACAATATATTACACCGGAACGAACCCCCTCACAGGGTTGGTCAGACAATTTTATAAAGTCTATAAGCACACACACAGAAAGGGCCAGGCGTGATAGTTCGTACATCATCAAGAAAAGCACTGGGCAGTGAAAAGGCTAATTTTTTTCACCAACTAATTACTGTATTGATATTGGTGGGGTGGCAGAATTTAAAACTCTTTTCACTCATTTAATGGGCATTATGGTTGGGTATAATTACGGGAAACATAGTATATTAATTGAATTACAAAGACAAAATAGACAATACCCAATCAACGTGGGACTCAAATGTAGCAGAGCATGTTGGACCATCTTCAGTCAATGCCCATTTTTTCAATGTGCTATCACGACTACCAGTAAAGAGGTAGTCATGCCCATCACCTCCCGGTGACTTAAATACAGATAAGCAGTTTATGCCAGCGCAATGCTGCAAATACAAAAACACGGAGTACAAAAGCATAGTCAGTAACAAAAAGCTGCTATTTGAATCGCACTACCAAGAAGTTCTATTACATTTCATGTGTCTGAAATAGTCTAAACCAAATTAGAATGTGAACCATGTAAGTATTTTCTTGATATGAACAGATTTATACCACACGTTGAAAGAAAGATAACTGGAATAATCTGACCACAGATTGTCTTAAAATCCAAATCACAAGAAAAGGTTCAGCATAATAATTCCAACCCGTAAGACAGACATAAAATCAGATATCATTCGCTCAAACTGAATACTCGAGATGTCAACATGAATGTACTTAACTAGAAACAGGAAAAATTACCTTTTGATCATCCGCATCATTCAATATATAAGTGAACCTCTTTGCCTTGCGTGCACGACCTGAATTAGATGTGTTTCCTGCACTAGCAACACGATGCATATCGAATATCCCTGAAGCCAAGACAGAAACAAGACTTGCTTCAGTGACATAACGGTGGAAATACAAGGTAATGATCGCAACAAAACAAGTAAGTAATTTAGAACGTGAGATGCACGGACACGAGAAGAAACTCAAGTGTGCTATTCATTTAACTAAACTCAACTATGAGATTGCGAATTGAGACACATCAATATTGCTTAGTTGCTGTTATGCCAGTATTAAATTCTAGCCCAACAAGCTCATCAAAATCTAAACATCAAATTCCACAACACGATTTTAGAATAATAAGTAAAAATCATCCATGGAAAAATTATCTTATATCCATTTCGTAAAATAGAAAGCAACTACACACTATATCAGACGCAGCACTAGACAGGAAAAATTGCAAATACGTTAAGCATCATATCCCACGAATTTCTGTACGGTTTTTTTGAAACATTAGCTAGAAGAAACTAAACAAAAACAAATCAATTGATCGTAAGCTGCAATTATAACAGCTGAAACAAGCTTCACAAACGCAAAGCGCCGAGACAGAAAAACCTAGCCAAACAAACCTACCAAAGATATAATTACTAAGCTGCTAAGACAATTGAAGCTAGCTGCAGCTATGATGATCAAATTAATGAACGACTTTACCACGAATATAAACGAAGGAAGACAGTATTCACCGAGAATAACGATCGAGATTGAAACGTGCTCAGTTCTACTGCGGAAATTAGTCAATAATCATAAAAAAAATATTAACAGAAAAAGGGAAAATAGACCTGAGAGAATGTCGTAATTCCTTTATACCCTTTTGTGAGTGTGAAAATCCAGCCGTTGGATGAGGATCCGTATCTTTCTTCTCTCTGTCTGGCATAAGATTTTAGCAAAACTGCAGAACCAAATTATGATATATATATATATATATATATATATATTATAAACATACAAATGAAGTGATAAGGATTTAATCGAATATACGTAAGGAAATAATGATGATATTAATACTACGTAGTAAAAGCAAAATCCTGTAAATGGTCCCATTTAATTGGTCGAGCATGGCATGTGATGTTAGATATGCTACATTCATTTGAATTTAATTTTTCATTAATTGAATCTTGGTATAAGAAAAAAAACGCAAAGGCGTTGAATTGGTCCAATTTTCCCAACCATATAGGCCCAAAACTAAATAAAATGTCCAGAATATTACTAAGGCCCAAACTTGTAGAAGATCCAAAATACGTACTTGAGCTAGTCAATCAATTCATCCCTACCAAACAACATATTAGATTCAAAAATTGATGCGAAGATTCCACCGCAACCAACGGTCGCCATCAAGGGACAAACTTTGAACAATTTATACACTTATTTCTTTTTTTCCCCACTAAATATTGTTTGATTATAAACAATCTTACGCAATCATAAGGCTTTAACACAACCTAGCACACAAGAATCGGACTACCTTTATATAGAAATTTATTCTATGATATATACTTTTCTATCACTTTGTTTTCGAATTGATGAGTGGGGGCATCAAATTTAGGGTTCCAGAACTCATGGAACCCAATGATATTGCTTGAAAAGAGAAGTGAAAAAGATAGAGTCCCTTGAAGGTTTGGTGGGGTTATATATTTGTTGACTCTATAATGCGTTTTAAAAAATGTCGAGCTTTTAGGAGAAAGAACAAATTCAATTTGAACAATTAATTCCACTGACCGATTTCTATCACTTATTTTCTTGATCATTGGTTCTACTAACGTAGGACAAAATATAAAACTTACCACACTTCAGCAGATTGCAGCATTTCATTGTGCGAATTTATGAAAAAATGGAATTTGGACACTTCATCTCATATGAAATTATAGTATATGCATCTGATCCAATAATTCACTACAATTATATAGTCGGTCGGCCGAAAGAAAATAATGAAATCACACGAGCCATTCATGTAAAGGAGGTAGACATGGCGTAGTGGGCTGTCCACAGAATCTATTCCTTCAATTAAATAAATATATTGTTTTTGTGGTATTCTATTTGTATATAAATGCAGGTTCAACACTTGAATTAAAAAATATATTGCAAATTTGCAAGCCACCATAGAACTGGAAAGCAGCCTTTGATGAGCACATAGAATGGCCGCCATGACAGCCCTAAAAGCACATCCTATGATAATTTAACGTCCCTTTCGTGTAAGATTGCTTTGACATTTAAATATATGTACGTTGTCAGGAAAAAATAATAGAATGCACAATGTTTTTCAACGGTTTGGAAAAAGGTGTTATTGAATGAATGCAGACCATCAATATATTCCAGCAGCTAGCGCACTATACCGTACATATATTATTATATGTGAAGATCTTATTTATACATTAACGATGACCGTCGTCAAGACAAACCCTTATTAAGTGATATAAATGCTTCATTTCTAACATTTCCTTTATTCATCGGATTTACTTACTTCTCATTCCCATGGCCCCTATCAAACTACATGTTCTTACATTGCTTTTGCTTCTGCTTACAATCTGCTTAGAAGATCAAATATCTGGAGCACGGCAGCCAAAAACATTAAAGAAAAAACAATCGCCTTCATCAAACTCGACGATGAAACTACACATGCAAATACAAAACAAAACTTGAGGTCATCAACATCAATGATGCATATGATGTCAACGGGCCATAGTCCAGGCATTGGCCATTCTTTCGGTAGGGAAACGCAGATGATCACAGAAGACAAAGTTACTAGGTTTCAGTACTGATGCTACTTTTCAAACGACAGCACAAGGCAACAGCCCTGGTATAGGTCATTCTAAAGAGAATCGCTTCAATGTAGAAGAACCAAAAGCTTAGTAGGGCTTTCTTACCATGAAAGAACATTCATCAACTGCATTGTAGTAACTCATCGGTTCCTCCCCCTTACGTTGATTCCTAGCGTGTTTACGTTGATTTCTGGTAAATAATGTTGTTTACGTGTCTTTGCACCATGTTAAACAATGTTCTTGCATAATATATGTAAGAGATTGAACTTTTTTCTGTACAATAAAATGATGTAATACGATCTCCATCAATTTGATCGGGCCTTATTTACAAAAGCAGTAACTGACAGACAACTATAGTACGTACAGGACTTCATTTAGTGTTAAGAATTTGGCGGATACAGTTTGCTTTATTTGGTTGCAGGACAATAAAATAGAGCAATCGGTAGAAGAAAGAGACGAAAAAAAGAATATAGAAAATAATAGTGGAGTTGACTGTTTGACCAGAGTCAAAACGGTAAAGTATACTATGTAACCGCCACAAAGGCAGAATCTTGAAGAATCTTTTTGCTATTGGATTCTGAGTGAACATTTTGTGGAATCCTTTTCCAAGTCCATCATTGCATTGCACATTGTGTTTCACCCACGTATGTAAATCTAATGAAAATATGTAGACAAATATCCCACGAGTTACATATATATTGTTCCTTATTTGATTATTGCTAACAAATGTTTTTTTCCCATCAATCGAAACCCTTCCGGCGAAGGAGTCATTGATGCTTTCGAAGAGTTATTACCCGAATATCAATCCATCACATGCACCGCAGACGATATTTGTTGCAATTTTCTGTTTTCTTCAAATTTTTTTTGCTTATATACGAATTTATCGTTGATTTAAAAAAAGGGTGTCTTGCAACAATAAACAGAGCTTCAGGAAGATACCACATAATAAACTCATGGTCTAATTCTTTGAGACAAATCGCTAGATAGAATTCCTCTAGCTTTAAGAAAGTAACTTTGTCATCATCTCATCTTCGTGTAACTTCTCATGCTATAATTATACAAGGCACGAGCTTCGGCGAATTTTACCAGGAAGTTGTATAACTACTTTAACGGATTTTACGCTTATATATCATATCAAGAGGGACGTCTGCCCCGAGAATTCGAGGTGGCACTTTGGCAGAGGTGAAGTGTAATAACTATTACAACATTAATGTGATCTTATGGGGACCCCTTTTTTCCCCTCAGAGCTGTCCATAAGACATAACTTGCAGTTTCGAAAACGACTCGACCCTTCAATCTTGATCGAATCGAATTCATGGAGGGTGAGCTTGAGCTCTCAATCATGGCTCACATAGTTAGAGAAAAGGAAGACATTGAATTTATAGTTTGTAGTTACGATGGCTCAAGGAGGCTTATCTATGTTATGTAAGAAGTTGCTTAGGAGTGTGGGCTTTGAAGCGTGGTGGTGGTCCGAAGGTTGGACCTTTTTTTTTGGACCACATTACAATGACAGCAAAAGGAGGGGGACAAGTCCATTTCACCCCAGCAATCAATTTTGAAAAATATTTGTATCTTTTTTAGTAATAATTCTGACAAAAATTATAAAACCTACTGTTGCTGATGATTCACAAATGAGATTGATAGGGTAGGCATATCCTAGTTTGGATTAAGTTAATTAATGGTTTGGAGATGCTAACTGATCAGTCTAATAATGACAAGCTAATGAAGTTCCATGCAAGAGGCAATCAGCCACGTGCCTTCGTAGTTTAATAATGCATTCATGCAACTAATTATTGTACTTGCGATGTTAAAGCGATGAATTGAATCCTTTTGGAGTGTGATGTAAGAAATCCTTTCAACTGTTCCACCATTCTTAGCATAGATCGAGACTTCATTTACATTTCACTTTTCCAGTTCTGTTCAATTGGGATTAAATTTATATATACGACGATGGATAGAAAATTCCAGAATTCAACTGTATATTTGGAAATGGAACCGAATATAATTAAATGACACATGCTATCTATCTATCTATCTCAACCCAAAAAGCTCAAGAAAAATAAAGATAAAGAAAACCTAAAGTTGGATGAGGGGCCACGTAAAGAAAGAACAGTCCATTTTCTGCACGGTTCAATCATGATGAAAGGTGGTTTGTCTCTCCCACAAGCACCTTCACATGATTTGCCAAATCTGACCAGTTTTAGCTACAATAATCTTTTAGTGTGTGGTACGATAATCAACAGATCTGATGTTTCGAAGACACTCCTATACGTAAGTAGACCAAGTTTGAATCTACCTCATTAAAAAAATCATCGTCCTCTGTCTTTTGTTTTCTTCTGCTCCAGTCAATCACATAGCAGTGTGGTGTCTTCTGTTCTGTTGTTTACTTTACTACCAATTTAAGAACTGAAGGCCCTTTACAGTTCTCACACCGTCCAAGGTTTTTTTTAAAAAATTGATATATTTATGTTAACATTTCACCACGAATTGCAGTATCTGTGGTTTACCATATAAAATTTTTATCCTTTTCTTTTTTCTTTTTCGTGTGTAGTGTCAGCCAACCCATTATCATATTCTTGAACCACATACTACAAAAGATACCTTGCTCTATGTCCTCGTTTCAGTGACTTTTACACTCTCTACTTTTCCCGCTCTCTCTCTCTCTCTCTCTCTCTCTCTCTCTCTCTCTCGTTATAACCAAAGTGACTAAGGTTGGTTCTTTTCTTCTGTTGAGCTGCTCGTATAGTAAAGCAGATTCACACCATTCTGGGATAGAACTAGAATACCCACTTATTGCGTTTCGTTGGTTAGATTGAGATTATTATGTACATACTTTCTTATAACTTTTTGTTTCCAGGTTTAGTTATTGATGGGAGTGATTCTACTTAACTGACGATATCCTGCTTCAGATCCTGATGTTATTACCAGAACAAGTAATAAGATAAGAAATGCTTAAAAGAAGTGAAACTGGCAACAAACACAATGTTTCCAAGAAAGCTCCTTTGTATCCTCAAAATGTGAGTGATTTTCAGCGTCTTAAAGAACACTGTCTAACGTCTTTGGATTCTTTCTACTTGTTTCAAGAAATTTATGTCTTCAGGGGAAAGTGCAGGGAAACCAGGCCCAAGCTTCAAAGAAAGCCATGGCGAATCGGGCCCGATCAACTAGAGAAAGAAAACTAGCCCTATTACAAGACGTATGTACCTTGATATTTCCTTTCAACTACTACCCATATAAGCTCTCTGTTATTCTTTCAACTGAATCTTCACATGGTAGGTTGATAAGCTGAAGAAGAGGCTGAGACATGAAGAGAATGTCCACAAAGCTTTGGAGAGAGCTTTGAACAGACCCTTAGGATCCTTACCTCGTCTACCTCCTTATCTCCCCCAATGTGTAAGCATTATCAGTACATTTCATGATTGCATCAAGATCCGTTTTTTTCTCTGTTTATCCTTTTTAACTCTCAATTTCTTGAGTGGGCTTTGTGTAGTTTTTCGATTAGTAACTCATTTGTTGCAATTTGTAATATAGATAGTGGAGCTTCTAGCTGAAGTGGCAGTGTTAGAAGAGGAAGTTGTTCGACTCGAAGAACAAGTCGTGAATTACAGACAAGGTCTGTATCACGAAGCTGTTCATACATCCTCCGTGAAGAGCCCCGAAGATTCTAAGCCCTCGGGCGCCGATTCTTCCTCATCTTCTTCTTCGACGACGAAGAAATTGAAACAGAGGCATTCAAGATCTTCATCTCAATGCGATGTTAGTTCATATGGAACAAGGCTTTTGCCTCCTCTCTCGAGATGTTCTTCGTCTAGGAAGTTGTTGTCGGCTAGCGATGTTGATGATTGCTGTGACAAATCAACAGATTTGGACAACAGGTTAGAAAGGGGAAATCAGTCGTGCCCTAGTTCTTGCAAGGATAAGGCGAGCCAAGATACTAAACCATCAGAAATAAGGGCCGTAGCAAATAGAACCGCTCAAATGAAGCCTAAATCTTCGGTCAAAATCTCAAAGCTGGTAGAATTGTAAGGATGTTCATGTCTGTGGGAAATGGAGCTATTCTCTAATACTTGATAATAATCTTTGTTTTCTCAATGCAGTGTAGAGTTGTAGACGAAGCACATGAGGAGAGTTCTTCTGTTTGTTGTGACGACATGCTGAGAGCATTGGATAGCGAGGCGAATAAAACGTCTGAGGAATTATTAAAATCCCTGATCAACATATTTGTAAGATTGAGTTCATCAAGAGGGAAGACAATGATTCAGATTCGTTTACTTCTATATCAGCAAAAGGGTCCGGCAAGAACAATCAAGAACCTGCCTTTCGAGATCCTTATGGCCTTTTTCCGAGTTTGAAAAGAGAGACATTGGCAGCTACAAGCATCTCTACAGAGTTGAAGCTCATTGGGTTGATTTCATGAGGAAAACTAGTTCGTCGTTTCTGGTCCAAAGACTCGAGTATAATCATAATCATATTACCTGTTGTTGTTCTTCAAATAGAACTATCATATGCGTTCTTTTATAATATTCTTCTACGGAACTTTCAGGATTCTCCTAAACAAGCTAGAGAGTGTGAGGATTGAAGGACTATGTCATCAGCAAAAGCTAGCATTCTGGATAAACGTATACAACTCTTGCATCATGAATGTAAGCAGCCTTCAGAAAACCAAGAATGATCTTATCATCTGACTTTTCATTGAATGGGCTTGAAAGATCTCGCCATTTTATCGGTTTTCAGGCTTTTTTGGAGCACGGAATACCCGAAACTCCTGAAATGACTGTTCTGCAAATGCAGAAGGTAAATTGCTTTCTTTCTTTCATTCGTGTGGGCTGATGAGACGAGGAATCTTGCTTGGTATGCTTAACTCAACTGTCAAAGGCTCACACACATATCATCATCAATGCCTGCCCTTATGTGCATTTTCAGGCAACATTAAAGGTCGGCGGGCACGTCTTCAATGCACTTACAATTGAGCACCTTATCCTGAGACTCCCATATCACCTGAAATATGTAATAGGTTCTCCCTTATCCCATCTTTATGATCGTAAAAGCACACATTCTATATCATGGGGCTCGCTCGACTTTTAGTTTCTGTTCCTTCCACGGTTAATAGACTTGTCGTCCTCAATATGGAAAGAATGACGAAATAAAAGTTCTGGGAACTCTTGGCCTGGAGTGGTCAGAGCCACTCGTTACATTCGCACTCTCTTGCGGTAGCTGGTCCTCGCCTGCTGTAAGTAACTCATAATCAAGAAAGCTATAATTTTTTTTCAATTTAGCCGCGTTAACCTCTCATTCGTTCGTGCAAATACTTACGCAGGTCAGAGTGTACACGGCGTCTAAAGTCGAAATGGAGTTGGAAACGGCGAAAAGGGACTATTTAGAGGCGACGGTTGGAGTCTCGGCATTGTCGAGGAAGATAATAATTCCGAAGCTGTTAGATTGGTATGTTCTTGATTTTGCAAAGGATTTGGATGGGCTGATTGACTGGGTTTGCTTGGAGGTGTCCGATGATGTAAGGAAAGAAGTGATCAGTGTAGTTGAGAATGAAGAGAAACAGAGTAGTTTGTGTGATTTAGTACAAGTTGCGCCGTACAATTTTAGTTTCAGATACCTCCTCCTCGCTGCCGTTAAGGCTCTGTTTTATAGCAGAAAGGCTCTATATATGGTATGGTATGGTATGGTATGCTATGGTGTTTTTAAAATATTTCCAAGAGGGTTGTGCAGGTTTTGTCTACGTACAGTGGATTAAATAACTCGTAATATTTGATTCTATTTTTCCAGTGGATTAAATAAAATACTACTACAAAATGCCTAGGGTTCAATTCAAACAGAAACTCGTCAAAGGAAAGGGAAGGAAGGAAAGCAGTGAGGCAGAGAATACATATGTGTGACTGAGTGTGTAAGATCATCTCATACCATATAATATAATATCAGAAGAACTACTGAAGATATTTTCGACTATTGATCGAACTTAGAACGAAGATGAAACGAGAAAAAGAGAGAGAGAGAGAATTTACTGTGTCGATGGCAAAAACACTTGAAAACAACCGACAAAGCAATGACAACTGTCTCCTCAAGGTCATAAATTATCGAATATCATTTCTCGAACCAAAACACACGAGGCAGGAATAATAAACAATGTTTGTTATATGTATACACACGCATTATCTTACAAGGAAAAAGAAGACGAGCTACGTAGAGGACCACACAGGACGATAGTCAAACAGTTATATATATATATATATATATCGATTCAAGATGAAGAGGAGGAAACAGGAAGAAATTCCCCGTGAAATTCCACTGTGTCGTTGCATATGCCTAGCTTTTCAACGAGCGCAATTAATATATTTGCTGTCCAGTCCACTCTCTCTTGTTGAAAATTAGAAATAGAATGGTTGTTTCTTGGTTCGCTTTTAGTTATTAAGTACAATTCCTGTGTTTGTTTTGACTCTTGACGAATTATATATCTCAAATCCACCGTGTGTGTGATGCGTCATCACAATCCATGGACAATCAATGGCTTTTTGACATTTCATTTTGGGATTACGATTATATTATTATCATAATAAGCAAAGGTCCAAAGCGTAGACTATAGAACTAAAGAGTCTTCTTGGCTTGCATAATATGTCTGCATCAAATCTCTGCCCACTATATGTAATATACATATATAAGCTGCCCTAGCTAGCTAGCTAGCTATAATATCATTAAGTGTTACTGTGTGTGTTTTGCATTACTATATCATCAGTTCCTCATTATATTGTAAAGCACTAGTAATTAGTAAGTAAAAAAGATAAATGGGTGCAGTGTGTCTTTTCTCTGGTGCTGCTTTGGGAGCAGCTTTCGAGCTACTCTTCAGTGCAATTGTCAACGTGTCGCGCGACATAGCCTCCTTCAATTCCGAGTTCAACGGTTTAAAGTCAACCCTCGATTTCATCAACAGAAACAAAAACCTCAGTAGTACTAATTATTACTACAGCCTCACTGATCATCAAGAGGCCGAAGAGCTATTGTTGTTGATCGCCGCCGTCGAGTTATTAACCGAGGGAGAAAAGCTGATGCAAAAGTGCTCGAAAGTGAATAAGTGGAATCCTCTGAAGAGGTGGTACTACTCCAAGAAGCTGAAGAAATTCGAAGCATCGCTTCACAAGCTTTTTCAGATCGACGCCGCCGCTTTTCATCTCCTACAAAGTACGAGGATCTCCGCGGCCATGCAAAGGTTGGAAGTCAAGGTTGATGACGTCATCAAAACGGTGGTTACAACAGCGCCGCCGGCGACTGATGACGATGATGTTGGGAAACCCCTTACTTGCGTAGACGAGACTACTACTTCAGTAGTCGTGATGATTATGGAGGTAATAATTCGCATTCGAAGACTAGACTACCATAGTCGTGATCAACAACATCGACCGTACTGCATTAGTAGAGTAGAGGAGGTTGCAGTATTACATATATTATGGTTCTTGATGAATATTAATTTCTTTGTATTTTTGTTGCTGATATGGTTCGTTCGGTTAGATTTCATTTTAGATTAATCTGACGGAACGCAATATTATATTTTGCTCTTGCTGCTTTGTTTGTAATATATATGGTCTGTTTTATTGTATTCATATAAGTACTTAGACGTATAATTAATGGTTAACTAACTGAGATGATCTTTAGTTCCTGCTGCATGCACGGTTAATTTCTCCATAACAATATATGGATGCAATGCAGTGCAGTTTCTGTGAATTGACCTTGATTTTCCGCCATTAATAATTCCTCACATATATTAGAGGAGAGGAGGTATATATTCAGCCACCGACCAACCCTACCAAGAGAAAGGTTGCCTTTTTTCTTTTTTCATTCCGAAAGAGACGAAGGCTGTCAAGTTTACATTTTCTTTCAGTAAGTTAGATCATATATTGCAAAAATGAAACTGCACTTTCGGTATATGTATGATGTATCTATTCACTGATCGTTTTTCCTAGAATGAAAACAACTTTTTTTTCTTATTTCGCGAGTCCTTAAGATGATATAGCCCATAAATCTTGAAGCCCAATTCCGCAATTGTGGTGATGGCTCAATTAAATAGCCCCATTAACTAATTAACTGTGGCCTATTAATTTAGAAAATGCAACTCTCAGCAGACACAGCATGTATATAATATAATACAATACAGCTGCGATTAATAAAAACAAATTGATATAGCATCTAAAATGTAAAATATTATATTCATTACCTAATCATCAACATGCATGCCTCAATTATGGCGATTGATACACAGTAAGTATGCGTAGAAGCAAAGCATGGGACGGTTTCAATTCAACTAGTACGTGTAGCACATCCAATGTGTGTTTAATATGTTAAATTTTTTCATCCTTCTAATATTTCATATCATTAGTAAGTAATTTAAACAATAAAATTTTAACTCAGGGGTAATTATTTAATAAATTAAAATATGAAGAATAAAATTGTAATGCAACAATTAAGGGTAAAATTATAAATAATCATTATTAAATTCAGTTTATAGCCCCTGTCTCTTTGTAAATAGTACAGAGTATAGATAGCATAGCAGTAATTCATGAAGAAACTGTCGGAATATGGGTTAAGTATGGAAAACGTGTGGAACCCACTTACTCACATGGGCGCGCGCGGTGCTCATACGTAATGAATACATTTTCTGTGCTTTACCTTACCTATTATCTTATCCTATTAATTTTCTATCATTAATTAAAATTTATATATGGTCACCATTTCCCCACATTCTACCGTCCCAAAGATTGGACAAATTTCAATGTGGATAGATGGCATTGAAGTTGGTATATGCTAAATTTAGCTCGCGATTGGAGCGAGTTACATTACATGAAAAGAATTTTCATACTTCTTACAAAACTAGATGAAACTTTTTTTTTTTACTATTATTATTATGTGCTTGCAACTGACGACAAACAAAATCCAAGAATATCATCCATTGGGGATTTCGGCTTGAAAATTTCAAAGGAGAATACCGATTAGATCGAGATTAATATCATATCAATGCATCGGACATAGCAATTCTTGTGGCAGTTACGGCCAACCGCCGGTCATTATAATCTCTCCGGCGACCTTCAATAAATGAAAATTTCATTATAAAGAAGAGAGTTTATGTTTATAAAATTTGTGGTTTTTTAGGGTATCTCAGCCATTTGCACTGACAAGAAAACAAAGGTCGTCAGATAGAAAAGGAAAAGAAATAATAAAAGAAGTTGCATAGACTTAATTTCGCGCGTTGTCTATTTGGTTTGCATTTAATTATTAAATAAGGTTGGAAGGGCAAACGCGTGAATCAAAGCCGTATATGAAAGTTGGCAATTACGCTTTTTTTCTTTTTTCTTTCTCTTTTTCTTTTATTAATAGATCTCTTTACCTTTTTCTTCCTTTGAATTAACCTGTCAGCTGTCACCAACATATCCAAGTTTATTATGCTTAAATACACAGAGGCGTCCATCAAAATCACAATTTTGCTAGCATAATACGCAGACGCAGACACAGATCTTGAACCAAGATTTTATCCTCTCATTCTTTAAACAACTGGTAAGTGTTACATTTCTGCCAATGGTTGTCCACAGATTACTTTAGATCAAGATTCACACAAACACCCCTCGGCGTTTCTTGTTTTCAGACATGGGATTGCTCAGTTTCTTCGCACTGTGGAGCATATGCTACTGCTTGGCATCTGCTGAAGATGATTACAAGTACTACACTTGGACTGTCACTTATGGAAATGCTTCACCACTTGGCCCTTCTCAACAGGTTAGCAGCAGTTTTTTCTCATTCCCAGGTGAGTGAGTGTGTGTTTCTCATACGTCTGAGGTTATTTCTTTGGGCAGGTCATTCTCATAAACGGTCAATTCCCTGGTCCTCGCCTTGACACGGTGACCAACGACAACATAATCCTCAATGTAATCAACAAACTCGACCAGCCATTTCTTCTCACATGGTGAGTTGCCCTCTGTTTAGTACAAGCCTTTCTCTTTCCCCGGTTTCTGATCAAGGAAAGAGCTTCGATCTGAACCAGGAATGGAATCAAACAGAGAAAGAACTCATGGCAAGATGGCGTGATGGGAACTAACTGTCCCATTCCGCCGAACACCAATTACACGTATAAATTCCAAACAAAGGATCAAATCGGAAGCTACTCTTATTTTCCGTCGACCCTAATGCACAGATCCGCCGGCGGATTTGGCTCGCTTAATGTGTACGCCAGGTCGGTGATTCCCGTCCCATATCCAAAACCCGCCGGAGACTACAGCCTTCTCATCGGCGATTGGTATAAGGCGAGCCATAAGGTTCGTTGTTAGCAATTTCTTGTTATTACATTGAATCGTTCATTCGTACGCTGTCTCTGTTTTCTGATCTGCTCGTTGTAGTTGATTCGATTATGTAAAGATAGACGAATCTTTCGACTAAACTGCACCTGAAAAAAATTGCATTTTTTCAGGAAATGCAGCAGATTCTTGACTCTGGGAAATCGTTGCCTTTCCCTGATGGAATGCTCATCAACGGACAGGGCCGCTCTTCATTCTCAGGCGATCAAGGTAATAATATAATTGCTGATGTTATGCTTTTGTAACTCTTTTGCTCCGTGTAATGAAGACTCCATTTTTTTTTACTTGTCTTTGATTGCCAGGGAAAACCTACATGTTCAGGGTTTCGAACGTAGGCTTGTCGACTTCGTTCAACTTCAGAATACAGAATCACAAGCTGAAGCTGGTCGAGGTCGAGGGCTCTCACGTCCTTCAGAATACATACAACTCTCTCGACATCCACGTGGGCCAATCTGTATCGATCCTCGTAACCTTAGACCAAGTCCCAAAAGATTACTACATAGTTGCCTCTACAAGGTTCACAACTACAGTTCTAACCGCCACGTCGGTCTTACATTATTCGAACTCTCAAACGCCCGTCACTGGGCCCCTCCCGGCGGGTCCCACCAACGAAGTTCAATGGTCCATAGATCAAGCTAGATCCTACAGGTAGGTATACATATGATCATGGTCATATAGTTACTACAAGTTGTTATTACAGAGATATTTGTTGTGTCTGAAATACCTGCAATTTGTTAGGTGGAATCTGACTTCGAACGCAGCTAGGCCGAACCCTCAAGGTTCTTTCCACTATGGAAGCATAACGCCGTCGAGGACCATAGTTCTGGCGAATTTGGCGCCTGTCCTCAATGGGAAGCAGAGATATGCTGTTAACGGGGTTTCTTACGTAAATCCCGACACTCCTCTTAAGCTCGCAGATCATTACAATATCCCTGGAGTTTTCAGCGTTAACTCCATCCAAAGTTCTCCGCCGAGCTCTGGCGCGAGCCTAGGCACGTCTGTCCTCGGAGCTGCTCTGCACGATTTTATCGAGGTCGTTTTCCAAAACAATGAAGACACCGTCCAGTCTTGGCATTTGGACGGCTACGATTTCTGGGTTGTCGGGTAGGCGATTGATCTGCGTAAATCGAAAATTCTACCACATTATTTTTTTATTAGTCTTATATGCAGTAAGAAGAAAAAAAAAACCCATCTTTTTCTCAAACAGATTCGGGGCAGGACAGTGGACGCAAAGTAGCAGGAGTTCTTACAACCTTGTCGATGCTTTGACCAGACACACAACTCAGGTAGCAATAGCATACAAAACTCAAAACTGACAACAACTTATTTGCTTCAATCGATCAGTATTCACGAGATAAAACGTGGGACAACAGCAGTTTCTTACATGGGTTTCTTTGCAGGTCTATCCCAAATCATGGACGGCGATATTAGTTTCATTAGACAACCAAGGAATGTGGAATCTGAGGAGTGCGAATTGGGGAAGGCAGTATCTCGGACAGCAGCTCTATCTTAGAGTTTATAACCCTACGCCGAGCCTTGCAAACGAGTATGATATTCCGTCGAACGTCCTTCTCTGTGGTAAAGCCGTCGGAAGATCGCGTTCGTAGATTGGAAGAGAAATATGAAGAATTTTTTTTTTTTTTACCGGGAAATTTTATGTTCTACAATCTTAAATGCTTGAATGAGGTCTTACTCTAGAGTAGCCTCTACCTGTCTATCTATTTCGGTGTTCGTACGATTTTAGTTGGGCCATATCTTTGGCCCACTAGTGAAATTATTCCTTAGCTCATCGGCCCATTTAATTATTTTAACTATCAAATCAATCAAACCCAAGACAGAAACACACAATGTGACGTGGCAAAATGTATAAACAGCGTGGAGCATAATCGGGCGAGCTTCGGACCGTATTTTATGGGCTAATGGTCCACGATGATGGGCTAAATCTAAAACTTGATGGTGGGCCTCACTTTGTAAAAGTCAAAATTGTTCGTGATTTGAGGCTCTTTCGTCGGGGCACAATAGGTGAATCATGATCAAGAATCGAGATCAAGCACCACTGGTACATTAGATATTGCAAGTGTCACTCGTTCGATTGTTTATTTTCCCTCACCTGCTCTGATTTGATCGCGATGAACTGCGAAATTTTCCGCCTCAATGAGCTCGTAAGTCTTCGATTTTAACTGCTGGTTTACAGTTCTTTGCGATTCGTTCGTCGAAGATAAATCGTTTTGAATTTGTGAACTTTTCCTTCTTTTAATCAGGAAGTTGAGCACTTCGAAATCCGTGAAGTTCTCCGATGTAAGTACTGTTTTATGCTTCTTTACTTTTAGTTTGTGTTATTAGTCACTATCTTAAGTCTTTTTTTTTTTTGGTTGCCCTGCAAATTTTGATTTAATTGAGCTGATTTTGGTTGAGTTAGGAGGGTTAGGAGGGTCAATTCTGGATATTTGTGCTTTGTTTGGGTCACTTATAACATTTCAGCTGGGTGCGATTGCCGATTGCTGAGGGATAAAAAGTAAAATATTGAATATATGCTTTGCATTGCAGGCATTCTGCACACCATATTCTTCCACAGAGCATTAGGTTTAGTGCGCCGAAAGACGTTGACTTGGAACTTTTTGAGATAACATATGTGAGTTTTTTGCTGTTCTTCGGCACATTTGATGATCCCTGTTGGCCTGATATATGTTTTCACAAAATATTGGATAAAATTTACAGTCTATTGTTTGATGTTCTTAATATGCAGGTGCAATGTGGGGACAGTGAAATTGAGAGGAAAATAGATGAGAAGATTGATCAGTTCATGGATAAGGTGGAGAAGCATCCCAATAAGAAGAATCAGGTCTGTTTGCTGTCCCTCTCTATGATTTCTTATTGATTTCCATCCATATTGGACATCCAAAGGCGTCTGTTGCTGTACTTGGAGGGAGAGTAAGTTATATAGAGATTTTGAGGCACGTACTGTGTTAAAAATAATAAGAATTTCCCTGAAATCGTCATTAAGATTCACCGAGGCAACCGTGCAGATATGCTTGTCCTTCTATGAGGTAAAAAACAAACACCCAACATGGTTCACCAACAAAGTGGAACGCCTCCAATGGGAACAATGGCAGATAAATTTGAACGTCGTACAGCACCTCAAAGGACATTCAGGCAAGTCCCATCATTCAAAAGCCACAGTCGACCCTGGAGGTATTACGCATGGCAATCATATCCGAATCCAATTTCTTAGATATTTTGGTGCCACATCTTTATTCGACCTTTGTTCTCTGTAATTGCAGCTGAGGCTAGAACTGCTCGGCGTGCAGCTCTTGAAGCTTCTCTCCGCGACGTTCTGTTTCAGATCATCAGATATGTGAATGAAAAGAAGGATCACATTCCCCCGATACCAAACCGTGAAGGTGTTTCCTTCCCTTATGAAATTACTATATCGAGGTACATTCTGCTACTGGCACTCAGCACCCATATGTTCTTGCATATGCTTCACTTTCGAACTGGTGATACACGATGATATTCAATAGTTTCTAATATACAAACCATAATGCCTACATTCCTTTGAACCATTTCATAAAAAGCCAGTAATTGATCTGCTAAAATCTTGCGCTTTCTTGTTTTTTTAGTTCATCAGAGTCAGCTTTTGGGATGGACATGTTCAAAAGGATGCTCCAAACTGGTCACCCGTCTATGCTCGGCTAAAGACTCGACCTTTATGACTTGGTTTGTTTATTCTCTTCTCAGGAATCCCAAATAGTTTATTATCCATCACTTGTGAATAACTTTAGCCTACGCTCTGTTTCCAATACTGATATATTTTAATCCTATAATCGTGATGATATATATGTACACTTTAACTGTTCTAATCAAATTCAATTAGTGTAAGGACGAAATTCTGACATAGTTAAATATGCTGACGGTAAGAAGATTAGAAAAAGCAGCAACCAAACAATCCCAACTTTCACGTTCTGGTTTGGCTGAAATTAATGATGATTTGGCCAAAGGTTAGCCAAACAATTATTCATGACCATACAAAACACATGGTTTTGACTTATTGGTGTAATGGACAATCAATCTACGTCAACTGTTGTAAACTGGGACAGCCCTTAGTGGGTCAGCTTTCTGCAGCGCAATCCCAAACTTCTCTTCCATGTCCATTTCTTCGCCATGGCGATCAATTTTCCAGTCAAAAGAGTTCAACAAAGATCCAACCATTACATGCACCATTCTTACGGCCAACGGCAACCCAGGGCATATCCTTCGCCCGGCGCCGAAAGGAATCAGCTCAAAATCCCTTCCTCGGACATCTACATCGGATTCAAGAAACCTCTCTGGTCTGAACTCCAATGGATCTTCCCATATATCTGCATCCCTCCCAATAGCCCAGCAGTTGACGAACACTTGAGAGTTCTTGGGCACTGTGTAGCCACAGATTTCGACGTCTTTTTCGACCCTTCGAGGGATTAGAAAGGGGACCGGCGGGTGGATCCTAAGGGTTTCTTTCACGACGCAACGGAGGTAAGGAAGGCGTGAAATGTCTGATTCTTCGACGGCCTTTCCTCTTCCTACGACTCCTTCGAGCTCTTCTTTGGCTCTTTTCATTACTTGAGCGTTTCTGAGCGTTTCTGCCATGGCCCATTCGACTGTGTTCGAGGTTGTATCAGTTCCTGCAATGAAAAGATCCTGGGAAAGATGTACGGACGTGCATGTTAGAACAAGTGTAATAACTATAACAAGTCATTTGTACATGTCAAAAAACGAACCGCGAGCATCCGCTCAATGTGAGTTCGATCGATCTCTTCTGAGTTTTCCTCACTCGTGGAAAAAAGTAGCGCATCAAGCACATCATTATTACCAGCAGATTCGTCTGCCTTCGCCTTCTCCAATCTCTCATCGATCAACCCGCTAAAAAGATCCAACATCTCCCCGAAATACGCAGTCATCTTCTTTCTGATTCGCTGAGGATCAATCTTTTCCAAGAACGGAAAGAAATCCACCAAATTAGGCTTCCCTGCCTCGATCATAATATTCCCCACAAGCTCCTTGAACTCTTTAGCAGAATCCGAGAAAGGATCCACCAAATCCTTCGAAAAGAACGTGTTCGACAAGAGATTCAACGATGTCCTAAAAGCTGCACGGCCAAGATCTACAGGTATACAAGCCTGGCTACTTTTCTTACAGTAAGAAATGAGCTCCTCGACTTTTTTACTCCTCAGACGCTGGCTTGCGTCCAGCCTATTCCCAGAGAATATATTCGAATTCAAAATCCTTCTCAAACTCCTCCATCGAGCTTCAACTGGGAGCCATATGACGGAGAATTTGTACTGTTCGTAAGCTTGAATAGCATCTGGGATAGTACGAGTCGAAAAGGCCAAGTCTTGCTTCTGCAGCACCTCTCTGGCCATCTCAGCCGATGATATTACAAGCGTGTTGACGAATCCGAGGCGCAAGAACATGACAGGGCCGTGAATTCTGGCGAGTTTTGGAAGAGATTTGTGGGGTTGGTCGGCCAACAGTAGATGAAGACTTCCGATCAACGGTAATGGAATGGGTCCTGGCGGAAGTTTCTTGGCCCATCTGCTTGTGGAGAAAAAGCTTCGGATTAAAAATATGACGGATGATAGGAATATTACTATCGTGAGAAATGCCATGCTCGGTTGCAGGTTTTGTTTCTTTAGATTTGATGTTGTTGATGAATATGTTTATAATCGTAAGCCAGCTTTGCCTAAATCAGAATATTTTTCTTGTTCTTCATATTATTTAATTTCCAGACACCTACCTACATATTAGTTATTTGGCTTAATTTCATTTGAGGGCACTTTAAAGTTTTAAAATAGGTTCCACACCATATCAGAAAAATTATTATTTAAAGGATCCAATTTTTATAAAATTTCGAGATAAGGTCATAGACCACACAGGTGTTATAAAGTGTATATAAACTGTTATCTGATTATCGATTTGTGTTATCCAGAACAAATGAAGTGGTATTGCAGAACAATGAAGCGGTATTACATAACAATGAAGTGGTAATGCGGAACAATAAAGTGGTATTGCAGCGCAATGAAGCGGTACTGCAGAATAATTTCGTTTCAGGCCATTTAAAGTTTTAAAATAGGTTTCAGACCATATCAGAAAAAAATATTAAGGATCCAATTTTTATAAGATTTAGAGATAATGACCTAGACCACACAAGTGTTATAAGTGTATATGAACTGTTTAGGGGATATCGGGTAGGGTATCGGGTATTAGTTCGGGTTCGGGTAGTTCGGGTTCGGGTTAAGATTTCAATACCCGAACCGACCGATTTACGGCGGGTACCCGCTTGTCGGGTATATATCGGGTTCGGGTACCCGACGTCGGGTAGTCGGGTACCAGATTTTTTAATTGGGATATGACTAAAATATTATATTCAATAATATTAAAATATCCATGTTATATATTAATATAACTTACAATATTTGGATATTTTGTTTTCAATAAATATAAATATACATATTTTTATATGTTTAATTATAAATTTTGAGATTATATTTTAAGTTTTATGACGATTTATGTATGATATAAAATACCAGTTGTTCATTATACATTAAAATAAGAACCTAGTCGAAATATTATTTAAAACTTTAACATCACTCAAGTATATATGTATCTAAATATGTATTATATATGTTTTTAATGTATGTACAAAACTAATAATTTTTTTAAAAAAAAATATCGGGTACCCGAAAAACCGATCGGGTAGTAAATTACTACCGATACCGACCCGCTTAACAACTATCGGGTATCGGGTAACCCGATACCCGACAAATAACCCGAACTACCCGACCCGAAACTACCCGAACCGATCGGGTTCGGGTAAAACCCGAATACCCGAACCCGAACGCCCACCCATAGAACTGTTATCTGATTATCGATTTGTGTTATTCCAGAACAAATGAAGTTGTAATGTAGAACAAAAAGCGGTACTGCAAAACAATGAGATGGTAATGCAAAACAATGAAGTGGTATTAGAATAGTGATACTGCAGAACAAAAAAGTGGTACAACAGAAATCGGGTCACTAAATTTTTACCTAACAGGGTCCGAAAACTAAAATAAATTACTGATAGGGGCATGAAAATAAAATCTGCTATTTATTTTCTGGTAGCCGCTTTCTCATATATGGAGGACTTCGTCTTTTACGACCCACTTTTGGTTAGTGAGTATAGGTTACTCAAAACACGTTGAAACTTGAAAGAAGTTAATTTTGTCTTAAAAATATTTAGCGTGTATGTATATTATGGCAACTCACTCGGTCAAACTCTTTAAAACGTAAGAAAAGATCGATCAAAACGACGAAGTACTTCTGCTTCCTCATCTAACGGTCTTGAGTTTGCATATAATAATGTTTCATATTGGGAAACTACGCGAGTCAAAAGATCTCCGAAACACAACAAAACAAACACTAAGAGGCAAAACCCAACTAGATAATAATTCGCCGGAATTTCTTTTTTTCTTCCTCTCATTTCATGAAGTCAGTAGGCGTAGAGGAAATGGTACGTTCAGGCAACGGATATGCGCTATCCCCAACATGCCACGTGTCCGTCGCACCAACAAAAGGCCAAACGTTGGTCTGAAACCCAAAGCCTGCCACGTCATCAAGCCTGAAACCTCCCATGCCCGACAGTGCATTCATACCGCCGCCGCCGTTTAGCAACGAGGTGAAACTTCCACCGCCGCCACCACCAAACGCATGGTGATAACACTGCGCTTCTCCGGCGAACGGCGCCAGATAACACACGGCCGCCGGCGACTGATGGAACGCGTTGGTGGCGGCCGAGGATGCGGTCGTTCGGAACCGCTTGGCGGAGCTCCTCCTAGAGCCGCCGCCGACGGGGATGTCGCGGAGGATTCCGCCCTGGGTCCAGTACCGGCGGCAGGATTTGCAGAAGTGCCGCGGCTGGGACAAGTTGTAGTTGTTGTAGTAGCAGAACTTGGTGTTGGTCGATTGGCAGCGAGGGCAGGGTAGAGGCGGTCCCTCCGGCGGCGCGTGGCAACCCTTCGCGGTTGGCCTTGGCGTTGCGTTTGTCACCATATTTGTTTTTTTGTGGAATGTGTAAGCGTTGAGTTGAGTGAATAGGTAGATGGCTGGGTTTTTATAGTAGAATAGTTTGAGGAGGCGCGTGGGATTATTCGGCAGCTTTTTGCAGAGAGGGTTCGGCTCTGTTGTCTACTCTGTCAAGTGGAAAATGCATGAAGATTATTATTCAGTCGGCTTCTGTTTCCTCATAGATTAACATTACATGCGCCTTTTTTTTCTTGGTTATGTATCTAAGATTAGTGTGTAAGAAGAAGTGGAAAGCACAGACAAGCCTTCACCGAGTCCTTTTCTTGTGTACGTTTTAGAAGTGGAAATGAGATTTGACCGTTCGCTTTAGGAGGAAACTGTCGGCATAGCGTGGAAGTTAATTGGACAGAGATGGCTTTCTTTCCATTGTCTTTATTCCAAGATTCTTTCGTACAAGCTATGAGCAGGTTTGTAATTCTTTGTCTCCTTAAAACAATTTAACGACAATAAAAGACACTTGAAGATCAATGATCCTTACAGCAGCAAACAAGATGACATACAGCATAAGATAATCGCCATCATCAATCAATATCATGAGACCACACTATAAACTGATCATCATCAGTAACTAATTAAAGATCTCTGAGTTGCCTGAGATTCATAGGAGATACATACTTCGTATCTCCATCCACCAACTGCTTGGCAAGTATAAGGTTAGCAGCCTCGCTGGGATGGTAAGGATCCCAAAACACATGCTTGTCCCTATCCGAACACATGCTCGACGTGGGCCCACACGGTATAATCCCCGCAAACTGCCCCCCATTCCCACAACAAGCTTTACTCGCGCTAGTAAACCCTTCATTCACACAACAAATTAATTACATCAAAAAAAAAAATAATCAGTTCTTGATGGATTCTCAGAGGAGAACGACGACGAATACTCTGACTTCGATCTCTTATTATTATTACCGTACTGTGCGTAGTTTGTAATGAGCTCCATGACGAGATCGTAGACGTTCGCATGAACGAAAGTTGCGCCCGAAAGATTTTCGTTGAGTTCTTGAAGAAGGTCCTTTAGCCTTGCGTTGTACTCAAGCGCGAGCTTGTTGGGCAACGCCACGCATTCGTTCTCGCTAAGCTGGTTTATGGTTTTCTGATACGGTATGCACCCGATGGGCCCCACGTTTCCGATCACGAACTTTCTCGCGTCCAATTGGTACAGTCTCTGCAAACAAGGCGAAAGAGAAAATCAAGATATATATATAATGCATGAAAAACTATATATGTAGATGCATGTGTTTTATATTGTTACCGTAAGTTGTCCCCTTAGATGATTGATCATATCGTCTACGAATCCATCTGGCGACTGCGAGATTCTTGCGCCAGCTGATATGACGGGCAAAAGGTAGTTATTCAAGAAATCGTTCGATCCTATCGTGATGGAGAATATCGACCTTTTCCCTACGTAGTCTTTGGCCTTCGAAGCGCCCAATAAGTTGTCGATCTGTTTGCGAGTGATGTTGAAGTAGTCGACTTGAATATCCAGAGAAAGCCTATTTACCTGGTAAAAGAATTTCATGTGTGTTACTATCGTAAGAAGTATACACATTTTCTCGAATAATCATTGATTTACTCACAAATATTCGACCGGTGGCATTCATGATTCCCCCTCCGCCCGAAGCGTAATTTACGCCGTACAATACGGCTCTCCCACTTGTGTTCGGAGCTAAAAATGGCGAAGCGTAATGCGTTTGTCCTAATTCCTCGCCTAAGAATGTCGAAAGTAATAAAACGAACTGAAGGAAATATGACGAAAAACGAATAAACACAATAATAGTTTAACTTACCGACGATATCTCCTATGGTTCTTCCATTGGTGTATCGCCCAGTAGGGTTTCCGCCCGAAGCTTTAAAATCGATGCCATTAGGCGAAATATTGGCCTTCGATAATGTGGATAAGTAGTTGTTGTTCCCAGCGTCTACCAATGAATCGCCGAATATAAACGAAGCCCCTCTCGACAAATCGTCGTCGTTCTGGGAAACTGCAAAGGAACTCAGAAGGCTTAGTATTACTATTACTACGATGATTATTAAGGTTGTTAATGATAGGTTCATCTCCATATTGGCTGCCATGGTTGCCTAATGCTGATGATGATCACTTATATATATTGAGAATGACATTGGTTTGTTGGGAAACTTGTGATGGTTCGATTCTATGAGGTTAGGTCATCGACGAGCGGTTACTTTTATTACAAGCTAAGTGAAGAGTTTCAAAACTGCTTGAAATTAGTGGCTAGTATTGAGACAGCTCAGAATAGATTTGTCTCTGTTGGTAGGTTGAGTCTGAAGTTAGTTCAACATGTCACAACTAGATTGACTAACTGACGTTTGCCATGCCATTGGCTGTACTGTAATGCTGAGTTTAAGAACTCGAGAAATAAAAAAACTAATATCTGAATTGTGGGGTCAATGTGTGATGTGTAAATATAAAGGACGTTACAATGTAATTTGTCATATCGGCCCAAGTAGCATAATGTGGGCTTTACAAGCTAGTGTTCGTGTTCGTCACGTATCCATCAAAATGAGAACTCACCGAGTTAAAGGCGACCATGGAAAGAGGACATATGATCACGCGCCAAATAAATAATTCAATAATATGTTATGTGTTTAAATTCGAATTGGTTTACTACTATTGCTCGATTCGAATAATTTTGTATTTTTATTAATGGTAACCTGTCTTTCATGCCTTCCTCATGAAATGTGTGTGCTACACAACTATAAATAAAATCAGCGCGGTTTTGCTTTAGATAACTGCACAAGATAGATTATATATAGAGAGAAAATTATATGTGATTGATTCTTAAAATATGTCATGATGATAGAAAATAATTTACGTGTAGCTGTCCACAAGTCAATATAATGCTGAGCATGATAATTATTGACCTTGTTTATTAGAACTACTAAACATAAAAGATTCGGTTGTGGTGTGGTCCTTGTTGGATTTTGGTGACTGGTGATTGAATACTTTAACAACCTGAAAAAAATTGTGGGTAATTATGTAAAACATAAATAAAAAAAAAACCTGTCTAACATGGAGATATATAATAGTTTCTACTTTCATTGGATTCCGCCAATAATTGCACAAACTAAATGCCAATAATTTGTAAACGTATCAATATATATACATATATATTTCTTGAAAATCAAAAATTAAAAAACTAATATGTTTCTGCAAGTTAACGAACAAAACAACCGGTTAGACTTTGAGATGACCTAGACAGAAAACATCTTTTGCTAGGCTTCTTGGATTCTATTGACTTTCGAGACATTGAAAAACTGTAACATGGAAAGGTCTTGAAGGTAGAAATGGTGGGACCCGTAAAAAACTTTGTTTAATCAAGAATCATATTTAAACTTACTGATATTTATAAATTAATCGAAATCAACTTATGGGGATATTAAAGTCAAAGGTGACTTTTTTTATTTTGGCTAAGGGCATTTTGGCACTATTAGTAAGTCCACCACTCTACTCAATCTCCAAGTCCCAATTTTTAATCAGTCAATATACAGAGCGACAAGGTGAGAGAAAGATATTTACATTATAATATACTGAAATATAAAAAAAAAATTAATCAGACAAAAATTGAGGGGTAGTAGTGGCAATGAATAAGGGTGTACGCTTTTGGGATTCACGATTCGCAGTTCACACACTGAAGTAAATATGCATTTGTTGAGGAGTGTCTCTGCTTTTAATTAGTTTGCAGATGAAAGCAGAGAGAGAGAGAGAGAGAGAGAGTAGCGAGCTCGCGAGCCCTTTTTTAGTACTCTTCAGGTGATAGAATCCAAAGAGAAAGAAGGTTTCTTTAATTCATCTTCAAAGTTGAAAACTTGTGAGGAAAAATCCCATTTAGTCACCTACCCCTTCAGTAGATTCTGGGGAAAACAACACTTGTTGAGATTATGCTCTACTGTTTCTTGAAGGTCTGGGTGTCAGTGTTCTTGCCTCTGTTTTTGCTCGAAGTTTGACTTTCGTGCAGTTCTTTGATATTCTCCATCTGGGTTCTTATCATAGATCCTGAAGATATTTTGGATTAGGGTTTTGCTGATCTGGCCCAATCTTGCTTTTCATCTCATTTGTTTATTTAATTTACTTTAAAATCCCTTCTTTTTGTTTGAATGTGATGTTAAAGCTGATACCTTAGTGCTTTCTCTTCTCACGACAGCGGCTTTGAGTTTTTGAAATCAAAGGTTTATTACTCTTGGACGATCCCCTTTTGTCTGCCTTACCTTTCCTTTTTTCCTATTGGGACTTCTCTATTCAGATCTGAGTCGCCCCTTCTTTCTGAAACTTGATGGGCTAACACTAAAAAAAAGTACATCGTGTTTGATCTTATTTCTCGTTCAAATTGAGTTGTGTACGCTGTTGTTGGTGACAAAGAAGGAAGCTTTGATGCATATCTCTTTATGGAAACCATTATCTCACTGCGCTTCTCTGATCTTGGACAAGAAGAGCAGAAGAAGGGACGGTTCGGATGAATCTGTGGAGGAAATTAAGTCTAACCCTTCAGCTCTGAGGAAGTTGCACGAACACAAGCTTAGACAGGCCCTTGAAGAAGCATCTGAAGATGGCTCTTTAGCGAAAACCCAAGATATTGGAGAATCCTTAAATGATCAAGATGAGAGTTTGGGAAGATCTCGATCTTTGGCCCGTCTTAATGCCCAGAAAGATTTCCTCAGAGCTACTGCTCTAGCAGCTGAGCGAGTATTCGAGTCAGGGGACTCAATCCCACAGCTTAATGAGGCCTTCTCAAAGTTCCTCACGATGTATCCAAAGTATCAATCATCTGAGAAGATCGATCAGCTGAGGTTGGATGAGTATTCACATCTCTCAAGCTCTGATTCGAAGGTATGCCTGGACTATTGTGGCTTTGGGTTGTTTTCATTGATGCAGACTGTTCACTATTGGGATTCATGCACCTTTAGCTTGTCTGAGACTACTGCTAATCTGAGTAATCACGCTTTATACGGCGGTGCTGAGCAAGGCACGATCGAGCACGATATAAAGACTCGTATAATGGATTATCTGAACATCCCAGAGAACGAATACGGACTTGTTTTTACTGTGAGTCGTGGCTCAGCCTTTAAGTTGCTCGCTGAGTACTATCCCTTCCACACGAACAAGAGGTTGCTGACCATGTTTGATCATGAGAGCCAATCAATGAATTGGATGGCTCAGAGTGCTAGAGAAAAGGGAGCTAAAGTACAGAGCGCATGGTTCAAATGGCCCACCCTAAAGCTGTGCTCCACCGACCTAAGAAAGCAGATTTCTAACAAGAAGAAGAGAAAGAAAAACTCAGCTACTGGCCTATTCGTTTTCCCTGTTCAGTCTAGAGTCAGCGGTGCAAAGTACTCTTATCAATGGATGGCCTTGGCTCAGCAGAACAACTGGCACGTCTTGCTCGACGCTGGGGCATTGGGTCCAAAGGACATGGACTCGCTTGGCTTGTCTTTGTTCCGACCAGATTTCATCATCACATCCTTTTACAGAGTCTTCGGCTATGACCCGACTGGCTTTGGCTGTCTATTGATCAAGAAATCTGTCATGGGTACCCTTCAGAGCCAATCGGGCCACACGGGCTCAGGCATAGTTAAAATCACGCCAGTTTTTCCCATGTACTTAAGTGACTCGATGGATAATTTCCCTGGATTTGCAGAAGATGTAGAAGCTGGGGAAAACGGTGGAGTTGAGTCGTCAGTTAGTCGAAAGGAATCTCAAATGCCTGCCTTCTCCGGCGCATACACTTCTGCCCAGGTAAGAGATGTGTTCGAAAGCGAGATGGAACACGATAACATTTCAGACAAAGATGGGGCCAGCACTATATTGGAAGAGACTGAAAGTATATCTGTTGGAGATATCATGAAAAGCCCAGTCTTTAGCGAAGATGAGTCTTCTGATAATTCGTTGTGGATAGATATAGGTCAGAGTCCCGAGCATGATGGCCAGATGAACAAGCTCAACGTCTCTTCTCCTTTGCCACCTGCTTGGTTTTCTAGCAGGAAAAATAACAAGATGTTGGCTTCTCCAAGAACCTCGAAATTGCCAAATAGCCCGATGTACGACAGAGAAATTAACGGGTCGTTTGATGCTGCCGTTCGATCCGTGTCTCAAGAATCAGACCATTTCAAAGAAATCCCGCCGTATGAAGAACAGTTCGGCCATAGAGACACTTCTGGCAGGGAATATCGTACTCCCGAAAATCTTACCTTTAGCGAGATTGAAGAAGAGCCCGAGAATTACCGGTCGATAAGCAGCTCAGCCAAGGGCTCTGTTCTCAACAGTCGCAGGACGAATTACAATGGCTCCACTTCTAAGGCGGCATCTGTTGAGAAGGAGAGTGCTATTAGAAGAGAAACAGAAGGCGAGTTTCGACTGCTCGAAAGGCGTGAAGGAAGCAGAATTGCAGGTGGAAGATTCTTTGGGATCGAAGATACCGACAACAAAGGAAGGAGAGTATCATTCAGCGCAGAAGATAACCAAAAAGCTCGACCCAGTCTTAGCCTTGAGCCAGGGGAAACATCGAATGCTAGCCTCGATGATGAAGAGTACTTGAGCAACGGTGAGTACGATGACGGCCAGGAGTCGGAGAGAGGTGAACCCGAGATTATCTTGAGGCATCTTGACCACATAAACATGTTGGGACTAAACAAGACAACATCAAGGCTTCGATTCTTGATCAATTGGCTCGTTACATCTTTGCTTCAGTTAAGATTGCCCGATTCTAACGGTAAAGAAGGTGGGCCACTCATTCATATCTATGGTCCCAAGATCAAGTACGAAAGAGGAGCTGCAGTTGCCTTTAACGTAAGAGATAGAAACCGCGGTTTGATCAGCCCCGAACTCGTGCAGAGGCTAGCAGAGTCTAGAGGGATTTCATTGGGCGTTGGAATTCTAAGCCACATTCGTATCTTGGAGAATCCTAAGCAGAAGCATAAGTCTTCCACCCTCGACGATACAACCCTTTGCAAGCCGATGGAGAATGGAGGGCATAACGGTAAAAGCGGGTTCATTAGAGTTGAAGTCGTCACGGCTTCTCTTGGATTCTTGACGAACTTTGAGGACGTTTACAAACTGTGGGCATTCTTGGCGAGATTCCTTGACCGGGATTCGTTAGAGAGGGCGTTCTCACGCCCATCGCCGAGGGTGAGGTCGAAGAATGATGTTTGATGGTTTATTACATTGTCCTTCCTCATTGTTGCATCTTATTATTTTTTTTAACTCGTGCTTTTTTTTTTCTTTATTGCTTTGGACGATGTTTATTACTTCGGTGTAGAACAACCTTGTACCTTTTTTTAGATGGTAGTGTCAGTGAACTGGGAAAGATACGATGTGGTCTATTGAATAGAATAGCTGTGTGTGCTGTATAAAAACCTCTGTTGCTTATTTAGGCATTTTGCTGCTGCGTTTCATGTTCTTCAATAGAAAGAAACTCTTGACAATGATAGAACAAATTTTTAGTCTTCGATAGGTAGGAGAACCTTACTAAGCATCATTAGCATTACAATCATTTGATTTGTATTTTGCCAGATAAATCCGCATGCATGCATTCAGAAAAAGGCTACATAATCATTAACATCCCTTTTTTTCCACTGATATAGTGATCCATTCTTTTAAGACTAGCTAGCAACACACGACTCTTATCAAGAAAGCCTCTTTTGCTCTACTTTTGAAGTCTCGGTCTATCTTTTGAAGAGTTGATTGGTGGTTTCACTTGTAATAATTGGAATTGAATTAAAAGACGAGTCCGAGTGAGATCTTTCTTTCTTTCTCAAGTTATATAATCTTCGAGCAATATGTGAGCCCAATTGATCTGAGTAAATGAACCAAGGACATATAGTGAGCCCAATTCATAGTTGTGGCCCAATTCGTCGAGCCCTAAACCTAACCCTAAGCTCTAGACATGAAACCACACAAACTATAAGAACTACAGCCAATCAATAGCATCATCTCCCACATCAATTACTGGCAATGCAAAAATGTGCTCAAGAATAATCAATCGTTTATCGTTTTTCTCTTTTCTTCCGATTTTTTACTCTTCTCTTTTATTCAACGACATATGTTTTTGCTCTTTCTCTACGTTTTCATGGTGACATATTCTTCGGTGACGAACACAATTACGATGACGAGTCCGATTGACATTCTTTTTCCAAATCGTGACGACAATTCGAGGCATTTGTCTGAGGGAGTCCTTAATTTCAACTCAATTTGGAATTTTCATTTGTTTTAATTTTCTTTCAGATTAGGGCATGGTGAGGATGACTAATTGTGCTGAATTACTGGTTGATTGAGGTATTACTTCCTACTCATTCTGAATGTCCTCTTGTCTTTTTTTTTTCTTATCTTATCTGAAATAATTATTCAGCTTTTGATATGTTTGTGGCAATGATGAGCAAATGAGTAAAAGCATTGAGGACTCCTCTGATATCATGAAGAGGAGGCAACTATGATTTTTTTTCAAGCACTTTTGAGCCACACCCAATTCATTTATTTTATTTGAGTTTCTTCAATACATTTTGCTCAAATGTAATAATTGTTTACTATCATCATCATCATCATCATCATCATCATCATCATCTCAGTGTTTGCAATTAATTAATTAATAATATCACTTTCAGGACCAGTTGAGGCAGAATGAGATTATGTTATGACTGAAACTAATTATTATTAGCCTTGGATCTTCTTGAACTGATAACCAAGGGAAAGCAGTGAGAACAAAAATCAAGGATCAAATTGATCCTTCAAGGCCCATGGGCTGGAACAAAGTATTCTGTTATCAAGTTTCATTTATCATCTATACTCTTTTATTAATTCTCAGCACCATTTAAAAACTGTCAATTTTAATCCAATTTTGGTGTATCAATTACACAAAATTGAAGTCTATTTTGTAGTTACTCACTTTAAAAGAGAAGTTATTATTATAACCTTCCATGTCGACAAACAACTGCATTAAAGTAAACTGCCGCACACTAATTAAAAAATGAAATAATATAAAATTTTAGAAATCAACCACTAATGATGGAAATGCTTTGTCATTCGCTCAGACATGAATAATTCTTTTATCTTCTCCTTTCTTTATGATTTCTTTTATTTGAATGAATTTTGGCTATCTTTGATATCATCTACGGAATATCTTAATGATTAGGGTTTGTCCAATATCATTTGATTACGTAGAAACATATTAATATACGCACACACATCGAGTGTGCTTCGACTACTAGTAATTGTTATGCCTACGCCTACCCTACTTAGTACTTACCATAATAAAATACAAGTAAACTTATCTGCCTAGTTTAATATTGTACGTTGCATACAACAACAGCCTGTAAGTGTACATTATAGTACGAAGGAAGTCCATTGACATTTATTTCGAACGTGCGATTGTTGGTGGGACCCTGCTCAAGTATCATCCATCGAATTATAATGAAATCTCAATCTATATATAATATATATATATATATATATTAAACGATATGAATAATTTGTTGGTATAATGAATGAATGAACCCAGTCGTGTGCAGTTCAAATCCATGAATTGACTGATCGAAGCAAACACGCGTGCATTCATTCATTCTTTGCTGTAATAGCAGATTTTGTCGCACTCTTGGTATTGTGTGCTGAAGCCTGTACATTTTAAAATAAGTAGAAAAAATTTGATGTTTTATACAACAAATCAAGACTAATGAGAGGATATATATGTGCATATATATATATATATATCCGTTTGCATGGCTTCACTGTGATTCATGATTATTTGTTAAAAAACTGTATATTTTATCCCCCAATCGGAATCTAGGGTTGATAAAAAGTGCACATTTGTGGACTACCGCCTGGTGGGCAAGTGGTCGCACTTAGATAGGACCTAAAATTTTCTATTCCTTCTTAGTATATAGTATTGGCAACAGTTAGTGAAATTTATTTTCATTAGAATTAGATTGGAGTTTGTTTCTTATGATAGTTTCTTAATCTCAACTTCAATTGAAAATGAGAACACTCTTTTTTATTTAATGAAATTAATATTAAGCTTAACGAACATCGTAAACTGATGTAATGATGAAATAGTGGTTGTTAGTTATTGCAGGCCCGCCATTAAGAAGAAGAAGAAGCTTCACGTGAATTACTCGGCCATATCTCACTCGCTCATACGTACATCTTTAATTCCCTTTTCCTTTTCGAATCAATTTCCATTTTTGAACTATCGCAACTTAAATTATGTACAAATAAAGAACAATATTTGTAGCGTAGCCGCTTTCCGTTTCATTAATTAAATTACATAACGAGGACGAAAAAAAAAAGGACAAACGAGATGGCCATAAAATCCCCTGTCCTCGTAATTTCAATAAAAATATGGGGTCACACTATTAATTCTTCAACCAATCATACATACTACATTACAATACAACCTGTCACGCATAATATTACAGGTTGGCAAGGTAAAATCACAAAAACACCCCTATAACATATAACGCCTACAAATTCAACTTTTTCCTCTATGGTACGTACTTGTTACCCCGTAACGCCTATAGTTGAAAATTAATTAATGAGCTTTCGGTGGTTCAAGAAATGGAATTATATACATAAATAGCTTTAGTTGCATTATTGATTTTTCTATATATAATTGCATTATTCACACACATATATTAAGAGCAAACTAAGCTGAAGTGGCATTGCACTATAGTCGAATTACCGATACACCCCTCCAACTCTCTCTATCTATATATATTAAGCGTGCGGACAAACTGTTAATCCCACCTATCTCGAAGCTCATAATCCACGCGAATAAAAATAAAAGAAAAAAATAATATAAATTAAAGAATCAAATCTCCGTCATCACAAATGGGTATATGCAGCTCGTGTGAGTCGTCGTCGACCTCCGTCGCCACGGCAAAGGTCGTCCTAGACGATGGCAGATTACGAGAATACCCCTACCCAGTAAAGGTCTCCTACGTCCTACAGACGACGAACCCAACGTACTTCATATGCAACTCCGACGAGATGGACATCGACGACGTCGTCTCCGCCGTGAGAGACGACGAGGAGTTGCAGCCCGGGCAGCTCTACTTCGCCTTGCCCGTGAGTCGGCTCAAACATCGGCTTCGAGCCGATGAGATGGCTGCCTTGGCCGTTAAGGCTAGCTCGGCTCTGAGTAAAAGCACCGATAGGAATTACTGCGCGTGCGGTGGGAAGAATAGTAACGACGTCACGGTGTTCGCCGGAGAAAATAAGGTGGTGGGTGGTGGAGAGAGACGGCGGCGGATGGTTGGAGGCGGCGGTGGGGAGAGGAGGAAGGTGATGGCGAGAAGATTGAATGCTATTGCTGAGTAGGGTTAGTTTAGAGATTTTACGTGGGAGTGTTTTTGTCTTTTTATTTCGGGTGTGTATATGTATTTGAAATGTAAATTTCAATTATTAATCGCTAATGATGGGGGTCTTATATTATCTCGTTTATATTTAGACGTAAATTGGCATAGTGTTAGAATGATGGATACGTTGTTGGCTGCGTCCGTTAGTCCTTTTTTCATTTATTGATCAACAAAAGCGATAACGATTTAAAGGTCGTCGTACTTAAGAATGCATGCAAAAGGACGAATCGACTAAGACGTATTTAAATAATCATATGTCACTCATGATATGCCCGTGGAAAATTGACTATATATTATATACGTTTTATTATATCATGGTGGAAGTCTTTATACGTTATGTTAAAAAAAACATATCATTTCCGAAGACAGAATAACAAGCGACGAGCGAGCTTGATCGTTTCGTCATTTCTCATTTGTCGCATTTTCACGTACGTAGCTTTGAGTGTTGTAATTTTCAGTTTGTCCTATTAGTAAAATAAAATAAAAAAAATTTCATCCTTAGCTTGTCATCCATTTTATTTTATTGATAGATGTAAGAAGGCTATTTATTTGCACAAGAAATGCAAGCAGCGCAACACATTTATGCTTAACAGTGCAGGGACCATGCAACCACTTGTTAAGTAATGAGCAATCATCCCATGTGATGATCTAATCGTGCCAAATTCCACTGCAAATTTTAAGGAATTTTTCCGTAACTCGAAATCAATAAAACGATGAGGATCGCTTTAAATAGTCTATTGGCATACCATATAATCGAACTATTTCCTATTTAATAATATACCTAAGTGGGCATCTCATGACGCCTCTACGTGGAACTCACGAGTCGAATCTATTTGGATTTCTTTATTTGTAGTAAGGCTGCGTTTGGTCTGTAAGATAACCCAATAAATGGGTACAGAACTCCTAATAACATGTTTTCTCATGTTTGGTTGGACTAAATCAGTCCGCGAAAATAAAAAAGCCCTGTAATATTACACGGGCTTTCCTTTATTTATCTCAATGGACCTCAATATTAAATTGTCCTTTTTCCGAATATGGGATAAGTGGCTATTACGTTCCCTTGGTACCAGTATTTGACATAATTGATTTGTGTATCCCTTCTGTTACCACAGTCAGTCTCAGTTCAACCAACACCCAAGCCCCTCCATAGCCGGATTCCCATTCTTCTTCGTCATCTCTCCCAATCGCATTCAACATTTTTTCTCCGGCTGCTTAATCGATCAATTCAAAGGCATTTTGAAGGGTTTGTTTGTTTCTCTGGGGAAGAGAAAGAAGACGGCAGCGACGGAAGCCCTCTTCTACGGCATACATTGCCGGCGAGCTCCACAATACGAGTGCCGGTTAAAGCTTCTGAGCTTCTCCTGTACGAAACGAGCCGAGTACATAACGTTTAACAATTCCGAGGAAGAGCTCGCGCGGCAAAATATGCTTCGTGCTTCCGGTGTAGAAGCTCAGGAGCCGATATACGCCTCTGAGATGGCGGCTCTGGCGGTGAAGGCCAGCTTCGCGCTAGACAGATCATCGGGGGCGGAAGAAGATAAGCAGGGCTTCGAGGGTTTGTCCGAGCGCATCGATCAATGGCAGAATCACCGTGTCTTTGTCCTAGTAAATTGGGGATTATGACTGTACTGTCACCGTGAATGGTAGCACCATGATGAAAACACCCGATTAGGGTTTAGGGGCAAACATGTCTTTTGGAACTTTTGTCTGGCCCATATTGAATTGTTATTTAACCAAACACATGTTATTTTGTTTATAGTACGTTTGTAAAGTACCCAACCCAAACTCATATTGATTTCATTGGCTAACATGTACTTCTTTTGCGGTTTGGACTGTGTATTAACTGGGCTACAAACCAACACAGCTAAGCCCGTTCAGTACACTGGATAACCCAGATAAAGGCTGAATAGTCAATCTAATCTTGTTCACTTCTCAAATTTTAATCGTCGAAGCCCGTACTAAATAAGTCCCGCTTTAATAAACCTACCAATCCAAGATAATTAACCCATGGCTTGGCCAAGATAATTCACCAACCCAAGATAAAATATGAAAATGACTAAAACACCACCGACATATTTCCCAATTGAAACCTATCAAGATCATGCTCCCCACAGATCGACCATACATCTCGTCCTCTCTCGTCGTAGCCCTATCCCATTGTGCTGGAGGTTGCAGAGTAAAGGATATTCACTCTGCGAACGGCCAACTGATTTGTACAAGTTATTTGTAATTTCATTGTCGATTTAATTTTCATATGGTATTTGAGTTTTTACGCTAATTGCTCGAATTCCTGACCTGCCAAGAGCGCCCAGCATCCATTCGGACGACTTTCGAAAGATTATTAGCCAAGTATTGTTTGTATGTAGCTTAGGTTGCAGCCGCTGATAAATTTGTGGAAAACTGATTGTAGGAGGGTCTCAGTTCATATTTGTACAAGGATATCTGAATTATATTATCCTTTGAACTTTGGGAGCTTTCTACAGCTTCATTTACCTCAAGCCTACCTTAATATTGTTGATTGTTCAGGTATGAATCTCAAGGTATTTATAGATGCTGCACAAAATTATCACAGTGCGCTTGAAGGAACCTGGAAATCCTACAATGAAGTTCAAGATTAGAATGGTTGGTGATGCTTCATTTGTAGAAAGCCGAATTTTGTTCTTGTAATAATCAGACGGCGGAGCTTATGGTGATCGAGGACTGCCCAAAGCAGTGATGGTGTGAAGCTAGTTCTAAGGCCTCCGTCGACGAGGATAGGCACACTAGCACTGTATGGGCGTTCTTGCTTGGATTGGCCCTTCATTCACAAGTTCTCCGAACTATCCATCGAAAGAGAGAAGTCATCCTTCAGAAATGGCCCTTCATTCACAATTGCTTGGATATGAATGTGTTTTTTTGTTTGCAGACTGATGAAGAATTGAAGAATGAAGTTAAAAGCATCGATTTTAAATCAACAGGGTCAAGTTAGTAATTTGTATATGTCCAATGAGATTTACACGTGTTTGTATTGAAAAGTAAACAAGATAATTTACGAAGTAATCAATGAAAGTAAACAAGAAATTTCGTGTCCAAAATGATATTATCTCGAGTCCTATCATGGGTTTTTTTTCTGCCTTTTTCTTATATGCCCAACTAAACACGGCCTAAATAATAGGCTAGAGATGAGATACATCGGATCGGTAATCTGTAGTCAGATAATATCTTTCCATAGTCGACAATGATATTTTTAGATGCTTCATACTTGCTAGGGATGTGTTATAGACTATTCCCATTGACATTTTGAACAAAAAACATTTGCATGTAACATTATTAACTCGGCCTGGTTCAACATGAGTGAAGCCCATCCATGTCTTTTGGTCATCTTAATGAGAGCCCAAAAGAAAGAGAAGGTCCTAATCAAATTTATTTAATATGGCTTTCGCCGACAAAGTGATACAAGTTGATTTACTCTACAGAAACATTTATTACATATCACGTGTGTGGCATTAAAAGTTTGTCCAATTGCGGCAATTAGCCATTAAAGTCGGGGGCCCAAAACCAGCCACACACGGGTCGGGTCCTACCGACCCGAGTCAAGAAAGCCCGATTGCCTGTAGGGCGGCAACCATCTTCTTTAGAAACTAACAATCAAAGAACTACACACAAAACCAGAAAATATACTTCCGATGATATATATTACAAAATCTATAGCTAAATCAAGAACGACGATACGCAGCTATTTCTCCGACAAACAATTACAAGAGGAAAAACTTCAAACCACACAAAATATACTGCTGCATACTCGATTCCATGAGATTGATCATTCATATCCCTTCCTCACCTCACTTGTTGATCGCTTTCTTTCGATATGAGATACCGAAACGAAAAATTATGCGAAATCCACTCGATATTCTTGCGTGATTTTCCGAGCTGGCGCTTCTTGACGCTCTTCCTCAAGGAATCTGGCAAAGATTTCTGAACCGTCTCCATCAGACCAGCGTGACACAGCCCGAATCTTTAGCAAACGACTCGAGCAGCTTCGGGATTAGGACTTTGCGATCTTTTCTGACGCCAAAAGTCGCGCGAATGTAATCTTCCTTCGCTGCTTCAAGCTCTTGAGTGACCCCTTTGGGACTGTAAATTCGAACCTGAGAAAAACAGAAACATAAAGATATCGATTGCTTACTAATACCCCTGTGTTTATCAATCTTACAGTTCAAAAGAAAGATAAAGTTATTACCGATGGATCAGAATGGCTACCACACGAAAGCGCAAAGTATACAAGTGGTTGGGGTCGTTCGATCGCATAGGCTAGCCTTTCGTCGCCAGCTTTAAATTTTGTTTTCGAAGAGAGGAGAAGCCTCAGCAACTAAAACGTATATGTATAGGAAGAATTTAATGTTATCAGAAAAAAAAAAAAAACTGAAAGGATTTAGGATGTGTGGCTTAAAAAGGAAGGCATGGGTTGTTTTTACCTGTCCAGGACGAGGCATTCGACATCCTAAGATCGAACTTTGTATGGCACCTGCGCTAACTATGTGTCCTCCGACGTTATATGCAGCCTAAATAAACGCAAAAGTCTTAATTATGACTTGTTCGTAATGTAAGAACATTCTCATATGTGCAAGCAAAGCAAACCTTCAAGAGTAAAAATGTTCTCTTCATGTTGTTCTGTGGGACACCATAAGCCAAAATTGCCTGTTTTTTTCGAGGAAAAACAGAGTAAGCATGTTATTTTATCCATGTTTTCAGAAATTCAGGAAAAAAGAAAGAGCAAACCGTATAAATTCTTACGTGCATAACCAGAGAATTGTGAACATTGATCCAAAATGCGAGTTTCTCCTCATTAGTCAACTTTCTCGGGTCGATCTCTTCCAACCTTGATACAAGAGACCTGCAAATGTAGAGTTCATCGCATTACCTTTTAGGTTGAGGCCATAACCTCGTATTTTGAGACATTTTCAACCACCTCACACAGTTCTCACCTGAAATTTTGCAACAAGTGCTCGATATCGCCATATTTCTGACTGTCCCTGTACAGACAGTTTACTTCGATCATGGTGCTGTAAGGGCCACTAAACTCCTTTAGCCCTTCGACGAGGAATGGATTATCCAATCTAGTGTCGAACGAAGAAGAGTCGTTCCTAAATCTGGGGCTCCAAATATCGCACTGATCCTTGGAGAAAATCCACTCGAGAACGACGAAGATGGGGACGAGGAGATGCCATTGTTAGACAACGAGGGATCGGAGAGTTTGCAGTATATAGTGCACATGCACTTCACCATATCTTCAGACAACTTGTTTGGGGACTCGACAATGTCATCTAATATGCGCGTCCCTAGATGCTCGGCCAGACTTATTACATGCGAAGAAGTGTTGCCTGCATACTGTAATGAGAGCACCAAAAACCATGCTTAGCACATAGCACACTACAGAATAACATGGACTAGATGAAGATCAAATTTAACCTCCATCATCGATAATGGCTGAGAATGGCATGCCCGCAATGCCTTATCTAGTGTGTGTGCTTCAGGTGAGGTTGTTCTATTCGCCATAGCAGAACGTTGAGATAGCGAAGAGTGAGAGCGTTGAACTCCAGCAACCTTCTCTTCAGATGGAAAGTCCACTCCTTTCCTCATGTTAACTGCTGCTTGAGTTTCGACTTCATCTGCAGCTTTCTCTACTGTTGATGTAATTTCAGAACTCGAAAAATCTAGGCGTCTTCTCCTTGGAGTTGCTAGAGGAGATTTACGTATGTCTTTCTTCGAAGGGAATATGAAGAAACTTGCTCGTCGAATGCCTTTCGGTACAGCGAAAGAAGGTATTGTTCCAAGTGCCCGACTTCTAATTCTAAAACTGAGATTTCTCTAATGAGTTCTGTTGCGGGCTGAAAAGAGAGAGCAAGAAAAACACTAACTATTCAGTTTAGGCAAGAAGTTGTTTCTTTCGACTTGGTAGACCGAGTGTTCTAACATAAAGAAGCTACCTTTGGAATCATGGTTTCATCAGTGACATCGATTGAAGAAGCTTTGTAACCGAGGGCCTTCTCTAAAGCGCAACGGACTGATACTTGTTCCTTCAATCTCTTTTCAAGCAGCAATATCTGCGCGTCGAGACGAAATATCATAAAATATACATCAAATTAATGAGGTGCATTACTTATTCTTGAAACAGCAGAAATAGAGATTCTGAAAACGTACCTCTTGCCTCAGGGAGCGTTGGATTTCATCACTTGATGACTGCTTCATATTGCCATTCACATCAAGTTCCGTATCCTAGAATAAAGGGCATTTCTTATCACATGTTAGATGAGCTATAGAAAGTATCAAGAATCGTAGATACGATCAGCTTTCGTTACAGAAAGAGAAGAAAAACAGAGTGAGATCTCTTACCAGCTTGGGTCTCTGAGCTTCTTCAGCAGATTGGATTGATTTATTGTCCTCAGCTTCTCTATTATCAGGAAAACTGCAATTCAGGGAGGAGTTAATATTGTTTCTCTACTTTTAAGAAGAGACTATCAAGTTTCAAGAACTCATCAAGTATGACATAAACACAAGTAATTATCTGCAGAGTAACTATATTGTATTGTAACATCTAATCTAAGCTTCGTGGTTATGAATAAGCTCACAGAAATCGACACACAACATCTGCCTAGGTATCATACACTCAAGAGTTCATCGTCATAACACATTCTTGTTGGGGGAAAAAAATAAATGCGAGAGAACTTTACAGCGAAGAAAATACTTGCAACTACCTCTTGGAGCGCTTGTGTTTGACCAGGACAGGCCATTTGCCACTGCTAAACCCTTCGAAACCCATCTCTGTTTTTTCAATGATCAAGATTGGATTTTTTTTAATCACATAAAAAACACTACTCCAGGCTAAAGTCAGAACCCACTGTTGTCTTCTTGCTTGCTTCTTTTTTTCTAATCACAGTTTCGGTAGTCTTCAGAAGGTCTGAACACTACAGAGGGTCATGTGAGTGAGCAAAAATAGCTAATCGAAAGCAGCCCTTTTAATTGATACTATAAGGGAAAGGAAAAAACAGAACCAGCCCTTTTTTGATTGACTATGGAAAAAGAAGAGTAAAAGCATTTGAATATAATGCATCTTCCTTCATAAAGAGTAAAAAAGAAAAGACATCATCTTGACAACACACAAAGCTCTGTTCATGCAGCCATGGATTTTGAGCACTTTTCTCTTAAAAGAAGTAAAAATAGATGAGCATCAAGCAACTGAATTTCTCTCTCTTTAGCTCAACTGAAGGAAAGAGACTGTATTGCTGTGAAAAGCTCCAAGTAGGTAAGAAATTATGACGCCACCATTAGAAGAAAATGGTGGCTATGAGGGTAAAATGCTGTCTGAGACAAACATTTATATATTGCAAGTAGAGACAATAAAGTAGAGAGAGAGAGAGAGAGAGAGAGAGAGAGAGAGAGACTATTGCGTCTCGACTTGGAAGCGTCGATCTTTAATGTTTTCGTAAAGATAAGAAAATGGTATTGGTAATTTAATAGCAAAGCATAATAAGTATTATTAAGTGGGAGTTGGTGACCTTCCCTTTTGTACCATGTTGTCAAATGGATTAACCTTTAATAGGGCATTCATTAAATTTAATAATAGATGATGGACCTTTATAATTTATATGTACATATAAATGCCAATTTTCAAATAGCGTTCTTGCAGATATGAAAGATTCTGAACCATAAACTATAAGGCAAGTTAGGAATATACAAATAGATCAAAGCTACTCAAAAGAAGTTAGTGAGTTAAGGTCAACGAAAAGTGAAAGTGCGAAAGGTAATAACTTTACGAGATAATCGAGGTTAATCTTGTAGTAACCACACAATATATAAAAAATCGACTATAGTATGAATTATAGGTGTAAATTACATGAAACTTTATTTAATTTTTTCATTAAAAAATTCCTTGATTAATTCACTTTGTAGTAGATCAATAATTCAAATTTCGTTTATCTTACGATTTCTAAGAAAATATTACTGTTAGAGTGTCTCTTTGCAATCGTCTCTTCATGAAAAAACAAATGTGTTATGTGGAATGAACCAAATATATATGTAGAATTAACATGACAATTCGATGTCGAAAAAAGCAAATGCCACCTCAAAAGGAGCTTAAAAGAAAACATTGGATGCTTGAAATGAAATAGATACCTATAATTAATCCTTTTGTCTAATGGAATGTCGGAAAAAAAATGAAATAAGAAAATAAATAAACGGTCGATACCCATTTTTGTCCTTGAGCTACCATGAGACTATTGTTTGTCATGGAATAAGAAAATAAAATAAAAATATAATAGGATTGACCTTATTTGATTAGGCTTCTCTTTTTGTCGTCACGTAGTCTTCCCTATTATAAAAGCTGCTTTATTACGCATAGGCGGGGGTTATCTTAGTTATTGATTTAGCTCTATAGATCTAATCGTTATAATAATATTTTGCTAAGTACGGCTCGCAATAATTGTCTTTTTCTTATTAAATGTATTTTTCTTTAATTGTACAAATTAATAAGGTGAATGGTTGTGTTGGATTCATGTATGACAATTTAAACTCCTACACAATAAAAAATGGAACTGCGAAATCTGATGACATGCATACATAATACAAACAACCACGAAACTTCTATTTTATCTTGTAGAGAGTCATTTAATCATCCAATACCTTTTCTTTCTCAGAAACGATTTTTTTCATAATTCAAAAATAATTTACATGATGACTAAAAGAGATCAAGAGATCCATATGACTAAAGGATAGGGAAACTTTTTAAATGAGCAACGATTCTTCAAGAGAAGTTGCAGCATTAAGCAGATTCATTCAAGAAATTACACCACGTGCAATCAGTGTACAACGCCAACAAAACGCTGCAATAAGAAGGCGGGTAACAAAGCCCCTAAACGATGAATAAAAATCGAACCCATTCATCTTTTCTATGATATTTGCCTTTCCATTTCTTTCTTTTCAGATATGTTAAAAGCAGACATGTTAAGAATCTTTTTGTTTCTCTTTCGAGTTCTTCAGTGACTACAGATAATCAGTATCAGTATGCAATATATATATATATATATACAAAAATATATATACTACATATAATTTTCAATACTGGCTAAACTGAGCAATTATGCCTCGAGAACTCCAACGATGTTGATAAGAGTTTCGCATGCTACAAATGTGCTTTCCTGCCTTATGTCTGAATAGAGTTGAGAAAAGAAGACGTTGTAAAGGAGCAGAACTTTCCAAAAGATATGGACAAGCAAGTGAATGCCCAATGGTAGATAACGCAAAATGGCATCTCTCAAATATTTTTTCAGTGTCCTCCATAAATTCCTGAAAGAAAAAAAAAGGAAAAAGTATGCTGTAAAGAATGATGTTTAAGCTCAGTATGCAAATGTCTTGCAGTGTAGTAATCTACCTGTTGGGACTAATTAAGGTTGTCAAGATGATGTTCAAACTCTTGTCTAAGCTCTTATATGTGTGTCATACAAGGTGATAGATACTTAGACATCTGCTATCAGATGACTTGTTCGAACAATATCATGCATAATTATTTCGAGGTTTCACGAGGTGTGTACGGTTCAGTAGGGAACATAATTACATCACAAAAAAGAACAGAGCTTTCTTCTTCTTTTCCCTTTTCTCCTCCAGCAATATTGGTAGCCTTAGAATATCCCAGAAAATGTAATGTTCTTACAGTGAAATGATTAGATGATCTGAGGGATCTTTCTGTTTCTTGGAATTGTATAGAATCAACTCACATTTAGTTAGAACTAAACATCGACTGTATCTACGAAGTGTAGTGAAGACAAAATCTTTTACGATAAATAAAATCGACCCCACTGATATGTAGTTCGTCCATGAGCTGTAGGCATCTAATCTAATCCACCTCATCCATATCCAAAACCACTCAAAATATGAACCAAACAAATCAAAACACAAGAGAAAATCTCAGATAACAGAAGATTATTTGAGATCCCCCAGTGACCCCATTTTCTTCGAATTCTGATGTTGCAGTGACTTCAATGTCAATGGAAACCATACTCTCGCCTCACTCCTTCAAATTCAAGAACCCTTTTTTTCTTTCATCGATTAGTCCTAAACCAAGCCCCAGTCTTAAGCCCATATGCTGCTGCAATCTTAGGAAGCAAGCTCATAAATCAGTTCAACAAGCTCTTCATCACAAGAACACAGATTGGGTCTCTAATGTCCAGCAGGGACTAACGGCGCTGGCCATTTCTTTGGCCCTCAATTTTTCCTTACCTATTTTGACGGACTACGCATTGGCCTCAGAATTCGACGTTCTCAACGAGGGACCTCCAAAAGAATCATATGTCGTTGATGATGCTGGCGTGCTTAGCAGGGTTACAAGGTCTGACTTGAAGAGATTGTTGTCTGATTTAGAGTCGAGAAAAGGTTACCACATCAACGTTGTCACCGTCAGGAAACTCACCGTAAGCGTCAGCTCTTTCTATACCTTGCAGTTTCTCAAATTGATGTGTTTTTCCAAGTGTGGAACTTGTATATAGTAGTTGTTTTACTTGATGTGCTTCTTGATTTTTTTCTTTTTTCTTATTTGGGTCGAAAGAGCAAAGCAGATGCATTTGAGTACGCCGACCAAGTGTTGGAAAAATGGTATCCAACTATTGAGGAAGGGAACAACAAAGGCATAGTTGTTCTTATTACCTCCCAAAAAGAAGGTGCAATCACAGGCGGCCCTGAGTTCATCAAAGCTGTGGGTGATACCATTCTTGATGCCACTGTTTCAGAGAATTTACCAGGTTAATACACTTTTACACACACACATATATATATTATATATATATTCATATTTAAGCAAAAAATGTACTGCTTCTAATGATGATGATGGTCTTGAATTAACTGCAGTTCTAGCAACAGAAGAAAAATACAATGAAGCAGTGTTTAGTTCGGCCAAGCGACTTGTGGATGCTATCGATGGCCTGCCCGATTCTGGCGGTCCAAAGGCTAAAGACAACAAAAGAGAATCCAACTTCAAAACTAGGGAAGAGACCGACGAGAAAAGGGGCCAGTTTACTCTTGTAGTTGGAGGTTTGTTAGTGATTGCTTTTGTGGTTCCCATGGCTCAGTATTATGCATACGTCTCCAAGAAATGAAGTATATGATGGAATTTTTTATGATTTTCTCCTAAGAGTTGAGCCTGGTTATGTGTAAAGATGTTAACTTGATTGTTCATATGAGACAGTTTTTCATTACAGAATAATGAAATAGCAGACGACAATAGCTTTCTCCATTGTTTGTTACCTCACTGTCCATGATAAAGCATTTCGATTCCTGGATAGTTGCTGGTTTTCGTATTGAGATTGAAACTTGGTAGTTATGATAACAGTGGTTTATATATTACATACAGATCAACGGAAAATTACAAAGTAAATAGCATTGTCTTAATCATCTTTATCATCTACGAGGAGTGTTATAATCGGAGATGCTAACAGTCCATTCACCAGACGGAGCAGAGCTCGAAAACCTCGACAAAGTCTGAACAATCTCCTCCATGTTAGGTCGATCGGAAGGATCTTTCTTCAGACAGCTATCGATCAATCTAAACATTACGAAAGCAGCGTCTGGCGAGTATTTTCCTTCCAAAGAAGAATCCACAAGGCTTCTCATCTTTTCGTGTCCTCCATCTTCAGACAGAACAGAACTCAAAACCTCAGATAACTCCACATTACCAACTTCTTCGAGCAAAACTGCAACTTCCTTTCCTGTAAGAATCTCCAGCATCAAAACACCAAAGGCATAAACGTCTAGCTTCGGCGAAACCAACCCATTCTCTATGTACTCGGGCGCCATGTAACCTTTAGTCCCTGTAATATGCCTCGTCATTGCGAAATGACCCTCTTCCCCTTCGGTGGTTCTCGCCATGCCAAAATTAGTAATCTTGGCTCTGAATGTGTGGTCTAAGAGAACGTTGCTGCTGTTCAAATCCTTGTGGATGTAAGGAGGAGACGTGTAGCGATGGAGATAGTTAAGCCCAGTTGAAACGTCGAGAAGAATATTTATTCTCATGTCCCAGTCTATATTTTTCTTCTTGTCTGCGTTGTGGATCCAATCGTCGAGGGAACCATTCGAAGCGTATTCGTAAACAAGGTACCAATTGCCTTCTTTGAAACAAACGCCAGACAGACATACGAGGTTGAAGTGGTGGATCATGTTCATGATGTTGATTTCCTTGGATACATCTCCGTTCGTCTTCTTGATTGCTGCAAAGTCTCCGTTGATTACACCGCGGTAAACAGATCCCTTTATCAGGCAATCTGGCGAGAAATCTTGTGTTGCTGCTCTGAGCTCTTCGAATGTGTAGACCTTCACGGATTGAGCTATGGCGGATATGCTTTCCATAGATTCGTCGAAGTCCAATGCTCTGAGTACTTCATCCCTTTCACCCCATCTTTCTCCGCCGATTCGAATTTCTCCGACGATACTACAGTTTCTGTTTTAGGGTTTTTTCTTCTTTTCTTACCCAAGAAAAGACAGTAAACAGCTGCGCCGATCACCGATGCAAGAACAGCCCCACCGACCGCACCAACCACGGCATAAACCCAGCTCTTGCTCGATCCGCCGCCGGAGCCCGGTGGAGAAACCGGCGGCGATTGATTAACCGTCGACGGCGGCGGCGGTGGTTGCGGGGCGGAAACCTCTGAACCCGTCGGCGCGTCTCTGAGAGGAACGAGGAGCGTCGTAAAAGGGTAAATCCCAGAATCTTCCATGGACAATCCATTGGCGACGAGGGTTTTCTCAGTATCAACCCAAAGATCTCACTTATGATCGAAACGAACTGATTCTGACTCACTAAATAGCTCAACAAGTAATTGACGCCGTCATCGCTTTGGGCTTTAGTTGGGCAAGCACATCTAAGCGGGACGGTGACCCTCTGACCGGGAAACAAGTTCCTCGCCGGAAGATTACCGTTCTGCGCCTGAAGAGCCTGGCACGTCGACAACCTGAAAGTGTTGTTTCCGATGGATAAATAGTTATCGTTTGGCTGAATCACGTAGGTGGAGTTGACCTGATAATACGACCCAGAACAAGAGCACGTGACTGGCACGAGGACCACGCGATTCCTTTCGAACGCCGAGGTCTGCGACGGAGCCGAATTGAGCCGAGCTAGCTCCGATGGGTTCACGCCCAAGAGAGATGATATGGCGGCGGCGGTGTTGTAAGGAGCCTGGGCCTTGAAAGTGAGATAGGCCTGGCAAGAACGGGATAATCCGTTACAGATGTATCCCAGGAGGAAGTTGAATTGTCGAAGGCGCCGCATTTTGTGATCTCTTGCCTGATGTAAGGCTGTTGGGCGAGAAGAATCGCAGGTAGTAATAGAAAAAGGGCTATGGAGAAAACGATCTTCATCATGCTATCGATGATCATCTCAGAGCTGCGAAACCATGGAAATGAACGGACTTCGTTCTTACATGTTCAAGGTTGTTTCCTCGAACTTGGTTTTGAAGTGGACATGAGTCGTTTGTAGAAAGATCACAAGTCGTTGTCGGCGGAGAAAAGATATAGGAGTAATATCATTCATCAACAACTGCCGTGTTGAAATCTTCAATTATTCCAAGTATCTCATCTCAGTGGTCAACAGTGGTTGTGGGTCCCACATACATGAAAGAAAGAATATATTTTCTTCTACTGTTGATGGGATTGCATGTTTAACAAATTGGGCCAAGGCCTGTTTATAAAATGACAAGGCCTGTTAAACTAATTTGGGCCTAAGCCTGTTTAATTGTGTTGGCCCTAGGCCTGTTTATGATTAGCGCGGTCCATGTTTAGAAAATTGCAGGTTTTTTCAGTGGGACCGAGGGATGACATTACCCTCCTATAAAAAAGCGTCACTAATAATATTTGAAGTATCAACGATTTAACTAATGTTAATTACTGGATGTAAGCGAAGTACGGCAGGGAAACTGATTGCTATTATTTTAAAATAAATGATGGACCGACCATCACCAAATCTCCGATTTAACGCGTCGTAATAATTTTTGAAAATTCGAAAGATTTAAAATGCAATCCAATGTGAAAAATGTGAAAGCTTTAGCTGTATCTTTTATGGGGTCGGATTTGATTGTTGCATATCACATAAAGACTATTTATTAATATTATTGTCCGATTTATATTATGTATATGACCACACGCTCTTTGGGATTTCTGAATAGCGTTGATATGCAACTAAATACAAATTGAACATGGACAAATAGTAAATAGGGCGTAACTTAATAATTAAATTAATACATAACTTACCACTGGCCACTAACTCACAATTCACAAACTTCACTATCATAGCTTTGCCTTTTGCCGACTTTTTTGAAAAAACTAAGAACGAGTGATATGAAAGGCATATAGCAATATTTTTTAACTATTGAATTGACATTTTTAACCTATGGCGTGCTCATAATTTAGCTTTCAAATCTTCGTTTTAAACGTTGTCATTCGTAGAGTATTTTCAGTAAAAGTAATTTAACAAAATGAAAAGATCACGTGCTAAGTAATATTGAGCCACAAACAATACACATTGAAGAATATATTACAGCATATATGGAAATACGATAATTCAATTATAGCAAATGATAATTAATTTCTACGAAGCCTATTATTACAAAGATAGTTCTCCGTGGTGGTAGCCGACAAAGAACCCAATAAAAGAGAAGAAAGGGAAAAAAATTTAGGTCTCACTCAACTACGACGAACATTGGCCAATCAAATGGCTCCTCTCTTAATATATAAAGCCAAAGATTACTCATTTCATCCAATGTCCTAACCTCTCATTCTTCCCCTTTCCTAATCCTCAAAGAAAGAGAATAAAAATCAAAATCGCTGGACTCACAACAATATATTGACCGGCGTACCATGACGTCGACGGCGTGGTACATCCTCCAAAGCGCTCGGTACCACCTATCGGAGCATCCGGCGATCGTCTCTTTCCGATGGAGCCACACCGAATCGTACGGCTCCACGTGGTCGTTCCTCTTCACCTCAATCGCCCTCTACCTCCTCTCCGCCGCCGCCCTCCACGTCGTCCTCATTCCCTTCCGCCGCCGTCCCACCGAATCCCTCCGCCACGTCTCCGCCGCGCACTCCCTCCTCATGTCCCTCATCTCCCTCGCCATCTTCGCCGGAACCTTGCTCTCCGCCGCCGCCGACATCCGCGACGCGCGGTGGTGGTGGAGGGGGAGGTCGAAGAACACGCCCATCCAGTGGCTCCTCTGCTTCCCCCTCGGCACGCGCCCCTCGGGGCGCGTGTTCTTCTGGTCGTACGCGTATTACCTGTCGCGTTTCCTCACGCGATTCGGGCGTTCATCGCGATCGTTCAGTACCGCCGGCTGCCGGCGTTTAAGCTCCTCAACGACGCCGTTTCGATCTTCATGTCGTTTCTGTGGCTCGAATTCTCGCAGTCTTTTCAGGTCTCGCAATATTGCTGACGTCGCTGGTCTACTCCGTCGTGTACGGCTATAGGTTTTGGACCGCGCGTTGGTTTTCCCGGCGCGTGCTTTCCGTTCGTGGTGAGCTGTCAGATGGTTCTTCTGAGCTGCAATATGATATGCCACGTCGGCGTGCTGACGATGCATTATCTGGTCAAGGGCGGCTGTAATGGAATCGGCGCGTGGTGTTTCAACTCCATCCTAAACGGCGCCAATATGCTCCTTTTCTTGCATTTCTTCATGAAGATGCATCTGAGGAAACGGCGGCGCGTGGTGGTGGAGGAGAAGATCGACTCGGTGGTTAAAGACAGAGACACTTAAGGTTCTTAACTTCTGTCATTTATCCTATTTTTATCTTCTTTTTTTTTTGTTGTACAATGTGTAAATTGTAAATTGTAATAATAATTGAGCTTTAAGGGGAATGAGCCACAAAACAGAATCAATTTCCTCTTTGTTTTATCACTCGATTATGAAGAGAAAAGAATATGCGATATTACCAAACGAGTGCTTGATCTTCATGAGTTAATTTTGTAAGAATGCTTACATCATGAAACCATTTGTTGATAAATCTGCTCTAATTGCTGTAATAATCTGGAGAATAAGACAAAATTGCGGTGAACGATGATGCTATTTTTCATGGGATGTGTTGAATGTTTTTAAATTAGCAATGCTGAAGTGATTCGTTTACCTGCTATCACGAGTGCCCCCTGCCCATGTTTATCCTTTCTCTACTTATTGCAATTAAAAAGTTCTCTTTGGAACTTGGTGTATTACTTTGACCGAGCTTATAATTGTTCTTTCCCAAAGCAGAGAAACTTGTGATGATTTTATTTTTATCAAGACGAGGCTTTAATTTTATTTTAAGGGGCAACACAACACCGACTGATCCTTTGATATGGATGGACTCCTAACAAATTCAAAGAAACGTAGCAAAAATGGCAAATTCAGTGTAAATCTGTTTGTGTACTGATAAGCAAAGGGCCCTTTTTCTTTAATGCCGTGCAATTTTATTTGTATTGTGCCATAAATGTTACACAGTAGTCATTACATTACATACTTCAGTTTTATGAATCGAATGCACGACCATAGTTGGGATTTGGGATACGCCGGAAAAAAACCCTGACCGACAGGTGTTGCCCCCCCAGCCATTTCATGATTAATAAAAGGAACACGAAATTTTTATATTTCCGTCGGCGGTGAACGGTGGTGGTCCGTCGGTCAAAGTCGACATCTGTCGTCAGTGCAATAGTATGTATGCTTTTGTACCTTTTTATTTAATAGGTATTTCCATGCTTTGTTTGACATTTGAGTCCAGTCCCCAAAGTGTGTTGACTTTTTGACTAAGAAGACACGAAGATGAAATGGAATTGTAATATATGTATTCAAGATTCCTTTCAACAAAGTCGTTGTAGTATAGTGGTAAGTATTCCCGCCTGTCACGCGGGTGACCCGGGTTCGATCCCCGGCAACGGCGTGTTTTTTTTTTTTTTTTTTTCGCCGAACCGTTTTTTAATGGGTCGTTATTTATTTGGGCCGTTTCCATTTACGTAAAAGATCTTCGTTAATAGACAAATAACAAAAAATAGTCAAAACGATATGACAAATCAACTCAAAGCCCCAGCTTGGAATTATACTACAAACCAAAATGTAGATGTAAGAAATTCAGATATGGGACTGATGTATATGCTATGGCTGAGCATTTGAACTGCAGTTATGATGCAACCCCATCGGACTATGTGTCAATGATCATAACCGATTATGGAATGGTTCGTTTAATCTTGAACTTCAGACCAACTTCGAACATCTCTTCTGTCTTGTCGTTGACTAATATATCATCGGATGATTTTTTTCTTTTCGTCTTTAGATCCCACCACAAGTGTCCCAGTTATCGTCCGGGAGTATGGCAGAGAACAGTTATGGCTGCAGTGAGTTAGTGAGCAAACTGAGAGTAGTAGACAAGTTTTGCTGTGGATGGATACCATTTTTGCACCAGGAGATTTTTTTTTTTTTTTTTTTTTTTTTGTTAGCTTTCTTTGCTTGCTTTTGGTATTGGGATTTCTTTCTCTGAAGCCTTCGTTTGGGTTTTTGCATTGTTAAACTTTCAAGGTAGAATCTTATAGATAGACAAAAATGATAAAATACACCATCCTGGCGGATAAATAAGTGCAAGTGTCAAGCTGAGAGCATGTAAGAGGTTACTGAACTTAATTTCAAATTCCAACATAGAAATCATTACCACCTTGGAGAAGAATATGAATAAGAGCCCTGCCATGAAATGTCTGGCCATGATCTGCCATATCCTGGGCTCCGTAATATCGAAGAGCTGTTTCGTGGACTAAAACTAGAGCCAAAAGGCAAATCATCGTGACTACTTTCTGCCAAATATCTTCCATAATTAGAGCGCAGAGGTATGGAAAAGCTGTAGCGGGGGCTACTACTTTGATACCTACGAAATGATTAGCCAGAGACGGGCTGGTTCCGGGCCCACAGCCCGGCGGGCCATCATCGTCATCTTCAGAGTCTATTACCCACGTTTTTCACTATGATGTCCCCATTCAGATGAGTAATTGTATGTAATACGATCAGAGCCAGGCGTCAAAAAGTCATCCCTATAGTCGGTGGACCACCGATGATTCTCAAAACTCCCTCTGCTGCTGTGATTTTCAGAAGTGTGGTTAACTCTGCGCTGCAACGGTCACTTGGCACGTCAATACTCGAAGGTTGTGACCATATCCTTTCGTCAGCATTTTCTGGCACTGGGGCGTTTATTCCTGGAAATTTCACGGTCATTTTCCGAGGTGGTTCGCTCCCACTCGCATCGAGAATTTCCCCTTCTTCATCGCCTACGTTATTTGCTTCCTCTCCAAAAATCATAATCCCCGAAGGTTGATTGTCTATTTCTGAAGAAATAAGAAAAAAAATGAATACCACATAATTTCATATAAGTTTCAGTTACAACCCCAGAGAAATCCAAGCTATCATATTGGAACAGCAACAGACCCAATTTCATTGGGATTTCGACACGTCAGTCGTATGTAAAAATCTTAACGGAGTTCAGAGACTACGTAATTTAGGAAGCAAAAGCTCATTACAACAATTAAAAAGTTAACGTACCTAAATAGCCAGGTGGATATCCTACTTCTCGCATTCTGTTAAGCCATGGAGGTGGATCGAGCTCCTATGATGGATGATAAGAAGAGCGGAGGAATTGATTATAATTCCAAATAAAGATGTCAAAGCCTAGATTACTTGGGAACTTGCAAACCAAATTTGAAATATACGGCTTGAAGGCTAGTCATTGTTAACCGACATATACAAGAGTTTCACTCACTCCAAGGCCCAAAAGTCGCCGTGTTTCAGCATGAAGGACACCTGGCGTCAAACCATCATATTTTCCCTTGGGATGACTTTGATAGTACCGAATGGAATTACGTGAGAAGGCATTGTGGCCTTTCTAGATTTGTGCTCTTTCCTAGCGTTATTTACTGCAACACTGTCACGGGGCTTAGGGCAATTTCAGAGCGTGGCTGTAGGAACCACAATTGAAACAACGAGACGTATTTACTTCAGCTCCTCTGCATTTTAAAAGAAAAGAAGTTAGATTTTGAGGAACAAGCCAACAGAAGAACACTGATGGAAATTTTCTGTTCAAAGTACATAAAAGTTTGCCTCTTAAGATACCGACAAATGACAGAAAACACCTACCGGTTTAGATTGCCGTCACCGGTCAGAGCAAAAGCGTAGCCCGATCATAATGAGGAACCGCAGAAGCATCCACCTCCATATCTGCCTGTTTGGTTGGTTGGTTGTCGAACCAAAATCTCTGCATATTAGAATAATGATATATAATATAAGCTTCTCAAATCACATATATATATTTATATATATATTTATATATATTTATGGAGAGGCAACTCAATAGTAAGCACATGATATCATTAATCATACTACTGCAGAGGGTTTATTCAAGCCAACGCTGAGAGCTGGAAAGTATGTCCCTTCCCCTGTGAACAGCTCCACGTCCGAACCCTGGGATAACTTAAAAGGGCATAAGTAAATATACAAGCAAATGCACGGAAACTCTACTAGAAACAGGCTGCACAAAAATTAGCTCTAGAGAGAAGCAGCCTTACATTTGATGAAGAGCAGTTTTCAGAATGCCACTGCGACCACTGTTGTAATAACTCCTCAAGCTTTTGCTTACTTTCTCTGAAAAGATGATCTTTATAACTACATCTATTATCTATCTGTTATAACAGAGATTACTATTGAAGAAACTTACCTGGTCAAAGAATGATAGACCACACGGACTGAAGGTAGCTGCTCATCAGCAGCTGCCCGGGGTCTCTTTAGTGTAGAAGTTGCTGGAAGATCAAGTATGGATAGTATAACATTAACACTAGAATCTTCGTCGATGTGATGAATGACAAAATGAGAAACTCAAAGTAACGGATAGGGTGTGAGTGTGATTCTAAACTGCAACATCTGGTAAGGTATAAGGATACAAGTGGCACACCCCTATCGCAAATAAGGATTTGTTTGGCTCGTGGTCACTGTAACTGCTCTCATTTTGAACATCTAAACATCC